>CM052442.1:4490157-4594988 GCA_028533085.1 Varecia variegata | reverse complement strand
CTCACACTCCCATCAGTGGGCCGCCATGGGGAAGGGAGACCTGCAGGGAAGCTCCAAGCATAGGCAGAGCATGAGACGCACCTGGCAGGTAGCACACCCGACACTTAGCACGGCCAGGTGTGCACTCAGTGTTTCCCATGCGCTGCCCTGCTTCACTTCCCACCGTATGCCCACGCGGACTGACTCTAACCATGCCTGCTCCTGGCCACGTCAGTTAACTACAGCTTAGACACACAACCACAGCGGTAGATAGTGACAGCGACTTACTGACTCTGCCATCCCACAACCACTTCCCAACAGCAGGTCCTCAGACAGCAGGTTTGCTTTGCTCAGCCTCAGTTTCCCTACTTGTAAAATGAAGATCATAATTGTAAGGTGAAGGAGAAGGGAACAGTCAACCTGATACCCAGACCAGCACCGGCACCAGGTACACGATCAGTGTTTGCAGTGGTGTCGTTGGGGTTGTTCCGCAGTCACACGGCTGGCAAGGGGCAGAGACGAGGTCTGGATTCTGACAGATCACTAGCTGGTCACAGAAAAAAAAATACAATGCTGAGTTTCTAGATTTCCTCTTCTAGAAAATGAAGCTGCATATCCTTTCAACCTTTGAAACAGGATGAAATGAAATAAATGTTTGTTAAGAGTATTTTATCATAGCGAGGAGTGTTTCTGCCCGGTTCGAGCATGACAACAACACACACCTGAGAGCAGGAGAGAGGTCACGGTCGGAGAACTGGCCAGATTGGTCGCCAGAGGACGGGGGGCATTTGGCAGAGAGGGAGACAGGGAGAGGGGGGAGGACCTCGGGAGGCTTCCCAACGTCCAGCACCTTCCTGCATTTCAGTCCCACTCCAGGTGAGTGTTCCACCTGTTTTTGTGCAAAAGAGAAATCTGAATTCCAGAGAAGTGAAGAAATTTCTCCAGGGTCATGTAATCACCAAATGATGTCTGATTTGACACTCCCTGCTCTTCGTGGCACGCCACGGTTTAGGCAGCTGTTCAGAAGAGGTGTCAGCGGTGGGAACCCCCTTGAAGGCGGTCAGATTTCACAGGTAAACACTAGCCTTCCCTGTTCACCACTCCCATCCCCACCACTTTGCATAGGGGGTTTATTGTCATCAAGGCTCATGCATGTGTCAGAAGAGTGCCCGAGCACAGTCATCTAAGTGGCAGACCCCCAGGATAGGAAGGAGGGAGGCTGCTCGTGCTGACAGTTGGAGAAAATTCTCCACGTTCTGTGAAATATGTGCTTGTCAAGGGAGGATGAGACTGCTGGAAACCGCAGCCAGGCAGTCGCAGCAGCGAACCTGAGGAGGGAGGAGCTTCCCAGGAGATTCTGAGAGCTCGTGCCTTGGCCACACGTCCCCTCCTGTTGCATCCCTGTCCTTCAACCCAGCCACACTGCATCGAGAGCAGAAATCCTCCCTATTCCAAGGGCCAGGCACTCGCGGCAACAGTCCTCCGACTTTGCTGTGCTTATGAATCACTTGTGGAACTTGTTAAAATATAAATTTCCAGACCCTCACAGGAATTCTGATTAAGTCTGAGGATTCCCAGGAATTTGCAGTTTTCTCCAGCTTGCTGTCCAGGTGATCTGGGGCACACATGAGGGCACATTGGCCCAGGGCTCCATTGCGTCCTGCAACTAATTAAACAATTGCAAGTGCCCAGAGAGCTCCCAGGAAGAGCCAGGGATGGTGCAGGGCGCAGAACAGGGGATATACTTAGGGTAGGAAGTCAAGGAAGCATCTGTGAGAAGGTCGCATTTCAGGTGAGACCTGAGCCAGGGGATTGGAAACAGTCAGAGAAGAGCCTTCCAGGCGGAGGAAACTGTCTCAAGCGTAGGTTTGGAGGCCGAGGAGATCACAGCATGTTGGAGAACCTGAAAGACTTTCAAAAGTCTACATGGCGCAGAAAGGGAGGGAGGACGAGGCTGGAGACGTACCAAGGACGCAGGCAGGAGTCTGAGTGGGCAGCACCACGGGCGCCATATGAAGATGTTGGATTTTGTGCCAAGGTCGATGGGAAGCCGCGGGAGTTTTAAGCAGGGGATCACATGGCCAGACGTGCATATTTAGTTATTCTCGCTGCTCTGTGGGAGGTGGCTGGGGAAACGTAGGGTTCCAGTGAGCGGCTGTCTGCCAGAGCCAGCCAGGTGACAGATGAGAGTGGTTTTAACTAGGATGAGGGCAGTAGACGTGGAGAAAGACAAGAAGCAGATGTGAAAAGTACTCAGGAAGGCAAATCCACAGGTGGGCTGGAGACTTGGACGCAGGACAGGAAGGTGTCAACATGGACTCTCAGATACTTAACCTGGGCAACCAGGAGGTCGTTGGTGACATTTACCCAGATGAGGGGCATAGGAGGAGGAGCAGGTGTGAGCTTCGCCAAGTCCAGGTCGGGACTCGGTCTGCGTCTCACTGCTGCCTCCCTCGGCATCCTGCGCACAGCCCGGCATGTGTCAGAGGCTGGAAGTAGCTGCAGAGACAGTGAATAAGGATGGAGACCTGTGTTTGGGAAATGTTGAGTTTGAGACCCCTGTGAGACTTCCTAGAGGAAGTGTCAGGTGGAAGAGTGACCTAGACATAGGCACCTGGAATTGCAGGAGAGAGGGCTGGGAGAGAGATCCTGCCACTTGGGGTCATCGGGATAGGTAGGTAGTACCTGCAACTCCATGGTTTCATGGAGTCACTGCAGATAACTAGAGAGTTAGACTGAGAGAGGAAAGAAGAGGGGAGGACAGAGCACAGCCTCAGGGAGGGGCTTGTGTGGGGTGTTGGATGGGAACAGACAGTTCCCAAACCCAAGCTCAAGGTGAGACCGGATCTTCAGGCCAAGGGAAGCCCAGTTATCAGAACTGGACTCCCCACCAAGATGGACTACAGAAAAGTTTCCATTGGGCTTCGCTTCTAGAAGAAGCTATTATTTATTATAGAGCATCATCTGTGTTCTCCTCTAAATTAGGACATTTGAAAGGGCTAAGGGAAACGTATAGGGGACCTACATGGCGCCAGGCACCTTGTAAATGTTACGTGTAAATGAAACAGTATCAATTGCTTCCCATGTGCAAGGCGATCGTGTCAGCATTTCACATTATCTCATTCAATCTTAGCAACAGTCCTGCGTGGTGGGTATTAGAATCGTCACTTTTCTGATAAGGATGCTAAATGCCAGAGCATTTAAGAGACTCACCCAAGCTCACACAGCCATGTGGTGGAGCCTGGATTCAAACCTAGTTCCCCAGAATCTTCCCCACGTGCTTGTCTGAGCAAATGTCTGCAAGAATGGAAAACAGAGGACTCCCCGTACAGACTGGAGATGGAGAAAAGTAGCTATGCAAAGTCAAAGCGTCTCATGTTCCTTTGTGGCTGAATAAATGGAGGCTTTGAAAGCCCAGCCCTTCCTCCTCGTGCAGGCTGGTGTGAGCGGGCCCTGGCGGGACCCTGGGGGCTCCCTTCCCTGGCCTCCGCTGAGATCTGCATAATGCCTCCTCTGCTACCTGAGCGCTCTCCCTGCCTGATTTACGGGTGTGTTTGTTGTACTTAGAGCATAAATCTCCACCCCCAGGACATTTCAGTTCTGGTATTTATTGACCAAAGACATCTTGTGTTAAAAAAAAAAGTTTTGAGATTTTGCCAGATGAACACTGCAGAGTATTTGAGAAAACATGGTGTCCTCCGGTAAATGAAATTCTGCAAGTAGTTGATTTCGCTACTGGGGCAAATACCTTCCTTTCCACTATTTTATGGGCTTTTTTTTTTTTTTTTTTTAGGGGAGGTTGTTTTGTTTTAATAAAAGAGGCAGATTCTTCCTATGTGTCTTTTTATCACCTCACCAGTCCATCAAGGGAAAACTGAGAAGAGGAATTGTCAAAAGACATTTCCCTCGGGGCCTTGGAAAGCTTTTGATTCTTTTGAACCAGAACTTTTGGCCAAGTGTGTCTCAAAAGCATTCAGGTGGCAAAACACCTGGAGAAGGACTGTGACACACAGATGCCTCGATGTAAAAAACCAAAGATGTAAACGTGAGCTAAATCTGATACCGATGCCAGATTCTAGTATAGACAAGCTTAAGACTTTAAAGAACATTATTGGAGAAAAAGTCAAGAAAACGCTCATCAATTAGCTTTGCTTAGAGTAAGCACAAGTGTGTCCTTGTGCGTGGCTGCGTGCATTTGAAAAATACTGTCAACCGTCAATATTAAGGATAGACCACTTATTCAGTTTAAAGAAAAATAGTGTTTCTTGCTGGGACACAGATGGGAAACCATCGTTTTAGGTAAAGTTTCCAAACATGCTCAAGTCTACACAGCCCAAGAAAGTCAGAGAACAGAGGTCGGTATAAGAATACACAGAAACCGTCAAGAGTCACCCTAGGACTCTGACAACCTGGAAAGCAGGTGTCTCTTTTGAAAAAGACAGTCACTCCTTAGGTCCAGGGCTATAGCCCTGTTGGAACATAGACCCAAGGTGTGTCAGATCTGCTGGTCTCTCAGTAGAGCTGAAAATTTTGATTTTAAGGTGGTAAATCCAAGTTTTAAATGCTTATTGATAATTAAGAAAAAAAAAAAAAAAAACAGTGTGAGGACCAAGCAAAACACATCTGCAAGCCAGACCTGACAAGGGCTGCCTGCTGTGGCTGTGGCCAAGGTTAGACTCTTACGGTGACTTCAGAAATGTGGGGTATTGGTAACAATTGCTGCTCCGTGGAGGCAGTTACTGGTCCTTGATTTTCCATAATTATGCAGGCTGACTGTTTCTGGTTGGGCTCAGATATCTGATGCTTTAAGAAAGCTAAAGAAGCTCACAGGAGCTGAGCCTCAGCCACTGTCCCTGCCCCTGGCTGAGGCCCTGGCTCATTCTTTCTCCTCATACTCTGGACCCTGGACTCGTCCGAGGGGCTGCCCCTGAGCTGTGCTCCACTTGGCTGTCGGCTTTGATGTCTCCTGGTGATAATAACAGTAATAATGACAGCCGCAGGTTTATTGGCCACCCATCACCTGACAGTTGCAGTGTTCAGTTATTTATTCCATCATTCCATCCCACCTCCTCTTCGAGGTCACCTTCATTCTGCAGATCGGAAGCTGGGGAGGCTGAGATGCACACCCAGGACCACTCACCTCTAAGCAGCGGATCCACCAGCCAAGCCCAGCTTTGTCTCTCTTCTGAGCCCACGCCCATGTCCTGCCACCCACCTGCTCCGCGCACAGCTGTGCTCTCGTGAGCAGCTTCCCGCTGCACCTGCTGGGCTCCCCAGTTCCCCTGCAGCCCACCTGGCCTCTGTGCACTCTGCTCTCCCACCTCAAGGCTCCCCCTGTTCCTGGCTCTGAGTTTTCTACCCCAGCATTGACAGCTTGCATCAGCCCCCCCTTGATGAGCATACGTGAGGTGTCCTCCATCTCTATGTGGTATGTCCCCACGGGGGGACAGAGGACACACCCCTTGAATTGTTACCAGAGTCCACAGTGAGGCCTCTGATCAGTTGTATGGAATTTTCTACTGACTGTCTCCCACGCAGTAAAAGTTGAACTTTAGGAGCCAAATTTAGACAACTCTCTGCCCCCCACCTCCACTCTGCTCACTCTTCAAACCCGTGGATTCATCCTGCAAGTCTCGGATCCTGTCGGCCCCTCCCCATCGCCACCACCACATCGGCAGCCCCAGCTCATGTCACCTCGCTCCTGGCACCTCCAAGCCTTCCATCTTGTCCCTGCTCATCTGATCTTAACCACTTCTAGCACATTCTCCACACTGCAGCCAGCACGACCATCAGGGGCTGATGGGGACTCTGCTCTGCTCCCTACTGGTCCTCAGATAAAAACCATGGCCGCCACGGCCGCCACTGCCCCCACTCGCTAGCTCCTGTCCCCCTCCCTTGACTCGTTTACATTTCGGCTCAAAGGCCACGTCCTCCACCGCCAAACTATGTAACTCAGGACCTCCTTATCGCATACTGCTGAAGTTCTCTGACTTATCCTTCCCAGCATCCATCGCCATTTTAATTACATAACTGATTGCTTAACTGGGATAATGTCTGTCTCCCTTGTAAGAATTTAGGTTTCACAGGGAAAAGGATGGAGGTGTTTCTTCTCAGACCCTCCGTGTCTACACAGTGTCTGCAGAGAGGGAGAGAAAGGGCAGAGAGCAAGAAGGTTTTCTTTCTTCAAGACGCGAGTGAGCAGTAGAAAGTCCTTCCATGTCCAAGTGAATTGCTTTGGCTAGAAATGCATTGACTCACCCCAGATACAGACGGCTTTTCTCTTTGAGAGTGTGACAGTCTCATTATACCCATAAGCCCCACGTCCAGAATCATCTTTGCAGGTGAACACCAGTGGCCTGTTGAGATCTGGAATCTTAATCTTTGGAAGGTGAGATCAGTTCCTTCGTTGGGGGAAGTTTTGTATTTGGATTTCACTTGCTAGCGTCATCACGTCCATCACCCCTGAACATGGGGACAGGGTCCATTGGGTGCAACGTGTCCTTTCTGTCCCAGGCACACACGTCAAGGGTGTCAGCAAGAACCACCATATTGCATACCACCCCACCACATGGATCAATGCTACTTCTCATTGCCGTGCTTTTTCCAAATTAATAAATTAACCTGGCTACCTTGTATAAATTCTGTTCATACAGAAATATGGGACCTTTACCCCAAATCACAGGCGTGGGAACTCACAGTTGCAGTGACACAAACCTAATTTGATTGGGGATTACAGAGGAGGGGACCAAAACCTGTCCGCATGCTCATGTGTGGCTCACTTGATAAATAGCATCATCCTCTTCAACTTTGTAGGTGTCACGGCTCTGATAAGTTTGTTCCGGAGAAGAAATGGGAAAGAGATTTGCAAAGTGCAAAGGGGTTGGAGCCCAGGGAGAGAGCAGAGGGCCACAGACAGAACTGCTCACGACCCAGAATCGCGGAGACGCACGTAATTATCCAGCTACCCGGAGAGGTCTCTGAATGAAACCCACAAATAAAACTCCCCAGTTCCTGGGGAAGCCGTCTCGATCCCTTTCCAGAGAAACAATGCGTCTGAGTAACCTTTTAATGCATCTCACTTTCTCTCGCTGATACACTGGATAATTATTTATTTTGTTGTCTAATTAGTTAATTAGGCTGGCGTTGTGTTTTAAGTTGAAAATCCTGTTGTTTAGGTACTAGAAAATCGCTTTTTGTTTGTTTGGGGTTTTTTGCAGGGTAATGGGGACTTATCAATTGAGTGGCTGGCTCCGGGTGAAGCTGCTCAGAGACCCAGCGCGGGTTTTCCTGGGAGTAAATTGATGCATTAGCCGCGGAAGGCTGTGTTCAAAATAGGAGCACCTGGGTGCAGGCGAAGTCTTGGTGGACATTTTCAGTTGTCATTTCATTTCCTCGTGTTTATATGGCAATTTACGGTTTGCAAAGCCTGTTCACTTAAAATAGCTCATTTAGCCCCAACTAAAGAGCCTTTGGGATGTGTTTTATTACTTGTAATTTACAGATGAGGCAGCTGAGGGTCTAGTCCGTGGCTGGCCCAGGCCCCTCGCTGTCCTGCGATACGAGCCGTCTGTTAAATAGGGTGGTGAAAAGGAAAATTAAAGACTGTGAGCTCTGGAGTAGAAGGTCCTAGGTTTGAATCCAAGCTCCTCCACTTTTTTATTTCATCCAACAGTCAACGGACACCAGCCAAGTGCCTGCCTGGTCCTGGACACTGTGCGTGAGTGACACAGGGCTCCTCGCTGCCCTGGACGGTCTGTGAGGTGACATCCCTGGCAACGTCAGCCCACCTCTCTTTCCGCCTGGGAGCATCCGTTTCCCTTGAAGGACCCTCACCAGGTTGAGAAGCAACAGCTGTTAGGCGCCAGATGCAGCGTTGGCACCCGGCAGGTGCATAAGGATGGAGCGAGTCTTGTTTGGACCCCAGGTCCCTCACTCCCTTCGTTAGAACCCAGGCACGGGCCCAGCTCACCCTGTGAACCACCCCTCGCCAGGGCCCTCCGCAGCCTCCCGGCGACTCTGTGCTCTCGTCGGTACGTTTTGGTCCCTGCGCAAGTGCCAGCCTCCTGCTCGCTGGGTTCTAGCGACTCTCACACCCTCCCTTCCAGAACCAACTTTCTTCCCCACTGGCAGAGTGGTCCACATGGCAGGCCCTGTGCTCAGAGCTCAGTGGGCCGCCTGCTGGTTTTCCTGTTACTCCGTCTCATTTTCACATGATTCTGTGAGGTGGGTGTGTGAGTTTTCTAGGACAGTGGGAACAAAGTCACTCAGACCGGTGCCTCGAACCACAGACATTTATCCTCTCCCAGTTCTGGAGGCTGGAGTCTGAGACCAAGGTGTCGCCAGGGCTGGTTCCTTCTGAGGACGCGAGGGAGAATCCCTTCCCTGTCTTCCTCCTGGTTTCTGGTGGGTGCTGGCCGTCTTGCCGCTCCTTGGCTCGTGGGAGCATCGCTTGATCTCTGCCTTCAACCTCACGTGGCTCTCCCCGTGTGCATGTCTCTGTGTCCCAATGTCCCCTTCTGATGAGGACACCAGTCCTGATAGATTCGGGGCCCACCCTACCCTGAATCTTAACTAACCGCATCTGTGAGGACCCTGTTTTTTAATAAGGTCTCATTCTGAGGTCCTGGGGGTTAGGGCTGCAACATTTGAATTTTGAGGGGACACATTCAGTCTGTCACAGTGGGTATTATTTTTTCCATTTCTTGGGGCATGACATGAACCTCAGAGAAGCAGTGTGCACCAGGTCTCAGAGCTAGTTTTACAGCAGAGCCACTCTAGACCAAGTCTCCCAACAACTCCACACGGCAGAGTCTTTTTTCTTTGACAAGTGACCTCTCTAAAAACCAGAGAGGCCAGGCAGGCCTTGGCCTAGAGCCGAGGGAGACTCCGGCAGGTCCCCGCAAGACTGGCCTGTGCTGTCCCTGAGATAGGTTGTGCCCAGGACAGCTGGAGGATCTGCTTCTGGAAAGCATTGGCCATGGCTTCCTTATGGCCAGGGGGCTGGTATCACTTCTCCTGGTTTTTTCTGTTTTTTTTTTTTTTTTTTTTAATCAGAACTCCAAAGTTCAGGGACAAGCTGCCTCCAGAGAGCCCACACCATCTCACTCTGGTGTTTGCTCACCTGGCACCTGTGCCTTTGGGGACCTCATCAGACCTCCCCTTCGCTCTCCTGAAATATGTCCCCCAATGACATGTCCTTGGGCCACTGCTCAAGCTGTTCCTGAGCCTGCCGACTGTCCTCTCTGCCTTCCAGAGCCAGCTAAGCACCATCTCTCCCCCATGCTGGCCGCACTGCCTGTGCCTGTGGGCAGGATGAACGCTTCCCTCAGCTTCCGGTTTTGCCAAAATGCCACTTTGTATCACTGCGTATTGCACTGGAACGATTTTCACTCCTCTTCCGGCTTCCACCTTTAGACTGTGTCCTGCTTCTAGAAAGAGCTGACTTTGAGTGTTAAGTCCCTTCTAGCAGGTTCGTCTTTGTATTTCCACACCTTGCAAATAATAGTGGCAGAGTAAATGTCACTTGAGAATTGTGCCCGTGTCTGGGGACTGGCCTTCAAGTGGGACACTGGGGAGAAAACAGCATCTGATTTAGGGAAGTGTTATCAAAGCCATAGGGGACAATGTAAACTCAAGGCACAGGAAGGACAGCTGAAAGAAAGACCAAAACACAGCCTAAATAAGCGGTGGTTCAAAGGGCCTAAGACCATAGGTTTCAGATGGGCAGGGCCGTGCCCGGTCAGACGGAGTGAATGCCACCCCTCAGCTACCGATCCTGCCAACGGGATCCGTAAACACCACCCACAGGAAATCAGGTTCTAGTTCAACATTTGGGAAAAATTCCTCATGGAGCTGTCAAAAAATAAAGAAATAAAACAAAATAGCATAAATAATGAAATAAAACAAGAAAGCCACGCTTCCCCAGTCTAGAATGAATTTTCCAAGTCTAGGGCAGAGTTTCCCAACCAGGGGTAACTTTGTCCCCCAGGGGACCTTGGGCAGTGTCTAGAGGCATTTTTGGTTGTCACACTGTGGGGAACGAACGTACTATTGGCATCCAGTGGGCAGAGGGCAGGGGTGCTGCTGCACATCCTACAATGCACAGGGCAGGTCCCACTGCAAAGAATTGCCCAGCCCCAAGTTTCAATAGTGCTAAGATCGAGAAACCCTACTCCAGAGATATTTAATCCCAAATCAGACCATATATTGGAATTACAGCACGAGGTAGTAGAGTTTATCATGCCCAAGACTCACCAGGTAAGGTGGTTAAAAATACATAGTCTTGGGTCCCAGCTCCTAGAGATAGTATTTCAGTGAGTCAGGGATAGGCATGGGAGCCAGCTGTATGTTAACAAGCACCCCTGGTAATCCTAAGTATTAATAGGAATTTGGGGCCCACACTCTGAGAAATATCATGCCAGATGACTTCCGAGGTCCCTCCAACACGGAAATCTCCCCACTCCAGGAGAGAAACAGCAGAAAGGTAAAAGGCATTTCCCTCATTACCCACCTTCAGAAAACACTGGTTGAAGGGCCCAATTAATTAGTATTTTTAAAGAACTTGGAGATCTATTTTTTTAATAAGAAAATGAACATAAGTGCAAAGCATCATGACTACTCATTATTTAATTTAATGATTTGTGAAGATTCTGTTGCCATGGCAACTGAGCACTATTTATAAAAATTAAGAACATAAATTATAAATAATAATATTATTACAAGCAGAAGGGACTCGAACCTCTCAATCAGAAAGGAATAATTTCCAGATGGGAAAAAAAAAAAAAAACATTGTTTGCATCACATATGGGGAAGGGTGCTGGCGAATTTGCATTTGCACAGTGTTCTAGAGGGAGAAATTAGGTCGAGATGATGATTTTATGTCATTTGCATGACAGTCTGTGTCTTTGTTCCACGGAGTGTATCAGACCTGTTTCGTGACTCAGAAGAGCAAGAGTGGGGCTGATAACAGTGTCAGAGAAGGCACAGAGGCAGGGGCGAGATGTCACCACTGGATGTCAGAGTCACCCCCCATCCCACCCCTCTCACCGTGGGGTGACAAGCCAGCTTCCCAGTGGTTCCTACACTCAGGGAGGGCCCGGCCAGAGTGTCCCCAATTACTGATGGGCAGGCCCCCTTTGACTGAACTCACTTTAATTTAATCAGCATGTCCGAGCATCGTGCGCTAAGGTAGTTGAGGCCAAAGGAGATTGGGAGGCCAAGGAGGATGAGGCAGAGGCCAGTGGGGCAGAACTGCTGCCTTCAGAGTTGGCAGCCAGATTCCACTGCCCTGTGATTAAGGGTTCGTGTCATCAAGTACCGGATCCCAAGTTTAGGACAAGGAGTTCCACCAAGGCTAGCCACAAGAGGCACTGAAGCCAAGTGTTCAACCAAGGTCACGCACGCAACAAGTTGGTGGCAGAGGAAGTATCATAGGCCAGATATGGTGATTCCCAGCCTAAGACCCGTCTCCCTGGTCAGTCTCCTCCCCTTGCTGTCCTCCCAGGGCCCTCTGCAGAGTAGCTGCCACCACCAATTACTAATTGGCACTTCTGCCACCATCCTGGTGCTGTCTTGGCAATCACCAACATATTCTGGCTAGAATCAGGCTGGATGGGGCTAAGAGATTGTTCTGGTGGGGGACCATACAATGTCAAATCCAGTGAAACCACTTGCTTCCCAACAGTGGCTTGTTGATCACTAATTGTGTTTATACTAGGGATTTCCGCTTAAATGCTCTTCTCCTTACGCATGGCCCGTCCAAATCCTGTCCATCCGACAAGGACTAAAATAAGTCACTACTGACTCCAGAAATCCTTCCCCGGTGCCCCCTACCACACATTGTTGGAAAGCAGAGAGCAAGAGGACTTTGACAGCAAAGCTCCCATGGAGGGAAGAATGCACTGGCTCTCGTGCTCGTGTTCAAGTTGGTTCTGAGCTAGCCTTGGCACACAGGCCTGCATCTGGGCACGGACGTGGACAGTAAGCTCTGATGGCCATCAGCATGAACCCAAAAAGGGCTAACCCCAGTATAATCCTCTTGTCCCCTGAATTACTTCAAATTAAGATGCTTTTAAGGACGCAGGGCTAACCAAAACATATTTCAGGCACTGATAGCAAATGGATTGTTTACAGAATATAATTGCCTTTCCTCGCCATGACAAAGGGAATTAGGTCTCTGCAGAGCCGGTGCTAAGATGAATACCTGAACGCAGCCAGTTAGCATCGGGTGAGACATGCCAAAGCATGTGTAAGGGGCAACGTGCTTGAGCAATTGAACTCACACTCAGTTACTTCACCCCTAAAAAAATTTAATTTATTTTTTAAAAGGGTAAGTTTGTTAGGCAGTGAAATTGGGATATGCATTGTTCAGTTAAAAAGATAGAAAACACTTGTTAGCCTATGGGAAGGGCTGTTCCCACCACAGTTGACTCAAGAGAAGGTAAAGGAGAAAAAAAAGAAGCCTCCAGAGTTGGAGGAACAGGCTTTTTCCCCAAAGGCCATCTGGCTACCCATGCAATGGATGGGCACACCGGCCGTCCTGCGGACTATCCTCAGCCTGCCGAGGCCAGGGGCTGCTGGGCAGAGCACTGGGAGTCAGTGCCCATCCCGCCATCTTCCTTCTCGCTCTTGTGGCTGTGAAGGTCATACATCACACTGCTTTAGATGCAGGTAACCTCCTCTCTCATGTCTCACTGCAAAACCTTTTTGGAGGAGGAGGAGGAGGAAGGGGAGGAGAAAGGGGTTTGTCCATACCAATTTATAAATGGGAGACTTGGAATCCAGAGAGGTCAGAATTGCACAGAAATCTGGAGCCTGATTGTGTCCACCAGGCCCTAATTCCTTGAACTAACAATTCTTTTCCTACATCAGATCTCCTTCCATCCTCAAGTGGGGGAGCCTCCAGCAGAGCCAATGTCGCAAACCTGTCAGCCCCTCTGGCTTTGCCACCTGCCTCTCAACCTGCTGCATTGATCCCTTTACCTCCTGCCTAATCGATCGCCTCACGATGTTCCTCCACTGCTCCCCAAGACTGCTGAGGAGCACGCCCACCCCACCACACAGATCTCGGGTTCCCCAGGCTGCCACCCAGAGCCATCCCGAAAGTGCATCTCTCTGTCTTCTCTCTGGAGAGAACCCCAAGCCAAGCCTTGCTCCGATGACTCTACACATGCCCCAGCAGGACTTGACCCTGAGATTCAAGAAGCAGATGGTTTGGTCCAGGTCTGCTGACACACGTGTGAGGAAGACAGTGTCCGGAGGATCTCCAGGTCAGTGTGAGCGCTGGCAACTCAGTGCTAGCTTGGGAAACTGGAGCAAAATAGTCCTCTGGCATTTTATATCATATCAGTGACTAAACCACTCCATCCTCAGTTCTCAAGTATCTGAGTCATTTATGCTTAATGATCAGACACATTTGATGACATTATTTCTTCCAAATGAGAAAAGGAGATTAAAAAAAAATCCAGGTGTTTGATGTGTGACTGGTTGTGGGGATGGATTTTGTGGCAGGCAGTGGCACCTTGCTCTGAGGACAGACTGCAGGCCCCAACACCCATGCAGCAGGATGGCAGCTCGGACTGGCCGGAGAAGCAGCACAAACCTTGCCGGTTTTCTTCTCCGTTTGGCCTGAGTCCATTTGCTCCACTGGATTTTGTCAGTTGACAACCTGAACCCTTGTCTCTTAGGACCCGGCTTGGGTGGACAGTGGGAGATTTGTTTCTAGTTTTCCTCAAGGGAAAAGGAGGGAGATGAGGAGGGGAGGGTGGATCTGTTGGCTTGTTTGAGTCACATAAATACTAATTCATCAAAGGTTAGAAAATGATGCATTTTCCATGGAGATACTGCAGGCTCCTTGCCCGGCATTCAGATAAACATTTATTTAGGCAGATAGTTTATGAATTATACAGTGCTTTTTTAAAAAAATGGGGTAGTGGAGAAAAAAATTATAGCATCCTGAAGTGCTTCCCTGGATTCCATCAAAAGCAAATGAGGAATTCCTGTCAGGGAGCCCAGTGTTCCTGAGACTCAGGTGCCCCCACCTCACCTGCCCTCTTGCCACCCTGGGCCTGCACAGTGAAGGTCAAGGCCTCCTGGCCTCATAAACTAATAGAGCTCAGACGGGCTGTTTTAAGACAGGAAGGCAAGCTGAGGGCCTTCTTCCCAGGAAAACGAACATGTGCGTATACACCCAACATGTTTTACACAATTTCCACTGTGCAAAGGCTACTTGAAGCCCTCTGGGAACATCCTAAGGGCCCTTGGCCCCCAGTTAAAGAGTCCTGCTTTAGGTCAAATGCCTTATTTTACAGATGTGGAAATCAGAAGCTAAGCCCAGAAAGGGGCAGTTCAAGTAGCAAGTCCACGGCCAGCCAGGCCAGAAATGGGTTGGAACCTTTCTGATTCCCGATCTTGTAGCAGAGAGAAAACAAAAGAAAATCTAAACCCACAGGCAGAGGCATACCTGGGAGGAGCTGAAGTTACACCTGGGATGGAGTCGCTCAGAGCCCTCTGACCGAGAATCTGCACCCTCCAGGCTCTCGGTGGTTGTCGTTAAGTCTAGACCCTCCGTGCTTAGTACAATACCTACTGTCACCATTTGGGTAATATCAGTTGAATTAACTCAATAAAGCATGCTAATTTCTACTCCGTGCCTGAAGTTGAGACACAAAGATGAGTAAGAGACAGTGTGGTGAAGAAGTCAGGAACAAAGAAAGAAAGAAACTGAACCATTGTGATCCATGTGGTTTGTAATAAAACAGAGGTAGGCTGAGTAGAGGACATGTCAGGAAGAGGGAGGAATAATTATTTCTGCTGGAGATGCCAAAAAAAAAAAAAAAAACCCTTATTTTGGAATAAGCTTTGACCTAGTTCTTGAAATACAAGTAAAAGAAAGGTCATCGTATTGGTTAGGGTCCATAACAAATTTAAGTAATGAGAAGAAAAGAAGAAAGCACGGAAAGTAGGGAGGGAAGAGGGGAGAGGCAGAAAGAACCCAAGTACCGGGTTAAGAAGACAGAGGTGACTCCAGGCGCTTCGGCTGGGGGACTGGATACTGCCCACTGGATCTGCAGGGCCGCAGAATTGCTGAAGATCAGAACAAGAGAGTGGTGAGAACACTCAGGGATTAGCAACAGCCGGAAGCCACTGCCACCAGGAAAGGAGAAGGTGTTATCAGGACCTGGGAGCTGAGTCCATCTGGAGGGAGCTGGAACCACAGTGACACTTCCCAGTGGGAGCTGGAGTCACAGAGGGACATAACCCCTGTTGGAAATGACATCAGAGAGCAAGGCAGAAACACGCTGGCTTCTCCCCTTCTTGGACCCTCTAGTCTTCTGGCAATGTCTCCCATCAGTCAACCCAAACCAGAAGCGGGAGGACGGTCAGGTCAGGGAAGCTCAGCTCAGGGCGGATGCGTTCCTCACAAGGGCCCAGGGAGGCAGAATGTGGTACCCTCCCCGTTTTGCAGGTGAAGATGCTGACACTTGGAGCCTTAAACCACTTGCCAAGGTAAGGTGGCTAGTGTGACCAGTGCAGAGGACACATACATACAGATCTCTCTTTCCCCAGAGGTGTGCTCAAAACCATTCCACAAAACTGCCTCCCAACATCTAGCCTTCACCAAATACTTTTCTCATCAATTTCCAAAATGCTTTCACTTCGTTCCTGCTTTTCAAATTGGATTTATTTCTCAGACAGAACTTACCAGGGTCTTTGTTCTAATCCCAGATTCTATTAACTGGCAATTACTTGCTTGCTTTCAGGAGGTATAGCAAAATTTAATCTTTTTATAAAAAATTAAAAACAACTATTATTTGTGATACCTTTGTCAGATAATTGAGTGAAAATAGCTTTTATCTTATTATGAGAATTGTATTTCTGGCACTAAAATTGGAGGTCTCATTAGTCCTCAGGATTGGTGATCTGGGAAAACGGGCCGGGATCCCAAGCCCGGACTGCACGTGTGGGACCTCGTGCTCATCTGAGATATTTGCTATTGACAAGAGTGTCGCCATTGCCAGCACCCCAAATCCAGATTGTTCCAAGCCCCTTTGGCAAAATAGGTGCTTCTGTTACAGGCAATTTGTGTTTCAAGGTTTCATTTTGGTCATTATTGCTGCTGCAGCTGATTTAAATATTTTAATGAATGATGTTATTGTCTCTGTGCCTGGGGGTCTTTTCAGCAGAGGTCGCGATTTGAAGGAGGAAAAAATATAGAAAAACAGTTCTAAATAAGTCAGTAACGATGGATGACTCACGTTGGTTGTACAGCAAAGCCCAGGCTAGAGTGTCACCAGGCACGAGGCTCACGTGCTGATGAAGGATGCCTCTGTCCCAGAGAGGGAGGGACACAGGGACACAGAGGAGAGTCACATCAGGAGCTAGGGCCACCTCCCAAGAGCGTCTTCCTCAGATTGAGCCAAAACTAAGGGAACAGGGCGGGTACAGTGTGAAGCATGTGCTCAGGAGCATAGCGTCATGTTCACAGTCACTATAAGCACAGGGGATCTCTGGGGTGGGGGGGCAGGGGAAATGAATCACTTAAATAATGTGGGGAATTCTGTCTCCTAGCCTCACAAAGAGAACATGGTCCAATGTGGGCATGACTAGAGTGTTGTGACGTTTGTGTTCTTTTACCAAATAAGTCCCAATTCCAACATGTGTGAACGTCTCACCCGGAGGGTGTGATTCCGGTGTTTGCAGATGGGCATTTCTCACACAACAGGCGTCCAAACCCAGGACCTAGCTCTGCCTCTGATGTTCTGCCAAAGAGACAGTGGGATGCTCCACCACTGGGAAAAAACTAGAGGGGATAGGTAGGATTATTGAGGGGTGGTCCATCAGCCTCCACGTGGTGGTCTCCAAGGGGATTTCAAGAGATGGTGGCCTCGTGCAATCTTCACTTTCCGTGACGATTCTGGACCCCCACTCTATAGCAGTGTGCACTACAGCACTGCAGCTGGCATCCACGGGGCCTCTGCGCTCACCACGCCCACGCATGCCTCAGATCATGCATTGGCAGGTGTCCACCCAGCACTGTCTCTGTTGCAGGCAGTGACCGAGAGATGCTGGGATACAGTGATGACTGCACAGGCAGGGGCTCGATCCACCCAGCCTTTGGTGAGGGATGTAGGCAGTAAGCAAGAATACAAATGAACAAATAGTGGAAATTCAGGTAATGATCAGAATTACAGCGAATAATGAAGCACACTAAGGAGACAGGGTAGGGGCTGTGATTGTGAATATTGGCACAGGAGAAACAGGCACCTGAATGATGTGAAAGGGGAAATCATGGCCAGATCCAAGGACAGAAAAATGGCCCTCAAGTGCAAGGAGGTGGTCACATTTGAGGAATAACTCACACCACTGCTGCCTACTCAGTGTGATCCTCCCAGAAAACAGGGGGTGGCTGGGAGATGCGATTAAACTCATTTTACAGACCAAGAACCTGGAACGTGTGAAGTCCCTGCCCACGATGTGGCCCAGCCCAGCAGAGGGGACAGACATGGATGTTACCAGGGAAGGCATTTCTGGGCAGAATCCAGGGACAGAGCTGACAAAAATGCAACTGGACAGGTGAGACCGGAGAACTTGAATCTGTAGTTAGCCGAGGGTCAAGCCATGCGCGTGAGCACAGTCACTAAGACAAGCCTCAGGCTGAAGGCCATTTGTAAGACTCGGTCAGTGCCACAGAGTCTCTGTGTGACGATGCAGATTCTGAGGTCAGGAGCTGGTAAAAGCATAAGGATCAAGTGTAAAGGCATTTTCAGGAGGCTTCCAGGAGCCTGGCTTCCTGAGATCTCATCTTGCTTACTTCTAAATCTACATGCAACAGCCTGTGACAGTTAGTTGCAAGTGAAAAGAAACTGTTAAAGTAACACTCTAAAAAGAATGATCAGAGGTCATTTGGAAGGAGGGGAAAGATAAACCCATGGATGCTCTTAGACAAGGTGGCTGATACAACTGAGTCTTGGGTGGAGTGTCCGGTCCCTGGCAGCCCAGGCCAGGGTTAGATTGTGGGATTCCTGGATGAGAGAGAATGAGAATGTTTCCTAGGAGATAATTGACCAGCTCTGAATCTATTCTTTGGATCCTCACTAAAAGATGCCTTTCTCGACGGCATTTTCACGGCCAATCCCTAGGTCAGCCTCTAGTGTGGAGGAACGCCGTACCTGTGTGCAGCTGTCGACTGCCAGTCTGGGTGACTTCAGGGTGTGGGCAGGACGCTGGCCAGCTTCTGAGCCCCGCCTGTGCGAGAATGCTGCCTGTTTGTTAGCCTTCAATTCTCCCCTAAACAATTCCCAGAGCACAGCCAGACAGGGCGGCTGCTTCCCATTGCCGTGAAGGCCCTGGGCTTGCCATGGCCAGTGTAGACATGGAGAGCTCAGGAGCTAACAAAGGAGGAATCACCCACCACCTACACCCTGCAAATTGTCACGGAGATTCCCTGCCTTGAGGATCTGGTCTCGAACAAAGCAAACCGTGCGAGCCCAGCGTCATTAAAGTTTTCAAGATTTCTGCTTCAGTTATTTTACTCAAAAAGCATAATCTCTTGGAGGTTAAAATGATGAAATCAGTATTTACAGAGACTAAATGGCCCCCATCCCTGGGCCTTAGGGGGCAGCTTAGGAGGAAGTAGGAGGGGGAGGGAGGCACTGGGAAGGACAAAACATGCTCTCTACTCTCGGAAAGTTCTGGCAGGCAGCCTTCTATAGCCAACCCCAGCTTTGGGATACTCAGTGCACCACCCTCCACCCCAGCCACTGTGCCGCCATATTCCCTCCCCAGTTAATCCAAAACGTGACCCAGTGAAAAGGTTTAGAAATCTCACCTCCGTTTTCAGGCTAGGTACTCAAGGAACCTCTCACCAGGAATATGTGTGTTTGCATTCAAACGTTCACCTCATGCCTAGGGAGAGCCTGTGTCATCCGTCCACTGAGATGAACATGTTCTCACCAGGACAAATAGGGACCATGGTCAGGAAATTCACACGTCTAAAAACACCATAGTGAACAGATGGTGGGGTATGCAGACTAATGTATTCAATCCAGTTCCACTGAATCAACGTCTGTTGGACTGAGTGTCTTCTGTGTGGTCAACTCTGTACTGGGCAGTGTGTTAAGTTCCAATAACAGTAGCCACTGATCACTTCTAGGAAGTTACAACTTAATAAGCCTTTCATGACTGGCATCTCATTGATTTACAACACAAGACCGTGAGAGTCTAATAATTAATGTCATTTGACAGAGGCCTGTGAGACTCAGAGACATCAAGTCACTTTTTTGGGGTCACACAGTTCTTAAAGCAGTAGAAGTTGGGCTTGAACCCAAGGTTTCAGACTTTCAGTCCCATGTTACTTCCTCTGCGCTGGGCTGCTGGTGGGCATGCAGATACATGGGAGAACTGAAAGATTAATATCTGGTTTAAATAGGATGGAAAGAAATTTTACTGACACAGAGCAGTCGGGATTGGTCTCATACAGGGCATTTGCCGTCAGGGTTTCCACTCTTAACATCGGCAAACACAGCGATCGGTGTATGTTGACATCATCACGTACACACAGTGATTTGTTAATATTTGTGCTAAACACTTTACACACATCATTCATTTAATCTATACACGATCCTATGAGGGAAGTATTACCTTCATCCCCACTTTTCAGAGGCTCAAGGAAATGAACACCCTGTGAGGGTCAAGAATTTGGACCCTGATGGATCTCTCTCCAGAGTTCCAGCAGTGATGCTAATCCTACCTGTGTTAGTTTCCTAGGGCAGCCGTAACAAACGGCCACAACTGGGTGCCTCAAAACAACAGAAACTTATTCTCATGATCCTGAAGACTAGAGGTGAGAAATCAGGGTGTTGGCAGGGCTGTGCTCCCCCCAAAGCCTCTGGGAGAGGCTCCTTCCTTGCCTCCTGGAGCTCTAGTGGCTGCCGCCATTCCTTGGCTTGTGGCCACATCACTCCAATCTCTGCCTCCTTCTCCACACGGCGCCTTCTCTCTGTGTCTATGTCTCTGTCTCTCCTCTTTTTATAAGAACACCTATCATATTGGAATAGGACCTTCCCTAATTCAGTATAATCTCACTTAATTTGATGACATCTGCGAAGACTCTAATTCCAAATAAGATCACATTCCCAGGTCCAGCAGTTGGAACTTTAAGATATCTTTCTGGGGGACACAACTCAATATATTCAATATTCATTGTTATCCTTCCTACCCAACCCTCACAGCACCTTCCCCCTCTCGTATTTAAAATAAAAATCATCTTTCAGTTGGTAATTATAAAATGTTCAAAGATGATAGAAGGAGGAGCTGATCCTCAGGGAAAGAAGGTGATCCCAGAAAGTCAGGGCTCCAGTCTGAACCAGTCCCCTCCTACGATCCACCAACCCCCACACTTTTGTCTGCAGAACCTAATGAGCTTCGCCTTCCAAATCGGGAAGTATCGGTAAGGAATGGAATTGACCACGGCTGAGTTTCCGCTACACTTGACTTCTGAAGCTTCCATCTTTAAAAAATCAAGGAAATATTTATTTTGTGAGCTGGTGGGGAAAGAAAAATCTGCATTTACTCTGCACGCGTAACTTTCATGGTCCTAAAAATGATTAAGTCTCACAACCAGTGTCTTTTGTGATTAACAGAGTTGTCGTTCATTGTAAATGTTGCTGTTTTTCTTGTCTGCGACCGTATTAGTTAAAGTCATCGCGTGGAAAACCAATGTGCTGATATAAATGTTGAGGAAGGCATTCCCTCTACCCGCTCCGTGGCTATTTAAGTATCTCGCAGCGATAAGGTTGTATGAAATCCCGACGTGTGCACAGCCCAGATGATATTAATATTCAGAAGGAAGGCTGAGCATCAAGTTACTCAAAATCTACCTTGCCCAGGCAGAAGCTTGTATTTCCAAAATAAATTACTTGTAAAACGCAATGTCTCGATGAAATATTCAAGTTTCAACCCATTTTGTATTCCCAATTTTAAATACAGACACACGGTTGTGCTGCAGCTTCTCTGTCCATATCTGAAAGTGAGCAGGAACATTGAATCAATCAGCTGGAGTCGGCAGAGGGAAAAATAATCCCTCCGTCAAAGTAAAACTGCTGAAATCCAGAAATAAAAAGCAGAGCTGCAGAAAATCTCAGCTCTACAGGGAAGTTTGTACATGTGCATTTAAAGACTTAACTTTCTTCGCCCCATCTTGGAGATTTAAGGTTCCTGTTTTAATAGGCAAATATGTATGAACTTGACTTTCACCAGCAGCCTGTCTATAGTTGCACCCAAACATCTGTAGTTTTTAACCAGAGTTACATTTGAGAGCAGAAAATTGTTTGCAGAGCAATGAAAGAGGAATTTAGAAATTTTCTTGTCTCAGGATTAGCTGTGTACCTGAGCAGAAGGAGGAGGAGGAGGAGGAAGCCACTTTCCATAAGCTCCCGGCCTCCTTTCCCAGGCAGCCCCTTCTCCCTGTGCCCTGGGCTGTGGGCACAGCAGGGCACAACCCTCACTGCAAAAGTGAACTCTGGGGTGGAAGTTCCAAGGCCCTTGGGAGTCGCCTGGTGACCTGTCTTGCAACCAGGAAAATGGAAGATGAGAGAGTCTTGCCCAATATCGTAGGATGCCAGAGCTCCACCTAGCCATGTTGAGTTCCTTTTCTTTCTGGAAGATTCCATCCCTTAGAATCCGAGTGACTCACTCCTGCAGAATCTCATTCTCGTTAGCACCTAGAACTCCTGCACGTGAGCTGCAGGCTGCTGTGCCCTCCTCGTCCAGGGCCACGTCCAGCACGACGAGCCCGGCTCGTGGCTCAGCACTGGCGCCTCAGTCTTCTCACCACAAAACGGGCTTCGCAAACCCCACGCCCGGACTACACCAAAGCAGTATGCAAATATAAACAACGATTTTTATGAATTGCTATAATTAGCATCTTTTTCCTGTAGCCAAAACAAGTGACGAGACTCTCTGCTTCACGTTCTCTATTTGCTAATCAGCGCCGGCTGCCACAGCTTCCCCACGTAGCAGGCTCCAGTCACCGTCACTGGTTCTTTTCCTTACTTCTGTTTTCTTCTTTTTCCTTTAATTTTCTCTTCCTTGTTTCCTATTTACTTCCTCCTTGTCCTCCTGCTGTGAAGTTGGACTCCATGGTCTTGTAATTCCCAGCTCAAGCCTGGAGGCCCCAGGTTTCTGCTCACTGACACGCTGAGCCCTGGAGCAGTTTAGGCAGGAGGAGGCCGGGCAGAGGAGGCAGCTTCGACTGGGCAAGCAGGGATGTCTTAGGAAGGACGGGGAGACAGGGGAGCAGTAGGGAAAGCCGGAGGAGGGGCTGCCAAGCCTGGGTCACACACACCCCCTCCTCATCTCTCAATCCGCACACCCTCCAGACATTCCATGGCGGATGAGCAGGTCCTAGGTCATCTCTCTGGACAGGGTGTGCTGTGGATGCTACCTGGGTCAAGGCTATGCCCACCCACCATGCAAGCACCAGCCCAAACCCAACCCCATTCCCACCCACCCAGAAGAGCCCCTCCTCCTTGATAGCTCTATTTGCAATTTTGTTAACCAAGACCCAGCTTTTCTGGCCACAGTATCTACAAGGAGATGTGGCAAGGAAAATTTTATACCAGGGGAGGCAGGGACGATGAGGTATAACACGGAGAAGTGGCCAATGAGCTGCCAAGCATGTGACGACCACAGCTCAGAGACCTGATGGGACCACAGCCCTGCAGGAAAAGCCTCCAGCATCTCCCTCACCCAGAGGATGTTGCCCCAGCCCTCTGGCCACAAGCACCTGAGCTTCAGAGTCCCCAAACCACATTGGGTCCTCCAAGGTGGCCACACGTCCCAGATGAGGAGAGCTCTCAACCTCCACCTCCACTTAATGAAATACCTACCACTGGGTCAGCCGTAAACACACACACACACACACACACCTTTCTAGGTTGAAAATTCCATGAGTGCAGAGGCCTTACCTGCTGTGAATGTGTGTCTGTGAATGTGGCATAAGTGTGTGTGTGTAGGTTTGTGACTGTGGGAGTATGTCTATGAGTCTGAGCAAGAGGCAGAGACAGAGATCTCATAGCTTGTTTTGCACTCGATCCCAAGGAACAGCCTTGTCGACTTTTAACACCGCATATTCCCGAGCACCTTGATAGATTTTAGGTGCTGAAAAGATGTTGAACGAATGAATGATTTGCCCCCATCCCCACCCTGGATAAGATACTCCTGCGTGTCCCCAGCATCCTCTTCTCACCTCCACCCTGCGGGCGGCCAGCTTTGTCTGGCTGTCTGTCCCCGTGTCTGCCCCCTCTAGACTGTGAGTATTTTCAAGACAGGGACCATAATCATGTTTGTTTCTCTGTCTCCAGCGTCCAGCCCAGAGCCGGGCACAGAACAGAAGCTCAGAATACAGATGCTCCTCCACTCAGGGTGGAGCTACTTCCTGATAAGCCCATTGTAATTTGAAAATATCATAGGTTGAAACTGCATTTAATACACTTAACCTACTGAACAGCACAGCTTAGCCCAGCCTACCTTAAACGTGCTCAGAACACTCACATGAGCCACAGTTGGGCAAAATCATCTAACACAAAGCCTGTTTTATCATGACGTCATTATAAAGAATTTTGAATCAAAATTCACAGTACAACTTCTACTGAATGCCTACTTTTTCACACCATCAAGTCAAAAATAGTAAGCCAAACCATCTGTATTTATTAATTAACGAGCATGAATATGTACAAGGCCCCAATAGTGGTCACTTGCTCTATAAAATCCTTCTTTTTATAAATATCTTATTCTAACTTGTCACATGTTCTGGAGCAAGGAGGCTTCCTGGGTCCTCCCTGCGGCATCCGTGTTCTGGGGATGGTCCCAGCAGCCAGGGCCCCTCGCAGGGGCAGCAGACAGCGGCACAGCTCTGAGGGCACCTGGGAGGGAAGGGGCGGGCAGAGTCCTGCCGCTGCCCTCCCAAGCGATTTTTTATCTCCAAATATAATATAATCAGATGTGATAATAAACACACCACACAGGGAAACAAATCATTCCTGCTCCCAACTGCTGCCTTGCTCACACTGGCTCCTATAAAAGCCTGAAACAAATGTAACCTTTTCAACCCAACCACATTTTTAAAGCTAAGTGGATATTTTTTAAAAAATGTTAAATAACGCTGTGGGAGAATATTAGCATTTTTCTCAAAATAGCCAACAGTGGTCGCTTAATAGTCTTTAGGTAACATTTAAAATAAACAAAGAAAGGAAAAACAAAAGACAGAGGAGCAGTGAAAGCTAGTTGCTTTCACTGTAGGTCTTGAAAATGTCCTATTTTAAGTTCCTAGGTTGGGACTGGACTGTTTTGCCTTGATTTTTATGAACATTAACGAAAAAAAAAAGCAGCACAGTCCTTGTCTTCCTCTTTCTCTGAAGCCCCTCAAGTGTCTCTTAGGCCAAGTGTACGGGATAACAGGTCATAACGATTTTCGCAAGTACAGTCCAATTAGCACCAAATGGGGGGAGAATAATGCAGAAGTACAGAGGACGGGAAAACCAGCAGCACTCCTGCCGCACTAGGATGTGAGCATTGTTTATTTAACCACAACACTCCCACTGAGAGCAGCTCCATTTTCACAACCTTTCTAATGAGCAAGAAGCCAGTTTCTTTTGGCAAATCTCATCATAAAATAGTCCTGTTTCCTTTAGCCTTCCGCCTAGTAAAGCTGAAACAAGCTCCACCATTCACTGTCCGTGGTCTTAACGGGGACAAAGGAAGCATCCGAACCTAATTTGGGTAAGGAAGCAGGCTCAGGTGACTTTCGAGATCACGCAGTGTCGGGGTCTTCTGGACCAGGGCTTTGCCACTGCAGCAGCATCTGCTACTACCCAGGGGTTTCTAGAAATGAAGTTCCCAGTTAAGCTGAGTATCAATTTGCTTCCACCAAGACTGCAGGGCTCAGTGTCCGCGCAGGTATTTCCTACCCAAATGCAATATGCAATTCAGCCTGGAGATCAAAACCGTACCCAGGGCCCAAGGGAGTCCTCCTGGACTTCCACATGCCTCCTTTTATTACGGTTCATTCCGACAGACCCGCCGCCTCTCCTGTTAAATCTAGGCATTAAAATTATGGTCACTGGTTTCAGGTTGAGTCTAAATATATCTATCAAAACAGTCTCTGCAGTGCATCAACTAGAGACTTTATGAGCACAGCAGGACTGCTTGGGAATGAGTGAGCCCACAGTCAGCCAACACCAACCTAACCACAAGGAGGACCACAGACTCCAAACGATCTGATCAAGTGCCCAGTCCTTCCTCCTGGATCTAAGGTAATCGAAATGTGTCTACGTGTGGTCCAAGATCTGCCGCATCTCCTCTGGGAGTCCTGGATGTCCTTGTTCCAAGCCCTCTGCACTTTCTGCACTGACAGGCTCTTATTCTTGGGTTGGGCTCTCAGTCTCTTCTGCGAAACATCTGGAATCATTTGCATCCACTGATGTTGACAGTTCGCTTTCAGTGCTGTCTTCAGCAATTGTTTTCTCAGGAGGATTCTCTCTCTGTTACAGTCTACAAAAGTTGACTTGATGGCTGGTTATTAACCAAGGGATGGCTCCTGTCTGCCATGTCTGTGCCCTTGGCCCTGCGCCCATCACCTCAGCTTGCTGCCTTGAAGGGAGGAATGCTTCTGATGCTTTCTTTGCAGAAAAGTTATTGGATTCAAGCCCGAGAATAATGGCAGATCACGTCCTTCATGGTCCTCAACCCAAACTACACAGAACATGACATGAACGGCCAGGCACTTGCTGCCTAAGAGCCTTAAGGCCCCCTGGCCTGCTCACTCAGTGGCTACAGTGCCCATTTCCACATGGGCCACGTATTCCAAAACCAAAATAGGGCTCTGCATGCTCTGTCCTGCATTCCCCCAGAGGTGTCACGGGGACTCTACATGGAAAGGAAAATGCACAGAGAAGACCAAAGCTACCCCAGAGCCACAGGGAAGCTGATGCCACTCGCACCACACCCTTGCTCCTTGGGGGCCCTCAGCTGTCGTGGGCAAGCGCTGAGCCTGTGACCCCAAACCGCGGTCAAACCCAAGATCCCAGCTTCATCTGCCTCCTCCCCTGTTGTACAAAAACACTTAATAAATGTCAACTTTCACAACAGGGTCAGACCTCCCATCCTGCCCATTCAGGAGTCCTTCTCTCCTTCAACCCAGGCCAAGACAATTGCCACAGGTACAGAGTCCCACGTACATGCTTCTGCCATGCCATGTACACACCCCAGAGTGTCCCACTCATCAGCCGTCCTTTCCCACACTGGTGCGTGAATTCCTCGTGCATCCACTCTCTTGCCTTCCTTCCCTCTCCACTTTCTTTCTTACTTTCAGTTATTCATTAAATAAAAATAGACTGCTAACCCATAACATGCCAGGCATTGTGCGGGGGTTTAGAGGTAGGATGGTGAAAAAGACAGAAAGGCTCTGCCCTCACCAATCTAATATTTTAGCAGAGGGAGAGCAGGGTATGGTAAAAAGAGATTGAGCTCTGGAATCAGAAAAAAATAAATGTAAATGCCATTCCTAATTCTGCGATTTACTAAAAACAGCAGTGGGGCAAATTATGTAACATTCTTCATTCTTGGGTTCCTGGTAAACTAGAAATGATTGCACTTACTCTACAGAATTATCATGAGAATTAAATTGAACAATGCATGTAAAGCACCTGGCACATAGTAGGTGATCAAAAGAGGTAACTATTTAACTATTTTTGTCATTGAGTTCCTTGTCTTAAACCATGATATCAAAATGTTTTTTCGAAATAATGCATATGTCTTCCCAATATATGTGTATTAATATATATTTCCTGTTACAAACTACAGATATGTATAAATATTAGCCAACGTATATACTAACTTTTAAGCAAGTTCACTTTTTCACATATTTTTAGATAAAAATAAATATAAATAAAAGTTCTAATGTATTTTCCCACACCACAATAAATCATTTTGGGTACCCCTATGAACCATCCCCCCACTTCAAAGATCACTGGTAGAAAATGTGGGTTTCAAGGTTATTTATGAGCGCAATTTCATGGGAAAAGAAATACCTTCCAAAATTCCATGCTTTTCATAACTCTCTTAGGAGTCTCGTGTTGATAAAGGTATTGCCCAATTCACAGAAGAGAAACCGAAATGGCTAATAAACACTGGAAACGAAGCTCGACTTCGCTGGGAGTCAGGGAAATACAAATTAAAATGATGAGATACTCTTTTCCAAACATCAGATTGGCAAATATGAAAAAGTCTTCAAATACCAAGTACTGGCAAGGGTGCAGGAAATGGGAATTCCCAGATCTTATTAGTGGGTGTGTCAAATAATTGGTAACATCTTTTATGAGAACAATTGTCAATTTCTGCTAAACCTGAAATTGTAAACATCACGTGCCTTAGCAATTATATTGCTAGGACTTACACCCTAGAGAAGATCTCATTCTTTTTTTTATTATTATTTGTCATAGACCCTGTCGACCGTCTGTGAGGCTTATAAATATATATGTGTGAATGCATGTATGTGCTTACATGTGTGTGCATACAAAACATATATATTTTTAAAACATATAATAAAATACACAGAATTAAAAAGGAAGTCAATTATATTGAAAACATCTATAAATGTTTAAAAAACTAATTTTTGATATTATAATATATGTGTTCTTTCTTAACATATCAAAACAGAAATCTAGTAACGTTCTCATAATTAGTGTAATTTTGAAGTGCTGATGCTCGTAAGTGATATTTTGAGATACCTTCAGCAACTGTGCTGTGATCTGGAACTGCACTTGCTTCCAAAGCCACAGTGCTGCTAACGCTACTAGAGTTTGTTGTCTGCATTCAGAGTCAGAGGAAGTACTACATTTCTAGTGTTAACAAAAGTAAAGATTTTTTTTTCTTTTTCAAGTCCTGAGCCCCTGGATTCTGTAACCCTATTATACAAAAACCCTCTCCACATGTGTACAGGAAGACACACTCGAGCATGTGCACTCCAGGACTGCATGTGAACACTAAAAATTGAACACAGCAAATGATATGAATGGACAAGTAAATGCAGTATATTCATAAAACAGGATATTGCAAAGCAGGTGAAAGAGATTACACTGTGCATGGAGAGCTCCCAACACACCACTGGGTGTAGAAAACAAGGTGCAAAACAAACAAAACCACAATGTTCTTCCATTCATGTGTATTTTAGAATATGACACAAAACAATGCTGTTTACTATTTACTATAAAAAATATGTTGCTTGTGGATTTACATGTAATAATACATTAAACGTGGACTAAAAGCATTCATAGACAATGCCTAATAATTGTTACCTTTGTGAAAGGAGGGAAAAAATCAGAGCTCTACAAGATAAAAAAGTGACCTGAACTTGTACACTTACATGTATTCCAGACAGATAAGCAGTAGAGGATTATTGATGGAGAGATATTAATACATAGTTAGATAGATATTAGATAGAGATAGAATTCTAGATGTTGGGTATATTTCATCATTTTCAAAAATGAATATATTTATATGTATGTATATTTATATATATGCATGTATATACTTCTGTTCATCTAGAGTTCCAAGAGGATCATTCCGATGGAAATATATGCTCAATTTTAAGACTGTTCTTAGACAATTACCTAGAGCTTTTTTAAGCTCCAAAAATGTAAAGGAAGAAAAGAAAATGAAAATGAATATGAAAAATTTATTGCTTTTATATCCACTTTTTCAATAATCCTAACAGAATTTTTGAAATGATATTAAAAGCCAGAATTATTGGCACTATTTAGTAAGGTTCATTTTTATAACTCCATAAATTAGTTGTACCTTTAATAAACATTGATGCTGTATAGCAGGATGTAAAAATACAAATCAGGAAAAAAAATAAAACATCTCAGTATTTAGTGATGCATCAAAAAAGGGCAGGTTTGGTTTCTATTCATAATGTTTTTGTAATTCTGTAGATGGCATCAACCTTGGGACACGGCGTGGGATGTCCCCTGGTCCATCACAGCCAAGGTGCAAGGCAGTGCCTCACTTTGAATTGCTCTGATTACTGTGCTTCAAAGCAGAATTTGGCACCTGCTGCTGCAAAAGTTGATCTCCAACATCTCAGAAACCACACAAGCTAATGCAGGTGAGGGGTAGGTCTTTGGAATAAAACAATGTGGGGAGATTATGTAAAAGCTATTTCAAGTCATGAAAAACAAAGTCAATCCGAGCAGAGAGAGGAGGCTCTGGGTGGAGCGTGGCACGTGGTGCCTGTGCTGCTGGTTTTAAGATGCTCTGACAGTCTCTATCTATCCCCGTGACGGTGACCAGCTGTGTCAGTCTACAATGCACAGGTTCACAAAATCCCTGTGTCAGAGGGGATCTTAAATATCACATGATCTACACACCTCCAAGACTTGAATTAAGTTGATGATGACAATGACGATGATGATGGCGGCGATGACTAAAGATTGCAATGTACCAGGCACTGTTTAAGCCCCTTCCATTTCTTCAGTGACCTGGCCAAGAGGCAGCTGAGTCTCTGCTTGCACATCTCCAATGAAAGGGAGCTTCTCACCTCCTGACAAAGTCCATTTTGTCTTTGGAGAGCCCTGGCTGGACAGCTTTGTGTCAACCTGAAAACAGAAGCCCTTGGTTTCCACCCACTGGCCCTAGTTCTGACCCTAAAAACCCACGTCCTCCTTATGATCCCTCTTTACATACTTGAAAGCAGCTCTCACGTGTTCTCCAAGACTTTTCTCCACATTAACTGTCCCCAGTGACTACACTGCTGCTCGCACCAAATTCCCGTTAGGTCCTGTTACTGTCTCCCTAACTCCCTAGGAGACTGCACTTGGCCACCCCTCACTTAAGACATCCGCACTGAATGCATAATCCGGATGTGCTCTGGCCAGCAGGGCAACCCCTCCCTGCTCTAGGTCCTCTACCGCTCCCACGCAACCTAGCCTCAGTTTTGTACTCTTGGAAGCAGCTCCTGTTACATCCATCCATAAGTAGAGGGCATGTGGAAGACAGTCATGGCAGGTGACACTAGAAAATGCCCTCAGAGCTCCAAAATGCCACCCTACCTTGTCCGGGCATCCTTCTCAAGCCACGGTGTTCCACTGACTTTTTGAACAGAAGAGTAACAGGATCAAATGGTGAAAAGAACGCAGAGAAGGCTTGGGGGAGGTAGCAGAGGGGAGCAAGAAGGTCAGATGGGATAGCAGGAAAATAGAACGAGAGACAAGGAGTGCCTGGATGGGTTCATGAGGTTGGGACTTGAGAGATCTCACACTCCGGGGTACAGCTGAGTAACTCCAAAAGTGTGCTGAAAACATCAAGCACCAGACCCTGCCCAGATCCTAGTTAGGACAAGGGCATCTGCAACTTGACAGGCTCCTCTGGTGAGTCACGGCTGAGAACCACCAGCGGTAGACGCAGGGAGGGGGACTTCACGGTGAAGAGGAGCTTGCAAATGCAGGCAGGGCACCTGGCTCTGGAAACTGGACTGCAAAGCTTACTAATGCACGGACCGAGGAGACAGAGGAGGAGGGACAGGCTTGGGGAGAAATGAAATTATTTTTCTTTTTCCATGCTGGGTTTGCATGGTCTGTGGGACTTCCAGCAGCTGCTTAGAAAACAAAGCTGGGACTCAGCTAGATGAGATCTATTTTGGGGTAAATTCCTTTCAAATCTATAGAATCCAGCCTCTATTTTTTTAAAAAAATTTAAACTCAAAATAACATCTTTGAACTATTTAAATCCAAATTCTCAATTGAGATAAAGGTTAAAAAAAAAAACACCTGTTTAAGTCAGATGCTGAAAGGACTGATATAAACTCATTTTTTATTTTAAACTTTTAAATAACTTTCTATGTTTTTAAAAAAATTTGCCTTCAAGGAGCACAAGTGCTTACACACAACAGGCAGTTGATGATAGTGGGTATTGAAATATCAATGTGTTTTTTCACAGGTGCTGAAAAATAAATACAAGTCATGAAAAAAGTAATGAATCAACTTGAAAACCCAGTGGGATGTTAACCTCCTGGAGTAATAATAGCACGCTCTCTGTCAGGGCAGACTGCACGTTAGAAAGGTATTTGCACCCAACTTTGTTCCCGTGAAAAGCCTTGAAGTACTCAGTAATAAGAGCTGCTGGCAGGATCCTGACAATCTTTAAAAATATCTACCCTCTGAAAGAGCTTGTCACGCCACAGTTATCTCTTCCACAGATAGCACTGAAAGCAGGGATGGGCACAGGCTGTATGAGCAGAAAACCCGGAGCGCTCCAGAAGAACGTGGTGTTGGGAGCAGGACCTTGTCACTGCTGATGCAGACCTCCACACCACGAGGCCAAGGAGGCCCATACCGCAATTTCTACGATTTAGAGATAGGAGCACCTTCGGCTTTCGTTTTCATTTGCTTTGAAGAAAGGTGCAAGGGGACCTCGTGGGATGGGTAGTGATGCCACCTGTTTTGGAAGCCACCTGGAATTTGTTGCCCCCTCTCTCAAGGATGCACCTCAATACACTTGAGTGCCTAAGGGCTGTTCCACCCTGCTGGCTACACCAGGCCTGTGGGATCATGTGCACTGAAAGGGTGGGACTGTGCCTTGACAATCTCTGTATCCCCAACACCTCGCTCAAGGTGCCCAGTAAATGTGTGTTGGATGGATGGATGGATGGGTGGGTGGGTGGATGGGTGGATGGATGGATGGATGGGTGGGTGGATGGGTGTACGGATGGGTGGATGGGTGGACGGGTGGATGGGTGGGTGGGTGGGTGGATGGATGAGTGGATGGATGGATGGATGGGTGAACATGTGGATGGATGGATCAATGGATGGATGGATGGATGGATGGATGGATGGATGGATGGATGGATGGATGAAATGAGCTGCCTTGGACCAGAAGAGCCAAAGTGCTCAGGCCTGAAGGATTGAGCTTGGCTAAGGTGAAACCCACGATAAACAAGGTGAGTACAGACAATCAGCCTTTCCAGGGACCACCTAACAAGGAAGTTAGGAAACAGAGGCTGGGATCCACAACAGTCAGGGGCAGGGCATTGACGTGGTGTGTGCCTGCCACTTCACACCCCTGTCTGGTTCCCCTAGAGAAAATCACTAATTGCCTAATCTGTAGTCAATATGAACATGCACCAACAGACATTTTTAAGTCAGCCTACATTAGTTCTGCTTTTAAAAGGGCATCAAACTAGCAGTTTCTGATGGGATTTCTTTCAACTTCTTCCTACAATCATCCTGAACACAGAATAAGAATGGCAAGGGCAGTAAACATTTTCGGGCCTTGACATTTTTGAGCCAGTCAGTATGATAAAGGCATGGTACAATTCTTATCTGAGGCTCACGACCTTGCAAGGGCAATACTATAATATTAAAATCACTGGTTTACAGAAGAGAAATCAGAGGCTCAGACCCATAGAGAAAAAAAGCTCATGAAATCCTCATTTAGAACTAGGATTTATGTTCTGCTCAGTTAGAAAATCTGGCCAGAAGGGGTCTGAGTGCGTAACTCAGGGGACAGGACTAAAGATCGTCTTCTCGGCCTGCCCTTGCTGTGCCACTGGTGATACAGTGAGCCCACCTACCTGAGGTTGGGGAGGAAAGTCCCACGCCCACCATCCAGGGTCCTCTGGGATAGAAATACAAGATCTGCCCAAAGCAGGAAGCTACGCAGTGCCTTCATGTTAATATCAGCATAACTTTGGGTGGCAACCTCACCGCTGCTTCTTGCCTTCCTCCTCCATCAGTGGTCTTTGCACTCTAAGGAGTAAAGGCATCAGGACAGCAAACTCTGACTCAGTGCTTTTAGCTGCAAAATGAGAACACAAACACCTACTTCCAGGGTTTTTGTGAGCACTCATAGGCTTCATATAGGTAAAGTACTTTGCACAGTATAGATCACAGTGTAGACTAAAATGAGGTCTGCTATTCCCATTGTTACTGTTCATCTTACTATTTTGTAGCTTTTGAGAGACTGTAAATCTCAGACAACAAGGAATTCCAAAGTCAAGACACCTGACAGTCACATGACAAGTCCTGGAAGACATGGCTCCACAGTCTAAGCACATCGAGCAGAAACAGAGGTTGGAAGGTCCAGGGAGCAGTGCATGCTGCAGAGGGTAGCTGTCCACATGATCTGCGTGCTTAGTGAGTCTGACCCCAACGTGGAGCTGTGAAAAGGAGCATCTGGGGCACAGTCTCCCTGGAGGACCCTACTAGACCCATCCCCTAAGATGTCGTGGGCTAAAGGCCAGATTCTGCCATCTTGGCTAGCTGTTCAACCTCTGTCAAGCTATCCACTTTTCCAGCTCTCAGTGTCCTCGTCCACAAATTCACTACAGTAGATAATGCTCACCTGGCAGGGTGGGTTGCAGCATAAAATGAACTCAGATACATAAAGCACTTAGCATATTGACTGCCATGTGCTAATCCTCAATCAACAACAGGTACTGTTGCTATTTCTGTTGTGTTTATTCATATCCTTAGTATAGAAGATGCTTGGATTTGAGGAGCTCAAATTACGTATAATTTATAAATTGGCAAATGCTAGAGAGAGCACATGCAGAAACACAAAACAGGTATCTTGTCTCTGGTCAACACAGGGTCTAGAGAGCCCATTCCTCATTCGAGGACAAGTCAACAGGAAAAGGGGCTGATTGAAAGAACAGCACCGCAGAAGAAGGGAGGGGGAGAACATTAGCTGGAATAATCCGTGAAAACACAGAACACAGAGAATGATTTAGTGCTGAATTATTTTTTTAAAAAAAGGAAAGTTATCTGGTATTATTGAGTATCTTCAGCAGGGGCCAGCCAGAAGTCATGAGTAGTAACAAAGTCAAAGTCAAATGACAACTAAGTGAGAAGAAAAAGACGAGTGTTGTGAGAAAGGATTGCACGTGCACTGAAGATGCTAAGAGGGAAATCAGCGCCATAAAAAGTGCAAGTGGTGATGCGAAGAGCAAACTTGACTAGATCTTTTAGAATTTAGACAAAAAGACAACAAATTTTAAATAACTGGAGAGAAGATCAGAGAAGGTAGTGAGAACAGGAAAAATGTCAGACATCTTGAGTTAAAAGTGATCCTGTGTAAGAAGTTAGGACAGCTGGAATCGAAGTGACAGCTGGATTTAGAAAAGACAGGGGCATTCCAGTCAGAAAATCTGCTCCTATCCAGGGAGAAAAAAAATCAAAGAAAAGAGAAACAAATACTAGCCAAAATGATGAATTATAAAGGAGGAAAACAAAATGAGTCCTGCAAGTGTCCAGGCATACAATATAGATCACTTAAGAAGGAATGAAACTCAGGATAGATTCTACCTTTTTTGAGACTGGAGGACAAAGATCATGAAGCAACCTCTATAGAGATTTGAGGAGCAAATTTTATGACCCAAGAGTGTTACACCCAGCAAAATTGTCTTTCATCTGCGAATGAAATAGAAAGTCACTTATTTCCAGCTAGATAAGAGCTCAGGACATATATCAATACAAGCTTGTCTCTGAAAACTTAGTTGAATATGTATGCAAAACCATGCAGATCAGTCAAAATTAGGAACTGAATGACAGTATTTAAGAACTGGTAATGAGCATTAAAGCCAGTAAAACTTAAACTTAGCTCCAAATTGCTTTTGAATTTTGGTCAAAGACCTATTAAGACTGCATAAGATGAACACTTTTACCGCTAAAAATTATGTTAATGGAGGCACTTTTTCAGAACACCAATTTGGCAATTTATATCACAAGTTTTAAAATATGTATATACATGGACTCAATTAGTCCAATCTAAAACTTCATTCTAAAGGAATAACCAATACAGCCTTCAAAGATTTAGGCTGCAGTATATTTATTTCTTCTTTGTCAATAATATTAAAAAAGTAAATATTGTCTAAAAATGTCAAACAAAATAGGAATGATTTAATGAATTATGTGGCCATACATTGAAACTTTAAGTTTCTTTAAAAAAAAAATACTTAAAGGAATATGCTCATGATATAATGCTAAGTAGAAAATAAGCAAGGAATAAAATTATATAAACATTATTATTTTAATTTTTAAAATATACTGATAGCTATATTATTGATTGGTCAGTAAATATGCAGGTAAGTACAGAGAAAAAAAAATTGAAAAAAAAATTAACAAATAACCTGTCTCACGGAATAGGTTTTTTTTTTCTATACATATCCATTAAAAAAATTCCTACAGCAAATTAGAGTGTGTAGAAATTTTCTAAATTTCTGCAATGAAATGCTAAGCTAGATTTTGTTTTAAGCCAGATTTTGTATTAACCTAGATATGGGGAACACAGAGATGAAAATTTCTATGATGATACTTAGAAACCACAGAAAGCAAAAGAAAAAATAAAGAAAAGAAATAAAGAAGAAAATATCTTTTAAAGACAAAAGAGTACAGTTCTATAGGGGAACCAAGAGCCAGGGACGGTCTACTCAGCCTCTTCCCTGCACTCACACAAGCATCCATCCTTCCACCCATCCATCACCCGTCCTCACAGGCCTGTGGGTCCCTAACTCCTGCCAGATTCCAAGCTAGGTATGAGGAACACCAAGGTGAAAATGCCATATATCACCTTGGGCTCCATGGAATTTACAAACACGAAGACTGCTCTATACCAGGCATGACGGAAAATAAATGCAAATGAGATCGGTGATGGTCATTGAGAGGATGAAGGGCTGAGCCCCTGGGTTTGTGGATAAAGGTGGAGGTGGCATGGCTCGACCTGAGGAAGTGCCCTGGGAACACAGCAAGAGCAAGGCTCAGGCACCTCTTTGCCAGGCCTTGGGCACGCAGGTGGCATGATATGCTTTCTGAAGCATTTTCAGGTCTAATACTGCATTGGTTCCTCTTTTCAACATGAGGTCAGGGTGTGTGTTGGAAGGTTGTGGAAAGTGAGGCACAGGTCTAGTCACTGCAGATGTGAAAACCAATGGCAAAGAGTTTAATTTTTCCCTTTGTACATTCAACACAGGTCTACAGGGTAGATGGAGCTAGAAACAGGGTCTCAATCTTGTGCTCCTGCCCTCTTCCCTGCAGCATCGTCCTCCCACTCCCTCCCCCAAGATCCAACTCAAAGGTCTCTTCCCACCTTCCTCGCGCACACTGGTCATTTCCCCTCTGGCTCTCAGGGTACTGACCTCCAGTCGTGCACTCTAGACATTCAACTGTGTTCTCTTTTGTTCAACAGATACTCGGGGAGGAAGCACTTACAACTAAGAAGATCCCTGGGTCAGGCACTGGATCTTTTCCCATTGTTTTTTTACTTTGTTAATTCTCATTGCCATGTGTCTTGCCAGAGGAAAGACCCCGATAAACAGGCCTGAGTTCGGTTGGATTCACTGGACTTGGTGAGGTGGATAACACCTGTGTGACTGTGCAGCTTGTACCTAAGTCATTCCTGACTGCACACAGTAACTTTCTGCCTGTGCGAGTCCTTCCCACTGTGAACCTGGGGCACCTGTGAACCTTTCAACCTCCTCCTGGTGACAGCTGCCTTAGACCTCAACTTTCACAGAGCCTTATATTTTTCTTCCTGAACTTGCATTAAACAAAGACCTGGAAATGTGGGTCAACAAAATCCAAACATCTACCTCTTTCATGAAGTTGCCTAAGGAGGCTCCAACCCTTCTGTTAAAACAACATCAGCAAGTGCCTGCAAGTGTAACCAAGTCTTGTCTGGACTCAGCTCATCAGTGAGACCCCTTGGCCTCAGATGAGATTGAAACGCTTCACCGGGATGTGTCAGGCCCGGTGTGATCTGGCCTTGCAGCTCCGCAGTCCCAGTGCCTTTCATCCTGGTTAAGCCCTTAGTTCACTATCCTCCCTCCTTCACTCCCTCCCTCCCTCCCTTCCTCTCCTTTTCCTTCCTCCTCTTCTTCCCTTCCTTCCTTCCTCCTCTTCTTTCCTTCCTTCCTTCCTTCTTCCTTCTCTCTCTCTCTTTCCTTCCTTTCATCTCTCCTTCCTTCCCAACAAATACTGAGCTTCTGTTTACTCCCAGGGCTGTGGTGACACTTGCCAAGGTAAATAGACATTTCTCCACTCCTCACCCTCGTGCTGCAGTTCACTCCACATGGAGTGTCCACACCTACTCCACCCTGATAAAACCTTCTCATCCTTTAAATTGAAAATCAAATATCTGAGTGTTTTTGTTTCAGATGGTTTTTTTTTCAGCTTTTTTGTTTGTTCTGCTTTTGTTTTAGAATCTTTCCCTCCTTCCCACATTCTCTCCTTGAGTTGGAGTTAGGTGCACCCATCATCTGCCTTTCCTACCCTTCCCATCACACTCTTTGCCCTCTGTGTGCCCATCTGCTACATACCTGGTCCTCGATTAACCCACAGCTGCTTAAAAGCGAGGGTGCCCCTAGTCCTTCATGTGTGTATTCTCTGAAGCCAGCTCTCTCCACACTACTCTGTCCCTTCCAAGACTCCCAGACTCAGAGGAAGCAGAAGTCATCATAAGATACGAAGACCCTCAACTTCCAGCTTCCAAACCTACACACATCTGTGTATGATCCATCTTTTCTCCTGAGCCCCAGATCAGTACACCCAACTGTCTTCTCAGAATCTCCACGGGAACAGCCATCGGGCAACTCAAACTCACAGACTCGTCAATCTTCCTTTTTAAGCCATCTTCCCTGGTGTTCTGTAGGTCCCATAAAACAGTCACCTAAGCTGGAACACAGGAGTCAACCTTGAGGTGGCCACAGACTAACGCTGGTTCTAGCACCTGCATCCCTGCACGCCCTCTCCTGCCTCTCCAGGGCCACCGCTGCCTCCAGGATTTCTGAAACCGCCTCCTGACTTGTGTCTCTGCCTCAGAATTGTCTCCCACCAATTCGTTTCTCCACCACAGCCAGAGAAATCTTCTTTAAAAATAACCCAGATGATGTCGCCCGCTAGCTGAAAACCCACAAATGCCTTCCCATTGCCCCAAGGATTAAATCTAAGTTCCTTTATGGAGCCTACAAGGCCACTGGGATCCCAGCCCTGCCTTCCTTCCCTGCTTGTCCCTAGTCACTCCTCTACATGCACGTGCTGCACCGCTACACGTGCTGCCCTGAACCTACAATTAGCGAAACTCACCTTGCTCTCTGTGGCCTCCACGCTTCATGGAAGTGGCTTTCTCTGCCTGGAACATCCTTCCCCCTTCCTGCCTTCACCTGGGTGGATGTGAATGTCCCCTCGTTATCACACACCAGTCAAACTTGCCGGGCACTGCAGTGACAGGGATGCCTCTGCTCATCATCCCCGGGGCCCCATGGAAACCTCCTGTTCCATGAAGTGGCCTCCCTGGGCCCATGGTGGCCCAGATGTCCCCCAGGACCCCAGCAGAGCCCCTGCTACCGCTCGTTACCACCGCCCCGGTAAACAACAGCAGCCCTGACACCAGTCTGCAAAACCAACACATGCATATTTGATCTGTATAAACAGAGCATATAATATGACACTTCCTTTCAAAACTCCCTTACCACTCGGAAATTCAAATGAGAGCCTGCAGTACCCTTGGACTGGAGACTAATGAGGGCATCATAAATATTTGATTAAAGCCAAACCAAATTCTTGGGTTTTTGCCTCACAAAACTTTCAGGAGTAACTGCTCAAAGATTTCTTGAATATTTTAAGTACTTTTGGAGAACAGTGAAAGGTGGCTTCCTTCTCATGAAATTTTCCAAATGCGTCTGCAGTTGCACAGGCTGCCAGCTGCGATTTCTCTTGAATATTGATGGGCATTTGGATCACTCTTAGCTTTAAAATCACCTCCCACTTTGGACTCATGGTCAGTGAGCTTGTGTTTGGCATTAAGAGACAGTGAGATGGTGAAGGAATATCAGAAAACCCAGCCATTAACCTGGCTGGCCCAATTTCTGGCTCTGTCAACTTGGAAAGAGGTGTTCGGTGTCCCTTGGCATCAACATTTTCCTCTATAAATGATGAGAAGATAAATGGTTGGCAAAATGAGAACAACTTTTGCATCCAAGAGATTGCAAAAGAAACTGTAGTGGACTGAGAAGACCAGTTACCATGCCACACTCAACCACCTGGTCACTTCCGGGAATTCTTGCTGAGACTCTCCAAAAAGTACCATTGACCAGATATTACAATATAGAAGAGCCCACTTGGAAAGACATCTCTATCAAAAGGTTTAATTATGCTCATAATTTTGGTCTTACAGATCGTTCTTTTTATGGGAATGAAATAATGCAAAATATGAAGAAAATAATTATTTGGAAGATACTTTTTTCTGCAACGTACTCAAATAATAAAAATAGTAGAAGCAATCTAAACAGCAAATAATAAGGTCAAATAAATTATGATATATTCCCCAACAGATGATTGCATAGAAAAATCAAATCATGTGACAATGTCTTTACTAACAAGGTCACACACTTAATATAATGTTAAGTGAATATAGAGTACACGGTCAAGTAGACAAGAAAAGTCTATGTGAAAAAAAGTTAAAAACATCAAACTCTCAATAAGCCAAAAGAAATTACTGAATATCTATCTAATCTCACAACAGGAAAGGGATCCCTCGGATTAAAAACAAAGGAGAAATAATCAAAAAATTTAAAAATTATTTAAAATTCTAAAGAAAATATACCATAAAGGAAATTAAAGCTCGAAGAAAATGACATTACTTTAACAGCTATGACAAACATATCACTCCTTTTATTTAAAAAACTCATACAAATTAAAAACAGATAGATCTATCTATTAGATAAATGGTTGAAAAATATGGGCAGATAACTCACTGGCACAAAAGAACAAAGCATTTAAAAAAATTCAAACCCATAAGGAAATAAATAACTAAAATAATATTCACTGTGATATTTGTCAAATGATCAAGAGGTTTGTTTTTTTTTTAATGTAACTCTCATCAATGTAGGGAGAGGGAAGTTGTAAAGAAGGAGCATTCTGATACATTTTTGGAAAGAATGTAAAGAAAAATTTATAAATGGAAATTTCTCAATATAAGTCAGAAGGCCTAAAAATATTCATGTCCTTACCCAGCAATTTTATTTATAGACATCTGCCTCAAAGAAATAACCACATATATGGGTAAAACTTTATACTCTAAGATGTATCACAAAATTATTTAAAATACAAAATTTGAAACAATATAGTGTTAGAAGAATGACTAAACATGGAAGGAGAATAGTCCATTTAAAATTATATAGTAAATGTGCTTCTGATCTATACTATGTCTGAAACAAATGTATAACAAAGAGAATGAAAAATAAATGAAAAAAAAAAAAAAGCAGGAACAAGGTTTTGAAGTGAAAACCAGGCTAGCATACATGAGGATGTTGAGACAGGATACCCACCATGGCAAAGCCAGGAGACCACATATTCTTCAGAAAATAAGGAGATGATGGTACAGTCTCCATGGACAACAAATCGACATTCAGATTTCCACCCCCACCCCAAGCTTCTCTCTAGTCTATCTCCCTCTCCTGGGCTTTCTCTCTCACATATTCCAGCAGCATATAGCTCATTTAGAAGGAACTTCCCTATTCAACGATGAGGGGAAACCAAACATAAAGAACCAACAAGGGACTCCTCCAAAATCCTAGGTTGAGAGTGGGAGACACATGGCAAAGCAAAAGTAGACAATGAACGTACTTCAAAAAAAGTTTGGTATTCGGTAAAGCAACAGTGCACCCTAATATTGTCTCACTAAAAGAAATAATGACCTCTATGAAATACAAGATCGAAGCAGAAATATAAGAACAAAATTTTGAAAAAAGGACCACAACATAAAATTTAAAAAATAAATTGGCAAAGTTCAAGACAATTAGAAGAGAAAAATAAAATCATCAAAAAGTAAAAATTATTTTGGAAGTAATAAGTAGGAAATAGTCTCCTTCACAGTAATGATCAGGGGCATGGAGGATGGTCTTAAAGAAACAGAAAAATAAATAGAAAAAATAACAAAAAGTTAAAAATTATGGAAGAGAAAATGATAGATATCAAAAAATGGAGGTCCAATATGTGTGAAATTGGTGAGTGAATTAATGCACAGAACAAATAGAACATTAAAATTATGTAAAGATGTATGATAAAGAAAATATTTTTGAAATAAAAATTTGGATGTACATATTGAAAGGACCATTTCCCAGACAAATTGAGGCAGATCCATGAGCATAGAGACACGCTTTAAACATTTATACCTCAAAAATACAGAAAAATTTCTATAGCTGGGGGGAAATCCCAACTCATCTACAAGTTTAAAAAAAATTAATCTTCCTTTACACTTCTCCCTGAAACATTCAGTGCTAGAAAATAGTGGAACGATGTCTTTGAAGTCCTTAGGGAAAGTATGAGTCAATAATTTTATACCTAGCCAAAATATCCTTTTAGAATAAAGCAACAGATAGTTATTTTTGAACATTAACAACTCTGGAAAGAGATTACATGATCTTTTCTTAAAAGAACTAGTAAAGTCACACTGTCACTCATCCAGAAATAAAGGGAGAAAATACTGTATAAGAATTGATGATAGTTATTAAGTTAATTTAAATTACTTAATTTAAACAAATATTACAAAATTGTGAAGACAGTTTGCTATTAAATAGAATGTATATTGTGTCCACCATGACATTTAAACTATCAAAAATTGGAAGAGGAAGAAAGATGGGGAAAGAGATTATATGACTGCTGATCTCATCTTCTTTTATCATGAGAGTTGGAAAATTGCTATATAATTTTTAAAGCTGATAAATACAGAAAAAAATATATAAATGGTATTAAAAGTATGAAGCATTCACTTGAAGAAGGAAAAATAATAATGCAATTAATCAAAATCTAGTGGCCTGGGGAAAATGGAGAGGGAGAGAGAGCAGGTAGGAAGAAGACAAGAACGTGATAGTATGTGCATGTCAGAGTGGAGAGTAAACAGATACGTACTGTTTAGAGAAGTAAAAATGGCATATATTCTATGTATTTATAGCTACACATGTAACTACTAAAAGAAGTGAAAATGCAATAGACCTTCCAAACGATTAGAAGAAAACACAGCCACATACACATGAGCACATACATTTCAAAGCAGATACTAAAAATGTCAGTCAAGAATAAATTCAAGGCATGGGGTTTTAAGGGAGATAATGTTAAGACCATTTTTAATGAGTAAAGAAGCCACAGCAGAGTTTTGTCAGTCTTGAATATGTACACAACAATTAAGACAGCAGCAAAATTAATGAACAAAGATGTAGTAAATATAAGAAGAAACAGAAAAAAGGCAAAAAAAGTATTAGGAGATTTCATACTTCTCTCTCAGCAAAAATTTAAATGAGAGCAAAAATTTAAATGAAATCAAGTACAATAAAATGAAAATAAGAATCTACAGTCATTTCAAAATTAAAAAGTCTTTTAAAAACTTTTTAAAAAGTCAGGATATAGACAACCTAAATAACCTATGACACTAATTTCAGGATATTTAATGTGTTGTATATAAAGTAACACAATATATAGGATTGATTTGTGTGTCTATATAACAGTCAGGGTTCAAAGTCACAACAGAAGCTGCCTCTGGCTGAAGAAACACAAAAATAAGTTTATCCAGTGGTCAGTTCACAGGATTGTGAGCAAGTTTGAGGGCCCACCTAGCTGATATGCTTACAAGAAAAATCTTCAAAATAGTCATCATAAAGTTGACTGAAGAGGAAATTTTCTTTCTTACCACTACAAATTCCATAAGCAGAAAACTCCTTTCTGTCCCAGAAACTTGACCCTACCTCACTTACTAGGTTTAAACCCTTCAAATGGCTAAATTTTGCATCTGTCTTTCTTCAAATTTCTTTGACTTGAATGTTCACTTCCAAAAGAGCAATCTGATTGGTGGAGCCTGACCCAGATGCCTGAGTTTTAGCTGCACAGTGTAGAATGTCCTTAAAATATAAAATTATAATTAACATATAAACTCTGACCAATATTCTATTACTGAAGCCACATTCAGAACAAAAGTGCCTTAAAACAATATTAAGATGTTTCTTTTACTAGGAATATAAATGAATATATTACTAGGAATATATATGAATATATTACTAGGAATATACATTAATGCAGGTAAATAAAACTATAGGAAAAATTCTACTAAGAAGTGAGAAAAAAGATCAGTGCAAGAAATCTAAGAGAAGTAGAGGCAGACAAAAGAAGTGCAAATGATAAAAACAGGAAGCAATGAATTTTTTTTTTGGGGGGGAAACAGGGTCTCCCTCTGTTGCCCCAGCTAAAGTGTATTAGCATCATCGTAGCTCACTGCAGCCTCAAACTCCTGTGCTCAAGCGATCCTCCTGCCTCAGCCTCCCAAGTAGCTGGGACTACAGGCATGTGCCACCACATCCAGCTAATTTTTCCATTTTTTGTAAAGATGGGGTTTCCTTATGTTGCTCAAGCTGGTCGTGAATTCCTGATCTCAAGCAATCCTGCCACCTCGCCTCCCAAAGTGCTAGGATTACAGGTGTGAACCACCACACCAAGCCAGAAAGCAATAAATTTGAAAACAGGATATGGTAGAAAGAATAAAGACATCCAAGAACATGTTTAACAACAACAACAGATAATTAAAAAAATAAAAACTTAGATAAGGTAACCAAGGACACAAGTCTCCGGAAGTACAAATACCTAAAAAAATAAAAATAAATATTAAAAAAATAACTAGAAAAACAATGGAAATGAAAGAAAAGTAAGAAAATTTGCTTAAGGCTGTATAAATAAACTTGAAATTCTTGATGAAATAGGTGATTTTCTAAGAAACCATGAATGAGCAAATAGATCTCAGGGTAGACTCTCTGAATGGAAGTAACACCATAGAAGAAATTGAAGACTTTTCTGTTCTTCCAAAAAGCCCCGGCTGAGATGGTTCCACAGATAAAATCCTCCAAATCTTTAAGGAATGGGTCTTCCTGTGTTCTTTGACTCTGTGGGCACATAGGGAAAGAAGGGGGGCTTCTAAACTCCTTTTGCGAAGCTAGGCTAACATTGATTTTAAAGCCTGACTGCGAGGAGAAAATAAAACTACAGACCAAGCTCACATATGAATATTGATGAAAAATCCTAAATAAAATATTAGCAAATAGAACCTGGCAGCACACGAAACCAGTTTGAAGATGGCAATCTGAGAACACACCGAGCCTCCCCCAACCCCTCGCCCAGCGCCCAATCCATAGAAATAATAGTAAAGCTATTCTGAAAACAAACGAATTCATGCACTCAGAAATAAAACGGGGGCGCTCTCAGAATGCCAGAGCAGTGAGAGAAGACCAATGGGGAGAAATGCCACATAAACATGGTGGCTTGAACACGCTCCTTCCTGAAACGCCACTCCCGTGACAGTGAGGTGATATTTTTGAAAGCATAGCCCACAAGGGCAAAGAAGGCAGGCATTAGTTTTATTGCTGTACAGTTAAGCCTCCGAGTCTCAATGACTCAACACAAAAGAAGTTGATTTCTCAACTACAAAAAGTGCTGTTGGCGAAAATGGGGGACTCGACTCCCAGACCTGCAAGGACCAAGTCTGCCGGAGGCTCAGCCCTCTCCAACGTGCGACTCCCACATCCAGCGTGCAGTTGGGGGGACAAAGAAGGGAGGGTCACAAGTGGGAAGTTTAACGAGCCAGCCATGGAGGTGGTGTACATCCTCCCTGCCTCCATTCTACTGACCGCGGGCTCCAGGTGGCCAGGAGGATGGCTGAGAAATAGAGACTGGCCATGTGCCCAGGGGAAAGGTGTGCTGGACACCTCCCTGGTCCCAGCACACTCCACCTGTCTGGCCAGCAAACACCCCTTCCAGGTGTCCTTGCATACATTAAATATACTTAACCACATCCCCAGGTGAACATCCCAAAATCAAATATGCTCAAACTAGCCAGCACATTCAGCCCAGAGTCCAGCATCTGTGGCTCAGACTGAGTCTTTCTCACCAGGAGGTGCAGATGTGGGAAGCAGCAGAGAGCCCAGAAGCACACTAGCTAGTTCATGCTGCAAAGGCCCTAGAAAGGTGGGGGAGGCCATCCTAACACAATGACTCAGAGAAGGATAAGATCAGAGATTTATGAATACAACATCCATTCAATGAGAATGTACAGATTAAAATTTCAAGGCACACGGGGAAAGCTGACATCATAAAAGTTATCCAAATACCACTGAGGGAGGGTGCATTTTCCTAAGGAAATGGAAATAATTATGTAATTGGGAAAAGATCCTAAATATAAGAATAAAGTTCTCAAAGTGATAAAAAAATAAATAACATACATACAGCTAGACAGGAGATTATTTTTAAAAATACAGGCAGCTACATAGGAACAGATAGATGGTAAAAAATTAGAAACCCCACAATTATAAAATACAGAATTGTGATGAAAAACCCAATATTTAAACTGCACAGGGAACACAATCAAAGGTTGAATTCATGAAATAGAATATAAGACTGAGGAATTAACCGGAAGGCAGGGCAGAGAGATGCGGGGATGGAAACTGTGAATGAGAAGTTAAAATACTTACAGGAAAACTTGAGAAGCTCCAAAAAATGTCCAATAGGAATCCGGAAAAAGATAAGAGGTAGTAGAGAGGAATAATTAAAGAGAGAAAAGCCAAAATTGTTTCCAACATAAAGAAATGAGGACAAAGCAATAGAAATAAAAGCCCACACTTGAACACACCCTAGAGAAAAGGCAGGGTACCATGGGCAGAAGGAAAATCCTGAAGGTGTACAGAGAAAAAACAACCGATCTTCAAAGGATGGCATTTAGATCGATGGTGGACTTCTCAGTAGGAATAATAGATGTCAGTAAATTGAGATAATTTGTTAATTGCAGACATTTCCTGAAAGAGGACTTGTTACATTGTGGTATTTCTATGCATTGAAATGGCACAGCTACTTTAAAGAGTTAAATAAATCTGAATATTTTATCCAGAATGATCTCTATTATTGAGGGGGGAGAAAGCAAGATAACAGAAAATATGCATAAAGTATGCCCAAATATATATAAGCAAACAAACAAAAAAGAGCAAGATACCTATGGATGAAACAAGATACTTGCTTGAGCAGGTAGATGCTCCTGGAAATTTAAATAGCAACTTAAAAGAAATGTTGCCTTGGGTAGGTGAAGTCTAGGAGAAAAGAGATCTATTTTTCACTATACTCTGTGTACTACCTAAACTTTTAAAATGTTTATGTAGTACCTTCCCAAAAATAATTTTAAGCACATAATGAAATTGCATCATAGGCAATCAGTGAAATATAATGACATAATACTGAGGGATTATGGGCGATATTTGTTCTCTTTGCACGTTGCATTCTAAATTTTCTACAAAGATTAGATAATGATTTTATAATCAGGGAAAATAAACTCAAATAGAAACAACTTCAATGCAAGTGGAAGCGTAATTTTCAGACAAGTACCCTTTCGTGTAAATATAGGAAACTAAGAACTTTAGCCTTGAGGAGAGTAACATTATGGTGGGTCTCAGCCCACGGTGGCCACGTAGAGAAATGCTTGTGACGAAACGTTGAGTTTGGAAAGGAAGAGATGCGTTTACAATGAGGAATACGCTCTAGTTTTTAGAATTGTTGAGTCACGGTCATCTCTCTGGGCAAGAAGTGGTTGTCGACAGGGCTGCAAAACAGCAGGTCAATCACGAGGAGAAGAAACAGGTCTAATCCGTCATTTGGTTTATACAGGAGAAAGCAGCTGCTGGGTTTTGTTTTGTTTCGTTTCTTTTTTACGGATAAGTAGAGACCTTTATAGGGACACTCATATTTTTTTACACAAAGAACATCTCAGACAGTCTTCTTGGCCATAGATGCTAAGGGGTTAAAGTGTTCAGAGTCCTAAACCGCCTCAAGTATGTGGTAAATCCTCAAAAACCATTTGCCTACACATTCCTCGTTTGGCTGTTTCTAACACAGAGCATGAGAAGAAGCCAGGACAACTCTAGGAGGACACGGCTTTGCCCCTGGGCTCTGCTCCTAATGCGTCCTGGTGCCCCACACAGGAGGTGCGTGCTGACTGCTTGCCCTCGCCCGCAGCGCGCCAGGTTCCCAGGCTGTTCTACGGCTTTAAATATACCCCTCGCTTCATGACCAACTAAAACCTGACTACTTCTGAAATAACACCACTCTGCCTTCATTGAGGTGTCCAACAAGCATGTTAAACTTAACCAAAGCATCCAAATAGACCCCTAGCTTTTCCTGTGTAATGCTGTTTTTCCTATTCTCCCTCATGTCGGTCAACAGAACCATCCAGCCAAGATGGTAAGCACCATTATTCATGTCTCCCTTTCCCTCCTACTCACACCTGATCAGAAGCAAGCTCTGCTGACTCTATCCCCGATGTACCTAAACAAGTTCCCTCACTGTCTCCCTCCGGGGCCACCCTCCCAGTCCAAGCCACCTCTGCACCAGCTCGCACTTTAGACAATCTGCATCGCGGATCACCATTATCTGCCCAGAAACCTTCCCCATAATTTCTCACGGCAGAGTCCTCCTTGCTCTGATTTTTCAGGGTACAGTTTGGCTTCTTGGAGAGGTTTTCACAGGCTACCCAGCCTCGACTGCATTCCTCTCCTTTGATGTTTTCTATGTGACACTTAACTCATATTGATCGATTGATTGATTGTCTATCGTTGCCTTGAGAATTTAAGCGCAGTAAGAGTAGGGGTCCTTGGTAGTCTTGTTCACTAAAGCATTCCCAGAGATGAAGACAAAGCTGGCACATGGTAGGTCTTCAGTAAACTCTTGATGAATAAATGAACAAACTGGAATGTTCTGTTTACATTGTGGTCATCCCTGCTAGACTGTGAGCACCTTGAGGACAGATACAGCCTCCTGTGCACACCTGTATTCCTGTCACCTGGTGCACATAATAGAGCATCAGTAAAGTGTGTTGGATTAAGGAGAACTAGGGCATATATTTCTCAATATCCAGTTTCATACAGAGGTTGAACTGGTAAACAAATGGCCCACCTCTTGGCCTCCCACCTCCATAAAAAATTATCCTAATGATAGAGGGTATTTATAATGGGCCTACTGTGCACCCAGGTACTGTCCCACATCCCTTATCCATATCAGTTCACTTAATTACCTGAACAGCACATAGGCAACAGCCACAATTATCCTCATTTTATAGATAAGAACACCAAGGCACAGAGAAATTGAACTCATTACTGGAGGAAGTAGACCAGAGCTGACCTTGAATTCAGACTCCTGATCACCAGGGCACTCGAGGGCTTATCCACTTTGCCACGCTGGCCCAGCCATCACCTTTATGTCCCTCCTACGTTCTTTCACTTTAGAACTTCCCTAGAACTATGCTGTCCAGTGCCACCAGCCACACGTGGCATTTAAATGTAAATTAATTGCAATTAAATAAATTTTAAAATTGAGTTCCTTGATGTTATGGGCCATGTTTCTTCTCAATAACCCCATGTGACTGGTGGCTACCGTATCAGAGAGCACAGGTATAGAACACCTATATCACAGGAAGCTCTCTTGGGTGGCGCTGCCTAGGAACATAGATCCTTCGAGGGTAAAAATCGTATCACACATTTGTCGTAATTTTTTTTGTTGGTAAGTTAAAAGAGTCAGCATAATTAGCATAACAATAATTAGCATAACAGACACTCTTAATAAATATTAGCCACCTATTCCAGAGGCTAACGGCAAACTGAGATATCTTGCTGCTAATACGTAAGCATTCGTATAAATCAATTCATATAAATCAAACTCTCCGTTACCCACTGAGGAGGGAAAAGGCTGAAGCACTTGTGTTCCCGGCGTTGCTAACTGTGACACACACGAGAGCCAGCTCCCTTCATTTGCCTATTCTACTGCTAATTAAGGATGTTTATTGTGTTCTTTGTTCATACGGATTTTTTCTCAACGAATATATTTGACTATTTAGCGGTTCTGAACTTTCCATACCCTGGAGAGAAAACTGGAAGTCAGGATCTATTAAGGATGTTTGCAACACTCAAAGCAAAGTTTTCCAAGACCGTGATTGTATTTTCTTTACTTTCACTTTTTTTTCAGCAGCAGTTTCAAATCCTATAATGTTCTGATGAATTTCCAGGAGCATGTTAATCGAAACCTTCTGCTTCGTTGCCGAGAGCCAGAGACGAGTCCCACAGCTCCGTGCAAAGCCACGCAGGCTGAGGTCCTGCCCGCATCTGCCCCTGTCGGGTGTGGGGGGGGCAGGGGGGCTGGAAAGGTCCTACTGTGTCTCTGGTCTTGTGCTTAAAAACTGGGCATTTGCCTAGCACTCTGGGAGGCCGAGGCGGGTGGATTGCTCAAGGTCAGGAGTTCGAGACCAGCCTGAGCAAGAGCCGAGACCCCATCTCTACTAAAAATAGAAATTATCTGGCCAACTAAAATATATATAGAAAAAATTAGCCGGGCATGGTGGCACATGCCTGTAGTCCCAGCTACTCGGGAGGCTGAGGCAGAAGGATCGCTTGAGCCCAGGAGTTTGAGGTTGCTGTGAGCTAGGCTGACACCACGGCACTCACTCTAGCCCAGGCAACAGAGTGAGACTCTATCTCAAAAAAAAAAAAAAAAAAAAAAAAAAAAACAAAAACTGGAGATGTGGAGGAGGACCCTGGATATCTGGGGGCTTCCCATCTTATGAAAAAGAGGCATATAAACATCCATTCATTCCTTCATTCATTTAGTCAATATTTATGAAGTAACTACTAAATTCCAGGCACTATGCAAGGCAGCGGGAATAGAGGAGGGCAAAAAGCAGCTCCAAACGCTGCCTTCGTGGGAGCTGCAGTGGGGAGGACAGTTCATAAGCAGATATTATATGGACCCATAACATGTCAAATGCTAGTAAGTAATAGGGAGGAAATAAAGCAGGTTACAGGGGACGAGAGAGTAGTGATTGAGAGCAGGGCTTTAGAGCGAGCGACAGGAAGTCTCTCTGACGAGGTGCTGTGAATACAGGGAGAGCGGGAGCCGGGAAGCCCTGCAGGGGAGAGTGTCCAGGTAGAAGGCACAGGAGATGCAGCAGCCTTGCAGTGGAGGGTCAGACATGTCTGGGGAAGGACCACCAGGGCTGGGAAAGGGAGTAGGGATCGACAGCAGATGAGGTCAGACGTGCAGCTGGTGCAAAGCTCATAGGTGTTGGAAAGACTTTGGATTTTATTCTGAGGGTTCTGAGCAGCGTCAGGACTTCATCTGACTTACGTCTTAGAGAACTCTCTCTGTGCACACAGTAGACATAAGAGGGCAAGGATGGCGACAAGGATACCAGTTGGAAGACAACCACAATCACCCAAGGGAGAGGTCCCTGTGTCTGGGCTGGGAGGGACTGCAGGACAAATGCAGGCTTGCATGGGAGTGCTTCGACAGGTGTGAGGGACACGCAGAGGGAGGACACCTAACTACGGTGGCCAGGTTTAGCAGATAAAAGTTCAAGAGGTCCAGTTAAATTTGAATCTCAGATAAACAACAAATTTTTTAGCATAATTATATCCCATGAGGTATTTGGGACATACTTGCACTAAGAAAGCATTCATTGTTTATCTGAAATTCAAATGTGACGGGTTGCTCTGTATTTTATGTGTAACCTGACCGACCGAAGGCATCGGAGGAGGCCTGCTGGTCATATCTAAGGTAGGCGTTGAGGGACAAGTGGGACTTGGCCCGTGAGGAAGGAGGAAAGGAGTCCCTGGCAAAGGGAATTACACCTGTCCCTTCTCTGAATTTCTGTGGGACTTCAGAGAGCAGGACTCAAACCCCCGGGGGAGAAGGAAGCAGCACACAAAGCCAGGCCAGTGACCAGCGTTCTCGGGAGGAGCCTTCAGCTTAGTTCCGGGCGGAGTTTCCTCCCAAAGCCTGCAGTGCATGAGGCTCCTGTGCGTTTCTCACGGATGGCGGGCCGCGGTTGCATCACTGTTTCCCTCCAGCCTAAAGGTCTGCCTTGAGCTGATCCTTGAGTGGGTAGGATTTAGAGATGCACTAATACTTATAGACACTCATGCACACGCACTCAGGGGGCGCCGGCCGCATTTCAAGGGCTGCATGACACACGTTGTTCAAGCTCCGTGCGGGGCAAATGCCAGCGCAGGGCTCACATCCAGGCCTGCCTTTTTCCACGCTGCCTGCCCTCACCCCCCACCAAAATGGCGCCAGCAAAGAGAGAAGAGGGGAGCTCGTTCGGCTGGGCAGGTGACTTGCACAAAGGTGCCCGCTGTGAGGGGAAGGGGGAGATCCCTCTGAGCTGATGCCAGCGCAGGGGAGAATTGAGTCCTCGTGCGAACCACTGAGTGCTGGGCTCCCATAGTCCGCGGTGATGGGAAGTTTGGAAGATCTCGAAGATGAAGAGAAACGGAGGAACAGCAGGGAGCAAAGCCAGAGAAATACTCTGCTTCCCAGAGCTTATTGACAGAGGTCTCCAAGAGTGGGAATGAGAAAACACCCTGCCTCCTTGGGATTTTTATTAAGAAGCAGAATAAGACATTAAGTAACGGCTTATTTGAGCGCACGGCCTCGGCAGGGAAACAACCAATGATTTCAGAGAGCTATATTATTACTTTGTGTTTGCTTATCTTTTTCTCTCCTTACCTGATAATCATCTGTAGCTCTATCTGTCTTTTTAAGGACATGTGAGAAAATAGAAAAGGTTACAGAGGACATTCAAAGAATTGCATATTATTACCTGGCTTTCCAGAGCTGACTGTGCAATTGTTTGTTTTTGATGAGATAACAATGAAGATAGAATTGTTCCGAGCAAACGCTGTTCAAATTCCATCAAGCCATACCTCACGCCCCCACTCTCATGCACACCCCCGCCCACCACAGATGACTGTCGGGGACACCCGAGCCACTGCCAGTAGAATGGCTGGTGAGAGTAAAATCCCTCCTCTTTGACCTCCCTGCCCACCGGCAGCAGTGGCATTCCTGTATTATGGGGGTGACGGTGATGTCTAGTTACGGTATCAGGTGCTTCCCTGGGGTTTCCCGGGTAAGCCCTATTGCCGCTCCCCTTCATGTAGTAGTATGCTTGCCCTTCCCCCTTAATTGCCCCCTGTCTCTCCCCAGTCCACCTTATTCTCTGTGACACCCTCCGCCATCACTCCATGCATATTTCATCGTCACTCCCTTTGCTGCATGGATGCAGGACGTTTCACACTGTGTGCTCCCTCCCTGGTTTCCAGGTCAAACTTCTCATCAGCCCATGAACTCCCTGGGGCTGGGATCATAGTCTGTGTGTATCTGGAGCACCGTGCCTGCCGCAGAGTTACTTCTCCTTGAGTTTTGTTCGATAAATGAGCAAATAACAAAAGTAATAGTTTACCAGGAGTAGACAGAGAGTCTGATTTTAGGAGTCTGCTACGTGCTATGAGACAGACTCCTCACTGTGCTCCTGTAACTCCACTAGAGGCCTTGCATTTCAGAGGAGGATCATGTTGGCTCTTCATGAGCAGGATTGCAGATGAGACACCACTGATAGAATGAAGGGAACATCTCCGCACGAGACTGGCCTTCCATGTTGTTCAGTCCCGCCTGGAAGGTCGCCTAGATGAATGTCCGAGACTGTGGGCTTTGAAGTTCAAATACAAGCTCTCTCACTACAATCCTGTGCAACTTTGGGCAAGTAACCTTTCACTTCTGTCAACCTCAGTTTCCGAAAACCTCTGTAAAAAGAGAAAAATAAAAGTATCAACCTCATAAGAATGTTGTGAGAAAAAGATGAGCTAATACAGGTAAAATTTAGCACAGTGCCTGCTATAGAAGCGTTAAAATATTAGGTGTCGTTACTGCTACCAACTTTCATTTTCATTCATTTATTTACTTACTTATAGTTCACCCCTGCAGCAAGTCAGTGGCTCTAGCGTCATGCTACGCGGCCGTCCCCACGTGCAGAACGGTCTTTGGAAACGCGTGGGTGGTTCTTGGGCTCAGTCCAGAACCTCTGCCCTGGTGCCTCCTGCACCCCACCGTCCCGACCAACCATCCTGTCTTCTGAGACCCCAATCACACGATGCTTCTTCCCGCGGACACCTCCTCTGTTCCCAGATCTGATGACCGGCTCAGCGGTTGGCTTTGACTTTCTGATTCCAGTCCTGGCCACAGGACTGGTTCAGCAGCTTCCTCTACCTGCTTCGATATCTGAGCTTGTTCAGACCCTTGAGTCTCACACCGTGGTGCAGGCTGTTGCAATGGTGTGAGAGGAATCTGACCATTCCTTCCAGATAAATAAAAAAGTACTGGGATGGAGAATTTCATAGCTCTGGGTTCCCTAGAAATAAGGCTAGACACAGATAAACTTTTGGGAGGGATCTATTAATCTCCATTTAAAGCTGGGTTAATAAGGTTGAAGGAGATGGGACGTGGTATGTAGCAGAATGGCTGGACACTCACCCTTCTGGTCACTTACTGTGTGTAACGAGTGACTCCAAAACTTCGTGGCTTAGAACAATAATTTGTTGTTACTATAACTCGTGATTCCATGGGTCAAGAAGTTGGAATATACAGAGAACAAACAATATATAATTATAGAATATCTATAATACTATTTAGTATCGCTTCAAGTCTACCAAAGTCTTATCTCTGGAAATTAGAGATTAAAAAAAATCATGACTCATGTTATCTTAATGAATATGTAGACATGCATTCCATGCGTTAGCAACAATGCAGATTACCAGTTAACACATATGCCGATAACCAGATTTGTACATCAGACTATGGAGACGTGTTCCAGAAACCAGCCCTGCATTATTCAAGGAATCCAGAAAGAATAAGGCAATGGAATGATGCTGGTTTTTAAATATAATTTTCCAGCAGTTTAAAAAGAATAAGTTTTTCATTTAAAAAGCCAGCAGTATCAGCAGGCAACTAAGTTCTGTTTTAGTTGGAAATCAGTGGGTGGGAATATAAAGCCACAGGTTTTTTTTGTTTTTTTTTTTCCTAAATGGAACTGGAGAAGCAGCAGATATAACAAGTTGTAATCAGCCAAAAGTTCTTTTTTTATAAATATATGAGTAAGGAGTTGGAGTTTTCTTTTTATATTTTATATGTACATTTTTTTAAATCCAACATAGCAGTAGGAAAAAAAAATCACCTTTGCTAATCTCAGTTTCTTTTTGCTGCATAAAATCCTTTATTTGGGAGAGGTCAAAAGAAACCCCTGTGAAACCTTAAGAATCTATGGAAAAATCAGAGATTTAAGAGGTCAAAATCAGGCCATTTGCATCTGAAAGTAAAGGGGTATGATTATCTAGTGGTATAATCACCTGCCCCCCTTCCGAGGGATCCTAGGTTGGGCAGCCCCCGGGCGCCGTTCTCTCGCTGAGGCTGGGGAAAGTTGTTAGGGCTGGGGTGAGTGTGAAGTGGTGAGCTGGAGTATATTAAGCCAGGGGTCAAGTACAACCAGGGATCTAAGAAAGAGAGCTGGCAGCCAGGGCCAGAGAAAGAGCATCGCCCAGTGGCTGTGTAGCAAGGACGGGACGGGTCACCTTGGCCTGGCTGCTCACTAGCCGCTAGCCTTAGTCCAACGACTTTACCTCCCCCGATCAGTTTCTTCATCTGCAGTGGGGCTTACAACGCCTACACATTCGTTATTTGAAGATTAAGGGACAAAAATGAATAAAAAGGGCTTGGTCTGATTCTTAGCACATAGAAGTGTCCAGTAAATGGTCCAAGAGGCCACGGCAAGTGTAAAATGTCCTGATGAGCTAATAGCTTAAGATCCAGCTAAATGCTCTGGCAGGCCAGGAAGGAGAGCACCGGGGGAACATCTCTGGAGGGTCCCGGACTTTGTGGCCCTAATAGTGTGGTTGGGCAGGGGTGGTTGGGCTGCCTATGGTCAGAGACATATTGGGGACAGGCAGACGCTGTCACTCTCAAAATAACAATGGGCTTGAACACTAATGTACTTTCTTTCGGCCACAGATCTCTTCCTCAGTAGCTTGTGTAGGTGTGCACTTGTGTGTATGCATCCGTGTGCGCCTACGTAGCAGGGAAACTACTTAACAAATCCTATGGTAAGCGCACTAAGGGAGTTTGCAGCAACCACACTGGAGTGAATCCTTTTGTGAAGGAAGGAATCTTCCTGGCCAAGCAATTACTCAGCATATAATTTGTCTCTTGTGCACCTTTCACTGGCATGTTCGGTTTTACTACAAGGCAGTATTAAGGGTGTGGACACTCACGCTGGGATGTCAGAGTGAAATTTCTGGCTCTTCAGCTTACTTAGACAAGTGACTTCACCACTCCGTGCCTCAGTTTCTTCATTTTCAAGTGGGGATTATGCCAGCTCCTACTACACCACGTTTTCATCAGGATTAAATGAGTTTATGCACGCAGGGCTGCCAGGATAACACTTGGCACATAGCTTAAGCACACAGTGAGCATCAGTCACTTTCTTCTATTCCATTTAATGGTATTGTTCTAGCACTGCTATCGTCCACTTCCTTGGCCTAGAAATCCTGTAGGCAGCCTTGCTTCCCACTTTCCACCTAAAACTTATCACCAAGTCCTGTTGAATCTCTGGCCAGGATGCATTGGAGAGATGCTTCCTCCCCTTCTGCCTTCACTGCATCCGTCCTGGTCCACGCCATCACTGCTGCGTGCTGCATTCTCAGTGACAGCCCAACAGGGCCTCCATACGCCATCGTCCATGCTCCAACTGTAGGGAACCCCAAAACTATCCAGAGCTGATGTGCAAGCCCTCCGCAGCTTCACCAGACCAACCGTGACCTGGTGGCATTTTGTCAATGCCTCATCCCAAACGATGTCCCTCCCAGGGCCCCTGAAACCATCTACACAAGTCTTCTCTCTATCCAAAAAGCCCATGCTCTTTCTGGTCACTGTCACAATTTCCTTTGCACGTTAAAAGGTGAGCTGTTTACATCTGTTGCACCGACCTTATTGAGGCATCTTTCCTGGGACTGTATTCCAACGCGTCTAGCTAAGCTTTGCACTTAGTGTGTATTTAGTAAATACGCGTTAAGTGAAAAAGGAGAAAATTCAGTCACCCTCTAAAGGACAAACATTTTGGTGTGAATTCCAAGGAACAATCCTTGAGTCAAATTTCCATGCACAAAAATCTCCCAGGGAGAAATCAGCCAGCCCTACTCCTCGCATTGTCTATAATTAGACGATCACGAACAGGTTCAGAACACGTCACAGAGAGGAATCTCTCTGGGAGCAAAAGGTCTCTTGTTCTCGAGGTGCTTCTGTGTCACGCCCATCTTAAATATTAAAATCTTAGGTATATTTCTGTCGAATGTAGGCAACTCTCGACTTTCTCTGCTGTGGGTGGACAATAGGGGCTTGAACAATGGGGAGCTGAACACCAGGAAAACCCACAATTAGATCCACTCAGCCGGATGACAATTTGGTTCTATTCAGCACAATCAGTATACTCTTATTGAGCACCTACTAAGTACAAAGCACAAAGCTATAAATTAAGAAGGGGGATGGGCAGATATTATTAATTATCCAGTTTGATCAGACTATCAGGTGCTGCCGGTACGAGTGGAAATGCCCCTGAACAGGAACATTAAGGTGAGAGAGTGGAAAGACTTGAATGCCAAACTGAAGAGCGAGTCAAACCACCGACAGGGAAACCCACAGTGGATCACTGGCAGGGTGCCGGGGGGCTCTGTTTCTCTTCGTAGACAGATGCAGACATCATGCCCTCGCCATGCAACCTCTGCTTGCCATTCCAACCGAGATGGCATATGGCTTAAAAGAAAGGCAGAAGTGAGGTTCAGGTCCCCACTTCCCATCTGCCCCAAGACAGAACATTCACAGGTCAGGCTTCTTCCCCAGCTCTACACTCCGGAGGAAATGCTGGGAGCTGAGGGAGCGGGCCTGACATCTTGGGTCCTGAGGAAGCAGCTCACATCCCCAGCCCAGGGGACTACCAGGGAGCAGCTGGCAGAAGCACCAGGGAGCTGCAGATTCCTGGCACCATCAACAAAAATAGGGTGCACTGGGAAGAAACTGCAACATTTGGTAACAGACGTGGGTTCAGATTGTGGCTGTCACTGGTTTGCCTTGTGGCTTTAGTTGCATCATTAATGCTCTGCACCTCTAATCACTCATCCATAAAATGGGAGAAAACTAACATTCCTGAGTGCATGGACAATTATCTCCTTTTTCTTTCCTTTTTTCAAAATAGTGCCTTAATAGAACTTAGACTCAATTCCCCAGTGATCAATTGTTCAAAATAAAAACGGAGGCTGAGTCTGGACTCAATCTACAACGAGAGTCTATGACTAGACGAGCACACGGTAGCAGTTCCAGGACTCAGCACTTCCGTGGGGACACAATCAGGGCAGCCTTAGACCCAGGGGGCCTGTGCAGTGTCATAACAATCTTTGTGCTTAACCCCTTCCCTTCCACCATGCAGAATAAAACAAGAGTGCACACGGGCTATTACCAAAGGGCTCTACGAGTTTTAAATGAGATCACAGGACAAACGCACACACAATTGTTTTGCAATCTGTAAAGTCTCACACAGTGTGAGCTGCTGTTAGTTATTATTATTATCAGGAGTCCAGTCCCATGGGGGAGCATCACCCGAGGCCACCTCCTCCAACTGCCTCACCTATTAATACACATTTACCTCTTCTTTACCTCCGTCCTCCATACTGCTACAGAGGATGTAGGGCAGTTTACATAACGAATATAGTAGTGGCATAATAAGAAAATAAAATAAAATTGAAAACAGGAACATAAGAAAGGGAGCGTGCCCTTATTTGTGGTATAAGAGTTCAGATCATTTCTCAGTCTTACGTGCCGAGCAGCCAGCGCAGAGAGGAGAGCCTGAGCCATCCGCCACTTACGTTACCAGAACAGAAGTCACCGCCAGCTCCTCAGAGAGGCAACCCTTTCTCTGACCCTAATCCCCCACAGGAACATTCTAGGAGTCCCGCGCTCAGAGGTAAATTCCAGGAGCCCAGAGGAGCAGCTGACCCGGCCGGCTGAGAGGGGCATGGGGGCGGGAGAGGCTGTGTGGGGGAAGGAGAGCCTAAGCGAGTCTGGACGGTGACCAGAAGTGGACAGGAGGGGACGGGCAACCCAGGCAGGGAGCCGTGTGCAGACGCCCAGAGACAGGGTGCGTGGGGCTGACCGCAGGAAGGAGCCACGCTGGAGTCGTCACAGCAGCCACCGCGTGCATAAATATGTGTCCAGTGGAGAAAGCCAAGGGGAATATGAATAAATCTGTCAGGAAAATAAAACCAAGGAACCAGTTAGCTCAGAAACTCGACCAAGCCAAACCTCCCTGCTGCCCCGATGAGTCCACGTGTGATTTAATGACATGAGAGTCACAGGCTTTAAGCTGAAGCACTCTCTGTCTTTCCCCTGCCACACTCTCTGCCCAAAGGGTGCCAAGCAATGCGGCTCTCTCTGGAATATTCTAGCACCTCCAGGCTTCCCCAGCAGTGGCTGGTATCAGCGAAGGCTGGGAGGGGCGGTGCTGCAGGGCTCCCGCCCAGGTGACACATCCAGACTGACCTTTGGAATAAGAGAAACTCCCAAAGTGCCCCGTTGATTAGCTGACACCAATTCTCACTAACTGGTTTTGCTCAACTCACTTTCTGCAACTCGGCGGTGCATCAGACCAACCCTGGGATAGCAGAGTTCAGCAAGTAATGACAGCTGACAGTTAAGAACCCAGTTGCTATTTATTTAGCCAACTAGGAAACTGGCTTCTACTCTGTGCGCCAGGCCGTGTAGACCCTGGGGAACTGGAGGTTGGGAAACCACAGTCCCGCCTTCTTCCAGGGCTCTCCGCCCCTCCCTGCCCTTCGTCCCCACTTCTGCCTCTTTGCTCCCCTCCCAAGTCCCCACCCTTCTTCCCTTCTGTCTCTTCTCTTTCTTCTTCTTTCTCTGTCCCTCAAAACATTTAGGGTGTGTGCTTTATCCTCAGGGTTTCGAATGTCACATTGGCACATCCAGAATGGGTCACTTTCCATTCATTCTGCCCCTACGAGGACACCACATTCCACTCAATTCCTCGAATGTCTTTTCAGTCCTGGAACAAAATCTCCTGTCACAGCTTTGATCATTGCTTACCCATCTCTGTCTTTCTTTTCTCTTGGTAAGATGTGTATCGGGTGTGACTGGCAGAACACCGTCCCCCAAAGACGTTCACGTGCTCATCTCCAGAACCGTGCCTGTGTTACGCTGCACAGCAACGAGGAATGAAAGTTGCAGATGGAACTGAGGCTGCTACTCAGCTCTCCTTAACGTGGGGCATATCCCGGACCACCCAAGGGAGGCCAGTGAAGTCCTTGAGGGTGAAGGAGGGAGGCGTAAGAGGAGGCCACGGGAAGGAAATAGGAGACTCAGATGGCTGTTGCCGGCTTTGAAGGTGGAAGAAGGGCTGAGAGCCAAGGACTGTGGCAGCCTCTAGAAACTGGGCAAGGCAAGGAGATGGAGGCTCCCCTAGGTCTTCCAGAAGGAAGGCAGCCCTGCCGACACCTTGCTTCTAGCCTGGGGAGGCCCATGTTGGACTTTTAATCCACAAAACTGTAAGATAACACATCCGTGTTGTTTTAAGCTGCTGTTTGTGTCATTTGTTACTGAAGCAATAGGAAACTAATACGTTGGGCCTCCTGGATTGATTTTCTACAGCTCTTATAGTTTTTTTCCATTTTCCCATCATTTTAGGAATTGTCTCTGACTTTAACTTCTGCCACTTCTATTCAGCTCTTTCATTTTGTTGGTTTGACGTTTAATTACCGAGAGTTTTTGCTCCTCTTTTATTTACCTGTAGCATCCTTTTCTTGTGTGACTGATGCAGTGTCATTTCAAGGAACTCCAAGGCTGGAGGTGACTGCTCCTAAATGTCCTCTGCTTCATTTCCAGACTCCACGCGTCGGTGTACTCCTGAGATGTTCACTGGCGTCTGTTTCTCTCTGTGTATTTAAGCATGGAGAACAGGGTTTTCACTTCTGGAGAGATAGAAATCTCCACGGGAGATTTGGACCATCCCCTTGTCACCTGTGTACTGACAGACAGGGTGAAGTTGGCCGTCATTGAATGAGATGTGGTTGGAGCCGACAGTAACAGGGAGGAAGAGGGTCGAGCTGCTCCCCAGGCCCTCCTCCCTCCTTGGAATGTCAGTGGTTGGCATTTTCCAGAACATCTTGAAGGAAACAAAATCTTGGAGAATAAAAAAAAAAAAAATGCAGTTGACACAGTCTTAGAACCTGAGCTTTGATTAAGCTAAGAAAAAGATAAGAAAAAAAACAGCTTAAAAAAAAAATTCTTCACTATCATTAAGAGAGCTCTGGCAAGAAGCACCCCCATCCGAGCACACACTGCAGTAGAACACACAGAAGGCCCATGACCTTCATGATGGAAAAGAAAGACCTGGTAGCTTTTATAGATCACATGACAGCAGCAGGTGCCACGAGCTATGCACAGTCCATACGTCCTCCCCTAACCTGGCATGGAGTCGATGCTCGATGATGTATTTGTTGAATAAAAAATTCCAGAGGTGAGTTTAATCTTCACTAAGCATGTAAAAAATATGACTAATTAGATAGACACACGTCTGAATCCTAGCTCTACTCCTTGCTAGTTCCGTGACCCTAGGCAAGTTACTTACCCTCTCTGAGCGTCAAGATATTGTGGGTGGTAATACTTTCCTTGTAGGGCCGTTGTGAGGATAAAATTGAGTGTGAAGCATCTAGTGCAGCATTTGGCGTTAATAGATGCTCGGTTGTGGTGGCTAATACTCACATTTGTAAAGTGCCAAGGAAAAACTAGACATAGGTAGAGGCAGGTGTCAAGGCCCATTAGAGACTATCTGATTCAGGGTCCCGGAAAAAGCAAACTCACGACAGTCCTCCCCCATGGAGAATCATTATAATAAATCTATTTCCACCATTTCCACCTGAATATGCGCCATGTTTTCAGTGCACACAGTGGGCACCCAGGGGTGCTGGCCCCACTGCAATTAGAACAGGATGCCGCAGAGGTCTTCCTGGATCCTCGCCCACCCCACAGGAAAAAACCTCAGACCCACAGCGGTCAGAGAAACAAGGGAGCCCAGACATCACCCCATTTAGCTTTGTAGGGGAGTTCTCAAGGGAAGGGAACCACCAAGGGAATGAGTATTTCTTGAGCAACTACTAGCACCTCAGCAAACCTTTCAGACTGCATTTTGTGACTTCACAGCACTTGGCGACAGATTGTGGAACCTCTAGGAGCCAGAACTCTGAATTTCATTTAGCATTTAATTAACTGGAATAGACCAAGAGCTCCATGGCAGCCCCCTGATTGCAATCTGTGGATGGATGGGCATTTTTATCTGAAAATGATGACCAGCTTATCTTCTGCTGTGCAGCGATCACACATGATATGTATCTCTCGTTATCCCAGCCAATCAAACACAGAAAGTTTATTAAGATTCTATCATTTGAAGTTATCACCAACGATAGGATTTTTCATCTGAATGTGCTTGTGTGCAATACCGTATTTTGTCTAAGAGACCCTCAGAGGGAACGGGAGAGGACAGGTTATCACTTACGAGCATGCAGTGACTCCACAGTCAGTGACCAAGCAATTTAGGAGTGTGGTCATTCAGATGACTCTAATAACCAGATCACGTAAAAAGAAGCCTATGACTCCCATTTTTCTTAATGAATGAGCTGGCATGGCTACAGAATAACATAAACATGAGAAGAAATCAGTGTGATGCTATAATAAGAAGGAAAAAAATAATTGCTTAGGCGAACAACTAAAAATGCAAAATAGATGGTTCTATATTTTGCTAAAAATAGGTTCTGAGCTTCCTAGAGGCCATAGACAAATAGAAATGTGATCAATTCTGAGATTTGTAAGGCCTGGGAAATGACTACTATACATTATTTATGAGAAATCAGCTTTCATTTAGGTTGGTGACAGACAGGAAATTTGGAGAAAGAGAATCCACCCCTTAAACACCAGGTATTAATTATATAATCAAAAAGCATTTCTTTAATTCTCATTTATGCTGGCCACCATATTGGTGCTGGGTTTTCAGCACTGAATCAGACTTACCTGCCGGCTCAGGGTGGACAAGCAGCGTGTGATATGTGACAAACAGCAGTGAGACCACCACATGATGGAAGTGTGCATGGCACCCACTGAGGACCCAAGAGTTAGGCTGCTCTCCCTCCCTTTGTGTATTTGGGGGTGTTTTGTGGACAAGACAGAGCTCGAAAAGAGAGACACTCATCTAGGAGACCAGGAAGACAATATAATGGAAGACACCGAGTGAGAAACAATTACACACCATGACTGCTGTCCAGAGGAGGGATTGGTGACAAGTGCCAGCCACTCTTCCCGGGATGAAAGCTCCTTGAGACCACTTTGATGTGCTCTTCAGTGTCACATCCCAGCACCAGCATGGGACCTGGCACGCAGTGGGTGCTGAACAGGTTCTTAAGGAAAGAATGAAGGAAACAAGCCGTGGCAATTTGGAGTTGTGGCAGATGTCCTCGGTACTTGGACAACCAGGATTACCTGTTTGCCTTAAGATTCCATCTAAATAAAGTGAGCAGTACTGTTCTTCTGAGACTGTTCAGAGAACCATGTGGAGGACTGCTGTAAGTTTTCCAGAGACCTCTGAAGTTTGCAAAACCACTTCGCATCCTTGGTCTTAGTCCATGCCTACAGCCATCTGGTACAGGTGATTGCTGCCTGGTGGGATAGAAGGCTGCAGGTAAGTCTTGGGGGGAAATTCTACTCTAATTCCCTTCGCAATATATTGTTGGCGTAGATGTACCTGCCTCCCCAACTTAGGCTGTGAGCTCTCTGAGCTCAGGATAGCACCTGCCTTCTCTTAGCAAATTCCAGAAGCTCTGGGTAGAATCAGCATTAGACCACCTGGGACCTGTATGAGCCTTGGGTGAATAATTAAACCTCTCTGTGTTTTAGATCCTTCCTTTTTCAAATGCATAAACAATGGATAAAGTAATTCAAAACACAGTTGCCAATCGCCTAGTATCCCCTAACCCAACACGGCAACCCCAGCTTTCCTGCATTCTTCAACCACCCACTCGCTGTGTTTGAAACTGTCCCTGCTAATTCAGGAGCAGCTTGAAAGGCTCTGCCCTCCCCACTTTCGCTCCTTTCTCCCCATTCCTATAAAAGTCAGAATTTGCGGGCTCCCCAGTGGACTCTCCATCTTCCACCTTAGACATCTCTGCGGGGCTCCAGGACTCCCATCACTCCCCTTCATCCTCTTTCTCTTCCTGACTCTTTGCCCACTTTGGGGACCTGTCCCCCTAATTTTCCTACCCTCCCTTTCTAGAGCCGTGGGGGCCACTTTGGATGCTCCTGGCTCTGCCTCCTGGCTCCATAACTCTTCGCTATTACTTGGAAACCTCTGACAACAACCCCTCCTCGGAACTCATTAACTCGGCTTTCCTGTTAATTCATTAGCACTCGGGAGCCCTGGCAGGATCATTCTCTTGCTCCTGCAGTCTCTGCCCTTACAAGTGCCATTTCTGAGGTTTCTCTCACATTCCGTTTATTGTGACATCATTTATGAAGTTCTCCCTCGACAGGAGAGGAGTCAAAAATAACTATACATCATTTTAAATTGCTCTGGTTGGTAACTCTCCATTTTAAGAATATCAAGGAAAAAGAGTGTCTAATGACAGGGCTACAAGAGGATAAAGAGCTGACAGGGTAATTGCATTACCAGATGCTTCCATACACCAGTTAGCTGCTGCCTGGGCCTATCGGAAGCAACGGGTGTCAGGTCAGTAATTAGGCTCTTGCAGACAAACTGGAAGTGCCATCTGATCTCCTGTGAACACCTCCCATCTCTCCCATTTATGCCAAGTTCAATATGAAGCGCACCGTCACCAGCCCTTCCCCGCAAGGCTGCCTGAAGTTCCCAGGGACATCCCCCCCTCACTCCCACACGCGCTAATGAAGTCAGCGCTTCCCCCGCACGTCAAAGAACTTGCTCCCAGGATGGCAGTATATCGGTGCCCGTCGATAACGTCAACACCCAACAGCAACCTCGGCTCTGCTTTTTGATTCTTCTCTTCTGGTTGTGGGCTGGTGACATACTCACACTCAGGGCTCCTTTGTGCTAATGTCTTTGTTTGATTTCCTAACGTGGCTGGCTCCTTGCAGTGGTGCGAAGGGCACAAGAGCCTGAGAACTGGCTTCAAGTCCCAGATGAGCCATTAAGTTGCTGTAGGGCACTGGTGACACTCTGATGCCAGATGGACACGTCCCCATTCATTGACTCGGGTTGGGGTTTACAGAGAAGGAATGGGACACAGCATGAGGCCAAGCCATGGAACAGATACCAGGACAGTGTGCAGGGACAGCATCTTGCCCATTACTCAGGATTAAGTGTCACAAGGTACAGCAATCGCAGGTGACGGCCCAGGTGAACCATCTCTGTTAGAGGGAGGGTGACAAGCTCCAATCTGAAAGAGTAAAAGTGAACAGCTAATCTTTGAAAATGTTTGAGAACAGTCGTCTTTGGAAAAGTCCATCAGCAGGCTTCAGGGATGGACTCCAGGCCAAGGGTGGTCAGGGATAGGATGCCAAACCAGAATGAGAGAAGGCAGGGTGGACACCTCAGACCTCTGCTAGTCTGCCCACCCGGACCACATCTCCTTTTTTCTGATAAAGAGCATCCTTGTTTTCTTTTAGGAAAATTCCCCCTCTCGCTCTCAGTCCATATGGTTCAGGTGAGGTTGACTCACCCTACTCCCACACACCAGCGGGTGGGAATGATCCTCACTTTGGTCCAATTCCAGCCCTGCAATTATTAAGGAAAGGATGCCTTCTTTCTGATGACATTGCTGAGATAATTCCAGCAACTAGATGACACTAGTGAGTGGCTTAGGGGGCCACCATAAGGAGAGAGATCCTCTAAAATTCCAGCCGACCAACACAGAGGAGAGATGGAGAGAAACCATGCCCAAGTGACATCATGCAGCCCCGTAGAAGCATCATTGGCTTTTCCAGCTGTGGGGTGCAATCAGTCCCCTTGTATGTGGTTTAAGCCGGTCTGCACTGGGTTTCATTCACTGGCCATGGGCTAGTCCTAAATAATTCCTGGACAATGGAACAGAACTCAGTCCTAGAGGAATTAGGTTCTTATCAACTCCATTAGAAGGGCTCCCAGCACCTTTAGTCAAAGCTAAATGTGAGTGTGGGTTCCAGGACAAAGAAGAAACACAGTTACCCAAACTAGGGCTTATGACTGGTTGTCAGGGGAGTGGATTCTGAGTCCCAGTGTGCCAGGGTCTTCAAATGTCTCCCGCTCAGGCCAGGCGAGGACAGCTCTCCTGGTGGGGCTGGGAGCCCAGCTGTGAGAGAGCAGGTGCTGGTTTCCACACTCACACTGACTCTGCCAGACCCAGGACCTTCAGACAGGTCATTTTCTCCCCTTGGTTCTTGGTTTTCCCATCTGTAAAATGAAGACGTTAGGTCATTTGCTGTTTAGACGCCTCCCAGCCTCTGAAAAGTATAACCTCCTCTCCCATCCAGTCCCAGTGTGAAGCAGTGGTAAAACCACAAGATACAATGCCCAGGACGACTATTAGAGCCTCGGAATGATGGTTCCTGGGACTAGAATAAAGGGATTTTGAGAGCAAGGAGTCTGACTTCTATTCCCATCACAGGACTCTTCCATCTTCCTCTCACCTTCAATTTATCTTCCACATGGCTGTCAGAGAGCAGCTCCTAAAACACCAATGACATTTTACTGTTTCTCTGACTAAAATTTTCAATGCTACAAAATACATTGGGTCCCACTGAGTACCATGCATGGCCAAAAATAACATTTGTAGAGTTTGAGGTTGGAACATACTGTCAGCTGAAAATTTGAGATTTCATGAAACTCTCATTATAATGACTTTTTACATTCTCTAAAACAAAGACATAAGTGGCATCCATAACTGTTACATGGTATGATTTTATATGGTGTGAATTTTATTATCCTATTTTTATTTAATGTTTCTATAAAATCAGCAGAGAAGCAAAGAACATGGAAGATAGGATATGTATGTGTCACGATGTGGGTATAAATTCACGATGGCCTCTCACTTTTATAGCAGAGTGTCATCACCTCAATCCAATCTTGCACTGAATATGCCAGGTTGGCTAGAGTTTTTCACAGTTGTAAGAAAGAGGCGTTATTTGATCTCTGATCATTAGAAAGTTGAGTCAGTGTGTGAATATGGCAGTGCCCCATCTTGATGTTAGTAACAGCTGGTCACGAACTTGGCCTCCCAAAGAACTGCTTTTTGGGTGGACTCCTGAGAGCTAAAGTCAGGCCCTGCATGGGGCAGCCCCAGCCCAGGCTTAGGAGTCACCAAGAAGACAGGTTCCCTGTCCCACTACCCTTCAATTATGAGGCCATTTTTCAGAGTTTTTTTTCTATATGAGGCCATTTTTCTATAAACATTAGCTTTTTCATGATGTCCTGAAGGGAACATTCTGCAGACAACTAAGTTTTTGCCGATCTCCAAGTTGGATACTGAGGATGCAAAGAGAAGATTTTTAGAGAAGACAGAAACCCAGAATGCCTTTGAGAGACAGAACCACACAGAGATATCTCAATTTTGTATGGGAAATGCAGTGACCAAGGTACCCCCAGAGTACCAGGGGAGGTCAGGTCGCCAATACAATTTTGAGATGGAGGAGTAGGCATTTCTGGTGGGAGAATGAGGAAACCAAGTTTTTGAAAATGGCCAAATGCAACTTGCAGTGTTGAATTCAAGCCGATCTTTCTCAGTAGTGTCTTACTGGTTTCCATGACTGAGGCTTGTGGTCACCACCTGTGGGAATGTTTCTGATGATTGCATGGAAGTAGTTGCTCAGTCTCATTTTTAAAAATTAAAAACTTTTACAAATATGTTTAAGCAAATACAAAAGATTAAAGGACGGTACAGGCACAACACTCACCACACCACCGTGACTAGGAGACATCCGTGAACCCATTGAAGGGTGGAGATGAATACCCGGGGTGACAGCTAGCCAGCTCAGTTGCTCCTGTTAACCAGGTAGTAGATTATCCCCTCCGCCAAAGCTGGACAAGGCTAGAAGAGGAATGGGGTTAGTACATGCACTGTGAGGAGGTGAGAGAATTGGAAGATTAAGACAATGTACAGATTTTCCACATAGTCCCTCTCTTTTCTTATTTACAATTGCTGGATGAATTAAAGGATACTGTGGCCAAAGTTCAAATTTACAAAGTTTTGAAGTTTGTTCTCTTCAGCCTAGCATGGAACATATCGATTGGGGATGAACCGAACTCTTAGACTAGTTAACAACAGCTGCAAATGCCCAAAAAATGAAAGAGCCCTTTCTCACTCAGCACATCTTAACAATCTCATTAGAAAGTGATTGACAATCGGATGCGGACAGTACCTGAGCCTAGAAGAGCAGCCAGAGTGACCTGATGTTAAGGGAGACCACGGGGTGTTATTAAAACAGCCACTGAGAATCAAACACAATGAAAAGGACATCAACAAAGAGAGAATTCCTAGTGTTTGCAGCAATTTCTTCTAAATCAAAATACTATTTTTAGAGCTTACATATTGTATGTAGAGAAAAATACAGGGAGGAAGGCATGGCGTTAAACTCACTTGATTCTGAATGCAAGCTCGGTGATTTATCATCCAGTCACCTGATCTTTCAGATTCTCATTTTCCTCTTTTCTTTTTGGTAAAATGGAGTTAACAAGTCTCACCTCATAGGGTTGTTGTTTGGATTAGAATTAATATAAGCAAAGCTCTGGTCAAGGTCTTAGACTCTCCTAGGTAGTCAATCAGCTAAGGACAATATTATCATTACTATACTCAAGTTCTTGGCAAAACTTATTTGGGCCACAAACAAGGATTGATCCTTCAATCCCTTGGATTTTAGCTCAGATTCTTAAGCTAAATTTTCATCTGTTTCATAAGTTAAAATATGTGGATATAGAGGCCCTGTATCCTCATCTCTCTTAATCTGAAAGTGACAGGAATTGTTCATTTGAAGATGGTAGAGAAAAATGCATTTTTGTTTTTACTCCTAATTCTTAAACCGTACCAAAAATAGTAATATTTTTTAAAAGGAGTGAATATAAGATAGAATATGATACAAGGAAAGGACCACCACCTCATATCACAAACTATGGAATACACCTGCCAAATATCACCTGGTTTAAACCTAGGTGGTAGAGGATGCTAAACAAAGATGCTTTTGACCTTGGATTTCAAGTAAAGCATATTGTCCCTAAAATGTCAACTTTTTGAGCAGCGTAGACAATACTACACTGCTGTGATTAAGGAACTAGGGTTATGAATAAAATACAGGAGAGATGAGCAATGCCCTTTTGGAGATCCCATCAAGAACATGGGTTGTCTGAAGAAGCAAGGGCAGCAGGACTAATCACATCCTTGTAGCTCAGCAGACAAACACTGCAGAGGTCACACAGTGTTCCAAGAGGGAGAAGAGGCAGAAAATTTAAGATCGTAGCATGAAGAATCTGTGGCCTTGCTGTCAGCCGCAGAACCAGCTTGAATGCTAAAAACTGAGCAAGGCATCTGCCAGGACACAAGACATACGAGATCTTATGGAGAGGATGAAACGTTCAGTTTGACCAGAGTTGGGGCTTCAGCTTGATCCCAGCTCACTGTTCCCCTGTCCTTTATACCATTTTTCTGTAGGTGGCCTGGAAAAAAAAAATTAGCCATGAAAATTTTAATAATACCAAAAAAGAGAGAGAAGAAAAGAGATATAAACAAGAGATATGTATGTATATGTGCATTGCAGGAGGAATTACCCAAGTGAACATAAAAAAGAGCTCAGAAAAATATTCTACAATAGCTTTATGGGATTTTCCCCTCCAATATAAGTGAACTCAAGGAATCCACAAAATGGTTCAAGGAAGAGATGATCAGGCATAAGAAAAGTTGCTAATCTAGAGAAGAAAAAAGTGAAAAAGAAAATGATATTAGAGATGAAAGCCATTTTAGAAGCAAAAAAAAAAAAAACAAAAAAACAAAAAACACCAGATAATCACTGTTGAAAACAAAAAAACTTGGAGAATAAATTTGAAGAAATCACACAAAATAAAATGGAAATGAAAAGCAACAAAAATTATTATAGAAAGGATAATACATATAAAAGAGCTGAACAAGAGCCAATATATGTATAATTGGTGCTCCTGAAGACAATAACCAAACTATTCAATGATATCCTAAAATAAAACTTCCTGAGATAAGGACTAAAAAAAAATACATTATATCTTAGGAAAAAATAATACAATATTAACATGAAACTAAATTCTGGTGAGTGATTGACCCTCAAAGAGAAAGAAAAAATCATGAAAGATTCCAAACAAGAAAAGCAAGTTACCAAGAAAGAACCTCAGATATCCAAAGTTAGAAGACAATTGATTATTATAAACAAATTTCTGACTTAAAATAATGCAACCCCTAAATTGCATACAAAGCCAAGTTAGCCTTCAACCATAAAAGCAACAGATGCTATCAAAGGATGCAATAACTTAGGGACCATAGAAGCGATGACTCAGTCTAAAAATCTACTGGCCCATAAACCAACTCAGCAATGCTAGGAATAAAAATAACAAGCCCAACAATATAGAAGCTACGATAAGAAGACTAATGAAAGGCATTGAGTTCATTCAAATATAAAAGTGATATTAAACAACTGTAAAAAGTATGATTAGCACAGAAATATACAAAAAGTAAAAACTGTAAAAATGACATAAGATAAAATTCAAATGTAAAACTAATAGTATAACTAACAAAAATCAGGGACCAGAGGAAGAGATGATAAAAGAAACTATAGACGTGCTATTTTTTTTCATCTTAACTAGTAAAAATCACTAGATACTCTTTAAAGTTGATCTGTTCTTCTAAAAATTCTTTGAGTTACTTTCATAATTTTAATCTCATTTTTAATGAAGAAATGTGTTTAAAGATCAACTTGTTCTTCAGTTTCTTGCTGCTATTGTTGTAGTGAAGTAAAAACAAATACATTTGATTTTTATAAAAAGATTTATAAATTTATAATTTCCTCTAGAAGTACATATTGTATGCCCAAAATAATGATTAGCAAGTGGTATGGTTTGGGTATGGTTTCTTTGGCCCCACCAAGTCTGGTGTTGAAATTTGCTCCCCCGTGTTGGAGGTGAGACCTGGTGGGAGGTGTTTGGGTCGTGGGGGCAGATCCCTCATGAGGGGCTTAGTGCCGTCCTCAAGGTACTGAGTGAGTTCTTGCTCTATTAGCCCTCAGAACCAATGGTTAAAAAGAGCCTGGCACCTCGCTCCCCTCTCTCTTGCTTCATTAGAGCCACACACGCCGGCTCACCGTAGCTTTCTGCCGTGAGAGGAAGCAGCTTGAGGCTCTCACCAGAAGTCAAGCTTCTTGTACAGCCTGCAGAACCGTGAGCCACATAAACCTCTTTTCTTTATAAATTGCCCACCTCGGGTATTCCTTATACAACACGAATGGGCCAAGACACCGTTTATTGCCAAAAAGTAATGACCAAGACACCAAATGCCTGACAATTGTTACTTCTGAGTGGTTTAAAATGAGATTGTTTAAAAATATTTTTTCACTTCTCTTAGTTGGTTGCATTTTTTAAAATAATTATCAAGATTCTTTTAATATAAGAAAAATTGTTGATCCTCATAACCAAATGCCATCCACATTTTCTCATGGGTTCTTGGGCACGAGTTACACAAACCCCAGCTACGTGGTCATCTAATGCTCTACCTGTGTTTACCCGTCAAAAGTAACCCTCCCATGTCGTTCTTTACGGAGCCCTGCTACCAACCAGAGACGTCTGATGCTCCAGAGCTCCCGGCCGCCGGGAGGAGAGGCTGATGAAGAGCCATCTCGGAACAGAGGCCTCCACACCCCTGTCAGGCCACGCCTGCCCGGAGCTGCCCAGGTCCTCGCAGCCAGGCCACCCCATGCTCCTCGGGGCCCCATGAGAGCCATCCATGCAACCCCACTGCTCCCGCAGCCACTCAGGCATTGCTGCCCATTCCTGATCCAAGCTTGTTCTTGGTTTAGATCCTTTGCTTCTCCTTGCCTGGGGGGCTGGTTCCCCGGAGCTTCCCAACATCTCACCATCCAGACATCAGCTCACCGCCTCAGTAACGCCTCCCTCCTTGCCTTCTCTGGCCCACCCTGACACGTTCCGTCTCCTTCTCAGCCCTCACGATTGTCTCACACTGTCTATGCCTTCACTCCTGTACTTGTTGATTGTGTCTTCCCACCACCAGAATTCAGGGCAGGAAGGAGCAGCTCTAGCTTGTACACTGCTGTTCCAGTGCCTGGAACTACTCCTGGCATACGGTAAGCACCAGATAAATACCCATGGAGCTGGGGATGGCTTCATGGGCATGTGACCTGTGCACTTGCACGTGGCCCCAAATCCAGAAGGGCACTGCACTTGAATCAATGTTCTGCTGCTGCTCTCTGGAAATTCTTAACAATTTTTGGAGAAAGAGTCCCATATTTTCACTGTGCCCCACAAATTATGTAGTTGGTTCTATGTGGAATGAATGAATGAATGAGTGAATGCTACCTAGATGATCTGAGGATGATCACGTCAGCCTCAAAGCCTCAGTTTCCTGAGAAGTAGGGATGATACTCCACCTCTGCGTGACACAGGGCTTCGCAGGGTTGCAGCAGAGAATGTAAGAGGGGCCAGGCGGGGGGAGCCCTCAGCACATGCTGCTGGCCAGTGCAGGTCTCACCCACACAACCGGCATGCTCACCTGCACTTCTGCAGCACCAGCTTCAACGGCCTTTGCTTAGCCTGTCCCCCTGGAATGCCACCCTGTGCTCCACTGGCTAGCTGCTAGTACCTATTGGGACAAAGAGAAGGTATTTCCTTCCTATCCTGAGAGGATCACTAGACCCTCCTCTACCCTTTCTCAGAATCCTTTGCCTATTGCCTCATGGTGCTGTCTGCCCTCATGGGCAGGGATTGGCATTTATTCAGCTCACAAACCTCTCTTGCTTTTCTGCTCCACCTGGGTCCTATGATTGACACCTGGGATCCAGAGGAGCCCGAGGCTCCATGCAGCAGGGCAGACAAGTCTTCCATCTCTTCCCCCATCACGGCCAAACCCAAAGAGCATGCTCCAGAATTGGGACTTGAGAGCCCTTGTTTCTTACTAAGATTTTGCTGCAAATTCGCAACATGGCCTTGAACAAGTCATTGATCTTCTTCTCCTGTGCACAGTCTCTCCTTCTATAAAATGGGAAGAGGGAAGGGTCAGGATAGATAACCTCTTTCTTGTCTTCCCTCTTGTTGGAACCCAAGCGTCTATAAGGATCAAAATGGAGGTGGAAGCCACACCTCGAATAGCACCTCCTCTGGTCCTCACAAAAAACTTACAAAGTAGGTGATTATCCCAGTTTTTCAGAGGAAGAATATGTGACCTAGGGAATTTAAATACATTTTTCTGGCTGTCACATAAATGAACATTCCAGAATTAGAATTTACCTACCTGCTTCCAAAGCCCATACATCAAACTACTCTACAAGGCCTCTAATCTGATCTAATCTGATCTGATCTGATCTAATCTTGTCTTCAGGCCTCAGGGCCCCAGCTGGTCTAAAAACACAAAGCCAACTGAATGAAGAGTAGGGAGTATAAGACTCTGTATATTGCATGGGTGCATTCCCCTGGTCACCCTCTACTTAGCCGGGACTGGACAGCCAGGGAGTCCCTCTTCTGGCTGGTGAGGAGCATCCCTTGAACCCCCTGCAGGCAGTGCTGAGGGGGCTGGCTGTACATCGCACCCACCACACGGAAAGCCTGTCACTCACACCATGTGCGCCAAACGGAAGAGCTGTCCTTTCCCCAAGGAGCAGGATCACAGGTTCCCCTTCTCTAGATCCAAGGTCTCCACCGGGTGCTCAAGCTGGTGACAGAAGAGCTCCCCACATGGCTGTCAGGAAGGCAATCATGTGAGAGACCCTCTGTGACGTGCCAGCCCTCCCGCCAGCCTCACCCTCTGACAGTTATTACCGTGGCAATAAATTCTTCAGTAAAACAAACAGGCCCGCCGTAAATTTATTAGTCTGGGCACTCTGTGTTACTTAACGTAACGGCTAGTCTTAAACAGGTAACTACTGCAGTAAATAAGCCAGTTTATTTAGGCACTGTCAGCCCTAAGTGTTCACGAGGGCCTGGAGGAATGGCATTGGCCTTTACAAGCATGATATATGCTTCCGTAAATCACACGTGCCCACTCGGATATTTGATGGCCACACACCACCAGGGAAGGGTATGGCACCTCGGAACGTCTTGGTAAACGTCCACAGGTCTGTTTGCAGGAGACGTGGTACTTTATGTGGAACCACATATGTAAGTAGGATGTGATGCGTGGTCTCAGTATAAAATAAACCAGTGCCCTGTGTTTGCCTATTATGAGAATACATGCAAAGTCGATGGAGATTTTTCTGCAGAGCTGTTTTCTTCAGAGGACTAAATGGAGACCAGAGATAGGAGAAGCGTGAAGTCAACTGGTGTTTGTTGAACTGGGCCATTTGAGGTCAGGCAGCCTGTCTTAATCATCTTTGTCTCTTCCAGCGCCTCGGCATCTCCACACACCAAGTATATGCACATAATAAGTGCTGGGCCTCTGCGCCAGGTTCTGGACTGGGTTCTTTATAAAAACATTTATTGGGTATTAGATTCCTTTGCTAGGGCTGCTATAACAAAGTCATCACAAGCTGAGTGGCATAAAACAACAGAGATTATTCTGTCACAGTTCTGGAGGCTGGAAGTCTGCAGTCAAGGTGTGGAATCCCTCCTTGCCTTGTCCTGGTTTCTGATGGTGGCCTTCCATCCTTGGTGGTCCTTGGCTGGCAGCTGCCCTCCAGTCTCTGCCTCTGTCTTCACACAGCACTCATCTCTACGTACCTGTGTCTTCTTGTCTTATATGGACACTGTCATATTGGCTTAAGGGCCCACTCTCGTCCAGGATGATCTCATATTAACTAATTACATCTGCCATGATCCTATTTCCAAAAAGGTCACAGTCTGAGGGTCTGGGAAGGACAGGAATTTGGGGGGGCACTATCCAACCCAGTATAGCCCAGTAAATACCGTGCATCAGGGTGCTTCACACATCATCTCAGTCTACCCTTGCAGCAGCCCTGTTGGGTAGGAATTCTTATGCCGCTTTTACAGGTGAGGACACCAAGACTTGGAGAGGTCAAAACACTTCGTGAACAATGTATCAGACCTGGTAATTGATGAGGCCAGTGCTCCAATTGAGCTCGCATTGCAGGGCACTGAGAGACAATTCTCTGTGTGGTGTTCCATGCACATGAAGGCTCCTTCAGAGTCCTCTCTGAAAAAAGCGATGTGCACACAGGCGTGCACGTGTGTCTATGTGTTTAATGGGGTTAATCTCATGGGAAAACATAGTTTAAATTGTTGAAAGGCCAATTGCAAAAGCTGAAAGAGTCAGGGCCAGGAGAAGAAGACAGTATGTAATAGAATCAAAGCTTTCTCCAGACCATATTTGGATTCAATTGCTCGTTACCCAGAGTCCTGAAAATAAATGTACCAATAAATAATTATTTCCTGCCCCACACATAACCAAATATGACTGCGCCTGGTCTGGTGGCCAAGGAGACAACCCATTGTTCAAATGCCTGGCCCCATCCCTCTCAGCTGCAAAAAATGTGGCTTCACTTTCCTATGAATCCCAACTCAAAAAATAGACTGGCACACAGTCAGCAAATGCCTGGCGTTGGCTTGCCACCACTCAGCCCTGGGAGCAATTAGATAAATGCGGAGCAATGGGACTTCCTCCGAATATGGTCAGGAAAACAGTCTTCTTGGGAACTGGTGATGCTGGCACCGTCGGCTTGAGAAATGATCTTCTCAGAGCCCTACCACTAAACAGAGTCCCACCCAGACCTTTCAGGACAGTATCAATTAGTCCCACCCAAGAAGGCGAAGTGCAAGGACAACAGCAAAAGCAACGAAATGCATGGGCTTTTTGGACACAAATAGGTCTAGATTTGACAGCTCTGCTGCACACTGGTAGTGTGGTCATGGACAGGTCACTTCACCCCCTTGGTCTCTACTTGGTTATGTGAAATGAATTCTACCTACCTATCTATAGTTCAAATGAGCTAACACAGATAAAATTCCTAGCCTAGGGGCAGACTTAAACCCCCTTATGAGATCCCCTCTTCCCCCACTGGACAAACATGGAAACCAAGGTGGAGGTTGACCAGTATGAGGGTGGCAGAGTCAAGGGTTGAAGCAGACATCCATTGCAGTCAAGGTGGTGATGTCTGAAGCAGAAGCAGGTGAGGACTCCCTGTGAGATGCTCCCTTAAGAAGGTATATTTCTGCCCTGGTGTATGTTGTCTTAACCCAAAACCTTGACTATCTGTTTACACGTCCATCTGTCCCATTGGACCATGAGCTCCCCAAGAGCACAGACCACGTATCATCCACCTCTGCACATCAGGTGCCTGGTAGACAGCCTTGCACATTGGAGGGTTTTAGTGAATATTTACTGAGTGATTGAAGGGCATAGAAACCCTTCCTATCCCCCCATAGCATCTAACTTCCACTGCCATGGCCAGGGCCATTCTGGTGGATGATGCTTGTCTACATGGGTTCGTTCCTCGGAAAATTATAAGATCCGTGGTGGCCATATCTGAGTTGCCCTTGGTCACATTTCTATGACTTAATACAATGCCTCACACATGGTATGTGCTCAATTACTAACTGCTAAAAAGAGGCTGAGAGGCATTTAACCGCACACTGGAGGGAAGGAAGGGGAGAGTGAACTTAATTTTATGGAACACCTGTCGCATGCCAGATACTGTGCCTGGCACCTTCTCCATTCATCATCCCATGCGCACACATGCACAGGCACACACACACCACACACACACAGAGCAGGCAGTACCCCTATTTTTACAAACTTGTAAAATCGAGTTTGGAGAAGTGAGCCAACTTGTTCAAGACCACACAGCTAGTAAATGCCAGCTGCGTCACTCCAATCTCTGCCTGTCTTCATGTGACCTCCAGGAGTCAAGTCCGACTGCACAACCCTTGCTACACCATGTGGTTTCTTTGACATCTGAGCAAAATGTCGTCTCCTTTGCCATTTTACCTAGAACCAGCTGGGACCACTCCCCTGCTTGCCTTCTACCATCCCCGGTGGGAGGGACCCTGGCAGCCAGCCTGGCTGAATGGAGGAGGATGCTGGCTGCAGGTGTCGTGAAGAGCTGAGTCTTCTGACTGACACAACTCTAACAGCCCAGGACTCTGTTTTGCACAAGGCTGGATCCCTTGGACTTCAGGCTCAGGGAGCAGCGAGTGTAGGGAGATGGGAGTTCCCTCTTCCCAGCCCCTGCCGGGAGACTGATCCACATGCCAACACAAGCCGAGCCCAGCGTATGTCCCTGTGGCCAGCCGCCACGGACCAGGGGGTGGAATGCTGCTTGTGGTGGTCATGGTTTCCGCAGGCATGTGGGAGGCCACTGCACAGATGAAATCGAGGCCTCCACGTCTTCCCTTGCGTACTGAGCCCCGTGGCAGGAGCAGGAGGGCTGGTGGGAGGGGGAGTAGGGATTTATGGAGCGAAACTGACTCCCAGAGACAACAACTTATTTAGGGAGGACAGGGACCAGCAGCCAGAGTATTAAGTAGAAATTGAGTGTGCATTAGGCCCCGTACCAGGCTCCTGCCTCTCGCCATCCCATTCAGGGTTCAAGGCAATGCCCTCATGGCCATTTGGCAGATGAGAAAACTGAGGGTCACCAGATATTTAGAGAAGAAAGATAGAGATGGAGTGAAGTGCTTCCCTGTTTCACCCTAGTATTAAATTTGGGAGCAAGAAGCAAACATGCAAATCTGGAGATTTCTCAATCAGACCAAGAATCAGCTGAGTGCCAGCCATGGAGGACAGGGACCCACCTCATCCTAGCTCCTCCTTTGTGAGAAACCCTGTGCGGTAAAATATTCACAGATAAAAAAAAAATAATAATAATAAAAAATAAAATATTCACAGATGAGATCGCTCGTGTGAGTTCCCTCCTTTGCTCACTTTGAAGGGAACCGGCAAACTTCGCTTTGTGCTCTGGTGTTCTTCCAGGGGCTAGATGCTGTGTTCTGAAAGCTATATGGGTTTGCTCACCTGCAGATTTTGTCCTAGGTCTTCAGGGTGACATTGTGCATTGCACTGTGGCATCCACAAAGCACGAGGCCATAGGTGGGCTCCCATCTCTGAGAAGTGAAACCACACCCACCTAACGGTGAGGAAGAGAGTCCCAAGAGCCAGAGAAACTGCCCACGCTGGATGCTGGCAGAGGGCAGGCTCTACGTTTCTACCTCCCAACTGCTTTGCCCCGAAGGGTCTGGACTGTGTGGTCCACGGAAGCCTCTCCGAGAGTCACCTGCTTGTTCCCCACCCCACGAGGTCTATGGTCTCCAGTTCTCCCCTGTGTCTGCTTCCAGATTCCTCTGCAGACATGACTTGAGCAAACTGGACTTCTGTCCCCCTCCTCCTCCTCCTCCTCCTTCTCATCTCCAGCGTGCTGGACACATCAGCCTGACATGTCTTTCTAATTAGGCCGGTCCTGAGCTGCAGAGAAACAGGAAACCACTCGCAACCTCAGACCCTGCAGACACAGGAAACTGGGCAGAGACAGTGGCGGCCCCGGCCGTGGCGTCAGCCCCGAGACAGCCCAGCATAGGCAGCCTCCGCCTGCCTCCTGCATGCTAGACTCTGCCCACCCTCTTGCTGCAGGCCAAGGGCCTGGCTTGAGGACTAGAGATGGGCGAACGTGCCTTTGGATCACCCAGAAACTACCCTCAGCAAGAGTGGGCTGTGAGGCCAATCCCAAATAGGAATCTAAGAAGCCACACAGCCCTGTGTTAGGAGCACCAGCTTTGGAGTCACGTGGCATCGGTTTGCACCCAGCCCCACCATGCTGTAGCTGTGAAATCTTTTGAGTGTATTTTTCTTTCTCTCCAAGGCTCCTGATAATTCCTGCAGGTGCTATGACCCCAATTTTAAAGGACTGAGATAGACACAGATAGAGACACAAACCATGAGGGAACGTCTGCTTAGCCCTGGCCCTGCACCTAGCATGGACTGCATGCCCATCTGTGCCAAGCAAGGAATGGGCAGATTCTACACAAACCATCCACGTGTCCCTCGTGGCTGCTCTAGGAGGAGGGTGTTTTGGGTTCCATTTTACATATAGAAAACTGAATCAGGGTCTTAGTAAATTGTGGTGGGAGAAGCATGTGCTTCAGAACAAGATGGATAGATTCAAATCCCAGCCTGGCTGTGTGCTAGTTTTGGGCAGGTGAATGTGACTTTGTCCATACTGATCACCATGTCTGAGCACATCGTTTCTTCTTCCTGTCTTCACACTGCTCTAAATGGCATCCTGATCCCCATTCTATGATGGGGCATTTGAGCCCCAGAGGGTCTACATAATACGCACAAGTTCCCACCCCAGGAATGAGCAGCTGACATTTGACTTGGGCGTCTGTGGCTTTGAGGCAGGTCTCTGTAGCTTTCCAAGACCCATCTCATCCCATGTGACAGGTCTAATAATCTTTCTGTGTGGGCTCTGGCAGAGGACTCACGGTAACTGGTGTTCCAGAAAATTTATCTAGAACGAACTCGGAATGCTGAAGTAGCTGGGTCCACACTGGTGCGGCACTGGATCAGCAACTTCCATGACAGATGTCTGAACCCCTCGAGCCTCCTGGGCCTCGCTTTGCCACTGAAGGGCCAGCCATTGTTCTGTGAAGAGCCACACACTGGCACGCCCCAGCCCAAGACTCAAAAGTTGGCCAACAGTATAGCAGGCAGTTTCTCAAAAAGTTAATCGTGGAATTACCATAAGGTCCAACAATTCCACTTCTGGGTCTACACCCAAAAACACTGAAAGAGCTGGAGCATGGATTTACACACACACCCTCATAGCGGCGTTATTCACAAGAGACAAAAGGTGGAAGCAACCGTAGTGCCCGTCCATGGTTAGTAGAATGGATAAACAAAATGTGGTAAATCCAAGCAGTGGAATATTATTCAGCCTTAAAAAGGAAGGAAATTCTGACATGTGCTACAACATAACCCATGGATGCTGTGTTAAATGAATAAGCCAGTCCCAAAAGGACAACTATTGTCTGATTCCAGTCATATGAGGTTCTTAGAGTAGTCAGATTTATAGAGACAGAAAGTAGACTATTGGTTGCCAGGAACTGGGGTGAGGGGAGAATGGGGAGTTGTTTGGGATGATGAAGAGAATTTGGAAATGGGTAACAGTGATGGTTGCACAATATTCTGAGTTGTACACTTGAAACGGTTAAAATGGTAACTTTTATGTTATGTATATTTTACCACAATTACTTAAAAAAGAAAACAAAACAAAGCAAAAGAAAAAAAAAAAAAAAAGTCAGCTACGTGAATTTACCAGGGATCCTCCTCCCAAAAGTTTAATTCAGCATCTGCGTGACTTGGCAAGTCCGTGGTGTGATTGGCAGCACAGGACATCCACGTGTCTGCCACGGAGGAGATTCCGCCAAACAGGGGGCCCACAGAGGGAGATGGCTTTGCTTCTGGGGGTCCTCCAGGAAAGCCCTGATCGCACCCTCGCCTGGCCCCCAGGCACCCTCCCCCCAAGCAGCAGTCAGGGTGCTGTCTTCCCACAAGCCCTGTCCAGGCAGACAGGGTTGGGGAGGCCCTGCAGGAATTCGGGTGCAAAGAGAGGGAGCCACGTTTGGCGGGAGAAACGAACTTCGGAACAAAGGTAGACAGGTTGTTCAGATTTTCTCCAAAGATGGAGGAAGGGTAAATGAGCAAAAGAAAGATCAATGTTGCTCCCTGAAATTTGACAGCCACAGATTTTAATGCAAAGAAGCTGTCGCCCGTGAGCCAGAGAACTTTTATGAAAACTAATACAGCAAATCCAACGCCTTCCACAGTGACCGCGCTTCCGCCAGGCTCCCAGCGCTCTCGCGGAGGCCCCTGCGCTCAGCCACTCGGGGAAGGACGGGCCAGGAGGCGGGCCTCCTCGAGTGCCTTTATTTTAACTATAACATATTTTTTCTTATTTAGGGAAAAAAAAAACTCTGTTAAATAAAGTAAAATAAACAGACTACCAAGGAGATACCGGTACCAAACCTGAAGTGTTTAAATTCTGATGAATAACAAACTCTTTCCAGCCAGGAATAATGCTAAGAGCTTATTATAGCGGCATAAATTTCTCCTGTACCCATCTTTGCTTACAGGTGGTCATTTGTAAACTGCTATGTGTGTGTGTGTGTGTGTGTGTGTGTGTGGTGTGTGTGTGTGCACGCGTGCATATACACACACTTGTCATTAGTTTTTCATCCAGCTGGACTCTGGCTTCATTCATAAAATGCATTTAATGAAATAGAGGTCTTTGGTATTGGATTTAGTGATTGTATAAGCACGTGCGGCCCCCACCCCAGCACACGGCAGAGCTTTTACGTTCAAAGTTCCAAGCTTTCCTTAGAGCTGGAAGCAACCAGCGCTCTCTAATTCAGTACGTCTTTCCAGAGGGAAACCGAGCCCCAGAGAGTTCATTAATTTGTCCAAGGTCATTCATGGAGCTTTCCATCCTCCTCCTCTACTGCCCTTGACCACACAGGCCAGCTTTTGCTCAAAGAGCAACTTGAACCTGGGCCCAGTGAGCTGTGCGTGGCACCAGACAGCCTTTTTAATATTTATCTAAGATACTACAGTGTTTTAGCGAATGCAATTTTACACAGCAATTGTACCCCTCAGACCCTATCTTCCAGAAATAAATCAGCACCTCAGTGTGACATTTGTGACAAAGAAAGTTGTTTTGAACTTAATATTCCATCCATACTTGTTTCATAGACATCCATTTTATTTTTGAATCCTAATGTTTCCTTCTCTGTTTTTAACCAGAGTCCTGTTCTGGGTCTTCTACACTCTAGCATCACGGTATAATGTTTCTGCAGTTATTTTCTTTAAAAGAAAAAAAAATCAATAAATCGTTTGTGATTCCTCTAATTGAGACCGCATGGCTATAGTGTAGAAATCCAACATATACCTTAAACAGTAAATCTATTCTGTCAGATACTAGGATGTGGGAATTGTCACAGAAAGATAATGATCTTTTTTCCAGGCACACCTACGCGCACACAGCCGTTAAAACTGGTTTCCATAGAGAAGGTGCCCAGCGTGGCTCACTGGCTCTTTCTAGCACCCAACAGGACGCCATGTGCAGAGGAGCACTCAGTGACGCTCTCAGAACCCAGCTCCGTTCTCTGGATTCATCGTTCGTTCCTTTGTGCTTTGAGGTGGGTTGATCAAAATTGGAAGGGCATCCAGTGGCCATTGATGTGGTGGGAAGGAACTGAATTAGGAATCGGGAGACCCAGGTTCTAGGCCATATCCTACAGTAACGACCATCGACATGGCCATTTGTGCAGGGGCATCTAGGTGGCAGCGACTTGCAGGTTTCCAAGAGCCCTGGCAGCCCCTATTCGTAGAGGAGGACCCTGAACGTAGAGGAGGTGCTCAGGTTATCCTGCTGGGGTATTGGTACCAGCCTGCTCCAATTCCCACGACTTGTCCACTGTGGCCTTTGCTATCAGTTGGCCTCAGGCAATTATTTTAGCCTCTCCGATACTCAGTTTCTTTATTTGTAAAATGGAAGAGTTGGAAAAAAATTATTAAAAGTCTTTTCCAGGCCGGGCGCGGTGGCTCACGCCTGTAATCCTAGCACTCTGGGAGGCCGAGGCGGGTGGATTGTTTGAGCTCAGGAGTTCGAGACCAGCCTGAGAAAGAGCAAGACCCTGTCTCTACTAAAAATAGAAAGAAATGATCTGGACAGCTAAAACTATATGGAGAAAAATTAGCCAGGCATGGTGGCACATGCCTGTAGTCCCAGCTACTTGGGAGGCTGAGGCAGGAGGATCGCTCGAGCCCAGGAGTTTGAGGCTGCTGTGAGCTACGCTGACGCCACAGCACTCTAGCCCGGGCAACAGAGTGAGACTCTGTCTCAAAAAAAATAAAATAAAATAAAGTCTTTTCCAGTTTAGAACTGTGATGCCCTGCTTCAGATCACAGCGTCACCACTGGAAACGGTCACACTGCAATCACTCTGCTCCTTAATGCATCTTTGTGAGCAGCTCTAGGAAGCTGGGCTCACAGGGACCATCACAAAAATGTCCCAACTATTCCCCTGCCTGTATGCACGACTTTTGCACTGTGACCTTGCAACACCTCCCATCAAGAGACGATGAATCCATTTCCCACCCCTGACTCCAGGTTGGCCGTGCAGCCACGGTAGAAGGAACAGGGTCACCATTCTCAGTGAAGGCCTTGAGGGCCCCCACACACTTCCGCTCTCGCAGAGAATGCTGCCTGGGCACCACGAACCCAGCCCAGGCCAGCCTGTTGGAGAAAAGCAAGGAGATGCGGAGGCAAGGTTGCCCAGCGAAGGCCAACTCCTCTAGTTGTCTATTGCTTTGTAACAAGCCATCCCAAACTCTGTGGCTTAAAGAGCAATTTGTTTTTATCTTTCCTAGTGCTGCAAGTCTCCCCCGTGTCTGCAGACAGGCAAAAGCTGGGGCTGAAGTCACCTGAAGGATGGAACATCCAAGACAGTTGCCTCTCCTGAAAGGCAGGTGCCTCCCCACGGTGGCTAGGACAGTTCCGGTTGGCCAGACACCTCTCTCTCTCCACTTCTCACTCTCTTTCCTATCCCTCTCTCCTTTCCTCCCCATCCCCAGCCCTTCTTCCTCCCTTCTTCCCACTCTCCCTCCATCCCTCTTCCCCTCCTCCCTCCACGTGGCCAGCTGGGACTCCCCACAGCATGCCTTCTCCTCCCCAGAGAGCAAGGGTTGTGCCTCCTTCACCTCCAGCCACCCCACCCTCACCCAGCACCTGGCACCTAGAGGCACACCGTGGACCTCCAGACCACCTGCTGTTGCCTCCCTCCAGTGCGGGGCTTCCTACCTGATACCAAGTCCCGGTGTGGGTGTTACCCCGCAGGAGTCTTTCCTCCACCCTCTGGGGTGAATCAGAAAAATCTCCAAGTGGGAGATTCTTCAGAGGACACAGAGCATGATCTTGGCTTCAGAAGGGCCAAAACCAAATTGCTCCTTCAACCGTCCTCACATAGCAACTTTGAGTTCCATCGCCATCCTGGTGGGTCTCTTCCCACTGACCTCCTGGAGGTCTAGAGTGCCACAGAAATGGGTCACCAAGGCAGAATGCAGCCCCCAGGAGACAGCTGACCTATGCCAGGCACACTGAGACTATCACCTCCCTCATTCTAAGAGTCATTCTTCTGTTCATGCAGCCCTAAAAATTGTTATCCTTTTTAACATCCACTCTGGCAGCATTGGATTTTGTAAAAGCCAATGCCTTCCAGATTCAAGACCTTGAGGGTCCCAAGGAAGGAACGCTAACCATGCCATTTCTCCCCCTCCTTCAATTAGGAAAAGTTTGTTTATTTGTTTTTCAAGGCCCCACATCTGGAACTTGCCTCTACTGGTAGAGAGGAAGGAACAAGGTTCCATGTTACAAAACGAGCAGAAGGTTTGGGTGACAGACCCAGACAGATGCCAAGATCCCAACCTTCCTCACTGTGTAAGGGGCCGGGGGCACCTTCCTTCCCACCTCCACTGCCTAATTGGGAATGCAGGGCGGCTGTGCTCGCTCCTTTTCAGCAGGGGCAGAGCAGCACTGTAAGTGCCTAGCACAGTGTCTGATGCACAGTGCTCTGAATAAATGGAACACGTTAGTATTAGGAACAGTATCAAAAGTCAGAAAAATGATAATGATTAAATCACGATATATTTCATGGCATCTCAAAATTCAGATCAAAGCAGAGCTGTTAGCTCCCTGGCATACCAACCCACGTATCTGCAATTCAGCTTTGCATCCTGCTCCGGTTTGGTAACAACATCAACATCTGCAACTGACGTATTAAGAGAACTTTCGAATCCGACAGGGAGGATGATACAGCCGTCGGAACTCTATTGCCTCCACTACCTAGTATCTGTCATGGACGGTTTTTGAAATATATATTGTTTTAATCTCCCTAATTTCACCGTCACTGTGCCCAGATTTCTCCATCGAGGCTGCATGATTAAAAATCAAAGGAAGATATTTAGCTCCTAAAGTCCCTTAAGGCTGTCATTTTATTTTCTTCTCTTCCCATCCCTGGAGCATCCTTCACCTTTGTACTTGGCTCCCACACAGGCAGCTTCAAACGAGTGTAATCTTTCCATTACCTCCCCCCATCACGACTTGACACCCCCTGCTGGGCCTGCCCTCTTTGTTGGAATATGTTCAATTCCTATTGTCTGGTAGATAGGGAATTTTTTAAAGTTGCTTTGTTAATAAAATGCTTCAGTTTAAAAAGTTTGCTTAGCAGCGTGCGTCTCTTAATATGTGTCAAGTCCTGTTTGGATCAATTGACGTGGGATGCTATATTAATTATTCATTTTTGCAGAATGGAAATTAATTATTGCGCATGAAATTCTAAACACATATGGCAACAGTGCCGGCTGGACTGGCCCCCCTGCCAGGATTTCAGAGATTCAGATTCAGAGGTAATATGTTGTTTTGCAAAGCCAAGACCTCCTAAGGGTTCCAAGATAGAAGAATTGAAAACTGACATGTTTCTGTACGTGGTCCAACTCCTGAGTCTCCCTGAATGTACCTCTGACTTCTCTGCTATCTCTTCCCGAGTCCGCGCTGCGGAGGGGGGGCATCCGAGTCTATCACAATAGCTGCAACCACCTAAAACCTTCTGAATCGTGATCCTTGCTCCAAACCCGTCTTCCTGCAGTAGGCGGTGCCATCAACCTGTTCTCTCCCAGTACTTCCACGTGAATCTTCCTGGAGGGAACGGCTAGGTCCGGGACGTCCCCTTTGCTGCGGGTCCCACTGCTCTCATTTTGTTTAGCGCATTGCAGTGGACTTGTCTGTCTGTGCAACCGTCAAAGCCACCATTTGGTGAGTCCTCTGTGAGCAGGAATTATGCCCCATTTCTTCTCATATGCTCTCACGTCCACCAAAGCTGGGGGCTTATTAAACCGCGTTGAACCTATTCATGTCATGGAGGGAAAAAGCTCACAGAAGTGCTCATCTGCTTCAAGGAAAACGAAGAAGGAAGACGATTCCTGGTAGAAGAGGAGGCAGGGTGCACAATTGAAAGCAGAGAGAAGTTATTGAAAATTCTGGATATACGGGAGACACGCATCTAGACCTTCTGGCATTGTGGAGAAGTATTTTGGACGCGAGAAAGACAGCCTCTATTTAATATCCAACCTCCTTCATCTTCATCTCCTCACTTCATTCTTGTGTTACCTCGCACAGTCTCGTCAGAAAGCAACAGCTTAACAAATATTTGCTGAATTGATCAAGACATGAAGGAATGAATAGAGTTAAGATCGCTTTGGTTACAAGTGACAAACATCTTGGTCTTTTCAAATATTCCGATTCCAAGGCCAGGAGCATGAAGACAAAGGGAAGCCTTTGGTGGGTGTTAGCGAGAAACAGCAGGGCACGCTCGCAAACTGCTTTTCTGTAAGTTCCACACTGGAGGTTTTTTTTTATTTCAGCTTCTTATGGGGGTACAAAAGTTCAGGTTATATACATTGCCCATGTCCCGCCCATCCCCCCGAGTCAGAGCTTCAAGCGTGTCCATTCCCCAGACAGTGCACATCGCACTCATCATGTAGGTATACACCCATCCCCTCCTCCCACCCCCACCTCAGTCCGATACCTAATTGGTGTTATTCCCAAATGTGCACTTAGGTGCTGATCAGGGAAACACTGGAGTTTTGACCCTAAACTCTATAAACGCACAGACAGAACCTAGCTCTTTCTATTAACCGCCACGTCTTCATCATGAGATAATAGCATGCCTGTGCTTGTCACCTGCAAGATAACCAAGACGTGGCTCTCATTCCTCAAAGAATATGGTGTCAAGATTCCTCTCTCTGCCCGTCCCTCTCCCTCTCTCTCTCTCCTCCATCCATCGGTTTTTCTCTGCTCCTCTTAGGATATGGAATTGAGGAATGCAGAAGAGAGGTTCTGAATAAAGTTTAGGTCTATAAAGAGAAAAATGCAGGATAGAAATTAGAAAGAGGAAGGGGATAATCATGGGAGCTCATTTAGTTGATTCAATACCACATTTGGACCCAGAGTTTCCTGGTGGCCGTGGCAAAAAGGAAAATACAATGTCTAACACCTCCAGTTATCAGACTAGTGGAAACATAGCAACTTCCAGTGTAGGGATGAGGGGGACAAAGAAGTTTCAAACAATAAATAGTGAAAGATGTTGCTTAGGCAGAGGCATTAAGTAAGGGGTTAGACAATGTGACTTCAGCAGAGTTTTTTTCAAAAACTAAAGTTGTTTTATTTCAGAATAAATTTAGATTTATGGAAAGTTTGCAAAGATAGTGAAGAGAGTCCTCACATACTGTCTCCTAGTTTCCCTGTTGTTAACATCTTGCATTGCCATGGTATGTTTGTCAGACTAAGACACTAACATTGGCACATTACTGTTTACTAAATACGCTCTGTTGGGACTTCACCAGTTTTCCCATTAACGTCCTCTCACTAATCCAAGATGGCACATTGCATAGTTGTCACATCCCCCCAGTCGCCCTTGATTTATTACAGTTTCTCAGTCTGTCCTTGTTTTTGATGACCTTGAAGTTCTTGAGGAGAACTGACCAGGTGCCCTGTAGAATGTCCCCCAATCTGGTTTGTCTGATTTCTCATGATGAGGCTGGGTCGATGGGTTTTGGAAATAATGCTCAGAGGTAAAGTGGCTTTCTCATCACATCATGTCAGGGGGTCATGATAGCCACATAATGTAAATTTATTACAAAACCAGAAACAATTCCCCTTCAATTTCTTCTTTTATTAAGTGCACATCTCTCTTAAAACAACCAAAATTCACTTATTTTTTCCGTTTTATCAGACATATCCCAACATTGAATGTGATCAATCTTACAGTCAACTAATAATCCCTCAGTCTTTTTAAACCTATTATACCACAACACCTCCATTTCATTTTTCTGCCCTTGCTTTTAGGTTTTGGTCTGTCTGTTATTAATAAGCATAGAAATGTTTCTTTTTCCTATTTCATTTTCACCTTGTGTAGGTTCCACCATGATGCTCCAGTCTACTACATCTTCCTGGATTTAGTCAGCCAGAATTTTGACTTTTTCTCCAAGCCTAATATCCTTCCCAGATTATCCCCTGTTGTTGCTCACATTGGTGATAAAATTAGTGAACAAGGCAGAGCTCAGGACTAAGTCCCAGGCTCAGAAATCTAGAATCTCATGCTTTGTTGTGGACCAGCCAACAGCCCAAGGACACCCCTCCGTGCAACAGCATCCTTTGCTCTGCTTGCCTTCATGGCCCTTGGCTGCCAAAAATGGTATCACGCAGTCCAAGCCATCAGTGATGAGGATTCAAGGCAGAACTGCATAATTATCAACACATGCCTGAAATTACATTTCTTAGCATCAGTGTTTTGAGTGAATTTGTATCTGAGTCTCCAGTTTTGAAGAATTCCATTCATCCCACAAACATTTACTGAATAACCACTTTGGGTCAAATTTGCCTTCTTTTTTTTTTTTTCCTTTAATTCATCATCCAATTTAGAATCAGAAACATCTTAAGCTGGCAAAGAGGAAGGGAATCTTCAGCCACGTGTGGGTAGCTGGAGATGGGCTCGGGAGTGAGGTCCCGGCTGTAGCTCCGGAGCTCTCTTCCTCTCACTGGGAAACCTCCCGCAACTGTCTTCCACCGCTTGGCCCCAGGTTCCCACAAAGGGGGCACGACCAGATGATGTCTAAAGCACTTTTCAGCTCTGGCATTCTAATAGGGAGGGACTGGGGGGAGGAGAGAGAGAGCACACAGTGCCAGCAGTATGCTAGGTCCTTTGTCTGCCATCTACCACAGTTGCCTTATGAGTTAGGAGCTGCCATCCCATTTCTCAGAGGAGAAGACTGAGGCTCTGAGATGGCAAGGTTGCTGTGGCAGCTCTCTGCACAGACAGGATGTAGGCTGAATCTGAAGGTAGATTTACGACGTTAGTGTTCGTGGTACTCCTTCCACTGTGTACATGTTTTTTCTTGCTCATTTTCATGCTGCCCCCCTTATCAGATTCCATTTAGAGGAAAAGGTTCTCAGGCCTTGGAGAGATGAAAGCCTGGTTGGAAGCTGGTTGTGTTAGGAAATCACTGAAAAGGGTGGTGCGTCTACGTTTCTGAAAATCCAACTGCCCCATAGCACTTTCCTCCTTATTAGGACAACTTAAAAAAGCCTAGAAACAGGTGTGCTTTGACAGACCCAGAGCCTTGGGTTTGCTGGGCTCAGAGACTGCAGCCCAGTGTGGGGTCAGTCCAGTGACCTGACTCATGGGTCCTTACTGGGGAAAGACGGAGTTCAAGCTCAGGTACTAAGGACACCAATGATGTGATGGTCTGGCCATTGAACAGGACCCACAGCACAAGCGGAGTGGCCTGAACTGGCACTGACCTCCACAATGCATTTGACTGTCACTGGTCTGAACACTGAAGGACTGCCCAGGTGTGTTCCCCAAATGTGACAGATTTAAGTGTGAACCAACTAGGGAGGACAGAGACAGGGGAGGCAGGCGTGAGAGATGTCGATAGCATCGTCTGAGTGATTTTTTTCCCAATAGCTCCTGGCAAACATAACTTTCTCAAAGGATGATATTGGATATACAGAAGATTAATAATGGCTGTGAGATGTTCCAAGGGCTGCAATACGCCGGGGCTGGTCTCAGCATCTTGGAGCCGTTCTCTCTGGTCTCCACACACACCCTGTGAAGACAGCACCGTTATCCCTAGTTTAAAGATTTGGAAACAGACGCTTAGAGAGATCACATATTTTGCCCAAGGTCGCAAAATTAATACACGGTGTTAAAGTGATATCTTCCTGATACTTGAGCCCATGAAACTTCCACTGGTCATTGTGAATGTTGTGTTACCCAAATGATTTGATATGGAGAATATTCTGGTTCACAGCACGCATGCACACACTCATACACACACACGCACATGCATACATATCTCCTAATTATTTGACCTTCCAAGATATTTATGATAAAATATTGTAATAACAATGTCAAAATTATTTCTTAAAAATAAGGGGGAGAGTTTAGCATCAACACATCTCACCAAGGAAGGTAGGAATGATGTGCTTGACTGAGAAGGAGAGAGGTACAGCAGTGAGGTCTGAGATACAAGAAGGAAAGGTGAGCAGGATTAGAACACACACAAGGTAACTCCAAGCAAGCACTGACTGCATTCAGCAGCAATAGCAAGGCTGGCCGATGTGATTAAATATACAAAGCTAAATTTCTGGCAAATAGCAGAGTACAGTAGCTGCTCCCCACCTGAGGTTGTTACCTTCCTGAATATCCTCCTGGTAGGAAAACCCAAAGTTGAGAGGCTCAAGATTTTATAAGCAAAACAGAGAGTGGGCTCAAAAGTGAGACATGAACTATGGAAAACCTTACATCTGCTTATTGAAATAAAATGCATTTTATAGATAATGAAGACAACAATCCAAAGCAGAAAATAGCAGAGTTTTGTTACTGCCACTAGTAATCATTGATACTGTATTAGTCGTTGTTCATAAAATGAAAGTCCCATGAGGACAGCAGGGACTTTGTGTTGCTCATATCTGTGTCCCAGTCCCTAGGAGGGAAGCACCCCCCAGGCATTTCTGAATTAATACATATATACTATTTATAAACTTGCGATTCTCCTCCCAGGGAGATGTGCACATCCCCAGAGTTTTCTCTGTGGAAGTTCACGCTGGTCCGGTGTGTTGGCACCGTCATTGGCAATGCAAACGCAATAAATTAATGTTTCCATTTAAACTGATTCATCTGGCAAGAAAAATCATTTGGGTGCCAAGGCAAGAGCTGACTCATATGGCTTCTCCCATGAGATGCAAAAGAATCCTGGTGTCTTCTGTCCAGAGCATATTGAAAGGCCATTGGGATTTATTCTGCTTTCTCTTGCTTTTCTCTATGGACACCTGCTGCTGTCCTCCTGGCAGTCAGAATGGTGCCCATGTGCAAAGGAGAAAGGCCGGAGGCCAGCCTGGCTGACACTCTAGTACCTGAATCTGTCACATGCTGCCTGGTGCTGCCACCAGATGTGCCCTGCCATCCTGTTGGAGACGCTGCACACCTTCAACACGGCCGGTCAGGGATGGCTGTGTGGGGGTCACTAAGTGCAGCTGAACAGGTCCCTGCGCCCAGAAGGGCCCCAGGCCTCGAAACCAATGATATGATAGTCTCGTTATTGGATGGGACAGATAGAAAAAGCAGAGTGGCCTGAGCCTGGCACTGACCCCCGTTAGCTGCATCTGATGGGTGACGGTGCAGGCTTGCCTTAGAGCTCTTAGGGCACTGTCTTGAAATTCTTAATTTTTGAACAGTATTTTCATTTTGCACTAGGTCCCAAAAATTACATAGCAGGTCCTGTGTCTGGCATCATCCTTAGCACTCATTTCCCAAAGATAGATGGGGTCTTCGAGAGAAGCCACCACAGTTTCCTTCAGGACGGAGACATGTGAACAAACAGTGCAGATACTCAGGAGAACCTTCCCCCCTCCGCCCGCCTCAACTGGTCCTGCACATGCCACTTCCCTGACGTCCCTACTCACCCCTCCTCCGCAAGGCAGCCAGCCCCACCCAGCGTCCTGAGCACGTCCTGCCCTTCCCCAGCCCACCTGCCCACGGTTACCCCAGGGGAGGCTGTGCTCCCCCTTTCCTGGCCTCCTCTTGGCCTCCCTTTCTGCACCTTCAGGAGTCAGCTCAGGGGCTGTTCCCTCCGGGACGCCTTCCCTGACTCCTCGGTCTGGTCAGGTTCCCCATTTCTGCTCTCCCCCCATGCCCTGTGCTTTCCCTGTTTTTGCACTTGCAGGATGTCCCACTGTAATGCCCGGAGCGTGTGCCTGTCCTCCCCAACACATTCTGAGCTCTTCGCAACAGGGGCTGTGTCTTTACTTGGAACCCTGGTGCCGGCAGGAGTGCATCGTCGTTTATGGAGTGAAGGACCAAGGAGCAGGACCCTTTGGCAGCCCCTCATGTATGCAGAGTAACGCGCAAAAGAGCCACTCAAGGGTGCCCTTTGCCTTGGTGCCCAAATTGAGATCTGCTCACGCTTTGACCTCTCCCGGCCCCCGTTCCCTGGAAGGGAGCCATCCCTGCCGAGGGTCCTGCGTGTCCCCGAGTAGGCGATTTCCCCGCCCCCCCAGCACCCCTATCCCGGAGCTCGACCCTCAAGTCCCGCCCCGCGGCTGAACCTGAGCCCCCGCTGGTCGCGGCCATCTCGGCCACACACAGGCTTGTTTTCCGCAACAGGCCCCCGCTCCTGAAGCAGGGATCTCCTCTGTCTTCTGCGCGGCCCAACTACACTCCGAAAGCTCTCAGAAATGCCATTAATTATAATAATAGTGACACTTTGTACTTTTATAGCCTCTTTCATCAGAAGATCTCTGAGTACTTAAAAAATATTATCTCATTAATCCTCACAACACCCTCGTGAGACAGCTGGCAGGTAAACCTATCCCAGTGTATCAGGCAAGGGAATGAAGACAGAAAGATGATGACTAGAGAAGGGACCGGAGCAGACAAAGATGGACACACTGTGGACCCAGCACCGGGCCAGCTGGGCCGGAAACCCAACCTCGGACGAGCGGGTCGTGTGTGTTAGGTAAGAATTTATTTGCATAGCATGGGTGAGTGATGGGCTTGTGTGACATTTCACTGGTGTTTAGGAAATGATATCAAGCCATTGACATCTTTGAAAAGTCACCTTTGTGTTCCTCAACAGATACTCTGGGGACGTGTGCCCCGTGCCAGCCCCCACTGGCAGTCCAGGTGGGTGCAGCTTATCGTCGGTGTTTGTGAAGCTGCCTTCCCCATCTATCTGACAGCTCACCAAGCCTCCCGCAAGGAGGGAAGAATACAGTCGTGTACGAATCCCAAGCCCCTTGCAACATACGGAGCTCAAAGCAAGCACCTGAGAAAAAATACTAATTGTGTCTTTTAACAAGGAATCAGGGACTCTGGTTTCACAGAGCCCCCATTTACATTCATTCCTACCTCCGAGCTGTCGGGATTTGGAAGGTATTGGGTCCAACTCTTTCATTTTGCACGGGGGATAAAGGGGCCCCAAAGATCCTGGGGGTCTTTCCCTGAGTCACACAACTAGGGAGGGTGGAGACCAAGCGAACCGTCTTTGCTGCGCTATTTCAGAACACCCCTGTTTCTCAACACACACACTTACATATACCTTTGAGAGCACTAAAGAAAGTTCTGGAAAGCATCAGTCCTCTCATTGTCACTTCCAAAGAGAGCTGTGGGTGTTGAACTGGGGAAGGGACAGAGGACATCCAGGCCAGAGGGAAGGAAGCTCCCTGCAAGCCCCCAGGGAGGGACCCAAACGGGCCAGGGTGAGTGAGGCTCTCCCTCTGGGTGAGATGAGCCCGGCAGCCTCTAATGCATGCACGACGTATAATAGATACCTGTCTGGTATAATTAATTGTATTTTTCCTAAATTTAACATTGCCCAAAGGGGAAAATCGTTTAGCTTGATAAAACCCCTCCTGCCACACAGCTTCTCTGAGCCGGCCAGATTTAATTGCTACGATAAAAACCACAAGAAAGACCAGGTTCCCACTCAATCTATAACCACATCTACTGAAGAATAGCTTTAATCACCTTTGAAAGGGCGACCACAAGATAATTAAAGGGGAAGGGTGCTCATTGGGAATTATCCAGAAATATCAAATCTCCGTTTATCACGCCGTCCAACCTAAAACGTCTTGGCATGGCTCTGCTCCCCAGCCCCCACTCTGCCCTGAGTTAAGCCCTTGGATTTTCCATGATTTAGTGGTGGAGAATGTGGGCCTGTCCCACAAGTGTGTCCACGCACAGGTTGAAAGGCAGACGGAGCCTCTTGTCAGCTGAGAGCGCAGGGTTTGGGGAAGGCCAGGCAAAGACCAAATCCTCTTTCCTCTACTGGCTGACTGTGTGTGACCTTGGACAGGTGGCCCAACATCTCTGCGCCTTGTCCTGAAGTGAGGACCATCATGGTCATCACAGGACTATTCCAGCCCAACGCTCAATTTATCAATATATGAATTCCTTTCCTTCTGCGGAACACCCACCCCTGTCTAGAACAAAACAAAAATGAATAAAGGCCTGAAACCAATGGAGCAGATTATCTGAGTAGCCAAGAGAGCTGGAGGGGATGCATGTGACACTTTCTGGGGCTTGATTTATTCTCCCCTTCTGCTGATGCTCTTCCACAGTGCCCAGGGCAGGGTGCTGAGGGCCAGGCGCAAGAACCAGTGGAGTGACATTCTTGGTAGCCTGTTTGTGCTTTGTCCCAGGCCTCTGCTGTCTGGGGAGGCTGCCAGGAAGTGCACGTCTGCCTGTCCCTACCTCCCTGCCGGCCTCTCCTGGGGCCCCAGGCATGGGCTCAGTGCTTGTCTAAACTCCTGGCACCAAGGAGACCACACCCAGCCCCTGAATCCCTGGGTTCTTTTCACCTAGAGGTGGGGTGAGGGACAGGGCACAGCTAGCTTTTCCCCTCCAGGAAGGGGAGACCAAGTGGTGGAATCAGTCTGCATATTCATTCATTTCTCCATCCACTGTAACCCGGGCATCCACCGTGCCCCTCCCCCACCCGGGTCACTTACGGTTAGATTTGACCCAAGCCACAATTCCAAGCTTTGGAGGGTCCCTGCCCTGAGCCCATGAGCTCTGCTTGTTTCTTCCGCAGCTCTCCCTATGCTTTCTCTGCCTCTGCACACCTGCATTTAATCGCAGTGCCTTCCCTCCGCCTCCACCCCAGCATCAACATCCAGGCACAAAGTCTAACTGCTCCTAATTTGTAGAGTAACTCACTCCGGTCTCCGGTGAGAGGCTCAGTAACGCCCCTCCCAAAGACAGCCATGTCCTGATCCCCAGAACCTGTGAATGCTGCTCTGTATGGCAAAGGGGACTTTGCAGATGGATCAAGTTAAGGATCTTGAGATGAGGAAATGATCCCGATGATCAGAGTAGACCCTGTGCAATCACAAGTGTCCTGTGAGGGACACAAGAGGACTGAGTCAAACTATCAAACTAGGAGTTGTGACGACAAGAGTAAGCAGTTGGGGTGATGCCACGAGCCAAGGCAGGCAGCCCTAGAAGTTGGAAAAGGATTCTCCGGTGAAGCCCCCAGAAGGAACCAGCCCTGCTCACACCTTGACTGTAGACTTCTGACCTCCAGAGCTGTAAGAGGATAGATTAGTGTTGTTTCAAGCCACTGAGTTTATGATAATTTGTTACAGCAGCTACCAAAAAAATAAATAAATAAAATCTCCAGGGTTTGGGGAGCTACACTGTAGCAGCCCATCTTACAGTACATGGCCTTCTACAAGTTCCCATCCGCCATGTCCTCTCCTATTCTTCCCCAGGGCGTCCGTGGAAGGGCCTTCATGGACAGGGAAGGTAAAACCTAAGTGACAGAGCTCAAGCACCCAAGTTGTTATTTTCACCACATAACCAGAGCGTGGAGGTCAACGGAGGCATCGCGTCTCAGCGGCTCTCAAAACCCTTCACTCAGGACACAAGGAGGCTGCTGTTACTCCACAAATCACATTGATACCAAACCCTGGAAGCAGGGGCCCAGGGCATGGCATAAAAAGGGTAAAGATTAACCACCGAGAGAGCACATTCTGGGGCCTGGTGAGAGGGGCAGGGAGGTTGGGGAGAGTAGGGTACGTATTGGGGAGGAAGGCGGAACTGGGCAAGGAATGCTCATTCAAAGACACAACCCACCCACCCCCCTCAAAGGCCTCCCTCAATCTGCTGAGTTCCAAATCCTGGTGTTCATGAGACCAGGAGTGGGGGAGTATTACTCTGGGTGGGGGAGTATTACTAAACCCTCTCACTTACACAACTATTTATAAGGTGCTGCAACATAGAGATTCATATTAAAGCTTCCCCATAAACTTGTCCGTCCAGCTCTCGATTAGAAGGTAAGGGTCTTTTCTAAGGCCCCAGAGATAGCAGGTGTAACATCCAAGATTTGAATAAAAGCCTCATGTTCTTTTTCAGGGACTCCAACCACCCTCTTTTCAACTCAGAAAACAAAGGGGCAGAAGACAAAGAATCCACTTTCCTAACACACCTGGTTTCATTCATGGCAAGGCTCCATCCCTATGAGAAATTGTTTTATCTTCTCACTGGGGGCTTCGAATTCCACGGTCCAATACAAATATGATGCAAGCCACATATATAATTTTTAATTTTCTAGTACTACATTTTTTAAAACGTAAAAAGAAGCAGGTATAATTAATTTTAATCATATATTTTAATGAACCCATTTCCAAAACATTGTGATTTCAACATGTAATCAATACAAAAAAATCACTCATCGTGAATGTTTAATTGTACTGTCTTAAAAAGTCAGTGTCTATTTTACATTCTTAGCGCATCTCAGTTTGAACCACCACATTTCAAATACTCAATAGCCATGTGTGGTAACAGCTACATAGGGGACAGGACAGCTCTAGAATTGCAGGCAGAACTGCACAGTGGTTTGAGCCCTGACTTGGAGTCATGAGGCCTGGCGTGGAGTTCTCTCTACCTCCATCTAAAGCAACGTTGTCAGCTTTTCCCGATACTCAACAGTGGAGGACAGGACCGTTATCCAAGGCAAAGCCATGTTGACTTGTAGATTTAAGGGTACATAAAAAACCAATGATCTAGTTCCACGGTCAGCAAACTACAGACCACAGGCCAAAACCAGCTCCCAGCTGGTTTTTATATGGCATGTGAGCTATGAATGATTTTTAAACTTTCATAGGGTTATAAACTAATTAATTATTTCAACGAATTAAATTTTTAAACTATGTGACCACAACTGTTCATGGCCTGCAAAGCCCAAAATATTTATTATCCAGTGCTTTGCAGAAAGATTTTGCCAACTCTTGGTCTAGTCAGTGATACTATTATTTTTACATCAGCGGGGTTTGTAATATTTACATTTTGATCTATAACCACGATTCCTATGTGTTATTACTTATTAACTTGATGTCCGTATAGTCTCAACGCTTACCACCAGTCTATGGCTTCTCCACTCTTGAGTCTTTCTTTGATTCATTGCTTGGTTAGCTCAAGTTCACTGTCGATTCTTTTTTTCTGGAAAGGCGCGTATATGCTGTGTTACCTGAGGTTCTATTTGACTGACGATCCACTTTTTGTTTGTTTGACTGTGTCATTATACTTAAGGAGGAAAATCAGACTCAGCCCCAGCCTTCAGGTGCTCAGGCTCGTTGTGAAATCTGGGGATGAAAATCCTTCTTTCCCTCGGAACTTTCTATATCAGCTGTCTGTCTTCGTGCACTGACGGCTGCGTGAGTGTGCTCACCACCATTCTCCAGCCCTCTCTCGGTCTGCTGCATTTGACACAGAGCTCCACGTCTTCCCAGACTCCGTTGCCTAACCTTTTTCATGTTCCAAATACCTGCCTGTTGCATTTATACCTGACATACCACTTATCTGGGTATAAGTTTCTTGATTCATGCTCATATTACTTAGAACTCCACGTACTGCTCCCTGGCCTCCAGTGTGACATGTCACTGTTGGGAAAATCTAAACTTGATTTTTTTCCTGCTCAGATGTTTGAAAAACATTCCACTTATTTCTGATGTTCGATGTATGTCCTGGTGTCAAACGTTCTTTACCAACTTTTTATAAAACATAGTGTGGTCTTTTAATGTGAATGAATTTCTTCCTTCTTTTAAGGGAAATTCTTTCTTTGACTGTGTATGTGAACAGTTGTTCCATTTGGTGGTTTCTACACCTTAGGGCAACAGATTAGTCACAAATGCATCGTCTTAGTCTTCCCTCCCTGTCTGCCTTTCCTCTGACTGATTCGATTTCTTTACCTTTCTCTTCTGCACCCGTTTAGACTGTTGCAAGCATTTCCTCAGTGCAAGTAATTCAGTATTTCAACAAATTCTGTTCTTTCTTGTCTGTGATTGACTTATTCATTCTGGCATGCTTTAGCTTCAGTAATCAAATGGTTTTCTTAACCCCATTATATCATTTTCTTCTCATCTTGTGATTTTATCAGCACAATAAGTTCCTGTTTTACTGAATTTGTGATGACATTAATGTTTTTCCCAAGCATAAAGCAGTTGCTGAGGATTTTCTTCAGTTCTTGGGATTGTATCTTCTTCCGGACTAGATTCTTCATCTAGGTTTTATATATAATGTTCTCTGCTTTTTTCATATTTAGTTTTTGATGTAATATATTTGTGTAGTAGCCAATTATTTCTTTCCTTATAACTTATCCTAACCAGGTGCATCTCTGTCCAGACCTTCTACCTTTCCTGAGGAAGAACTTGCTGTGTAAACTGGGATTTGTTCCTTCCTCTGAGCTCCTGGCAGGTGTGTGTGAACTGGGCGGTCCACCCTGCAGAAGTTGCATTGTGTTCCCATAGCAATGCTGGACACCTCAGTGGAGACAGTTTCATAACCCCAGAAAATGCTTAGGAAAGAGCAACTTCAGCTCCAACTCTTCCCACATCTCCTTTGACTGATATAGGTTGGTGGTACCTAAATAAAATTCAATGAATTTTCCTCGAATTTTCCCGTGGTGCCCAATCTCCTCGGTCTACCTATCTTGAAGTTAGTTAAGAAAGGGGGTTAGTCAAAAAAAAAAAATACTTGGGAATTTGGTCAACTCACTTTTTTATCCCAGTATTATTTTGGGAGGTTGGCAGAAATATGCCAATAGTCATTTCAGAATCTTAACGTTTCTTTCTTTGGCTCCTGCTTCTGTGTGGAAACAGCCTAATATTGCGTCAGTTTTATTGTTTTATTGCAATTGTTTTATTGCAATCTTGGCTGGTTTTTATTAATTTTTATTCACCCTGTTACATGTTATAGGTGTAAAATTCTTTGGTCCATCTTTATCCCATCATAGTTATTCCAAAGTTCCCTCCCTTTCTTAATCCAGAACTTCAGTAAATTGAAATCTATTCCTCCCTCCTCTACATACTTTCCCACAGTGGTCCTCCTGTCTGCGATACCCTCCCTGCTGTCTCCGAATACCCAAATCCTAACCACCGTTTAACTCCCAGGTCCAGTGACACTTCTGCATGGAGTATTCCTTATTTACTCTGCAAGAAATGATCTCTTCCCTCCCTTGAATTTCCTGTTATCTCTTCTGTTCTGGTGCCGCTCACCACATTCTGACTTGTACTAAATTTTCCTGTGTCCATGCTGGTCTCTCTCACTGCACTCTCGTCACCACGGTGGCAAGGTCTGTACGTTGCCCACATCGATAGCCTTTATACGTAGTGAAATAGAGAGCAGAGCATGAGCTTATTTGATGTTTGTCAAATGAGTTAAAATTGTGCTCAGCAGGAAAGGATCTGCCGGATGTCCGTGTGCATGTACGGAAAGCAGGAAGGGACATGAGGCAGAGCTCCAGCAGCAGGTTGGAGTCCGACAGACCTCGCTGTGATGAATGCCATCACAGCAAAGCACTCCGGGTGACGATGAGACTTCTAGCTGGACCAGGTAGCTCATTTGTTCATAGCACGGTTTGCACAGTAACACAGGTGATAACAATAACATGGATTGACAACCGTATCTACCTGTCACCCCGTGGTCATCCAAATGCCTTCACATTTCTAATCCCATCTGGTCCTGGCAACAGCCTGCAGAAGTCAGTTGTATCAGTCCAATTTTACAGACGAGAAAAGTGAGGTACAGAAATGTCAAGTATTCATGCCAAGTTGTACAGCTTGTAGGCAGCAGAGCTGGCACCAGGTTGAGTGTGCCTGCCTGTCCCACATCTGAGATGCTCCTCTAATCAACACCTACCCCTGTTTGTGGATGGAGGCAGGACTGCCCCATGAGCTGTGCAGGCTGTCAACTGCACAAGGGCATCCGGAGGAGAGGCCAAGTGAGGAGGGAAATCCATCCTACGCGTCCTGGCACAAGGCCACATCTGCTTGGCAGGAGCCCCCTTTTCTAATTCACGTGAAGCTAGTGGGGCAGCTGATGGCAGGGATGGTGTTTTACTAAGTTCTGCCTCCCCAGAGACCTGCTCTGCACCACACAGTAGGCACTCATAAATTGTTTATGGAATGAACATGTTCTCATTTACAAAGCTCATTTTCATAAACTACTTCATCCAGTTCTCATAAAAAAAATTCCAAAACAGATAACATTTGGAGAAAGATAAAGGCTTTCTGATATCCCTCAGCCCCCCTAGTGGTGGAATTTGACCAGAAGGCTCCATGGGGAGTCCAGGATCACCACAGAGTCAGGAGGAAGAACGTGCTCTTCCTTGGCCTCAGAGGAAGACAAGAAAAAGAAGGATTTTCCTTTCTGCTGCTCCCATATCTTATCCAGCCCCTGATGTAGGCAATGTGTTCTATGGTCTTCTAGGGTTAAATTTCCCCAAATTTTCCCTACATCTGCACAAGCAAAAACCAGGAAATAAATAAGCCAGCAACTCCATGTAAGTAGATGTGCATGCTTTATCTAAAATTGCTGCATATGTGTGGAGCCCAGCCACTGGGAAACACGGACAAGGTGTGCAGTATCTGCCGTGGCTCCACAGGGCAAGCACCGTTTTCCTGCGCTAAGTTTTTAAGGAATAAATGAATGAGTCACCCCCGGTGCAGTTCCAGGTCTGGTGGGGAGACCAACGGGACAACATCTGAAAGACTATGAGGCAGGTCCTATGGTAAGGAGCTACAGCGAGTATCCCTGAGGAGGGAACAGCACACTTTTTCTGGGGAAACAAGTGGGATATGAGCAAAGGCTTCACAATGGTGGTGATATTGAGACGGGCATTGAAGCTTGCATAGGAGTTTTCCAGGCAGATGGGAGACCAAGGACACACAAAGAAAAGGGCAGCATTAACAAATGTTCAGAGTCAACAAGTATGTGAAACAATCATGAACTTGTGAGATTTTTCTGTACCTAGAACATATTAGGTGCTCAGTAAATACTTGTGGCATGAATGAATGATTGCTGTGGGAATAATGAGATGCATGGCTGTGAAGACAGCCCAGGGCACAGGTAGACATTTTGTAGAAGCACTGAGGAAGTACGTAAGTGGAAATTGATATGAATATTATGTGTCCTTTAAACAAATCCCTGGGGGCAAGAATTGCGTGCTTGTCATCTCTGTACTCAAAATGCACAGCCAGGACCTGGAATAGAGTAAAAGATATTCACTAATAACTGCACATGTCTACACCCAGCCTCTCTCCCTGAGTCCAGGCTCTTATGTCCTAGCCCACTCATCCCCTTGGACATTTAATACTTAATACGTACAAGGCAAAACTCTTCCTCTCCCCACCCAGACATGCTCCTCTCCTGCAGTATTAGACACGGCTGGGATTCACAATATGCCGCTCGCCTCCCCTTCTTGGAGCACAGTTTGTCTCCTCTGACTGGTCTGGACAGTGGGCTGAGAACCAAAATGACACGTGTCCTTTCTCAGTCAGAGCATAGAAGGGGGGCATGGGGGCTCCATGCTCTAGTCCTTTCCCTGACTGAGATGACCATGTGCTTCAAAAGGTGCAGTGACTAAGTGGTGGCTCTGCAGCTGCACTCGATACACACCATGAGCAAAAAATAAACCTGTGCTGTATTAAGGTATTGAGACATGGGGAGTTATTTGTTACTGCAGCATAACCCATCTCATACTGACAGATGCACCCTATCTCTGCAATCTTAATTAATAGCACTGCTCAGCTACCCAGGCCAAAATCCTACGATGCTTCCCTTTTTTGTCCCAGTCTGACACATACATCTAACCCTTTGCTAAGTCCTGTTAGATCTACCTCCAGGTGTTTCTGGAACTGATCACATAGCTCCACCTTTGTTTCATCCACCCCATTCAAGGCACTGGCAGCCCTCCCCGGGGGGATGCAGGGGCTCCCTCACTAATCTCTCTGCTTGTGCCTTGTCTTCTCCACACCAAAGCAAGAGGGACCCACTGTCCTGAGAACAGCTCCAAATTCCATAATGTGGTCTGCAAGGCCCTTTAAGGCTTGGCTCCACGTTACTTCCACAATCCCATCTGCCAAGATGAATTCCACCCCTTTGTAATGCTGCCCCCGTCACCCTCGCCTCCCTGATGCTGCTCCCTCCTCAGCACCTCCGCACCAGCTGCTCCTGTCACCTGCAGCATTCCTGCCACCAGCTCTTGCCACACCTGTCGACTTCTCTCCATCTCTTCTCAGATCACCTGTCACCTCCTCAAAGAGGCCTTCCCTGATACTCCCTTGCTAAGCCAACTGCACTTTTCCCAGTCAAGCTACATTATAGTATTTTTGTTTTATTATCTTGACAAAACATATCTCTAACTGAACATACATTTTGTGTGTTTACTCATTTTTTGACCATGTGTCTCTGCAAGAGTAATGTGTCCACGGGACCCCTGAGACCTAGGAAAAGTTTCAGCATGTAGAAATCTCTCAATATATAGTCAATGAACACGCGAATAAATGAATGAGTCTCCTAGCATAAGTGCAGTCGTTGGTAGAATAAAATGAAATCACAGCCAACTTTATGGATGATGATGACTCCTTGGACCTGGCGCTGTGTGAGGATTCTGGTCCGTCACCCAAAATGAAGAAGGAAAAAGAAAAGGAAAGGAGAGAAGGAGAGGGAACAAGAGGGAGAATACAAAGGCATTGTTCACGGTCCTGTTCGGGCTGCCTCTCATGCCTGACAAATAATGAATTAGAGAGAGATCAGAACATCCAAGACCAAAACAGTCATTAACTGCCACTCCCCCCAGGCCCCCTCCCGGAGCGCGCGGCTGCCAGAAGCCGGCCCAGACAGTCCAGTTAGGAAACAAAAAGATGCAACAGAAAGGCCCCTTTGAGCAGCCTGGTTATTAAGAGCTCTAGACAGGGAGAGAGAGTGTGTGCAGCTTAACTCAAACATTCGTGCTGAAATGTAAAAAACAATTATGACATTCAATTATTCCATTAAGTGAAATTAACCATTCTTCTTGTTCTTTGAAAAGACCAAAAGAAAGCACAGATCTGAATAATTAGGTCAGTGAAGAATTGTGAAGAAAGGATGTCTAGACTTTTATTTTCATTTGAAAGTAGGAGGAGGGTTTTGCATTGGGGCCGTGTGTGCATGTGTGTGTACGTGTGTGTGCGTGTGCGTGTGTGTGTCCGTTTGCTCTAAGAACGCCTTTGAATTCCCGGGGTGGTCATATCCAAGGCTCTGCCCTGGCAGGTATGGCCAAGTCCGGATCAAGGAGTGGCATTCCCGCTTTGATGTTCACTGTCATGCTCTGCGGCTTGAGGAGCTCTTTGGCTGCCTGCAAGTCTGTTGTCCTGGGCGACCAGGTAAACCTGGCCAGGAACGGAGACCCTGCCTCCCGGTCCTCCTTGGCACCCCTTACAGAGGAGAGATTTGTAGGTGGAGACTTCCCTCCTTGTCTTTCAAAGTCCCAAGAGGGAATTGGGCCTCGATCGTCATCTCCTGAGGCTGCATTGCCAGCCGGCAGATCCACAGACTGCGCACATGCGTGTAGCAGTACACTGCACATGTGTGTGTGGACAGACACTCACACGTGGCTCCTCAGTGAAGAGTGGGTGCGATGGCAGAGTGGGAAGTCAAGCGCTCCCTCTGAGCCCCAGGTGTGTTAGTCACCCCGTGCCCCCGTGACGGTGGCCACAAACATGGATGACGCTGACACCCACCTGACCAGGTGCGGTGGGTAGTAAGGGAGTGGCCACATCTGGCCCTCCAGCCCAGCGTCTGACTTCCTGTGGCACGATTTCTCCAAAAACTATTATTTCCTTTTTCAAGATGCAATTCAGACGCCTGAAAATACTAAGTGTGGACACCACCTGGGGGTTTTTGTTTGTTTGTTTTATGTTTATTTAATCATCTGTTGAGTGGTCCATTTTTCCAAGGATACCTTGCACATCAAACCTGCTTATTTGCAATAAAGCCCTCTGCAGTTTACTCCAAAAGTTTCCCCCACGATAGGTCCGAAAGAATGTAATACTCAACTATGCCCTGGACGTTCCTTCAAAACAGCTTTTTTTTAATATATTCTAGCAGTAAAATACACATAACATAAAACTTACCATTTTGGCCATTTTTAAGAGTACCGTCCAGTGGCATTAAGTTCATCCACATTGTTGGGGCACCATCACCATCATCCAGCTCCTGGAATTTGTTTTTGTCTTCCCAAACTGAAACTCTGGCCCCATTAAACAATAACTCTCCAACCTCCCCCAACTCCTGGCGACCGCCATTCTACTTTCTGCCTCTGTGGATTAGACTACTCTAAGTACATCATGTAAGTGGAATCACACAGAATGTGTCCTCTTGCGACTAGCTTATTTCACTTAGCATAATGTTTTCAAGGTTTATTCACGATATAGGAGGTATCAGGATTTCCTTCCTTTTTAAAGCTGAATAATATTGCATCATGTGTATATATTATATTTTGTTTAGACATTCATTCATCAGGGGACCGATGTTATTTTCACCGCCATTTCAACGCATGGGCTGGGATGATCACAACCTTCACAGGCTTGGCCCAGCCCTGACAAGGAAGACTGAGGAGCAGTATTAAGAAAGGAACTTGGCCAAGGTCCCAAAGCAGACCAGGGCAGAACCAGTGTTTAAAACTTTGCCCCTAAGTCCCGGCCTGTGGCTCCATCTCATCTGTTTCTTCTTAGCATGAAACAGACTAAGTCACAGCTCAACACAAGCCCACTCTGCAGTCCCCCCACTGCCCCCAGGAGAACGCCCTACAAACCTCCCCCTGCCTGGATCTGCCCTGCCCTAGAGGCCCCTCACCTGGGAACCTTGTATGAGTTTCCAATGGCTGCTGTGATGCATTGGAGGCTGCCTGGACGCTCCTGGCTCGGGCATTACTTCCTCTTCTTCCTCTTCATTCCAAGGTTCTTACTTGATAACGTCTGCAAAGTCCCAGTTGCCATACAGGGTAATACTCGCAAGTTCTGGAGATTAGGGTTTAGGTGTCTTTGGGGCCATTATCCAGCCTATCACAGACCTCCATGGACTGACATGTGAGTACCAGTTGGTGTTATCAATAAGTGAGCCCAGAAAGTACCAGGAGTTGTTGAAAATGGCAGGATTTTCTTCTTTTTTTCGAGACAGAGTCTCATTCTGTTGCCTGGGCTAGAGTGCTGTGGCATCAGCCTAGCTCACAGCAACCTCAAACTCCTGGGCTCAAGCCATCCTTCTGCCTCAGCCTCCTGAGTAGCTGGGACTACAGGCATGCGCCACCATGCCCGGTTAATTTTTTCTATATATATTTTTAGTTGGCCATATAATTTCTATTTTTAGTAGAGACAGGGTCTCACTCTTGCTCAGGCTAGTCTCGAACTCCTGACCTTGAGTGATCCACCTGCCTCGGCCTCCCAGAGTGCTAGGATTACAGGCGTGAGCCACCGTGCCTGGCCTTTTTTTTTATTATATTATTTATTTCATCTTATTATGGGGGTACAAAAGTTCAGGTTATATATATTGCCCATATCCCCCCATCCCCCCTAAGTCAGAGCTTCAAGCGTGTCCATTCCCCAGACAGTGCGCATCACACTCATCATGTAGGTATACATCCATCCCCTTCCTCCACCCCTCACCTCTATTTTTTTATTTTTTATTTTTTTTATTTCAGCATATTATGGGGGTACAAAAGTTTACATTACGTATATTGCCCTT
>CM052442.1:4462493-4489657 GCA_028533085.1 Varecia variegata | reverse complement strand
TCATTGCCCTGCAGCTCTGGAGGTCAGGAGTCTGCCCTGTGTCGCACTAGGCTGAACTCTGGGCGTGCACAGGGCTGCGTTCCTCTGAGGAATCGGGAAAATCCTTTTCTGGCTGCTGGACACCTCCCACAGTCCTCCTCATCGCCCCTGCCTCTGTCTTCAACCCCAGCACGGGCAGGACGAGTCTGTCTCACGTCCCAGCGCTGGGCCCTCCCCTCCTGCCGCCCTCTCCCACTCTTGTGATGGCACCGGCCCACAGGGCGACCAGGAGCCTCCTTATTCTAAGGTCAGCTGATTAGAAGCCTTCAGTCCATCAGCTACTTTAATTCCCCTTTGCCAAGTAATGTGGAAAACAGTTGTGGGTTCCGGGGATTAGGACGTGGACATCTTTGAGAGGCCATTATTCTGCAGACAACACACACACACACACACACACACACATGCCCTTTTGAAAAAATTAAAATTGAAAACTTGGATGAGTCCACTTTGGGTTTCATGAGCCCCAAGTATTTGACAATACGTGGTGACTTCTGACCCACCCAACACCACTACACCCTGCGTCCGTCATCCTTTCTTTTCCTTTGCAGGGAAACAAGCAACCAGAGTCAGAAAGCCATGCCCGTGTCACCAACGCTCTCAGACTCATCCGTCAGGTCTGGCTCCGGAAGGCTGGGCCAGGACGTGTCAGAGGTCAGGCGCGTCAGAGCCGGCCGGGAAGGGAGTCTGAAGAACCCGGATCTCCCTAGGGGCGTCAAGAAGCCAGACTCTGGCCCAACAGGGGGCTACACTTGATGCTGGGGGACTCGGGGGCAGAGGACATCAGAGGAAGCAAAGAGATGGACTCCCAGTGTCTGAGGACGCTGGAGCCACACCCAGCCGTGCCCTGTGCAGACGCAGTCTCAGAATGCCCAGATTTCCAGGCCGTTGACTCTTCTACGTGTGGCAGAGGTGGGCAGCGGGCGGGGAGGGGGTGGTTCCCAGGGCGCTGTGCTTGTGATGCGGTTTATTAGGACCAAGGGGCTCTGAGCAATCAGGTTGTCAAAGTTCGTCCCATTTTGTAGATAAGAAAACTGAGGGGTGGAGAGAAAACCTCGCTGGAGTCCACACAGCTGGCGGCAGAGGCAGGGCTAGGAGTCAGCATCCCCAGGGCCTGGACTGGGCTCTTCATCTCCGTGCCACGCTCCGGGCTCGCACTGTCTCCCCAAGCCTCGCGTTGCTGTAACTTCCTGCCCTGGGCTGGTTCTCAAATTTGCACCTCCGCGGACCTGTCCCTACACACACGCACCCAGTGCATGTATCCCGTGGACCCATTTTGCTGGGGGACTCGGGCTGGGCACTGAGGCCTCGGGGATGCATGAGGCACGACAGTTCACCCCAGCCTGCATCCTCACCGTCCCCTCGTGACACAGGAAGGACCAAGGGATGGCAGCTGGGACGGAGGTGGCACCCACTCCCGGGAGTGCAGTCAAGGCAGTGGGATACAGGGTGGCAGTGGGGCTGGGGGAGAGCTAAAAGGCCAGAGGACTGAGGAGCTCAGCAAGCCTGGACTGGAATCTCAGCTCTGTCACCTGCTGCTGTGTGAGGTTGGGCAAGCTACTTGACCTCTCTGAGCACCAGTTTTCTCATAGTGGCCCTGATTCATGCGATTACCATGAAGTGAATGCACTTGAAGAAGTCAGGGCACCTCTGACTTTCCCACATCTCAGTGTGGCTGACTGCCCACCAGGGCAGGTGCTGAGAAGACAGAAAGAGACTGTGGAGAGGGTCAGACGGCTTCTGGGCCATTTCTGGCCACCCCAGTGTGGTGAGACACTCTTGAGAACTCTGTCTCTCCCAGCTGTCTGAAAGTTAAACACAGAATTAGCGTGTGATCCGCAATTCCACTCTGGGTATACACCCAAAAGAATTGAGAGCTGGGACCACAACAGATATGTGCACAGCACTACTCACAGTAGCTAAAGGTGGAAATAACCCCAGTGTCCGCAGATGGATGAGTGGACAAACAAAACATGTATTATTCAACCTGAAAAAGGAAGGGAATTCCGACACATGCTATAACATGGATGAAACGTGAAAACATTATAGCACGTGAAGTAAGGCAGACCTAAGAGGACAATAGTGTATGATTGCACTTATGTGACATTCCCAGAATAGGAGAATTCATAGAGACAGAAAGTAGAGGGTGGTTCCCGGGAGCGGGGGGGAGAACTGTAGTTTCATGGGTACACTGTTCTGTTTGGGAAGATGACAAAGTCCCGGAGATGAATAATGGTGACAGTTGCACAGCACTGCAAATGCGCTTAATGCCACTGAATTGCACACCTCAAAATGGTTGCAGTGGTTAATTTGATACTATGTATATGTTATCAGAGTAATATTTTTTATAAAAGAGACAATGGCCATAACACAGAGTGGCCCTGCCAACCAGCGAGGCAGGGCCGAGTCAGAGTGGAGACTTTTCCTCCATGAGCCAGAGGAGGGAGTGAGGGGCATCGGGGGGCATGATTGTGGCGGCAGAAGACCCTGAGAAACAGGAAGACATGAGACCCCCACCCTCCGCCAGCATCACCTATCAGTCTCTGCTCAGAAGCCGAGAGCAGAGACCCCCTCACACCAGCCTTCCTCCTTCTCACGACAGCTGGTGCACAGCTCACAAGTGCCGTGGTTCTCCCTGCTCCACACACTCACAGGGCAATTTCTTTCTGCAGGAACACTATGTCCCTTCTCTTCGTCCCCAGGGCGATGTCTCCCAGACACTGCCTGAGCGTCACCTCTTCCAGGAAGGCTTCCCGGGATGACCCCCCAAGGCAGCTGGAGCCATCCCTTACTCCCATCGCACTCTGTCCTCCCCTCCAACATTTCACATACTGCACCCAACTACCTGTAGTCATTTCTCCTCGGGATCTCCCACCCAAGCCAGAGTTTCCTGAGGGTGGGGACCCCGTGGTGTCTGTTCAGTGAAATCAGCACCCGCATGTTCCCTGGCACATGGTAGGTATTCGCTAAGGGTTTGGCGGTAAATGAATGAATGCACTGCAGTGACTACGGCAGTCGCTAGAGCGCTGCTTCCTCCAGGCAGGACAGGTGCTCCGGGCTTCCCACGTGTCTGGTCATTGACCCTCCACAGCAACTCAGTGTAAGGCGCCCTGTTGTTATAGCCCATTTGCAGGCAAGAGAGGGGTGATTTAGAAAGTTAAATAACCTGTCCAAGGTCACGCGGCCAGAGCTAGAGGCCCATTGTGAACAGATCAAAGGATTCGTGACTGCCTACAATTGGTTCTGCTGTGTCCGCAGCTTGAATGTCAGGGTTTAGAGACATCACCACATCACCCCCGCCACGTTCTTCAGTGCCTATGTTGGGCTCCCACCCAAAATTGCCTTTGCTTTTATCCAACTCTTAATGGTGGCTGAGGGCATGAGATTTGGAGTCATGTACGTCTAAAGTACAACCTGGTTCTCCCACTCGCTTGGGCAAGTCAGCCTCTCAGAGACTCAGTTTCCCCATCTGTAAAGTAGGGATAATGAGAATTAAAAGACACCACATGCACGAAGCCCTCAGCACATGAAAAATTAGCCATAAGTGACCAAACTTGCCATAAGTGGGGGTGACACCAGGTCTCTCGGCGGACCCCTGCAGGAGGAAGAGGGAGCAGGCCTGGCCAGCCCTTCCCTGCGTCTAAGCAAGAAGGATGACAAACAAAGGTGTGTGTTGGAGACGAGAGGGGGGTCAAGACAGGAGCGTGGATCCCAGATGGGTTTGCAGCCTGCGATGGAAGAAGCAGGACTCCAACGGCAAGGTTTAGAGTCGAGCAGGCTTGGGAGCCAGGAGAGGAAGTCCTGGCTGGGGAGTATGAGCAGAGTGAGCTCTGCAGATTCCAGAGACAGGAGGTCATGCCCAAGAGTGGGCTTTCTGCTTTTTCTTTTTCTTTTTCTTCCTGAGCTCCAGCTCATAAGTGCATGGGTGGGCTGGTCCCACTTAGAGGAGCCTGTGACAGGAAGGACAATTTTCCCCACAGCTGGAGACTCTTGGTGTGCTGGAATTCAATCCCCTGTTGAATGGGTGGTCTGCTCCCCCCGCCCGACCCCGCCTTTCTGCCTATGTTGGAATATGTCTTTGTAGCTCTGGGTCCAGCCAACACAGAACATTTTCCTTGCTGCTTAAATTAGTACATGAGAAATAACTAGAGATAGAAATCACAGTTCACTTAACACTAATTATTTCCCAGGAAATGAAGATGAATATTGAACTTGTTACTTGCAGTGAGAAGAGTAAACACACACAGGCTCACACCCTCCAAGTGAGTGTGCAGATCTCATCCTTCAGCTGCTTCAGACCAACACACCAAGCAGCCCTGGGGGCCTAATGTCCCCACGTTGCTGTTATGATCAAATCCAGGAACTGGGGAAGGTTTAAGGCTGACCCCAGGGGTAGAGACACACCACAGAGGAGGCAGGAGCTCCAGGGTAACTGGAGGGTTCTGGGACTCTGGGATTCCCCAGAAGGGTGTTCAGTCCTGCCCAAGTGACAATGGGTGTCCCTGTGTGCCCAGCAGCTCTGTAAGAGGCTCTGGTCACAGACGTCTTGCTCAGACCACAGGGGGCTTAGTGAATGGGCCAGTGGGACAACGAATGGAGAGTGAACTCCTGTGCTGGCTGTGAGTGAGGCAGTAGCCACTTACGCAGCTCACCCAGAACTGCAGAGCGAGCGGAAGCAGGACCAAAAGCCAGGGGTCCTGGTGCCCGGTCCAAATCCACATCTCTGCAGCCCCTTCCGTGCACAGCTGGCAACCCAGGCAGGCTTCATGGAGGAAGCAGCATTAAAACCTGGGCAGTATTTTAAGGGGAAGAGGTTATTCCAGCAGAAGAGCCAGTAGGAGCTGAGATCCAAAAGCAGGAAAGTTGGAGGCATGAAGAGCGAGAGGTGCGTGCCTATGTGTGTGTGAATGTGTGAGTATGTGTATGTGTGTTTGTATATACATGCATGTGTGCATGTATAGATGTACATGTGTGTGAGCACATGTGTGCAAATATGTGAGTATATGTGTGTGCATGCATGTGTGTGCATATATGTATATATGCACATGTGTGAGTGTGTGTGTGAATGTGTGAGTACATGAGAGTGTGTGTATTTTCCCTCTGGCAGGAGCCAAAAGGATTGGGAGGGATAAGATTAACCACATCTGTGTGGTAAGCTCTGGGATTTACAAAGCGCTTCATGCCATTATCGTGGGGATCTGCTGGCAGTTCTACGCGGTGGGTATTTGCCCCGTTGTAGATCAAGGAACCTGATGCTCAAGGAGATAAAATGAATTGCCCAGAGCCCCAGACATGGGGAGTCACCGAGCCAGAGCGGGAGCTCTCCCCACCCCTGGGTACCACAGAGACTGGAGAGGTGTTTCCAGCAGCTATCCAAGAAGCAAGTGGCCGAGGCTGGCCGTCTCGCCATCATCGGCAAGTGCCATCAGGATCCCAGGGATGACAGCGAGAGTCAGACCTGGGCTGCCAGGAGCTGCACACCCCACGACAGCACCTCTGGGCATTCCACGGCCAGCGTAGGAAGCTGGGAGCCAGACCCAGGGTCTTCTATCATCAACTGCATGTTAATAATCTAAGCCTCATAGTGACCACACCACACTCCCCAAACCTTAGGCATTGGTGCCCCAAAGTTACATGTCAAACAGCCAAGCTATGGTGTTATTGGGGCTATAGATTTGATTCAGATTCAAGTGCAAACTGAAGATGTCACAGCTGTCTCCCCCTGCCCTGGAAAGACACTACAGGCACAAACATACACCCCTGCCTACCGCCACCCCCACCCTAGTGGAAGGCTGGTCCCTGGAGGTTTCTCATCCGAGCAGTAACCCGTGAGCAAAGCTGAACGAAGGCTGTGGCCCACGGCCTCGGTGTGAGCCCTGGGGGGCATATCCAGGGAGATTGCAGCCAGGGGGCCACCGCTTCTCAGGGCCCGCTAGCTTAGAGACCCTGTGACAGAGTTGTGAAGACACAGGTTCAGATCTCAGCTCCACCCCGATCCAGCTGGGTTCATTCCTGACCTTTCAGCCTCAGCCACGTCACCTGTCGGAGGACAGTCATTCACCTTGCAAAGGTGCCCTGGGGATGAGGAGACCAAGTGCACAATGCCTGGCACTGCACACACGCTGATGCCCTTGTTTTGGGAGACTGGTGCTCGGTCTCAGAGGCACTCAGTATCCTAGGCAGGGGCCTCACCTTGGTGGGAATGAAAATGACAGGAAATCAATGCCTTAAGCTTTGGAGAGTTGGGTTCAGCAAGCCCCATTCTGAGAAGGCCGGGTGACGATAAGTTACTTTTGGAGACCATGGCCACTCTTCAGTCCATACCTACAGGGTCTCACTGCAGTCTCCCTTGCCCTTGGGGAAACAGGAGACTGAGCATCCTTTCCCGCGTCGGATGGGCAAGACCCCAGGGAAACATGAGGACTTGGCATGAGTTTGTGGAGGAGGAGCCGGTGGCAAAGATGGTGCAGTAGCCCTGGAGAAGGCCATAGCCCCAGGGCACAGACAGAGACCGGCTCTGCCCTCTCTGCTGTGCCAACCCTCCCGACAGCCTGTCCAGGAGTGGCGTGGCCTCTGCTTGCACCCTGAGTGGGTGGGGCTCCCTCCCTCTCCGTGGGAGAGGGCACACGGCACACTCAAGCAGGTGGCCATGGCACTTAGCAGAGAAAGACGGGAGCACGTGCTTGACACAGACGATGAGCAAATAAAACTGGTGCACTCCAATGGCTGCGTGTTAATGCGAGCACAGCATGTCCACACGGCAAAAAGGACTACAAGGACAGACGAAACGGTACATTTTTAATCAGTGAATGGCAGGAGGAGGCGTGATTGTAAGCTTTCTAATCTTTGCTGCATTTCCAAAATTTCCATCATGAGTATCTGTTTACTTTTATAATCAAGAAAATGTAAGCATTAATCAGAAGAAGTCGTTCCTCCCATCAAGCAGACAGACGCCTTTCTGAAGCCCAGGTATCTCTCCACACGCCCATGGCAAAAGGTACAGTGTACACGGGAGCATCTGTGAGCTGCCCGTGTTCCACCAGGGAGACTCCATGGTAACTGGCACGGAAACGTCACCACATATAATAAGGGGTGACCCTTCGCAGCAGAAAGACAGTCTGTGCTGTGTATGAGGAACCGCAGCTGGCATACACGGTGTGTCGCAGACCAATAGAAGGGAGACCAAGGACTCAACCAGACCAGAGATGTGTTAAAGTGTGTGCCTTTGGCAGCTTGTCATTTATCGCTCAATGCCTCAGTTTCCCTATATTTAAAGGGAAGAATTTAGACTAGGTGATTCCCAAAGGATTTTCTAGCTCTTTCAGGGAGATAGGAGGGAGAAGTTTTAATATTTGGCATCTTAGCATTGAAAGAGTGAAAGCGACTGATGACTGGACATTCCAACCCTAAGAACCTCCATCTATAGAGACTTAAAATATCTAAACCAAGTAGAACTAAAAAAATAAAAGTAGACTGGGCACAGTGGCTCACGCCAGTAATCCCAGCACCCTGGGAGACCAAGGTGTGAGGATTGCTTAAGCTCAGGAGTTCAAGACCAGCCTGAGCAAGAGCAAGACCGCATCTCTACTAAAAATAGAAAAATTAGCCGGGCACAGTGGCTTATGCCTGTAGTCCCAGCTTCCTGGGAGGTTGAGGCAGGAGGACCACTTGAGCCCAGGAGTTTGAGGTTGCAGTGAGCTAGGCTGATGCTACTGCACTCTAAATGGGGTGACAGAGCGTGACTCTGTCTCAAAAAAAAAAAAAAAAGTAAACTAACATACACAAACATTGGAACTGGTAAACACAATACCAGCAATTAAGAACCATTGCCCCTAGAGGATGAGATAAGAACAGAGACAAAACATCTCTGAAATATTAATAAGAGCCAGCAGAAAATACACTTCCATTTATAAAAACCACACACAGGCTGCGCTCACACATGCACCACTCAAATGTAGCATAGGAAGCTTCACCTCTTAATGCAAAGCATGTACTTATTAAATAATAGTAGAAAATCATAGCACTAGAAGGGTCTTCAGAGATCATCCAACCACTGCTTTTCAATATTTCTTTCAATCCATAAAACCCTTCCTTCAAATGAAATCTTACACAGAACGGTTAGAAGCGAGCTGCTCTGATTGAATGGTGGCATGCAGAGACAGACCCCTGCCGTGTGCTACCCACTGGAGATGTCACCCCCACAACATCTCGGGCCCCACAGAGCACGTGCTGACAGCCACTAGTCTTCTCATCCAGTTTAGAAACAGGAGCCCAGAGAGGAAAGGTGACTTGCCTAAGGTCACACAGCCAGTTGGTAGCAGATCGAGGACTGGCCAAGCTTACAGCATCAAGGGGAGATGAACACTCCAGACGCCAACTCTAGGGGCTCCCCCACTTGCTCGACACCCCACTTGCCTCTCATCCCAGGAAGAGGGGGCTCTGGATCGGGTCCCAGATCCTGCTGTGTCCCTTGCACACATGTCCACCCCATGGTCACCTTGTCATTTCTATTCCACTCCCTTTATCAGTATTAGCTCTAGGGTAAAACCAAGATTGAAGCCAAGACCTGGTGATTAGAAGGAGCCACAGACGCTCCGTGGTCCCCGGGAGACCCAGCCACACACCATCCCCGACTCTCGGTAAACCCAGAGCCTGTCCTGAAACCAACCGTGGGCTCAGTCCCTCCGTGCGGTGCTCACCATGGCCATAACTGCCTTGAAAATCATGTCATTTCTTTTTCATCCCTTTAAAAAAAAAAAAATTTGTCATGGTGCTTTGTTTTTTGTTAAAGGATGAACGATAGCTCCTGGTAAAACCGGTGACCCCTGGATTCGTCTCCGTATCTCAGCAATCTGTTCTGTAGTCCATCAAAGAAATGGTGAGGCAGTAATGATGCTTTTATTAGCAACCTTTACACTTTGTCAAAATTAAAATGAAAACCCAACATTCATATGTAAATCCAGTTACCTTCTAGGCTCTTCTTATCCTTTATCCCTTCCACGAAATTAGAGATTATTAAGGAATGTTTGAAGAGAAGGAGACAGGTTCCAGGGGAGTGTTAAAGAGGCAGAGCGAGACAAAGGGGGTATAGGAGGCAGGATTCTTTGACCTTGACCTTGTCTTTCACACTCAGCAGCATCGCCATGCGTGGATTCATTGCTTTTCCATTGTCCGAGTCATCCCACCCCCGACAGAGCCCGGCTCAGAGATGACTCATGAGTTAAGATTCACCAGGGACCCAAAGCCTGGGAAAGGACCACAGAGAGGTGCAATGGGGACAGGAGCTCTTGCTTGCGAATATTTCTCTTTTATGATGCATTTTTTATAGCAGAACCTGACCATGGACAACCACTGGCAAAGACGTAATTCATTTATTTATTTGAGCAAGATCTTGTTCTGTCACCCAGGCTAGAGTACAGTGGCCCAATCATAGGTCACAGTAACCTCAAATTCCTGGGCTCAAGCGATCCTCCCACCTCAGCCTCCCAAGTAGCTGGGACTATAGGTACACACCACCATACCTGGATAATTTTTCTAAAAAATTTTTGTAGAAACAGGGTCTCCACTCCTGGCCTCAAGTGAGATCTTACTTTAAAATTATGCATCCAAATTTGAGATGGGAGAAAGAAAGAGAAGGAAGGAAGGGAGGGAGGGAGGGAGGCAGGGAGCGAGGGAGGGGAGGGACAATCCAAAGGGTGAAAAAACTCCATGAACCGTTTCTGCCCATCTTTTCCAGATGTGAAATGAGAGTGGCCGGTTCACACTGATGAACAGCATGTTGCTGAGGAAGCCCTGAAGGATGGGAACTGTATCTACTCGGGGTCATCTTGGACAGTTTCAGAGAGACGGTGGATGTTTCTAGAATGACCGTGACATGCCTGCGTTGGTCCCCACCACCTGGTATTCGTAGCCTGTATGATCCCCTCCCCTGGAGCATGGCTGGGACCTGTGGCTTTGCCGAGTCAATAGAACATGTGATTCCGTGTACGCGACTGTTACCCGTGACTGTAAGACCCATCCCGCTGGGGCCTCCCTCCCTCTCTTGCTGGCTGTGAGCAAACAAACAGCTGTGTTGGGGAACCCCACGTACAAAGAGCCATGGAAGCCTCTGGAAACTAAAGACAGCCTCCAGCTGATAGCTAAAAACTGAAGCTCTTAGTCTTTCAACTGCAAAGAACTGAATGTTGCCAAAATCACTTAAGTGGGGAAGCAGGCCTTCCCCAGCCGAGCCTCCAGATCAGAAGCGGGAGGTGACAGGCTCCTTGATGGAAGCCTCGTGGGACCCTAAGCAGAGGGTACAGTGCAGCTGGGCCTGGTCTCCTGACCCACAGAGACTGTGAAATAATCAGCACGTGGTGTGTTGTTTTAAGCCACTAAGCTTGTAGTTGTTTTTTATGGAGCAATAGAAAACTGACACAGGGACACTGGTGAAAGAGTAGGAATTTGCAAATTACAGAAAGTGGAGAGAATTCCAGGCAATGAACTGCATATGCAAAGGCACAATAACACGAACATGTATATTCCGTTCCGGGAATGGTGTGAATTCGTTCATCCCTGGAGCAAGAAGGCGGATGGCAAGTGGAAGGTAAGAGGGACTCAAAGAGAAGAGTGAAAAGATGTTAACCTCGAGGCCGGCGTTTCTTTAACATGATCTCATGTCTGCTCCACCTGGGAAACCCTGTGTTCATCTGAGTCTCTGGTGCCACCCACGGCAATTCTCCAGGGTGTACGGAACGGAATGGGGCGGGGATATCTGACACAGCCAGTCCATAGACCAGACTTGGGGACCGGGACTTCTCCACCAAACAGCACCCCATAAGAAGTCTTTGAGTAGAAGAGTGGCAGAAAATATTTATTTTCTGCGTGCTTAATCCAGAAGCAGTTTTGAGGTTGGAGGAACTGGAGACTGGGGTCCCAAGGTTACCTAGGAGACCACTGCAAGGATGGCACTCTGAACTAGGGGGTGGCCCTTGGCAGAATCTGGTGATGACTCAGATGTAGGTAGTAGAGAAAAGAGACCTGGGGAAGAAAAGAAAGAAGGATGGAAGGGAGGGAGGAAAGGGGAGGGGGCTGCAGATTTGGGGGAATGATAAGGTGCCCTGTTTCCAGGGCTGAGTTTTGCAAGCTTGGTCTTTGTTAGCCCTCGATCCCACTACCTGGGCCGCGGGAGCTTTGCATTTTGACTTTGGCGCTCTCTGCACTGGAGAGGGCCAGTGTCCAGACTCCAAGTTTCTGGGACATGCGATCTTGTCCACATGGAAGCCCTTTACAGAGAGCACTGCTAAGCCCCACTAATCAATCCCAGCTAGTGGGACGTTGCTGTTTTGCCATTTCAGACCTGCAATTACCGCTGTGCTTAACTCCGGAGACAGTGGGGTCAGGACAGGCTCAAGAACACTGGCTGGGGTGGCCTCCTCCCATGAGCGGTTGGTCTAAGGGCTGATCCCCAACCCCGACCTCTGGACGCTGATCTGGCTGCAAGGCTGGGAACTCAGGAATTCCTTCATTCTGCCAACATTTGCTGAGTGCGCACTGAATGCCCAGCACTGCTCCAGGCTGCAGGGCTACCGCACTGAACGAGACAGCGGCCTGATTGGATGGCGCATCCAACTTTTCTCTCCTGGGAGAATCTCCAGAGGTCAAAGATTCTAGAGTCTCTGGGAGCAGGAGAGGATGCACGAGCCAGAGCTGTTGACCTCCTGGCTCACACATGGTCTCAGCTCCTTCAAAACTGTCTTTCCTGCTAGCACGTGTTTTCCAAAGTGGGTTCTGTGGAACCATATTTCTGTGGGGTATAAATACAGGTTGAAGCTGCACAAAGGAGGTTCAGAAATAGCAGATACTATTCATGTGGCATTCACTGCATGCAGGCACCATTCCAAGCACATGATGAGATTGACTCTGGAGATCCCCTCCACTGGTCTGGCCCCTAATTTACACACGAGGAGACCAAGGCAGGAGGGGTTAAGTTGCTGCCAGAGCTCATAGAACTCGTCAGTGACAAAGCTGATATGCACACCGGGACAGTCAGGATCAAGAGGGTGACCCTTCACCGTCCCCAGTCCTATGATGGCCAAATGAGCCAGGAAAATTCTAGGTTAAAAAGCAAAGAGTTTGCACGTTCCTGTGAAGCATGTTCTCATGTGCTTATTGGCCATTCAGTGTTATCCTTTTGTGAAGTATCTGTTCAAATATTTTTTATTAAGTTGTCTTTTTACTATTGATTCACAGGACACTTTTATATATCCTGGTGATCAACCCTTTGCAGGTATCATACGTACTGCAAGTATTTTCTCCCTGCATGTAGCCTGCCTTTTCATTTTCTCAATGAGCTGAAGTATTTCATTTTGATAAAGCCCAATTTATCAGTATTTTCTTTTATAGTTTGCATTTGTTGTGTCCTGTTAAATATATATGTTTTCCTGCCCCAAGGTCACAAAAATATTCTGCTATTTTTTAGTTTTATTTAGAGCTATGATCGATCCACCTTGGATAATTTGTCCTATATGATGTAAGACGAAGACGGAGCTACACTCTTCTCCACATGGACATCCTGCTGTTCAGTACCGTGGTTTGAAAAGAATTTTCTCTGTTTAACTGCTTTGAGTCTTCTGTTGAAAATCAACTGGCCATGTAAGCGTGTATCTGTTTCTGGTTTCGCTATTCTATTTCTTCAATATATGCATCTATCCTCCTGCCAACACCACACTGTTCTGATTATGGTATCTTAATGAAAATTAAAACCATAACAAGATACAACTATACAACCCTCAAAATGGCTAAAACTTAAAAGACTGATAACACCAAATGCTGGCAAGAATACTGAGTAACCAGAACACATATTTATTGCCAATGGGAATATAAAATGGTACAACCACTTTGAAAACTGCTTGGCGGTATCATATAAAATTAAGGTTACGCCCACCTTGTGACCCAGCAATTCTACTCCTAGGTGTAGAAATGAAAATGTATGCTCACATATAAACACTTGCACATGAATAGCTGCTGTGCTTGTAACAGTCAAATGTGGAAACAACCCAAATGTCCCTCAACAGATATAAATAAACAAAAATAAATAAATAAATGAATAAACAAACAGCAGCAAATCCATAGCATAGAATCCATCCAGCAACAAACAGGAACAAACTGTGGATAAATGCAACAACATGGCTTGTGTCTATTATATAATTCCATTTGTAGGAAGTTCTAGAAAGGGCAAAGTGAATCCACGATCAAACGAATTCTATTAACAGCGGCTGTTTCTTGAAAGGGATGTCAGGGATCGTGACGAACTCTCTGAGATGATGGAAATTTCTCTGTCCTGATGAACTATGGGTTATACTGGTGTGTACATCTGTAAAAAAATTATCAAACTGTATTTCATCTCAACAAAAACATTAAAATAGAATGAAAGTTAAAAACATTTAAGATGTTAAAAAAAGTGAAAAATAAAAAATTTCTTTCTTCTCACGTTATTAATATGATATTTAGACATGCTAAGCTATGTATAAATCTCTAGGAGAAGGCAAAAGTTTGCAGGGCTTTCCAAGTTTAATTTTGGCCGTTATTATAAGTTGAATTGTCTCTCCAAAAATTCATATGTTGAAGTTCTAAACACCGGTAACTCAAAATATGACCTTACTTGGAAATAGGGTCATTGCAGTTAAAATTAGTTAAGATGTAATACTGGAGTGAATGGGCCCCTAGTCCAACACGCCTGGTGTCCTTATAAGAAGGGGAGATTTGAACTCCGACACGCACACAGGGAGAGCGCCACGTGCAGATTGGAGTTTAAGCTGTCACAAACCAAGGAACTACCAGAGTCTCAGAGAGGCACCTGGAACAGACCCTTCCCTACCACCTTCAGAAGGAGCGTGACCCTGCCAACACCTTGATCTTGGACTTCTAGCCTCCAGGACCGTGAAGCAATAAATTGCTACTGTTTAAGCCACCCCATTTGTGGCACTTTGTCGGGGCAGCCCCAGCTCACACAGCACAGAACCATCGTTTTCCCTTACTGCCTCTTCTGGTAGCAAACTCTGGATAACGTCCCTTGTTCTAGACAGAATAACTCATTTACTTAGGCGTCTTTTTCACAGAGCTAATAGCACCTATCATGATATGGGAAGGTGCACCCATAGGAGAGAAGAATTTAAAAAAACAGTAACAGCCCAGACCTGTGTCACAAACAATGTTCCAGTGAACTTCCTCATTTTGTCTCCAAAGTCTGGAAGGCAGATATCACTGTTCCCATTTTGCAGATGAGGCAAACAAGGGTCCCCTAAGACAGGAGGGACTCTCGGCAATTGCAGCTCTTGTATCACACCTAGATGTCAGATAATCTCCTAGCTAGGAGTCCCTTCTCCCCCATGGCCACTCCCTGCTGCTAACCTGGGCGTCGTCCAGGTGGGAAGGGGGCGGGCTGGGGACCAGCATGAGGAGCACCTGGCTGCTCACCCTACGCTTTCCTGGCACCAGGGGCAGGTCAGGCACAACCACATGGGACTTACAACTCTCACTCACGGTCACAGTGACCCCAGACAGACCAGTACACCTCACCGAGCCCCGTTTCTTTCCCTGCAAATCATCCTAGCCCAGGACTCCAGGGCTCCAGGGAGGACGAGGTAGACAGCGCCTCCCTCGTGGTCCTGCACAAAAAATGACAGCTGCTGCTCCACTCTTGGTCACCTGTGTCCTCTCCTTGCCCTGAACATGCAGCCTCCCCACAGCTCCACCCCAGCCGGTGCTTAGTGGCCCCTGCTGCACACGAGTGGCCTGGAGCTCGATTTGGGAAATGAAGAGCCACGTCACGACCTTTTCCAAAACGGGTTGAACAGTGTGATCTCTCATTACCCACTGACAGAAATGGGAAATTCGGAATCACGTGGGGTAACTAGTTTCAGCCGATTCTGATTTGAGATCTATATCCTTTTTAACTGAGATAATAACACAGAGGCACGCATTCGTGAGGGTTGGTAAAGAAGGCGCAGATTAGCACCACAGTTAGATGACTTCTGAAGCAAAGCTTCTATTAAAGCTCCTGCCAAAAAGTCACTTTATCTTCCCTCCGATGCATCTCAGATTTTATCTACCCTTTTATTCTTTTTGTCCTTAATTTTAAATCCTTTTTATTATTATTTTTTCCCATGTAAGCACCAAGGGGGTTGTTTGGTACTCATTCTTTTGGAAGCAATTATCCACAAGAGAGACATTCACTTCATTTGGGTTGCATTTTATATCCAAACCATGATGAAAAAAAATGCACAAAATTGACTTTGCCTGTGCAGCTCAGACACTGCAAAGTCCTGCCCTGTGAATTTCAATTCAGCCACCGGTTGAACAAACCCTCTCTGGAAGAAAAGGTGAATGGCAGTCGCCTAGCCTGCATTCCCCCTTGTAGCCCTAAGATTATGTCTCTGCTGCCTAATAGGGCAAATAAAAGACTTTCCTTTAATTGCATATTAATTCACATCTTACAGACCCCAAGCTGTCTGCAAATTTGAAAGGAGAGCTGTTCTTGCTTGGTCATAAAAAGAACTGTAAGATTGCAAAATGTGGCTAGTGTGGTAGTTCACACCTGTAATCCCAGCACTTTGGGAGGCTGAGGCAGGAGGATTGCTTGAGGCCAGGAGTTTGAGATCAGCCTGGGCAAGAGCAAGACCCTGTCTTTACAAAAAAATAGAAAAATTAGCCAGGTGTGGTGGCACATGACAGTAGTTCTAGCTACTTGGGAGGCTGAGGCAGGAGGATCTCTTGAGCCCAGGAGTTCAAAGTTGCAGTGAGCTGTGATGATGCCACTGCACTCCAGCCTGGGTGACAGAATGAGACCCCATCTAAAAAAAAAAAAAAATTGCAAAATCCTCTGGCCTCAATGCCTTTATGTCTTTTCATAGATGAGCTCCTCACTCCTCATGCCTGGGGCAGGTTGGAAAAGGGGCCCCAGGTCTACAAGATCCGTTACAAGCGTAAAATTTCTGTGCGAAATCTAATACATCTTCAAACGCTATGTGAACATTGCATCCTATGGTATAAATATCTGTGTTTCATTTTAATATACTAATGATATTTTAAATTAATTGACATTAGTAACAAAAAAAAAGGAGTGTCCTACCTGTCTTGTAGTTATTCGGCAAGAAACAATGGCATCGATTTTTATCAATTTTACAAAATCTGGGTGAACAGGCTGAAGTAAAGAGAGTTTTCATCAAATTGCACATCAGTGCTGGCACCTCGGCAGCTCCTCTTTTTTCCTGCTTCAGTCTCACGATATTTAAAAACCCCGTCCCACGTGCAAACGTGGGAGGAAAGACCATCCGCTTCATGAGCTCCGCCCAAGCACTGACCGAAGGCTGCAAACCCGAATACGCCCAGAGTGCCACAGCCCGCCGCTGCGGGGGGCTCTTGCAGACCCTGACCCTGTCTTCTTGCTGAGAGGGTAAGTGGCCTGTGTCTGATGCACCAGCCAAAATATTTTACTGCCTCAAGAAAATATTTGCCAGTGGACTTTTTCAATAATTGCGTGCTGTAATTTTATCCTGTGCAAATCAGCTCATCTGGGAGGACACACCTCGCACAGGCCCTCCCGGCCCTGACTGTCCCCTGTGCTGAGGCGGCACATTGTGCACCTTTAGCATAAGCGGAGATGCAGCTGGACTCTCGGTAGCTGAGAACGTTCAGACTTAGAAGAAAGCGGCTCCTACATAGATGAACTCCGTGTGTTCTGCCTGGGATTCATGGGAACATTTCCTTATTCATTGTATTTGGGTTGTTACCTTTTGTCCCAGGGCCTTTGCTTTTTCTCTCCATGAAGAAAAATGACCACGTAACCCCAAGTTAGCAAACCCTGACACACCTCCTGCCCACGGAGGAGCCCACGTTGGTGGGGCTGGGGGCCAGCTTCCGAGAACACCTACCCCTTCGTTCCGAACAGAAAAATAAGTATTGAGAGGGTTCAGGTCACTGCGGTTCACAAAAGTGACTGCTGTGCTCATCACCGGGGCCCCTCTTGGAGGGGAATGGCCTGGGGAAGGAGTCTGACCTGGTGACTTCCGGGTGAACAGGCAGAATCTCGCCCCCAAAACCCCACTGCCAGGCTGGGGTCTGTCCCCTCTGCCTTCGGAAGCACCTAATCCCAAGGCCGCACGCGGGCTCTGACAGGCCCTGCCTGTGGGCCTCCACTGAACCCCAAGGACCCGCCCCCCACTAGGCACAAAAACAGGAGCGGGGCAGAGGAGGCTCGCTGACCCCTCTCTTCCCGCCCTCCCCTTGCTCTAAACTTCAGAAGACACTTTATCAGTCCTATCCTGGGCACTAACACGTTCTACCTGAAATCATCTTAAATCACCCTCCAGCAATAGACGGCGACTCCCCTGGGCAGGTCTATGTCTACCTGCGCTATGCGTGTGTGTGTGTGTGTGTGTGCGCGCTCACATTTAGCCTGAGCCCGGCTTACATCACTTAAACAGACGGAACAGCACGTGGTTAGCTACAAACGACTTCAGGTATCTTTGCGGACTTATCACTGGGCATTAGCTTTCCCGCTCTCCACAACAGCATATGCCTTACTCACATCTAACACGTGGTGCTGTCGTGTGTCTGTGACTGAATGTCTACACCTTTTCTAAACAAGCTCACTCCTGGACCAGGTCCTCTTCAAGGCCCCATAAGAGGGACCAAGGAAGGGGCTGAACTGGCCCCAGTTGTTCATTTTGACATTGGTTGGTTGTTCACATCACTGCTATTTTTCTTGCTTGGCTCGGCTCCAGCTCAAGACGCAAGGTATGGGGAGACATAGGCTAAACGACCTGTCCCAGGTCACTTACCTGCCCCTTGACAGACCCTCTGACAAGGCACACAACAGTGCCCTTCCCTGAAAAGAAGTCAGGGTACTGGTGCCAAAGAAGAAAGAACTTAGTGACAAATACCCTAACAGGGGGAGAGACGGCTTCTCAAAGCCTAGGCCGCCGTCACGGGTGTCTGAACCTCGTTTATGACCCCAGCCTTCCCCTGGTGTTGGAAGTTGCTTTCTCCTCTTTTCCCACAACTTTCTCATCCAAAACAGGATGATCCCTCACTGTGAAATACTGCAGGTAAGCAGATGCTGCTTCCTTAACTCAGGACATTTGTCAAAGAACTTTGACAAGTCCTTGTCGATAAAGACAAAAATTCAAAACATGTGACCACACTGTGATAGAAGTGGTGACACATGTGTTGTTCTTTCCACTCCATGTTTTCTGCCCTTGAAGTGAAATATCCTTTTCCTTATTATGCAGAATTTATGAGCTTCCCCAATGTTTAATCCTCTGCTTAAACTTTGATCTAGAACCAAGCTTCCTTCAAAATAATATACCCAAATCAGAAAGAGTCCAAACCAGAAGCATAACACGTTAGATGCTTCACATGGCAGAGAAGCTTTGCTATCAGACGGCACGGCTTCTCAACTCAGCTCACAATGACTGATTGCATAACATGGGCGATTAATCTACACCTCAATTTCTTTGTCTGTAAAGTGGGAACAAAAAGAGTACCCACATCATCCGGAGTCTTGTGAAGATTCAACGTGATAACACTTCGTCACCATCGTTTATGACCCCTCGGCTCTGTGGGACTTAATAAGCTGCCACTTACTGAGTGCGGGCTGTGTATCGGGAGCTTTGCATACGCCTATAACTTCACAAGGCTGTTTCATCCCCACCTTACAGATGAGCAAACCAAGGTTTGAGGAACGTGTTTTAAGCTAGCAAACTCTTTCACATGCTGCTGGCTGCCTATGCAATCAGAAATGCGGAAATAGCATTGGCCGATGGGCATTTTGCAAATGGTGCTCCGGCGGTGGACACGGAAGGGTCGAGGTATTGCTCCCTGCTTCCAGGTAGGGACTGCAGCTGCTGGAACCCCTGGCTGGTCTGTCCCCCACATTTGTACCCAAGTGCTATAAAACTGTTATCACTATCATTTTCTCTGTGTGTCAAGACATTTTAAAAGGTTGCAAAACGCAGAGTCAAAGAGCTGAGAAAATCCCAAAAGGATAAAACGGGGGCTGAATTATTTAGAGGTCCCAGCTCATTGAGTCATCACAAAATGCGCCCACCTTTGCTCACTAGTGGCTTCCCCAGGACCTCGCCACAGCTCTCCTCTGCTTTTCAAAGCAGCAAATGTCCAGGCAGCGACGCTTGTTTGCCTGGCGATCGGTCCCCTTGGGATTGGATTACTTGTATCTAGACGTAGGAAAGGAAAGCAACGGTACGAGAGGAGGGGAAGAAGGTTAGCCGGGGTGGAGAAGGTGAACGAATTTCAATATCACATCTCGTTCCTTATTCGGGCAAAATGAAAAGTCCTCATTATTAAATCACAAAGCAATTAAAAAATTAAAAATTTCATAAGACCCTACATAAAGAAATATAAGTGTTTAATGATGGATTAGAAAGTGAAAGTCGGGGGGAGAGAAAAAGTAAAAGCTCGCTTGTCTCAGGGGCTTCCCTCGGAGGCGGTGATAGTGGTTTCTGCCTTCACCCTCGTGCCAGCCTCGAGAACTAATAAATTCCGGCTCCCCTGCCTAGAAGCCAAGGCCGATTAATATCTGCCTACCTTGTTACCTAATTCATTATGGAATAGCAGTTAATTTGATTTGATATTATTTTAATAAAATTCTGTAATATATTAGATTGTTTCAGGCTATCAAAATAATTTTCCAATTATTACGGTTACTCAAGCAAGTCTTTTTTTTTCCCCCTTCGTGAGCGGCAGTTGGTCTGACTCAGAATACATTAGCTCCTACAGCTTCATCCTGGCCGGGGGAGCAGGGGAGCCATGCATGGTTACCCAGCAGAGCGCCTGCCAAGAACAGGTGCCCGCAGCTCGCAGCAAAATGGCCACAGATTGACGTGGATTTACAGCCCTGTGACTCCCTGACCATGCAGCTGGCGACCCTTCAACCACTGGGTTAAATTTTGAAAGAATGTTAAGATAAATTTATATTTAAAAATAACTGAGTGTTGAGACCAGTGAGTGTGAGCTGGGTGATCAATAACGCCAGGTGGAGAGAGTGTGTGTTTTAAAAGTTCAAGTTCAAGTGCTAGCTTCACCGTGGGCTTGGTATCCTGGCATCTGACTGACCTTCAGCTCATGGTGTGCAAAAGCGGGGAGGCTTCCCCAGTGAGCAGCATTGCAGAAGATGTCAAATTCCACTGCTCAGTAAAAGTGGTGGACACTGACATGTAATTGTCACCAAGAAGTTAAGTCCCCCACTTCCCTCTCAATCCTCTTGGGAGGTGAAGCTGGGGGAGGATCAAAACCTCAGGAGGAAATTTGGGGGAAAGACGCTTGGCTTGGGCAGGACACCAGGGTTTGGGCTCTTGATGCTGTCCCTGGGTGGCCACAGTGGGTGACACACACCCTCGGTGTCTGGTCCACAACTGAGATGCATGTTCTTCGTCACTGGTTCTCTGAGAGGGCCTCCCCTGCGTGCCAAGTTACTGTGCCCAGTCGTTCATTTATTCACCCCGCAATCGATTCCCGAGCTCCTTGGATATGCCTGGCACCCCACCACGTGCGCGCGGCAGACGGAGCCCCTGCACAGAGCTGGCCGGCACAGCGCGGCATCAGCGGCCAGCGGCATTGCAGGCACCTAGTAGGCACTCCGTGAGCAGCAGCGAGTTGACTCATCGATGGGTCAGGGGGTGCCACGCGTGAACCAAATTGTCACGTAAGCAATTACAAATAAAATAGTCTACTGTATAATTAGACTCTGTGAAGGAAAGGCACAGCGGGCTCCAAGAGCTGACAAGGGGACTTGGTCCACAAAGTCCACAGAGATCCAGACAGTGAGTAGGGATTGGCCACAGGGAGAGGGAGGGAAGGGTGTGCCAGGCCAAGCACAGCACAAGCAAAGGCCCTGAGGTGGCAGTGGCAGAGGGTTCCACGGGCCACTGTCGGGAGTGGAAAACCAGGGGTAGGTGGAGACAGGGCCCCCAGGGTACCTGGCCAGTGGCACATTAAGGTCCATGGGCTTGAGCCCGTGAGCTGCAGGAAGCAGGGAAGGCCCTCCAGCTTGGGAATGATGTGACGTCTGTGTCTTTAAAACTTGCTCTGTGCAGTGTGGACAATGGATTAGCACAGACGAGAGCAGGTGTGGGCGGCCCATGGAGAGGCCGTGGCAGGTGCCCAGGGAAGAGGTGACGTCAGCCTGGAACTGGGCAGATGTCAGAGTGGGATTCTGGGGTCAGGGGATCGCTCACTCCTGGGCCAGGTGGCAGGAGGTTATGAGCAAAGGTGCTGAGGCAGAGGCCACTGGCATTGTGGCCGTGCCCAGCCACCCTCGGCTCCCCCAGCACCCGGCCTCCCCAGGCCCCCGGCAGCTGGCTCACCGCTCACCCAGCGGCCCCCTTCCTGGCCAGGGCCTTGCTATGCTTGAAGCCGCCAGCCTCTCGCTGAGCTGACGCTACCCCTGTGGAGCCCCAGAATCATGCTGCAGTTACTTGCTCTGTCCTGTCAGGCCAGGCACAGGAGGAACCTCAACCTCCCGGTCCAAGGAGGAGGAAATGACCCCGATGTGCTGGGCTCACTGCAGAGCCTCCCCTGGCTCCGCCGTTGGTCTGCTTTTGCCCCTCTGCCCTCGGAATGTGTGAGGGGAACACGGTTCCCAAATGCAGGGGCAGAATCGTAACCGTCATACCTGTCTGTCATGGGAAGTTATGGTGCCGCTTGGGGCTGGGGAGGGGATGCCAAGGGGGGAAGGGGGAACAAGGCTCCGGCCAGCAACAGGCCCAGGGGAAACAGCCTGGGAGGAGCACTCCCTGACACCCCTCTGCTCTCCCTTCTCGGTCCAGACCTGGAGGGGACAGGCTGAGAGCTGCGTCACCTGGGAGCGCTGCCTCTTGTATCAGGGAGCCAAAAACGTACAGACCCTCGGGGGGGCCGCAGAGACGCTGTGTTTCTGTCCACTCTTCCCAGGCCCCTGTAAATCTCACTGGAAACCCAGCAGCCTGCCTTCAGCTGTGCTGTGGATTAGACGGAAAGGGTCACTTGGCCGCACCTGGGCCGAGCATTAAGGGGAATTAGGGAGGAATGAGCAGCTGAGCGCAGGCTCCAGCACCCAGGCTGTGGGAGCTCAGAGGCCAGGGAGGAAGCATCTTCCATTCACCGAGCAAACATTTGCTGAGCACCTACTGTGTGACAAGTCCCAGCTATGTGCCAGGGACCCAGGGATGAACACCAGCAGCCCTCTGGCCACAGAGGCCTGGCCTGTGGCTTGGTGCACGGGAAAGAGAGCAGGGAAAGGCCTGTAAGGGAGGTGGCACCGCCCAGGGAAGGCTGCGAGGAGGGGGCTCTGCCAGGTGGATGCGGTTGGCGGGAGAAGGAAGCGCAGACAGGGTCTTGAACACTGCCACCCAGGGAGGCAGCTTCAGAGCAGGCTGGGGTGCAGGGTGCAGGGTGACAGGCTGCAGAGGGAGGGAACCAGCCAGGGACAGTAAGTGGAGAAGGACATGGCTGTGGGTGCCTTCCAGAAGGATGACTCTGGTGGAATTGAAGGAGGGTGCAAGAGGAAGGCAGAGGCTGGGGGCCACGGGGACGCGTCGGGAGACCTGAGCCAGGGCCTGGACACCGGGTCTGGAGGCCGACCAAGGGGCAGGAGGGGCGAGGCTCGGTGGGCAGTGGGCACAGCAAGAGGGACTCAGGGGCCCAGAGGCCCCAGGTGTCTGCTGGGGGACCACACCGTGGAAACCACGAGATGGTTTTGAGCATCCCGTGGCATCCGGGCAGGGGCGGCCAGCTGGCTGTGGAAATGTGTGTTTGAGTCTCAGAAAAGCAGCCACTGGATTCCATTTAACCAGTAAGTTTGGGGAACCCCGGACGGCCTGACGTCCTGACCACTCCCCGAACGGGAAGCTTCCCGGAACTGGGGCAATGACAAAGTCCAGAGGCTCTTCCGGATTTCTGTTCCCATCTCCCATCCTGCACCCAGACAGAAGCGAGGTCCCCAAACCTGTGATGTGAGCCAGCCGTGGGCTTTCACTGCGTGGTTCTCGGAGAGACCCCAGCACAGACACCGATGGCTCAGAAACAGACACATGGCCTGATTTCCTCATTGGCGAACGACTTCGCTCCTGGCTCTCCTGGGCTGTCCTTAGCTGGGGGAGAGCTCCTCAAGCCACATGCTCCCATTCCCAGTTGATGACGGTAAGGCAATGACGGCCCCCCCTGGTCACTAAGTGCCACTGCCATATCAAACCTGGGAGAAAAATTTTGTCTATAATTTGATGCTACTTTTATTAAATTCCCACTCTGGTGAGCGTATTGTCTAACAGAAAGTTCTGTGGTGACGTAACAAAGAAGAAAAAGGAGTGCCTTGTGCCAGCTTGTGCCAGCTTGTGCCAGCTTGCAGCCCCCTAAAACAATCTGACGTGACTGCTGGAGAGCCTGCCCTTCACGGGTAAGCTGCCTCTGGCCAAAGGGACGTCTTAATTTTTCACAAATGCCCAGTCTAGTGGGTTGAATGGTGGCCTCCCAAAAAATAGCTCCACTCAGGATCTGTGACAGTGACCTTGTTTGGATAAAGGAGTTTTTCTTAGATGAAATTAAATTAAGGATCTTGAGATGAGGTCATCCTGGGTGATCTGGGTAGACTCTAGTCCGATGACAAGTGTCCTTATAAGAGGAAGGCAGAGCATCGAGACACATGTGAAGGTGGAGGCAGAGATGCGGCCACAGCCAAGGAGCCCCAGGGGCCACCAGGAGCCGGAAGGGGCAGGGAAGCTCCTCTAAGAGCTTTTGGAGGGAGCACGGCCCTACATCTTGATCTTGGACTCCTGGCCTCCAGCACCATAAAAGAATAAATTTCTATTGTTTGAAGCCACCCAACTTGTGGCACTTTGTTACAGTGGCACTCGGAGAGAATCCACCTGGGCAGGTTGTGTGAACGTGCAACTTTAGATCAGAAGGCAAATGTGAGGTTTTCAAATAACACAATTACTGCTGTAAACATGCACATTCCCAGGATCGTAAGTATCCTCTTCCAGGTTTCAGGTGTGGATATCGAGGGCGAGAAAACTGCTGCCTCTAAATAAAACCTCACAGCTAGGGAGCCACACATACACGATGGAATCCCAGCCCTTCTGCCTCAACAAAACATTTCCTTGTTTCAGAAGCTGCCCCCCCCTCCCCCCCGCCGCACTGGCAGTGACTTTTACAGAGATTGTAAATAGCTTCTATTTCTAAGGGATAATATATCTGAGAGAGGCGGTATGTGAACCAGAGGGAATCCATCTAGTCGACCAATGGAAACGTCCACCCCTTCCAAGAAAATCCAATCTCCAAGCCCAAACTCTGAAATCCAGAAGCTCACTTGTTGCCTTTCTGTCTTGTCCCACCTTGAGACCAAAGGTCAGTGCTTCTTTCAAAGACGTCTTTAATGCCTAGTCTACCACGATGATGGCAGAGCCTCGGAATTGCTCCAAGATGGTTATAAAGTCTTTGTGTCGACAACTTTTCCACTTGGTGGTAAAACTGGAAGGCCTTATCACTCTTTTATAACTTTCCATATAATTTTTATGAAACCAAACAGCCAGCATCAAAGACTATGGGCTGGAATTGCTCCTGTGATCCAAACCGAGTTCTGAAAATGTGAAGGCTCACATCTGGCTTATGGCCTGCCCAGATGCCTTGGCCCAGGAACACAGCCCTGGCATAGATGGATGCAGGAGGAGGCTCGAATTTCATAATCACGCTTGGTTACTGAATTCAGCCATAAAGATGAAGGCGACGAAATGTGTACCCCTGTGCTCTGGCTCGTCACGTGCCAGAGGCCGGGAAGTATGATGAAAGAGAAACAGAACCAGGAGGCAGGTTGGTCCACACTTGGGCTCGGCCAGCAGGTGACCCACCTTGCTGAGCAGGTACAAATACCGAGGGCCCCAAGCAGGCACCAGGTGCTCTTTGTAACACACTACGTAAAGGGTGAAGAGTTCGACGCTTGGAGTCTATCCGTGCTGGGTCCAAACTTGCTCCTGACCTCTTACCTTCTGTGTGACACCAGGCAAGACACGTCACCCTTTTCAGCCTCGGTAACTTCCCCTGTCCAAGGGAGATGGTAATATCATCGTGCTGGTTGATGTGAGGATTAGGGAAAACGTAGACAGCGGCTGTTATTATTAGAAACACGAAAGTCTAGAACGATGTATTTCATTTTTCTCAGCCTCAGGCGGGAGGATATAAAAATACCTACCTATAGTGGTTTGAGGAATGGACCCCAAAAGATATGTCTGCCTGGAACCTATCAATATGATCTTATTTGGAAAAAGAGTCTTTGCAGATGTAAAAGTTAAAGATCTCAAGATGAAGTCCTCCTGGATTCCCTGGACAGGCTCTGCATCCAATGACAAGCGTCCTTATAAGAGACTCGGCAAATAGGCGCAGAGGAGAACACCACGTGATGACAGTGGCAGAGACTGGAGTGATGTGTCCATAAGCCAAGGGACAGGGTTGCCAGCAGCCACTGGAATCTGGAAGAGGCACACATCAGAGCTTCCTGCAGAGCCTCAGAAGGAACCAACCTGCCGCCACCTTGGCTCTGGACCTCTGGCCTCTAGAACTGTGAGAGAATGAGCTCTGTTGTTTTCAGTCACCCGTTTGTGTTAATTTGTTATGGCAGTCCCAGGAAACTAATAGGCTACCTTAGCACAGGACCTAGAATGTGAGATGCTCCCGTGAACCAGCAGCTGGGAGAGTGAGCAGAAGCAGCTTCATTTTGGGAATAAGGACACACGTGCTGTCTCCTCATCTCACGGCACCTCCTACCTACATGTGGGTGGCACTCGACACCTAGCAAGACCCGTCTGCCTAACACCTTGTGGGAGCCTCACAACACGTCAAGTGGAGTCTACAGATGTCACGGCAGCATGGTGAAGGTCACACGGTGAAGGTCACATAAATGGCAGAGCTGGGACACAACCTTATTTCTCCTGATCAGAACTGAGTGTTTTTTGTCTTCATTTTGCTTTGTTTTGCTTAGGCGGAGGAGAGATGTTTGTTTGTAAGTTACTGTTGGGGATATTTTTCATTTTGTGCAGAAACTCTTTGCCCTTTCGACCAGCCCCCTAAGATACCAGTCTCACACAACTCTGGTTTTGCACCACGATTGGAGTTGTCTCAAGATGGTTCTGAGCATCCTGATGTGACGTTCTCAAAATACTCTTAACACAAAGTTCATTGTAATTTACCTTGATGGGAAAAAAAAGTAACAGTGTACACATCATTCTACAACTGTTGAGAGAAGGGTCAAGTATCACACAGGTTCACCCACGCACACTCACGCACAGTTACACAATGCCACCCTGAAGTTAGGGACGGAGTAGCAGATTCCAATCCTCAGGCTGCAAATTTAAAATAAAAGTGAGCAGAGCCGACCTGCAGTATCCTGACGCCAGCCTGTCTGAATGGCAGCAGAAACTCTCAGCTCCCCGTCTAAAGAGGCTTTTAATACCTATATGGATTCACACGGTTGTTTCAGGAAAAATAAATCCTCTGCACTTCCAGGTTGCCCCTTCAAGGGCATGGAGCAGACACTCGGGCATCCCCTGACTCTCCAACTACAGGGCAGGAGCCCAGCAGCCCAGGGCCACCCCGTTACCCCCTTGGAAGTCCACTAGAGCCCACACAGAGCTTGTCACGTAGTAGAATGAGAGAACGAGACTGAGAACATTGGGGGGTGCACGAGAAGGGTCTGCAGGTGCCTTGGTGGGTGCAGCTATAACCGATGGCGTGGGTTGTACCCACGTCCTCTGGCCACACCTGACTTCAGCACTGCTGGGTAGATAGTTCCATGCATGTCACAGAGGAGGGCATCTCTCTGCTGTGCCACCTCAGGGCAGTGCAAGGGTATTAGTTCCCTAAAGGGACGCCTTCCACAGCAGGGGTGAGAGTTGGTGGATGGGAGCCAGCCTCCCCAGCCTCCACTGAGACAATTCTGAGTCCCTTCGCGGCTGCCCAAAGGAAATGCACGGCAGTGGCTCACGGCAGCCACCGTCACAGTTATGCGCCATTTACTGGCTCTGCGCCCGTCTCACTGTCCCCACCGCCGGTCACCCTGGGTTCTGTATTCAGAGGAGACGCTGAGAAAAGGCTGAGCACAC
>CM052442.1:4439668-4461993 GCA_028533085.1 Varecia variegata | reverse complement strand
CCCCCCCCAGGGCTCCTCTCGAACCACCCGCTGCCCCCGGCATATCTCAGGGGCCACCCTGCCGTGCAGCCCCCTCCTGCGGGCTCCCTAGTGGCTGCCTACAGGACTCCAGAGTGCAGAGGGAAGTGGGGAGCACGGTGAAAAGCAGACAATTAGGCCAAGGCGGAGGGAGGGAAGGGCTCAGTCAGGTATGCAGGGTCCCCCAGGTGGAGAACGCAGCTAGAAATTCCGAGGGGAGAAAAGCTAACTCCATACGGCCATGGTGTTGGGTTTTGAAACCCTATACAGTTTTCTGAATCTGTAATTATGTGGTACACACCTAATTAAAATGGACTATAATTGTTGGAATATTTTATTGAAGTCATTTTTTTTTTCCGAACGACAGGTTTAACAGATGATAAAACTTGTCTTGTGGTTAGGCTGGGCTGCCAAGAACCCCGGGCAGAGTACAGAGGGTGGGGCCGTCCGACAGCGGACAGCCAGCGCCAGCTGAATGCCAGCATTCTTTGCTAAGTGCTCCTCCTGAAGGCTTCTCTCGGCCCCGCGCCAAGCGCTCGGGACGGAGACAAATAGCCTGGGTGGGTGTTTTGTGCACAAAGATGACTGAGGTTTGCTTTCGCTCACTGGAGAAATCCTTTGAAATTGTGCTCCCGGGGAGCCAGGGCAGTTAAGATCAGAGGGAGCTGTTTATTCAAAAGCACAGGGAGAAGAGAGTGATCCTTCCCCACTCACAGCCCACACCCTCCTCCAAACCCCAAATGACCACAACCAGACAGGCCTCGACAGTGGCCGGGGAGCTGTCCCGGCTCCTTTCAGGGAATGGGCTGGAAGTTTCTCTCCCACAGCAGCTGCGATTCACTGGCCACCGCCGAGGAGCTGAGAGCTCCAGATGCTCGACTCTAATGTTGACTACCCACTTTAAAGATGAGAAAACTGAGTCACAGGTAAAGTAAACGGTTGAAGGTCTCACGGCGAGGAAGTGTGGCACGGGTCTTAACCCCAGCGCCGTCTCCCCGGGAAGCCGATGTTTTTCCACCACTGCGCTCTGACTCAAGCGCTGACTCAAAGCTGGCGTCATGGTTACGAAAGAGACTGAATCAGCCAGGGGGAGGGAAACATGCTCGGAGTCGGGGGTTCCTTGGCCTTCGTTGTGTCTGTCTGTCTGTCCTCTCTGCCCGGCCCCGAGCGTGTCACGAGATCCAGGGCTGCTTCCCAGGTCGCTGGATCCGCACAGCCAGGGCGGGCTGGGGGACCAGGGAGAAATGCATTTGCGTCACTGCCCGAGAACCAGGGTGCTCACTGGCCCCCCGCTCTGAGCCCAGCGAGGGTGCAGGGGACCCCAGTGGAGAGCTAAGCACTGTCTGCAGACATCGTGATCTGCGATACCGCTTGGTACCGCCCCACCCAGCTGGGAGGCGGCTATTGTCGTCCCGGGTTACAGGTGACCCACAGGGGCCATTTAGTCTGACCTAATGTGGCACAGTGAAAACAAAGTTCCCAAATCACCAGGAAAAAAAAAAAAAAAAAGCATATTCCCAGAGATTCTCCAGTTTGTGGGGTTGTTTTCGTTGTCGTTGTTAAACTTATTTCCTTCTGCATCTGTCCTCGTTTGTCCACCTCCCCTCAGCTGACTCTGTACCGTCACATGCCTCAGGATCTCGAGCCTCTCCTGCGTGACACCTGTGCCGCGTGTGTGTTTCCGCCACCAGGACCTGGGCCCTGGAGGGAACATGAGTCTTGGCTTCCAGAGCCGACGCGGCCCCAGGGGGCTTTGGGGTTCAGAATGTCCCCCTACCCCTGGCTTCAGTTCCTGCCTCTGTAGGCCGGGCTCACAGGGCCGACCCCAGGGTTGCTGTGAGGAAGGAGGGAACCGTGGCATTCGGATCGTGTAGGGCCTGGCTCAGGCCCTGAGCCCCCGCCCCTTCCTTCCCCAGCCTGGGACAGAGGAGGCTTCGTGTGGGACGCGCTCTGACAGCTGTCCGGGAAGGGGGGTTATTTGTACAAAGCAGCCTGACTGTGTCTAAATCCCTCCCTGGGGCACTGGTTCCAAATTGAAATGTGGCAGGTTTGATCCCTGGCACCGCACCCCACCCGCCCGCTTCCCGTCCTGTGTTATCACCACGGTGAGCGCCTGCATCTGCTCCTGACCGCTGGGTCACCCGGCCCCCCTCCCTGCCCTCCTCCCTCTCCCTGCCCACCTGTTGGAGCCGTCCATTTGGCGTGGGGAGGAGCGGGCGTTGCCTGGCCTTCAGCTCTCAGCCCCAGGACAGTGACAGTGGCAAGGGGACAATTACATTCGAGAACTAATTAATTAGCCGGGTGTTCCCATGCCAGTTGTCTCATGTCATTGCCTCATCAACTCTGAGAGAGAGATGTCTCATTATGCCCATTGAAGAGATGAGGAAATTGCAGGTCGAGCAGGTCACTGCCCAAGGTGACAAATGGCCTGGCCAGGGGTGGTTGGAATTCCCACTTGGGGCCTGGTATCCTATTTATAGTAGGAACAGCTGACTTTGGGGCTGTGCCTCCTGGCCCCGGACACCCTGCATGTGGGAGCCCCGATCCCCAAAGGCCAGGCCAGGTAGCCGCCACCCGGCCCTTCTCATACGGGGGACACTGAAGTTGGACAGTCACTAAACTGGGCGGAGACCCTGGCAAAGCACAGTGGTGAGGTGGGACCCGACAGCTGTGCGGCCCCCGACTTCCCCCACTTTGGAGACACAGATGAAGAGGAGAGCCCAGCTGCCCCACAGTGGGCTCTCAGCACTGCACAGTGGCCCTTGGAAGGACAAGGCTTCGTGGAGAGAGGCTGTCCTGTGCCCCGCAGGGTGCTGAGCAGCATCCTGGTCTCTGCCCACTAGATGCAAACTCCCTTCCTCCCGACCATATGTGACAGCCAAAAGTGTCCCTAAACATTGCCAAAAGTCCCCTGGGGGCCGAATCACTCCTACCCCCATTGGGAGCCATTGCCCCACAATTTTCCATCTTCCTTAAAGAAAGCCTGTGTTGTTTATCTCAAAGCCATCCAGAAATTCACAACGTCCAAACAGTAAGTAGCACAACACACCCTGGCACAGGTGGTCTTATCACTGTCAGTACCAATCAGCAACTTGCCTGCAGTAGGTGGGACTAAGTCACCAGGGGCTGGTGACCGAGCCTGGAGGGTGAACAATGGCACTTCAGGGGTCACAGCCTGAGTCCTGTGGCTGACTCACAGGAGACTCTGAACACGTCTGTTTGCCCTTGGGGACTCAGTGTTCTCATCTCTAAAATGGGAAGGCTGAAAGATGTGACCTGCAAGGACCATTCTAAATCTAGTGTTCCCAGACTTCCCAGGTCCTGCTGTCCCAGGACCAGAGTTACAATACGTACGGCACAGGAGCCCACGAGCCCCAGGCTCTGTCCACCTGGCTAACACCTGGCCCAAGTATTTACCTGCTGGACAACCTTAAGCAGGTCACTTAACCTCGCCACGCATCTGTCTCCTCCTCTGTTACACTCTGGGGTCACAGCAGCACCTGCCTCATGTCACCGTGAGGAGTTCTACCTGAGAGTGTGCACAGTACGACAGTGCCCAGCACCGGCCACGGCCCCCCGAGTCTGAGGCTCACTTATTCTCGTCAGGAACACCCTGGCAACATTTAAAACCACGTGACCCTTAAACCCAACCACAGGCCACTGAATCGAATCTTCCAGAGGTGGGAGCCATGTGTGCCTATCTGTCTAAATCCTCCACAAATGATTCTGAAGTAGTGAGTCCCTGGCCGGGCATTTAGAAACCGCTGTAAGTTCCATGAAGTTCTCTAGTGTTAGGAATAGTTCACGTATGTTTCAAGTGCCGCTCTGTACGGGGCCCTGAGTAGTGCAAAGATGGAAAGCTACTCTCTGTCCCCAGGGAGCCCCTGCCTAACCAGGCAAAACAACTCACAGGCCAGATACATAGTCCGGGTGGGCCTCTGTGTCCAGGGCCACAGAGACAACAGAGGAGAAAGAGTGACCTGCAGGGCCTTCAAGTAGGGTCGTGCAGGTTGTTGACTACACAAAGGTGCCCAGAAAGAGTCGACATTTTCTAATTCACACCAAAGCACCATAGAGCCAGTGGCAGGCCCGAAGGTCACTGTCCACCCAGGCTGTCCAGGAAGCTCCTACACATCCATCAGCACCAGCTCAGCTTCTCCCTTCTCTGAGACTTCCCTAAGACCCCAAAAATAAAGTCAACCACCGCTTCCTCCGTGTCATGCCCTGTTGGAGTCTTCCCTTCCCCCGGATTCTGAATGCGGGTTTAGGTTAATGCCACCCCAACTAGTCTATGAGCCTTTGGAGGGTAGGGACTTTTTTTTTTTTGGTTGATGTTCTCAGCATCCAACACAAGGTCTAGTACAGAGTCGGTGCTGAGCAGATGCTTGCGAATGATTAAATCAATGGATGGGTGGATGAATGAATGATTAGATAAATAAACAAATGAATCCCAACCGACTGAAAGGGTTTTAATGAGCGTCATTGAGAAGCACACTCCACCACCAATCAAGAGAGCTGGATGCCAGCTGAAGTGACTTCTTGGAGAAGGAGGAAATGGCCCTTGAAGGACGGATTTGGTCTTGCTAGGTGGAGATACGGTGCAGAGGAAAGGGAGGCAGCTTTCTCCAGCTAATCTCCTGCGCAGAAAATTAGATCAAATAAGTGGAAGATGCCCAGCGTCATTAGTGAAGCCTTCATGGTTTGACGGTTGCTGTGGCAACATGCTCTTCATTTGGTATGGGATCACAAAGTAAATATTTTCACAGAGTCAACAGGAAAATAAAAAGACACGTGTTGCTATGTCTGGGGGAAAGCCAGTCCTTCGCACTCCCGTACGGTGTCCTCGGTGCCGTGGTTATTTTGCCCATGGCTTTCCCCCAAATTGGGCAACTGGAGGACCAGACACATGACAGACATGGACTATATGACCTCCTCTTGCTGTGGTTCTCCGGTGGGCCTCAGTTTCTGTGTCTGTATAATGGGAATACAAATACCCAGGACTCCTAGTAGAATCAATAGCAATACAACATTGACTTCTCGGACACTTCATCCATGTTTTTGGTTTTCTTTCCTTAGGCTGTTCCATTAATGTGCACTCAGCAGAGCTTAGGAATCCATCTCCAAACCTCACAGATGACAATGTGTATTTAAAACGTGTGGAATTTCCTTTGAACCAGTAATTTCATCAAGGGAATCTGCCTTTCAATTATCCAAATGGCAAAGATTTATGCCCGACAATTTCCATGCAGTGCCATAATAATGGCATGATATAAATGAGGTCGGCAAGGAGGGGATGCCCAGAACACAGGGAGACACCCCTACTCTGGAATATTCCACAGAGGGAAAAGTATGAGGACGCAGCAACACGGGGAAATCACTCCTGCATTCCTGTATTCGACCGGGGAGGCACAGACAGAATTCACAACCAGTTTCACCTTTGAGTTCTCTACTGTACAGCTTTCCGTTTTGTTTTGTTTAGAGCCCATTAAAGTAGAACGTCACAGGACAACTTCCTGCATCAACCCCAAAGGGGACTCAGCAACCAAGTGTCACGTAACCGCAGTTGTCAAGAGCTCGCTTCCAGCAAGCCCTCCCCGGGATGACGTGTGCTTCCTCTGAAGTCCACACGCTGTCGTGGTGCACAGCATCGGGGCCCAGCTCAACACAACAGCAGCCGCGTGCCAGCCTCGCGCTGGGGGCGCAGAGAAGTGTGGAGAACAGGTCTGCCCCCTCCAGACAGGACGGTAGCGAGAGAAAAGGGACACTGTGCAGAGACGGCCAGTTCTCCAGTGGACCGTCTCACTGTGTCCTGTACCTGCCCGGCCTTCGCTCTAACTCTCACCCCAGACTCTCACACTGGGCGCAGCTCCGGGGTTAGGAGAGTGGATGCTGCAGTCGGGGGGGTCCCTGGGAGCCAAGCCCAGCTCCACCAGGCCCAGCTGTGTGAGCCTGGGGCAGTGACATGACCTCTCTGTGCCTGGTTTCCCACCTAGGAAAGCAGATGATATTAGTGCCCCTTCATAGGTGGTGTCAACTTCCTTGGTCTATAAAGCTTGTGGGACGGGGCATGAGCCTCAGCGAGTTCTATGTGAAGCCTCTCTATTAACGTAAGTTCACAAGCAGCTGAGACAAGACTGACCTCCAATCACACCATCTTTCTACCCAACACCACTCCCAGATGTGCACAAATAACTCTGAAATGAGACTCTCCAAAGGGCTAATGTAGAGGGTCAAACACCACAGAAGCCTGGGGCAGGGGAGGGACAGAACTGATGGACTGTGACTGCCTTGGGTTCAGCTTCTGCCTCTGCCACTCACTGATGAGCTAACTTTCCACCTAGCTCCTCTCACCTCTGTCCTCTGTAAGACAGAGCAGCTTCCGCCCACTCGTGGAGAAGTCTCCACCAGCAGTGACCATGCACCAGGTGCAGCCCAAGGACTGTGCCATAACCCGGCACCACGGTGCCACGCGGGGCTGTGGGGAAGGTCACGTGCGAGAATCTTATCTGCACCTGCACATACCGGGGACCCAGTCAGTAGGTACAAGAAGAGTCTCTCGGCTGCAAAGTACTCAAAGTGGAAGGAGCTAAGACAGCTCTCTGGAGAAGCAGGGGCTCGGGATGGCCTTGAAGGAAGATAGGACTTGGGATAGCCAGAGACAGGACAGCAGAAGAGGCCACTCAGGCAATGATCCAATGCCCGCAAGATCCTCAGATGGCCAGACTCTAACAGAGCACCTGTGTCTGGAGCACAGCAGGTGGTTGCAGAAAAGAAAGGCAGGAGGAAGGAGGAGAGGAAGGAGGAGGGAGAGAGGGATGATATGGGAAATGTCAGAGTCCAGACCTCTTCCCAAAGCCCCATCTGTGGCCAGCGCGATGCTGACACCACCTCCCCCCCCTGTCTGACCCCACACAGAAGGCCCCTTGTCCCGCAGCCTGTTCCGCAGGGTCTCAGGGGGACGTGATTACAAACCCCGGCACTCCCATTTCACCCCCTCGCAGGGCACTGTTCCCACTCAGGCGTCTGCCTCCCTCCCCTGGCGACATAATGCGCCCAGCTCGCCACTGAGAGATTTAGTGTCCCCTCCCAGCCCCTGAAAAGAAAAATGTAGCTTGAGATTTTAATTCCTATTCACGTCATTTTACAATAGCTTCATTCATCCCACTAGCAGTATGATTTTTTTTAATTTATGGAGTACATTTGTGATGTATGAATTAGAGAAAGGAAATGTTATTAGAAAGGTCCCAGGGAGTGAGCTGTTTCTTGTCTGAGGACTGAGAAAGTAAGTGTGAAGGAAAAACAAGTGAGCCAGGGGCAAAGAGAGCTGTTTCCCGCCTGCAGGGTGGCCCCCAGAGTGCTGTGTGTCTTGGGGCAAGGCACTTAACCTCTCTGGGCCTCTCTAAGGGGTGGCTTCCCAGTCTCATCAAATAGTTTCTTTGTTAACCATTACACACCCCTGTGAATTAGGCATGGCTGTTACCATAACTGATACGGGAGGCACCCTTTGGGGGACCCGGCCCCTGACCCCACCCCATCTCGGGGGGCTCCAGCTGGTAAGAGCGCAGCTCTTCCCCACCCGCCTGCTGTCCGGCTTCAGCTGTCAGGGCCCCTGTGGGCAGAAGCACAAGTGAAGAAACCCAGTAAGGCTGCAGAGGCCAACACTCTGGCCTCGTAAAGCCCTTTTCCAAAGCAGCTGCCCACAGCTGCCCAGAGCTGAGTTCTGCTCTCAGTTGGCCCACTGCCCTGGAAACGGAGGGCTGGGGCGTGGGGCCAGGGTTGGGTGGAGGGGAGAGGGAACAAAAGGCCTTCCTGGAGGAGCGGGAGGGGACTGCTCCCTCTGCCCACCCAAGCCTCAGTTTCCCCCACCGTAAAGTGCAGATAATCCCTCCCGCCACGTTGCACGGTGATGGTGAGGAGGCGGGAGCAGATGTTACGCAGCCCAGGGCGCGGCCTGACATGGAGCGTGTCCTTGCTGGGCTCGCTCAAGGGTCCAGCCCAAACCTCGCTCTCCAGCTTCTGCTACTGTCTCGCCCATCCCCGCTCCTCCTGGCCCCCAGACCTCCAGGAACATACGTGCCTGTCTCTGCCCCTACCCCGCTGGACAAGTTGCCAAATTCTGGTGCTTCTTGACCGACAGTTTCCAGCTGAGAGCCAGGTGCTGGCAGCTCGATCGATGCCTGTTGAAACGGCCATTCAGCACGGGAGTGCTTTTCCTGGTTTGCTGCAGATGGGTTTTATTTTTACTTCATTTACCAAAACTTCCCCAACAGGTTGCAGCAGAGGAACAAGCAGCATGATGTAGCAGGTCCACCTGTGCTCGCGAGCCAAGTCCCGGGCGCAGAGGAGCCAGGCGAGCTCTCGGGCCTCCTTTCTGCTGATGCTGGAAACCTTCAGGTCGCGGTAACTCGGTGCCTCCCCACGTACAGTCTCCTTGGGGGAAATGCCCGGTCCCTCCAGGGCGTGTCCTCCCTCCTGCTCTCCCCACTCCAGGGAGGGTCTGACTAGCCCTGCACACAGCCCTCGTCCCCTCTGTTCTCGTTTCCATATCCAGGTACCCAAGGAAGATGGCTGCCTTTCTCCCACACTCTCTGTTCACAGGGCCCACCCTGTCCTGGGCCCCCAGCCCTCTCCCAGCAGCCCCTCCACCTCAGGGGGCTCCAGACAGGTGCTATGCAGGGGCTGCAGGACCATGAGACCCCTAGATTGGCAGCTCCTTGCTCTGCGGCCGGCAGGGTCCTGCCCCTCCTGTCCAGATCACATGCGAGAAGTGAGCTGGGCCCCCACGCTGACCTGGCCTTGCTGCTGCTGCTTCTCCCAAAGGTGATTGAAGGAGGGGGCAGGCATGTCTTCTGGGTGCACATACGCCCAGCTAAAATCTGGGTTTATAATAATACTGTGTGAGAAGGTGTTGTGTGCACGTGTGTATGAGTGCGTGTGTGTCTGCCACAGTGGCCTACCAAGGGAGATGTTCTCTATTTGCACTACTAGAAGACACAGCAAGACCCTGCAAGGTGGAACCATGTGTCCACGCTCACACAGCCAAGACATGGAGAACAAGGGCTCCTCTCCAGTCCTGCACTTCCTGCCCGTGTCACGGGCCGTTGCACACCCATCCTGGTGTCCCCAGCAAACAGCAATGACAAAACACCCCAACCATCACTGTGCACCAGGTGGTTCCCTCCTCCACTTACACAGACCCACTTCTCCCACTGTGCAAATCCCTATTACGTCACAGTCAGAAGGAAGTGACCCAAATGGAACCGCGAACACCCTATGGGCAGAAAACGAGGTGTAAGATCGCATCGGTCCCTCTGACAGTTAAAGTAACGTTTTATGTGAGCAATCTACTCTTGCTCTGATTACCATGCAGTATAATTTTATCCTGGCTGTTCTGGGCCTGCCGAAGCCTTGCTCTTTTAAGTGTTCCAATGCTCTGCTCGCCAAGATAAATGATTATAATGGACAGGGCATTGTCAATCTATAGCAAAGCTGATCTCATTAGGCATGCCAAGGGCCAGCTCTGGGGCAGGTAGCTGAGTGGAGAGGGGTTTGATCTCACCCTCTCCCTGTAGTACAGTCCACACTAGCACCAAAGGCTGGAGGGCAAGAGAACAAAGGGAACGTTATGTCTCTGAATTCAAATCTTTCCCTTTGAAATGAGGCGTCCGGAATGGCCAATAAAACTGTGGAAATGGATTTCTGGCTGCATTTGATGTTAAGCCTTTAGTGTCAAGCGCCAGGTCTACTGGTTGCCCCCCCTTCCTTTCTTCCTCTTGCTACCCTTGTATCCCCCCTTCTCTGGATGGCCTTGTGGGGAATTTGTACCTTCATAAATAATTTCTCAGAGTTGGCGGGTAGACAGTTGCATCCCATTTCGGCTTTGACATGAGAAGAGCAAATTAAGTCTTAACAGGACGGAGACTTGCTCTTGTGTCTGTAATAGAATTGGCCTCGTACAGTTTGATTAGGATGCAGACTTCTCTCACTCCATCTCACGTCTTTGGTTTATTAAGGCGTCCCCTGGACGGAGGCTCCTTCCTCTTCCCCTGAGTCATCGTAATCCCACATTCCATCCCTTTCTACCTAAAGAGGAGAGCTGGAGAGAAAGTCCAGGGTTTGGAGCCACCTCGCCGATCACCTGTAGCCAGATATCCCTGACGAGGGGCCGAGTGTTCACCTTCAGCCTTCAGCATAGTCCTTGACTAGGAGACAAGGACGTGCCCCATCCAGGGTGACAGCCTTGCCGTCACCCTGAGTGTTCTCAGGCTGAGAAAGGATGGAAATTTGAGCACCAGACCACTATCCGTTGGTGGAATCCCAGTGAGATTGGTGTGTAGCTCCGGCCACCCCAGCTATGCCCCTGAGTGGGGTCAAGCTAATCGGCCCCAATCTCAGAGTGGTTCCTGGTTCACAGTGAGAGGAAAGAGCCTGTGCAGAGAACAGAAAAGGGGATACAGAACCTGAAAAACCAGTTTCCAGTCCCGATGCCCTTACGGGGTGATCTTGGGCTACTGACTTCTCCTCCCTGCGGCTCAGACTTCTGGCTGTCAAATGAGATCGCTGCTGTGAGTTCTAAAGGAGACTGGATGCAAAAGTGTTGTTTAAACTCCCAACTCACCATGCAAATAATGCAAATCAGCATTAGCATTACCACAAGAACATCACACCCACTAATCTCATTTGATCATCATAATAGGTTAGCAAAGAAAGCGCTGTTTCCTTCCACACTTGGAGCAGGGAAACTGAGGTCCCAGAGCACCTTGCACTGGCCGTAGAGCCCACAGAAGAATTGCATTTCCTGTAATAGAGCCATCCGGGTCTGCTGGAAACCATGGAAGTCTTGCGGTAAAATGTACCAAACATCTTTTTTTTTTTTTTGAGACAGAGTCTCGCTCTGTTGCCTGGGCTAGAGTGAGTGCCGTGGCGTCAGCCTAGCTCACAGCAACCTCAAACTCCTGGGCTTAAGTGATCCTCCTGCCTCAGCCTCCCGAGTAGCTGGGACTACAGGCATGCGCCACCATGCCCAGCTAATTTTTTCTATGTATATATTTTAGTTGGCCAGATAATTTCTTAAATGCTTAGAACACCTGGCAAGACAGCAAGAAGTCCTGGGGTCTAAATCTAAGTGGAGTTAAAGAAGGATGCAGAACTGGGAAGCCCTGAGGACACCTGGTAACCCAGGAGAACTTGACCTTGCATTTTCAGAGCCTCCCAGGGTACAGGGACAGAAGACAAAGCCCAGAGCCTATTCAAAGGGTGGGGGGTGTCCGAGAGAAGCTCTTCCTTATGAAAAGTCAGGTTCTCAAAGAGCGTGAGGGTGAACCAGATGGACACACACACACACACACACACACACACGGAACACAGCCTGAGTGCTGAGTAGAGAAGGCCGTGGAGTGTCATTTAGGGTCCCATGATACAGCATCCTGCTCCCTCCACATCCAGCCTGTCTCCCTGCACCCTCTGGTTAACCGTCACCCCCGAGCTGCCTCGACTCACTTTCCTTCTGGTGCTCCCTCCTCCCCTGCCTGCTGTGGGCTGCACACTCCCTGGCTGGAGCTTGCACGAAGCCACATACCCCAGCTTCACTCCACATCTGCTAGTGTAGAGGGGACATCACCTGGGGGCACCATCCCTGGCCCCAACTCCTCTCCTAGCTGACCCAGGCAGGGTGATGGCCCCAGCCCACGGGTATGGGTCAGACCCTCTGTGACCCTCCCTTTGCCCAGAGACCTCGATGCTAAAGAAGCAAGGATGAGCTGGTCCAAACTCCTGGGTGTTGCCTTGACCCCGTCCAAGCCCTGAGCAGCAGGACCAGGCCTGAGGCCACAGGATGCACCAGCAGAGGCAGCCCCTGTGAGGTCCCAGCCAGGCTCCCGGCCACCCGACTGCAGCCGGAGCGCAGGGCTCGCCCAGGCCCTGATGCTTTTCTGCAGTAGCCTCTTTGCTCCTCATGGCAGCATTGGGGGGACAGGGGAGGAGGCAGCCCTCCCTCTGTCTATTTACAGAGGACAAAAGTCTGGCAGGCAAGTAGCCCAGCCGAGGCAGGAGATGCCCAGGGAGAGGAGAAGAATGGATCTGAGAAGGTCCACCCAGTGTTTACAGACGGCCTCCCTCAGACGAACCTGGAGAAGTTCGGGGCCTTTGAACTGACCTTTGCCGGTGGAGCTGCACTCTGTCTTCTGGGAAAGGCTTGGCCCAACCCAAGGTGATGTGTTCCAGGACTGTGCCAGAGGCAGGCTCCACCCAGCAAGCAGAAAGTGCTGACCAGGGTTCTGGGCCGCAGCGGCTGAGATGTCTGGAGACCACAGAGAAAGACTCGAGAGTGACTCTGGTATAAGACAGGAGTCCTTTCACTAGACTGGAAAGAGGCAGATATCACTGTAACCTGCAAATTGAAAGTTCACTCGACCAGATACACGTACGACCTCCCCATTCTGCGACTGACAAACTGGAGTTGCAATGGTGAAGACAGTAGAAAGCCACAAGGGCTGGAGGAGACATAGCAGCAGATACAAGACTTCAGCAAACCTGCCCACGATGGGAGGAGAGAGAGGAGCACTGACAGAAGAATCCCAATAGAAGAAACCACAGGCCAGAGCCTCACAGGGGCCTTTGGCAGAGGACAGACAAGACGCACCGAGGAAGCCCGGAGGGCTCAGGACCACAGACGCCCTGCGTGGAAACGCAGGTGTCAGAAGCAGAGCCGCAATGGAAGATGAACTGAACACAGAAAAGTGGCCAAATAAATGTCTGCACCTATTTTTTAAGTGGATAATTTTTCTTTAAAGAAATTAAAATGGGAAGAACTGGGATTGCTGGTGTAGTCACCAGTCCCTGAGAGCAGAGACCTTTAGATGTGGGGGAATGAGCCCCCCGCCAGGGCAGAACTCACCCCCCGCGCCCCCACCCGAGAGAGGCCTGCCTGTCGGCAGCTTTGCCCAAGCACACAGAGATCCCTCTTTGTGTGCAGCATCAGAGAACTTTTTTAGGTACATGATTAACCCAGGATCAACAGACGTGTTAGGGAGGTCAGAAAGTAAAAGAGAAACCAAAGTGAACCAACTGAAAAACTGATTTTAAAGGAAACAAAGATAATTTAGGTAAAATAAACTTGTATTCTCAGAGATATATAAGAAGACATTGTATCTCTAAGGCAAGAACACAACATCATGTAAAAGGAACAATCAGATAACAAAAAAGAGTTCTGAGAAATGAAATATATGATTGTCAAAAAGAAAGAAAATTCAATACGAGGCTTGGAAGGTGACAGTTAAGGAAACCTAGAAAGCAGGGCGAAGAAGCTATGAGATGGAAATATGAGAGAAAAGTAAAGAGGTACACTAGCCTGAGCAAGAGCAAGACCCCGTCACTACTATAAATAGAAAGAAATTAGCCAAACAACTAAAAATAGAAAAAAAAATTAGCCGGGCATGGTGGCACATGCCTATAGTCCCAGCTACTCGGGAGGCTGAGGCAGGAGGATCGCTTAAGCCCAGGAGTTTGAGGTTGCTGTGAGCTAGGCTGACACCACAGCACTCCAGCCCAGGCAAGAGAGTGAGACTCTGTCCCAAAAGAAAGAAAAAAAAAAGTAAAGAGGTACAGTTTAAGAGATTCTGCATCCAACTAATAAAAGTTCTAAAAAGAGAAAACAGGTTAAAATGAAGAAGAGAAGAGTGTCTGTCCCCCAAAAAATAATAATACAAGAGAATGTTCCAAAGGCAAAGGACAAAAGTTGTCAGAGAAATTGGGTCCATTGAGTGCCTAGTACATTCATTATGAAATTTTAGAGCACCAAAGGTAAAGAGGAAATTTTAAGCCATCCAGGGGTCATCTTCAAAGGAAAGGGAATAAAACCAGTATCAGACTTGACATTAGCACCAGCAGTCTGAGAACACAGTGGTGAAATTCCTCCGATGTTCTAATAGAAAGTAAGTGTCATTTAGAATTCTATACCCTGCTAAGCTATCCCTGAAGTGAGAGTAAAATGTAGGAGAAGAAGACAGACATCATGAGACGTGTAAAGATTTACAGGGAGCTTGCAGAGGCTGTGCTTCTGCAATACAAGGAGTGTCAAAACCAGAGTGATGAATAAGACATAGTATCCAACCCAGGACATAAATTGACAGCTCCGTGGCACCCAGAGTAATCAGTCTAGGCTAGAGCAGAAGAACGGAGAGTTTGGGGGAGTGGGAAGGATTTGTGAAAAGGAGATAGAATTCCAGGGATTAGGATATGTTTTTGAGAATCTGAAATACCTCAAGGAGGTGATAAATACAAACCAAGCAAGAAAAAGAAAGAAGACAATTAAAAACTAAAAAAAAAAAAAAAGAAAGAAAGAAAGAAAAAGAAATGGACAGTATTTATTGTAGTAATCACAGTACCCCACTTGGCTGTAAATGCAATATTTACAGAGTACAATTAACATAATTTGTATCATGAACTTCTAAAATACAGACAAAGCATGGTAGACTTACATTTATAAGATAAAAAAACAAATGTTATCAATTTTAACAATATAAACGCAAGTACAGATGTTAGAAATGAGAAGTAGAAGGGACGAAGAGGTGATGAGCAAGGTTGGAGTGCTAATTTGTTTGTCTTATAAACAGTGAGTCAAATGTCATTGTGTAAGTTAAAGGAATAAAAAAAGTGCACACACAGGTGATTTAAATTTACAAATGCAACTAATAAAGGGACTAATGAATGTGTGTGTGTGCACACACACAGCATGTGTAAAATGGGTTGGGGGCAGAGAGAGGTGCAGGTGATGGTTCAAAAGAACAAATCCTTAATCTGTTACAGGAGGAGGTCAATAGATGATGTCTAAACTCGATCAGTCAAAAATAACATCATTAACGTATTCAGACATGTGGCATTAATCACCAGGACAGATGAAAACAGAGGTGCAGAAATGGTTAAGGGAAGTAACCACCGGTTTACTCAGGAGAAGAGGACTAGAGTGAAGGGGAGATGTGACAAGAGACCATGACTTTTTATTGGAAATCTATCTCAACTACATGATTTTTTAAATCACGTGCAGGTATTTGATAAATATTTTTAGATCTCATTTTTTACTAAGTTTGACTTCGTGCTGTAGTCATGGGTAATTGGATCCATTATACTTAGGATTCTTGGGATGGTCTGAGTTTGCTGCCGTGGCTGTTTCCGATGACGACCACGTTCACGTGGAGGCAATTTTAAACTATCTGGATATCTCTGTTTCACTCCATTCTCAAATCAGACCCAGAAAGCAAGGTTTACAGAGAAAAATGGGTAAGTAACCTGCAGTTTGAAAACACTTTTTGAGGTATGAATACTCCACCAAAACCCTATCCTTAAGGATTCACTCATTCACCTAACCATTGTTTAGTGAGCTTTTACGAAGAACAATGAGATTTTCAATACAGAGGCTTGCCAGACTCCATTTCTGTCCTTAAGGAAACATATGGGCTTTCTCCCCAAAATCAGGTCACAGGGGACAGGTGCAGAGGCTACGTGCCCTTCTGCATACCTTCACCCACACCTGGGTTTTAATACATTGTTGTGGGAAGAACTGATGTCAGGAGGTTAGAAATTTTAGACCCAGATCTTTCATTTTCTCTGGCAGTACAGCCTATGCAAGTCACCTCTCTTATCTGGGCCTCACTTTTTCAAATACGAAATAATAGCGTTTGAGACAGTAGTTGGGGTCTGACGCCTCAGACCCTGTTGCCGTGAGCTAACTGGCCAACCCCAGCAGCTGGGCTGGGGAGCGGGAGAAGCAGGGAGGTCTATCCGACTCCGGGGGCAGAGGAGGCCAACTAGTGACATTACAAGAGGATTGTCTGGGCACCAAAGGGCAACCTGCAGTCTGCACCTGTGAAGCAATCCCACGTGCTGGAAAGATCGCAGGCCTGGGGGTCTAGTGACCAAGGGTTCTGTCCCAGCTCTGCCAAAACTTTGCCGGGTGATCCCGAACAAGTCCCTGCAGCTCTGCGGCCCTCAGTGTCCTCACCTGGAAGATTACAGGGTTCAACCAGACAATCCCCAGAGTCCCTTCCAGCTCTGACATGCTCTCGCTCCATGATTGCGTGACCACCAAATTTAATTAAAATCAGAGCTTTTGCATCACCCCTGTGCTGGCGAAGACAAGAAACACGCCCATGTGCACATGAAAAGGTCTCCGACAGTAGGTCGCTCGGCTTTTCTCGTTGTTGTTGTTGTCTTATTTCTTTCCTGAGCTTATCTGCCCAAGATCAAGGGCTCCCTCTCCCATGCAGGTGCTTATCTGCCCGCTGAGGCCGAGGGCGCATCTCAGCAACTGGCAGCTGGTGAGGCAACGCGGGCGTTTCTGCCGCTGTTAAGCCTCCACCGCTGGCTACGGCGAGGCGTTGCCTGATAAACAGTCTTGCTCCACACACGTCTGCCTGTGCAGGAGAGCGGCTACCTGCCAGCCCGCTCCTGCCAAGGTCTGCACCCAGCCACCTGCAGGTGGGGTCTGCGGAGGGGGAGGTGCCCAAGACGCTGCCAGCCTTGGTGACAAAATGGCTGGGAGCTGCGGCTCCTGTGAGGTGGGCTTCCTGGGCACCTGGACCCTGGGGAGATGCCCCGCTAGCCGGGGCAAGTGGGGATCCCCTGCAAAACCAAGGCTGGGCTTGGCGTCGATGTGTCAGAGAGAAATGGCCCACAGATCTGGCTATTTCTAAAGGCCAAGGTGACTCATTCTTTCAAGGGAAACTTCCCGAGAACTGACATTCGCTGGGCACTGAGGAAACAGATGCAGTAGCGTGTCCAGGGCCCTCCCGTGGAAGAGAGGAAAGGGCATACAAAGCAAGCAGCTGCAGTTATGTTTCATGCTCTCACTTACCTGGTGAGTATAAAATGAACACCTGTTGCGCCCCATTCCCGGCACCATTCTCGGTCCGAGAGAAATTCAGGGGACTAAGACAGAAAAGACATCGAATCTCTCGAAGCTCAGAGCACCAGCTCTCTTCTGACCGTCCTCCAAGGGTAACGGCCACCACGTGCTTCCTCAGGATGGGCTTCACCGGGTGTCTGGATGTGTCAGTTCCCCTCACCCTGATGGCCCAAGGAGGTAGTGATTACAACTCTCCCCATTTCACAGATGCGGAAACTGAGGCCAGAGAGGCTGGGGGCCTTCGCCTGCAACCTCCCAGACAGTGAGTGTCCAAGGTGACATTGGACCCATGCCTGCTAATCTCCAAAGCCTGACTTCCTCTTACTAGAACATTCCGCCCGGCTCAGCCTTCCCAAATCCAGGAGCATCATGTTTCCCACCCCTGCCCTCAGCCTGCTCCTCCTCTCTGCCCTTGCTCAAGGAATGGCACTGCCGTATCAGTCAGCGTGTGGCAGGCCGTGCTGCAGTGACAAACAGCTCTAACTATTCACGGCTTATGACTGCAGGGATTCATTTCCCACTTAAGCTCCAAGGCAAGGCAGGTGAGCAGATGGGTTGTGCTCACCCTGGTCGGTGAGGTGCCCCAGCTGGTGGAGTCTACACTTCAGCATGGGTTTCCCTGGGCACCAGAGCAGCAGTGGGGGCCGGGGGGGTCTCGCATCAGCTAGTAAACGCTCCAGCCCGGAAGTGACATCTGTCAGCTTCACTCACGACCCGCTGGCCAGAGCCAGTCACAGACCACAGCTACCACAGGTGAGGAGCCTGGACACTGGTGGCAGGAGGGACGTCCGCAAGTACTGATATTCGCCCAGGTTCCCAAGGGTGAAACCCGAGTCTTATGAGATTGCTGAATGCTTCTCCCCTTTGCCACAAACTAGGGGCAGCAGAGCTGACTCTGGAGCCCACAGACATGTATTAATAGGACTTGTGAGACTTTGTCATTGAACTCTTGCATCTCCATTGGCTTATCTGTAAAATGGGGGCAACCCTGCCTGGATCACAGAATTATGGTGAAAATGTATAAGGTAATGCATGTCAAACCCGCTCGGTAACTGTCAGGACCTCTCCCTTCCCTCCCGCCCCTATGCACCCCCATGCCAGTGCCCCATCCTCTCTCTCAACCCTCCGTGCCGGGCTCTCTCACTGGCACTAGTGCAACAACCTCACCCACGGGTCCTTCTGACTCGAGCCACACCCTCCAATCCGTCCTCCACCCCGTGCCACCCTGGTCACCTTCCTGAGCCACTTTGCTGCTTCCCTGTGCTTACTTCTCCTACAGCTCCTCGGAGCATTTGGGTTGGAGTCAGATCCGGACCTACCTTCCCAGCCTCCTGGTTTTCTCACATCCTCCCCATCCTCGTACGCACTGAATCATTTCCCACTCCCAGACTTCCTCATACTCACTGAATCATTTCCCACTCCCAGAGTCTTTCCTGATTTCTGAAACCTGCATATCTTTGACCATGTACTCCTTTTGCTAGGAATAGCCTTTTCCCTACCTCACCTGGCAAACTCCTATTTATACTTCAAAATTCAGCTCTCATGTCACCCTCCTGTGAAGGCTTTCCCACTACCCCAGCAGAGTTAATTATCTTTCACCTGCTGTCAGACTCTTTTGCTGCCCACAACTCCACCATGAGCAATCCCTCCCATGGAGACAAGCCCGGGTTTCCTCACCCAGTCCTCCCTTCTAATGGGCAGAGTGGGAAGAGCGCGCAGACAGCAGACCAAGCCCTGAGTTTGACCTCAGGGCTTTTCTCAGGCTTACTGTGTAATCCTGGAAAACTCTCCTCCCCACCTGAAGCCGTCCCGCAGAGGGGGACTCACCATTTTTGGAGCCACCATAGAAATACCTCAGACTTGGTCATGTTTACTCTCTGCCCAGGGCTTTTTCTATCTGAGGATCTACCTGTCTCCAAAATGACAGGGACTAGAAACAACCTCACCCTTCAAGAGGGAATCCTCCCTCTCTACTCTCCGGGGTGACGTCCCCATTTCAGGCACATCACGTCATGAGATGTTACAGAAAGCACAGCCTTCCTACAACAAAAGTCATACCCACAAATAGAGCAATATGGGGGGCGGGGTGGTTATTTCATCCAAACATGCCCCACGATGGGAACAAGAGCTTTGGTACTTACACCCTAAGTGCAGGGGAAGCCAGAGCTACGTGGGACTGCACACCACCCGCACGATGCGTGGGGAAGTTGGACTCAAGAGATAAAGAAACAGCACAGGATGGAGAAGTGGCTGACTCAGGGTCCCTAACCCTAACCCTAACCCTAACAAGTTCAGGCCACGGGCAGAAGTCCAGGTTTCCACGTTGTTTGTTCAGAAGTTCATTGAAAAGCGAGTCGCACAGCTTGGTGACAACCCGCAGGTGTGCAGGCAACTGAGAAGTGGCAGGTGGCACGGGGAGTCCACTCAGCCTCCGTGGGGGTGAACCTGGTCTCTGCCCATCAACAGAAACAGGCCTCCAAAACACACCACTGGGGAGAGAAAGATCCATCTCTGATGGTCTGTGGGATGAGATACACCATACCACTTATGTAAATGTTTAAGCACAAAACAATAATGCGTACTCAAATATTCAGTGGCTTGGAAGGAAGGACATTAAACTCACAGTAACAGCTACTTCTGTAGACCAGGATGTGGACCAGGATGAGAACAATGGCCATAGGAGGCCGGGGTAGGTTGTAGATTTATCTAAAAGTTCCTAATAGTTTTTGAAGTGTCTAGCACACTCACATGTTACTTGCAGAATAGTTCCACTACATATACAGAAAAATAACTGAAACGAACATGAGAAAAGGTCAATGGCTCATTCTGGGTGGTGCGAATATAAGGTGATTGTAAATTTTTTGCACCTCTTTCTTTTTTTCCAAATGTCCCCTAGAAAAATGCTAGGAAAAGAATTCTGGGTTCAGATCCCATCTCTGCTGCTACCAACTTGGGGATCCCCTTGCCCGCTGGGTGCCTCAGTTTCCTCATTGGTGCCCAGGGTTGAATTAGACAATCACTCGGGTTAGCCCCAGTTCACAGCCCTTTGAGCTCTGAACGCAGGTGGGCAGATCCCTCCCTAACCAGGTGATATTTTTCTAGCCAGATTCAAAATAAACCAGATGTTCCAAACGGAAAAGTATCAGTTGCTAAAAGCCAGAAAGAGAGAAGATGGAGGAAAAAAACAATCGACTTAGGGTTCATGGGGAGAAGCAGCCACAGAGTCTTACCAACAACACAAGTGTCTCTGTGTGATGCAACACCCCCTCTTCTGCACACACGCATGTGCACGCACACACCCCGCATGGCAGGACTGTACAAGTGACTTAACTTGGACCTCAAGCCAGTCTCCACTGAATGGCCCCAGAGAGTTCTACCTCATTGTGTCAGTCATGGAGGTCAGGCCAGTTCATCCAACAGCAAGAACCTTTCTCTAGGTCCTGACATTGCACCACGTCCAGCCCTTCTTGCCCGGGGTGCTCGTGCAGACACAGCCACGTTTCCCCTCCAGTGGAGTCAGCCCGTGGAAGCCCCTCCTATCTACCCATCCCATGCCACCTCTCAGTGCCGTTAGAATGAAAGCACCTCACTGCCCTGAAACACTCCAAGGCGGCTATGGTCTGATCCCAATGGTCACCAGCCAAGGAGCAAGGAAAGAGACGGGACTCCTGCTCCCGTAGTCATGAAAATCAGCGCCCCGCACTGTGTGGCTGGCGCTGCACCTGCTTTTCCTCACTGGTCCTCACAACAACCTAATTTCACAGGCAGAAAATCACGGTTCAGAGAGGTCTGCCCGGTCCACACTCGACCAGGCCAGGAGCCAGGTCCGAGTTCAAGGATTTTTGACCTGGACAAAGTCTCTACCTATTTGTAGCCCAGCAAGCTCAGAAGCCAGGTGAGCCTGGGTCCCAGGCCCTGAGCCCCCTTCGGTGCACTCTCACCATCGCCATTCAAATCACGCTCAGCACCCCCAGGCACTAGGCAGTGGCCATCCGGTCACTTGGACGTTTGTGAGAGGAGAAGAGGGCACTTTGGAGTCCCCAGGCCAGCTTTGCAATGCCTCCCCTCCTCCGTCTGTAACCTGGCACGAGAATGCCCATGTCAAGGTGTTTTTGCGAGGATCCAGTGAGAGGGCCGGGGGGTGGGGGGGAGCCCCCACAGCACAAAGGTGCTCAGTGAATTCCTCCCGCTCAGGTCAGCCTGGAAACAGTCACGGCTGCTCCTGGCCTGTCCCGGTGGCTACGACAGAACATCGTGTCCCGGGGAGAAGCAAACTCGACGTCTGCCACCGGCTACCTGGGAGCTGGCTCTGCCTGAGGAGCAGCAGGGTGTGTCGGCCAGCACAGCCCCCGAGTGGGCTTCCCCGAGGCCTGAGCAGCGAAGCCACAGGCTGGGACGCGATCTGCTGCCTCCGCTCTCTTTCCATAGCACAGGCTCCTATGGGTCCCAAAAGAAAAAGAAAAAAGTCACTTTCTTCCAAAAGACTCTTCCTTCCCATGAACGATAAGCATGGAAATTATTCGGCCTACGAGAGGCTCTGCTGTGCCGGCCCTGAGATCTCGCCAGGACCTGGGCCAGTCCGCCTTTGGGAGAGAGGCGGACCCCGCGGGCGCACGGGGGGGCCTTTCGGGATGAGCAGAGCGTGAATCGTCCATCAAGGAGAGAAAACAAAACAGCTTTTAGTGACGGCTCAGACATCCGACCATCTCACCAAATCACACTTTGATGAGTTTTATGTAAATGAATCCGAAACACGCAGTTTAAACATCCCTCAAAGCACAGGAGGCTTGGAACTTAGCAGAGAAGTATCCTTTTTACAAAAAAGCAAAAAAACAAAAAACCACACTTGGGGCTTTGCCAAGCCCAGACGTTTGAAAAGCTTTTTAACTATGTCCTGGCATCTGAGCCACGAACCCTGCAACTCCAAGTGGACGCCGGATGCCCACAGCAGAAGCTACCGGAACACTGAGGAAGCCTCCCAGCGTGCTCCACCCCTCTAGCCACGTCTTCAGAAAGAGAAGCCCGAGGCACCACCGCCCCACCGGCACCTCACCTCCTCTTTTTTGCCTTTCCCCAAGCAAAGGAGGAGCCAATGGCCCTGAGTGCCAGCAAGGGCAGGCCGCGTGTACCTGGGCGGCACCGAGCCTCCCCCGTGCATTCTGCATCGGTGTGTCGGTGCCTCCTCTCCTCCCTGTCCTCTCTGCAAGACCGGGGCTCATTCTGCAGTGGGATGGGCCATGCAGGACAGCCTGGAGCCCAGGGCTCTTGGAAAGTAGCAGAGACCCGGGGAAGAAGACGGCAGGGACAGGATCACAGCAGCATCCTCGGGTAGTCAGCAGCCAGTGAGCAGGGACCTCGTGTTTGGAGACTAACCCAGGAGAGGGGTGGAGGGGACGAGAGCCCCAGA
>CM052442.1:4405433-4439168 GCA_028533085.1 Varecia variegata | reverse complement strand
AAGGTCCAGTTCCCCATTCCCAACGCGGCCACGTGTTCACACACAGCAACTCACACAGACACCTGGTGGACGCGCACTAAATATCTGCCTCAACCGACAAACACACAGCACACCGGATGCGTCCAGGTGCTGCTGATACTAGTAGCAACAGTAGCGTTCACCTGCATGGGCCTCCCGATGTGCTCAGCGACGTGTGCCACGCGTTTGGGCCCAGGTGACACCCACCAAACGTGGTGAGGGAGGCGTGGCCGCTCTATTTCGCAGGAGAAGAAATTAGGAGTTGGATGGAGGCAGTTGCCCAAGGGCACAGGTTGGGGACGTGAAACCAGGTCTGTCTGACTATGTGACACTGAACCTCCACACCCGGTCCCATTTCACAGGCTGGACAAGCTGAGGCCACGTGCCTTGCCCTGGGCGAGCACAGTTAACTCAGCAAAATCTCCAAGGCCAGAAGGCTCGTCTTACTTGGCAGTGTTTCCAGACGAAGAAGTTCCTTTCATCATTCATAACCTTTTCAAAACGAATTTTCCAGGGATCCAGCGGCTGACCGGCTCCTGCGCCAACCCCAGCCCAGCCGGCTCTGCGAGGCTTGCGGAGGCCGAGCAGGCCCTGCGGCCCTGTCCGCCAAAGTTCTGGCCACCAGGAAGGGCCCTGCAGCCCGTGAGACGAGAGTGAAGAAATCCACGTCAGGCCCGAGCCCACTCCCGCCCCCCCAGGTCTTGCCTTTATGAGACCACCAGACTCAAAGCTTCGCAGACACAGGCCTGGGCTCACACTGTGCGAGGCTGGGCAAGCCGCTCACCTCCCTGTGCCTCAGTTTCCACACCCAGACCTTCCGTAGGGCTGGGACGAGGAAGGGAGATGGCAATGTCAACAGCCCAACAGCACCAGACTCTCCGGGGGCAGCTCAGAAACGCCAGGTGCGATCACTGATCACGGGCCCCGGGAGCTGTGTTCCCGACGGACCCTCAGGAGACTGACGGGAAGACCCCGTGCCCCACCAACACCAGAGCACCTGGGCCGCCGCAGCCCCTCAGACTCAGGCTAGGCCTCGCCTCTCTGACGGCACCCCAGGCTGGGGGCCGGGACGTCGCTCTATCTGCCCTCCCCACTCCCGTCAGGTAGCCAGCCCTGCCCCCTCCCTCCCTCCTCCACCCCCGGATCCAAACACTCCTTCACGCCTGGCCTAGTCCAACACGGTAACCCCCAACGGGTCCCCCAGCTCCGACTTCCCCAGTCCAGCCCAGCCCATCTGGCCACCGTCCTCTTCCCAGAACGGGGCCTGGCTCCCACCACCCCTCAGTGGATGCCCTTGTCCGTGGAGTCAAAGACCCCTCACCATCGAGGCTCCTGTCCAAGAGACGCCTGCTCTTCGCCTGCCCACCCCCCTCCCACCCTCGGCTGCGCTGGAGCCTCACCCCCCCCCCGCCCCTCACCCCCCTCCCCCGCTGCGGCCAGCTCCACACGTGCAAACTGGACCCACCCACAAGGCCACCTCAAAGGCCACACCCCCACGGAGGAACAGCCCTTTGTCACTGGTGAGCACCCCCCGTGCCACAGTCTGACCTGATGGCCTCCAGAGCCACATGGGAGGTGAGGGGCCATTCCTGGGAAGGAGAGGGAGGCGGGTGGGTATTCACCCCGCAGTCCCCTGCCCCGGCGCACAGCACCTTCCCCAGCTGGCCCTGCCTCCCTTCCCAGGAATCTCATCTGCTTCCCATCCTGACTTCAGCTCCAGGGGCCTGGGGCACTGCACTGTCTCTTAGGATTTCCCTTCCCCTGCTCACCCCTTTGCAGATGGCAAATCTGTTAAATTCTCCCCAAATGACCCAGTTTGAGGGTGTCCTATTTCCTGCCAGGGCCTGACCAATACACATCCTGTAGAAACAGCCTCATTAAACGGCCGCGTCGAAAAGCCTTGCTTCACTCCATCCAGCTCCCGGGCACCGCTCTCTCCCCCGGAGAAATAATTTCCTAGACCTCCGAGAAGTCCGGGGTGCAGTTGGCTTCTGGAAGCAGACGGCAAGGCTGGCTGGGCTAGGGAAGCTGGAGCCCATGTTCCTACCGAGGGCAGGGGCGTGTGAATGTCCCCAGTACAGTGAAGGCCTCCTCTGGAAAACACATCTGCAGCCCCCAGAGTGACAGGGAGGCTCGGGAGAGGGCCCCAGGGAGAGGTGGGAGAGTAGGACCGAGGGGTGGAAATGTTCCTGAAGCATCCGCAACGACAGAGGCCCTGGAGTGAAGAGAGCCCCGAGGGCTGGACGGGGTCCCCCTACATACCCATTAGGGTGTCCGGGGAGCTGCAGGAAAGGTAAATGTTCTCAAAGCTTCCAAGATGATTGTGACAAGCAGCTAGGCTGAATAAATGACTTGGAATTCGTACCATCTCTGAGTACTCAGTTCTACAATCTAATACTAGTCGGATTCAAAGAGGATTCCAAGTTCCAATTCCACTCTAGTCCTTGCAAGAGCCCAGAAGGAATCTGACAGGAGTATGTATGTCATAACCACCCCAAACCTCCTTCTGGGTCTTCCCAACCACTCTGCACTCTGAAGAAGCTTTCCCCAAACTCAGACTTTCTAAAAACCAAAAGATCCCTGCATTCAGGCTCCAAAGAGGCCTGGGCCTCATTGCAACACCCAGGCCCATCTCCAGCATAAATTCCATGTGAGTCCCATGAACCAATAAGTGCATGTTTGAATTAATACCAATATTTACTGGGGGTTAACAAGAATCCACACCAATGTGTATCTCGGAGCTTCATCTGCATGTCCCTTATAAAGTTATTAAAACACCAAAATATAATTTTAATAATCAGTGGGATTTTAATTAACGCAATAATGATCCCCATTCAATGGAATGCCTCAGATTCAAAAAGTAATTACTCATTCACGACACTTAATTTGAAGTGTTGCCACAGATTTGTATCTCCTGAAGCCACAAGAAGTTAGATCATCCCATTTCTTGTTAGAACTTATAAAGCAGGTTCACTTCAGAGAGAGGCCGGAGACCAGGTTCCTAGGGAGGGGAAGAAATGGGAAGAGCCGGAGCCAGTTGGGTGGCCTCCGAGGAAGCTGAGTGTGGTCTCAAGAGAGAGGACTTGGTGGCTTGGCCCAGCACGCTCCCTGCCCCGTGCCCAGGTCCCCAATGCCAGACCCTTGCAGGGATGGAGAGCTCATTACCACCAAAGGAAGGTACTTGTGTCACCTTACGTAGTCACTTCTCTCCTAATCTCCATTTCTTCCTCTACCCAGTGGAGGGAGTGGGGAGTGGTCCTCCTGCCCGCTTGTTGCCATGAGTGAAAGCCTACTGGGTGCTGGTTTCTCCAGACACAGGGACCCTTCACAATGGAGCTGGAAAATGTTCTGGGGCCACCACTCCGGACAACACTGGCAGAGACCCCAGGGCGTGGGTTGGTAGAGAGAAGCAGAGGCCAGGGCAAATTCGACCAGGACGATCCCATTTGGGCGTGGGTGAGACTGGGCTGCCACCCTCCCTGCCACACCCCAACTCAGAGGCATCTCCGGCTGGTCCTCACACACTGGAGGCTCCATGGGATCAGGATGGGGCCCCAAGCTTAGGCGCTCGGGGAGCTGCAGGAGCCGAGAGCTGAGCCTGTGGCCATTCCCAGAGCAGGGTCACACTGAGGCAAAAAGAGAGAGTCCTTTACATGCTCAAGGCAGCTGTGCAAAGGAGACCTGTGCAGGGATGGCCGCTGCCATGGGACCCAAGAGAGCAGACACTCAAGTTAACCTACACACCAGCCATCGGGGATAGCCTACTGAATTACATATGCCACATCCGTTGCTAGGAAGATGATTAATTTAAATTATCATTCCACCAAATCTTTTCCACCTGCATAGAAATCATCCACACACTGACAGCTCAGAGTAAAGTTCAAAAAAACACCTCGCTTGCTTCAGAGCGGTGGTTCCCAACCAGGACAATTTTGTGCACATTTGGCCAAGTCTGAGTGCTGCTGGCATCTGATGCCTAGAGGACAGAGATGCCCTCTCGATGAGTAAACTCTCATAATTTGTCCGTTTCATCTGTCGTTGACTTTGCTGGCAAAAAAACTTACAATAATGTTCCCTGGTTATCCTTTTAATATCTGTAGAATTGGTAGTGATGTCACCTCTCTTATTCCTGACACTGATAATTTGTTTTTTCTCCCTTTTCCCCCGTATCAGGCTGACGACAGTTTCAACTGATCTTGTCAAAAACCAGTTTTTGGTTTCACTGATTTTTCCTATGGATTTCTGTTGGTTTTCCATTTCTTTGATTTCTGCTCTGATTGTTTTTATTTCCATTTTTTCTGCTTAAATTTGGATTCATTTTTTTCTTCTTTAAGTAGTTTTTAAAGGGACGATTGATTTGAGACCTTTCTTCTTTTTTCTATTGTATGTATTTAAAGCTATAAATTTCCCCTAAGCACTGCTTTAGCAGCATTCTATAAATTTTGATATATTTTTATTTTTATTCAGTTTTAAATACTTTGTGATTTTTCCTTTTGATATCTCTTTTGACTCATGGATTATTCTAAGGGTGTTATTTAGTTTCCAAATACAATTGGCTCTCTGTATCTGGGGGTTCACATTCATGGATTTGACCAACCCTGGATTGAAAATATTTAAAAAAAAAAAAAAAAAGATTACATTTGTACTAAACATGTACAGACTTAGTTTTTCTTGACATTATTTTTCTTGACATTAGATCGTTACACAGTATAACGATCTATGTAGCACTTACATTGTCTTAGGTATTATAAATAATCTAGAGATGATTTAAAGTGTATGGGAGGGTATAAGGGAGGATGTATGTAGGTTATATGCAGATACTATGCCATTTTATGTCAGAGACTTGAGCGTCCAGATTTTGGTATCTGCTGGAGGTCCTGAAACCAATCCCCCACAGATACCAAGGAGCAACTGTACTTGACAAATTTCCAGATGTCTTTGTGTTATTAATGTTTAATTCCATGTGGTGAGTGAAAATGTTTTGTGTGACATGGATTATTGAGACTTGTTTTCTGGCCCAGAATATGTTCTATTTAGGTGACGGTTTCATGTGCACTTGAAAAGAATGTGCATTCCACTGTTGTTGGGTGAAGTGTTCTATAAATGTCAATTAGGTCAACTGATTGATAGGATTCTTCAGGTATTATTAATGATTTTCTGTCTACTTGTTCTCTCAATTATTGAAAAGGGGATACTGAAATCTAGAACTAAACTTGTGAATTTGTTTATTTCTTCATGCAGTTCCAACAGTTTTGCTCCATGTATTTTAATGTTTTGTTACTAGGTACATAAATATTTAGGATTATTTTGTTGTCTTGATGAATTAACTGCTTTTCATTATGAAATGATCCTTGATATCCCTTTGTTATTCCTTGCTCTGAAATCTCCTTTGTCTGATTATTAATGTAGTCCCACTTTCTTTTGTTTAGTCTTAACATGGTATATTTTTCCCATCCTTTCACTTTTAAATTATTAGTGTCTTTATATTTAAAATGAGTTTCTTGTAGGCAGCATAGAGTTGGGTCTTATTTGTTTCTTAAAAAAATTAAGCTGACAATTTCTGCCTTTTAATTATGGTGTTTAGATAATTAATTTTTAATGCCATTATAGATATGATCAGGTTTAAATCTTGCTATCAGTTTTCTATTATTCTCATCTGTTCTTTGTCCTTTTTATCTCCTTTTCTGCCTTCCTTTGGATTGAGTATTTTTTTAATGATTCCATGTTATCTCCTTTGGTTTATTAGTTTATTAGTATAACTTTTGTTTAGTTATTTTAGTAGTTGCTTTATGGTTAATATGCATCTTTAATTTATTATGATCTACTTTCAAGTGATATTCTACCACTTTACATACAGTATGAGCTGCTTATAACAGTATACTTCTTTTTTTTCTCTTCCTGGCGTTTGTGTTGTTGTTGTCATACATTTTGTTTTTACATGTGTTATTAAAACTCAACAACATATTGTTAAAATTTTTCCTTTAAGCAGCCAATTATTTTTTAGAGTTTTAAATAATAAGAAAGTTGCCCTTATATTTACCCACATACGTTATCGTTTCTGATGTTCTCCATCCCTTTATGGTTTCCCTTTTAGGTTTCCATGTGGTATCATTTTCCTTCTGCATGAAGGATTTCCTTTAACATTTCTTATAGCACAGGTTTGCTTTTGATGAATTCTTTCAACTTCTGTATGTCTGAAAAAGCTTTATTTTGCCTCTACTTACTGTAGCACAGTCTCAAAGTCTCAACAAATCTGTCAACAATTCCCTTTTTCCTTTTTACTACACTCCAAGGCTCTAAGAGGATGCAAGGAGTGGGAGGATTTAGAATTATTTCTCTTGTGCAGAATATTTCACAAAGGCATAGAGGAATCTGCAAGTGTCTGGCCATCCACTGAGGCAGGAGCCTATGTGGCTAACTGTCATGAATCAGAAGACGTATAATTTTAAGATAGCAATTTTCTCCTAATTGATTCAATGCAATCCCAACCAAAATCCCAACAGCTTTCTTGCAGAAATTAACAAGCTAACTCTAAAATTTGTATGGACATGTGAAGAACCTAGAATAGCAGACACAACTGTTAAAAAGGAGAACATAGTTGGGAGACTAACACTATCTGACTTCAAGACTTATTATGAAGCTACTGTAATCAAGACAGTATGGCATTGGTGTTAAGATAGACAACTAGATTATAGTTGAGAAATCAACTATATATGGTTGATTGATTTTCAACAGAGATATAAAGGTAATTCAGTGGGGAAAGGACAGTATTTAGAACAATTAAATAATCATATGCAAAAAAATATAAATTTCAGGTTAGGTGTGGTGGCTCATGCCTATAATCCTAGCACTCTGGCAGGCTGAGGTAGGAAGATTACTTGAGGGCAGGAGTCTGAGACCAGCCTGAGCAAGAGTGAGACCCCATCTCTACTAAAAATAGAAAAATTAGCCAGGCATGGAGGCAACACGCCTGTAGTCCCAGTTACTTGGGAGGCTGAGGCAGGAGGATGGCTTGAGCCCGGGAGTTTCAGGTTGTAGTGAGCTATGATGATGCCACTGCACTCTAGCCAGGGCAACAGAGTGACACTCTATCTCAAAAAAACAAAACAAAACATATATACATATATAAATTTCAGCCCATACTTATCACCATATACAAAAATTAACTCAAAATAAATGATAAACCTAAATGTAAAACTTTAAACTATAAAACTTAGAGAAGAATACATAGAAGAAAATCCTTGTAACCTTGGATTAAGCAAATATTTCTTAGACACAACACCAAATGCAAAATTCTTAAGGGAAAAAAGTAGAATGGACCTCATTAAAACTAAGAACTTTTGCTCTTCAAAAGACATTTAAGATACTTAAAAGAGAAGCCACAAAAAGAGAGAATATATTTGCAAATTTCATATCTGACAAAGAATCATGCCAGAATAGAACTCTCAAAACTCAATATTTTTTTTAGAAACAGCCTAATTTAAAAATAGGGAAAAGATTTGAGCAGACACTTCACCAAATAAAATATAGGCATGGCAAATACACATATGAAAAGATGCTCAATGTCATTAGTCATAAGGGAGATGTAAGTTAAAACACAATGGGCTATCACTACACACCTATTAGATTGTCTAAAATTAAAAAGACTGACCACACCAAGTGTCAGTTAGCATATGGAGCAACTGGAATTCTCATACATTTCTGGTGGGAATGTAAAATGATACAATCACTTTGGAAAACAACCTGGCAGTTTCTTAAAAAGTTAAACCTATATCTACCATATGATCCAGCCATTCCACTTCTAGGTATTTACCCAAGAGAAAAGGAAATATATGTTTATACAAAGACTTGTACATTCATAGCAACTTTATTTGTAATAGCACCAAACTGGAAACAATCTAAATCTTCGTTAACAAGTGAATGGATAAACAAATTGTGGTATACCCAAATAATGGAATACTACTTAGCAATAAAAATGAATGAACCAATCCTACTCACAACCGTATCAATGAATATCAAAATAATTATGCCGGGTGAAAAAGCCAGACGTAGAAGAGTATGAACTGTACAACTTGATTTCAACAAAACTCTAGAGAATGCAAACTGGTCCAGAGGCACAGACAGCAGATCGATCAGTGGTTGCCTGAGGCTGGGGCAGAGAGAGGTGCAACAGGGAGGGACAGGAGGAAGAGATTACAGTGGAGCTGAAGAAACATTTGCAGGTGATTGATATGTTCACTGTCTGAGATATGCTGATGATTTCATGGAGGTATACATATGTCCAGACTTAAATTGTGCACTCTAGTCCTGCGTGGTTTTCCATGTGTCAATTATACATCAATAAAGCTGTTAAAAAAGTACACTGTACACGGGCTTTTGGGATCCACAGCCCCATCCTTTTCACCCAAATTACTTACGTGGGTCTTACACCATTGGAGAACTTCCAAATGAATGAACGTCTTGGTGTTTCTGCCAGTCACTCTATATCACAAGTTGAAAAAAGATCCTCATCACAGACAACTATCCTTGCAGCTGGCTCTGACATTTCCCTTATGACCCTGCACTTCTATTCTGATTCTGTGCAACTCACATTCCCTCCACTTTCTGCCCACAGCATTTGCACTGAGGTGCTGTCTGCTCACAAAGAACAGTGTCCCTCCCTACATCCAAGGTCAGACTTCCAGCCCTGCCAACAAGTAAGACAGCTGTGTACAAAGCTGATACAAACATGCGAGCATGTGGGCAACAAAAGAAAAAATAGACAAATTGGACTTCACGAAAATTTTTAAATTTTGTACAACAAATGACAATATCAACAGAGTAAAAAGGCAGACCACAGAATGGGAGAAAATATTTGCAAATCCTATATCCAGGGCATTACTACCCAGAAATGTACAGAGAACTCCTAAAACCCAACAACAAAAAAACAACCAGATTCAAAAAGTGCAAAGGGCTTGAAAAGACATTTCTCCAAAGAAGATATACAAATGGCTAATAAAAAACATGAAAAGATATTCAACAGCACTAATCGTTAAGGAAATGCCCATCAAAAAAAAACTACAAGATAACAACTTACACCTGTGAAATGAAATGGTAAGTAAGAACCCAACGTCTCCAGATGCAATGGCCTCCCCATAACTGACCGAGATGCCAAATTACTATCATATAACAGGAACCAGGCAGCCATGGCAGAGTGACTGAAGAGTGGCCACGTACCCTTTGTTTCCAGAAAGGGCAGTGCCAGGCAAAGGTCCTGTTTGGGCCTCTGAGACATCATAACCAGAGAACTCCCCCCACCAGCCTCCTGCAAGGGGTATTCAACAGAGACCTCTGGTTTGGGGCTGAAAAGCTACCCAGTCAGGACCAGTAATTTTCAACCAATCTGGACCGAACAAGTTTAAATCTTTCATTTGCATATACAAACCTGATTGGGGACCAAGGCAAGAAATGCCACTTTTTAAGCCAGGTGCCCTCTTTGTTCCCTGGAGCACACTTTCCTTTTATATGGGAGGCTGTGTCTCCCCAATCTGCAGATTGTTTTGTATAGAAAATAAAGCTCTCTCTTTTTCCTCTCTAGATCTCATGGTCTTTTGTTAACACACCCATTGGGATGGCTACTATCAAAAAAAAAAAAAACACCAGAAAATAATATGCATTGACAAGGCTGTGGAGAAAATGGAACCCTTATGCACTGCTGGCGGGAATGTAAAATGATGCAGCCACTGTGGAAAACAGTATGGCCGTTCCTCAAAACATTAAAGATTGAATTATCACGTGATCCAGCAATTCCACTTGTGGGTGTGCTATGACCTGAATGTGTGTCCCCTCAAAATTCAATCTGTTGAAACCCAGTCCCCAGTGTGATGCTATCCAGGTAGGGCCTTGGAGAGGCAATTAGATCAATCCACCCTGGTGAATGGGATCAGTGTCCTCATAAAAGAGGCTGAGGAAGATTGTTCCCCCATTTCACCAAGCAAAGACATGGCCAGAAGTTGCCATCTGTGAGGAACAGGCCCTCACCAGATGCCAAATCTGCAGGCACCTTGACCTTGGACTTCTCAGCAACCAGAACTGTGAACAACAAGTTTCACATTTATTGTTTACAAATTACCCAGTCCAAGGTATTTTGTTACAGCAGCCTGAATGATCTAAGACAGGGTATAGACCCCAAAGAACTGAAAACAGGCTCTTGAAGGGATACTTGTACACTCATGTTCATCGGGCATTAGCGGAAACATGGAAGCACCCCAAGTGTCCATTAATGCAGCACCCCACAACCTTTTTGGCACCAGGGACTGGCTTCATGGAAGACATTATTCCACGGACTGGGGATGGGGTGGGGAGGTGCAGAGCTCAGGCAGTAGCCGTTTCCTAACAGGCCACAGACGGGTAATGGGCCATGGCCCAGGGGTTGGGGACCGCAGCATGAATGGATGAGCAAAATGTGATATGTACATACAATGGAATATTGTTCAGCCTGACAGAGGAAGGGAATTTTGACACATGCTACAACATGTGTGACTCTTGAGGATGTTATGCTAAGTGAAATATGCCCATGGAAACAGGACAGATGCTACACTTGAATGAGGTACCTGGAGTCATCCAATTCGTAGAGACAGAAAGCAGAACGGTTGCCAGGGGCTCAGGGGCGGGGGAAATGGGAGTCAGTATTTAATGGGCGCAGAATTTCAGTTTTTCAAGATGCAAAGAGTTCTGGAGATGGATGGTGGTGGTGCTTACACATTATGAATGTACTTAACACCACTGAACTGTATATTTAAAAATTGGTTAAGATGATTAATTTTATGTGTATGTTAACACAATTAAAAACTTGGATGGAGAACAAACAAAGCACATGCAGGAACCTTCATGTACTTTTCCCAGGGAGCGGGCCCTCCAATTCTTTCTCAAATCCTACTTTTTGGCTCTTTTGTAATAATCTTGCTTATTTACTTTTTTTTCATGCATAAAGACCTAAGGCAACTTCTTGTGTGTGTTCTCCTTCTCCCAACTCACAATAGCTGTCAGTGAGGGGGCGGGACAGCATCGTTGGGCTGGCAGGGACTAGAGACGGTGACCTGGACCGATCCATGCATCTTACAGACCAGGAACGCAGAACCCAGGGAAAAGAAGGGATCTTCCTGAGGTCATCCAGGAAGTTAGTGGCCACGCTGAGACTTGAATCCCAAAATATTTCAAATCTCCTCTCAGGCTCTCACCTGTACGCAGCCGGTTTGAGAAACAGACAGAGCAACCACAAAAAGCAAAGCAGACAAAAAAGAGGGACAGAAGTCTGGAGCCATTTAGTGTCAGTGAAAAACAATAGTCCCCTAGTGAAGCCACCAGTATCCAGCGTGGTACTAGCTGATGTTCCCAACCAGAGCCCAGAATCCAACAGACAAAGCCACCTTGTTCCCACTGCCTCTGCCTAAGAGGAAATTATTTTCCACTTGAAGTCCTTAAAACGAAAAGGTGATCAGTGCCGAGATTGCTAAGCTTCTGTCACCAAGCATAGCTTCCAAACGGTTCCAAATCTGAGAAGGAATGTTCAGGCTGGACTTCCTATGTGTGTACTTATTTATAAATTAAACATATGCATCATTAAGCAAGTACTGTTACATATATTGAGATGAATTAAATATAAATAAAAGTTCTAGTGTTTTCTCCACATCTCAGTGACAACTCCCTGCACTTCACCTTTGGAAGCCACCAATGGAACGCATTCCACCGTGTGGCACAGAGCGCTGGCCTGGTCAGGAAACCTGCACCCTACCGCAGCCTGTGCCACCCGGTGTCATCCAGTCTTACCTCCATCGTGCAGACTAGGAACCTGACATGCAGAGAGGTGGAATGACTTGCCCAAGGTCACACGGATAGTAAACACGTGGCAAAATGTGGACATGGACCCAGATGTGACCCCAGAGCTGTGTTTGTGTGGGGGCTGGGCTACAGTGTTACAAGGCAGCATTCAGTGAGAACAAAAGATCCCAGAGGTTTCGAAGTCAAGCAAATACGCAGCTCCTAGAATGTCTACGAAAACACTAGTCTACAGCTGAGCTGGGAGACAGACGTCACGTCAAATAAATAAACACTTAAAACTCACAGTAAGTGCTGCGGAGGGGACATCTGTGTAATGAGAGAAGACGGGAGGAACGTTGGAATTGATAACCCAGGGATTAGGGGTGGCTTAGCCTGCTTTTTGGATTTTACAAGATGATCCATCAGCTGTCGGGGAGGGAGGATGGTCTGTAGCAACCCACATGCCCTGCCAGGGTTAAAATGTTCCACTTAGTGCAAACCAAGATGCCAGCCTCACTGGGTTGTCTGTACGGAGGCTGACAGCCAACTGGTGTTAGTAGGAATCTCCTGCGAACTTCTCCAATTTGCCGCCGCTGTGTGTGTGCTTAATGTTTCCTGTTAGGAACCGTCTGTGTTACTGTAATGTCCCCGTCCTTTTGAGCTCTTCTCTCTCTCTTCACTTTATGAGCGTGCACACCAATTAATATTACAGCAGTTTTTATTATTGTTCCCAGTCCACGAGAATAACCACCCCTCATTTTATTACACATTAATTTCTAGAGAGTTGTTAGCCTGTGTTGGGATGTTCTTTCTAGCAGGGCCCAGGGCAAGGCCTGGAGCAGCTCCTTAGTAAATGATTGAAAAATCTATTCTCTGTCCCTTTGAATGTGCCATTTCCTCGAGCTGTGGGTCCTCCCACAAAAGGGGAGAAGGAGAGAGAGAGAAAGAAAGAGAAGCTTCTATGGACACTGGAGGTATCTGGAATTTTCTAAGTAGCAATTTGGTTTTCACAGTGCACATGGAGGAGGGGTGATATTGGAGCTCAAGCATAGCACCCAGCAATGCGCACAAATCACCTGCTCACGGGGCCATAAAGTTTCACGTTGTGAAACAACATCAAAAGGAAGGGAGAAGCAGGAAGATCATTTGAGGCCAGGAGTTTGAGACCAGTCTGAGCAGTAGCAAGACCCCATCTCTACAAAAAATTAAAAAAAAAAAATTAGCTGGGTGTGGTGGTACACACCTGTAGTCTCAGCTACTCAGGAGGCTGAGGCAGGAGAATCACTTGAGCCCAAGAGTTTGAGGTTGCTGTGAGCCATGGTGACACCACTGCACTCTAGCCAGGTTGACAGAGCAAGACCTTGTCTAAAAAAAGAAACAATAAATAAAGCGAGGAAGGCAGGAAGGAAGAGCAAAAAACCTTCAGTATTTTGACCCACTAAGTAGGGAAGGGGTGGCTTTACCCTTGTCTATTTCAGGGACTGAATCCCAAGGGCTGTGGTGACAACAAATAAGACAAATATTGGCTCCAAGAGTATGGTGACCTCACCGTATAGGAACCAAAGAGTGCAACAACCTCTGGGACAGGCAGATTGGGGTCAGTCCTGCTCTGCTTTTACTGGGCTCAGAACGCCGGGTAGACCCTTTCTGGCTGGGCTGGGTTCGACTGTCGGCTGCCTCCTAGCCCACGGCTTTACCGCCATGGAGCTCGGCCCGCGAGTGGTGTAGGGGCTGGAGTATCTGCTACACCCAGTCTGCTTCCCTAGCCCAGAGGCTCCCCACCAGATGCTGTTACAGCCCTGTTGTAGGACTCATTGCAGCTGCATCCCCAGGGCATGGCACAAGCCTGCAGAGCTCAAGAAAGATCTAGAATGGATGTTTCTCTAAGCAGAGGCTGAAATCAGACCAGGAGAACGAATGATGTGGTGATGATCATGGCGAGGATGATACAAAGTGCGGCCACCTTTGATGGAGCATCTATTCTACACCAGAGACCCTTGCAGGAACTCGGGTTCCTCACCTGCTGATTCCCACCGACAGTCCTTTGAAGTAAGGACTCGTCACACCACTTACAGATGAGGGAAAGGAAGCCCAGAGTGGTGAAGTGACTTTCCCATGGCCTCGGAGCTAACAAGAAACAGAGCCAAGGCTGGAACCCAGCCCTGGGGACTCCCCCAAACCCTGTTTACTCCCCTGCCCCTAATGTCTTGACGGGGTCCTGCATGGACCAGGTGACCCTGAGTCATAGCCATGAAGAGTGTAGCAAGAAGTGCAGCCTCAGCACTTCCCCGCCCCCGTCAGCAGCTTCCGCAGGGCTGGCCCAGCCCACAGCTGCAGCTCTGCCCCGGCCAGCCAATCGGCCACCACAGGAAGCTCTCTCTGCAACTCTGCCCTTATCTCCAGGCAAGGCTGCTCTGCAAGGTTACCATCACCACACCTTATCGGAACATCTGCACCTCCTGAGGACACAGCCCAGCAGGCTCCGAACAGCAATTTCCTTCTGATCTCCCTCCAGAAGCCCCTTTCACAGGCACCACAAATTGAAACAAGAACCCCCAGAGTAAATCTTGAGGGGCATCCTCCCTTGTAGGGCCTGGACTGGAGCAGAGGCTACAGGGAACCATATGTAGCAAGCACCTTGTCCTCCTCCATCTGGTAAGCTCTTAGCTAGCCCACAGAACCCCAGCTCAAATGTCCTTTCCCCTAGATTTCCCAGTGTCTCCCCCAACCCTAGCTATTATGGTCAGTGCTCCAACAATACCATGTCCACTTGTCTCACTGGATGATAATGTGCGTCTCCCTCACCAAACTATAACTGGAAGTTATAAACCTCCTTGTGGTACAAATATAGGTGGGTCTCGTAGAATAGATGTAGGATTTAATCTCGGTTGATCAAATTAGTAGCTCGATGACCATGAGAAAGATTGCCTTTCTGAAGCAGTTCGCTCATCTGTATCAGGGGGACAAAATAGGGATCTTGATCACTGTGGGAACAGACCATTTCAAGGGCTAGAAACATAGCAGCCACTTCCCAAATGTTAGAGCCACACCCTCTCCCCTCCCACCTTCTCATGCCTGGCACTACACCCTTACCCAGCACATGGAGATTCTCACCCATGATTATTTAAAGGAATCACTGAATGGATGGAATTAATTAAAATGCAGAGGTTTTACTTGATACACAATCCTTAGAGCATGAAGAGCTCTATCTTGAGGAATAGCCTCCACTCCCCTACCAGAGAAAACACACCACGGCAGATCCAGCTAGAACCCCACCACTCCCGTTTGCTCCCTCCTCTTGGACTCGCGGAAAGACTACATTTCCCAACATCCCTCACAGCAACCTTAGGGCCATGTGCTGGGTTCTGGCCAATGGGATGTGAGTGGACATGTGGACACCTTTCTGAACCCAGCCCTAACCCACTCTACATGATTCTTTATGCTCTCTGTCCTCTGTCCTTGTGGCTGAAGTTGAAGGACTCTGGAAAGAGTGGAGCCACATGACAGAAGGAGCCCAGTTTTTCCTGGGTCAGTGCTCAGATTAAGATCTACCAATCCTCATGGACTCTAACATTGAAATGCCAAGTTGTTTGTTTTAGCAGCTACTATTACTTATCCTGACAGATACAGAAATAGGAGACAAAAGAGGAATGCAGATTTCTTAAAAATTTTAAATAGGTGTCATCAGCTTATCAGTCAAGTGGTAGGAAATGAGGAAACCAATACAATAGGATAAATGGACAGACGTTTATGTTATCTAGGGGCAAGCATCTTCTAGGACTGTCGCCTCTGATCACTGGAAAGGCAAGACTTGTGCCTACTGAACTTACAGCGCTAGGGAAGAGATTGGAAAACACAGCATTAATAATCTGCGTATATCGGCTATAGTCAGGTACAGCTGGAAAAATACTAAAGAAAAAGATAAGCTGAGGGAAGAATTGGCCAGTTTCCAAGAATGGAAGGGGAAGAGAGAGTCCAGAAATGTGGGGCCTTACTGGGTTGGAAAAGCCAACTGCTTCTCGTCCTCAATAGTTAGCAATGGGATTTTAGAAGGTTTGGGCGGCAAAGACCCCGTACATCTGAGTTGAGCAAAGTGACTAACAGTAAAGATCAGATTAAGGGTGTGGCCTTCTGTTGAAGCTGTTTAACTTCAAGGAATCATAAGTTGAAAGAGAGTGAGAGAGGAGGGCACAGGAGAGAAAGCAAAGAAACAAAACCCGCATGAGAATTACACCCAAGGAGGGACTTGGGGTGTGGCCACTGGGACACGGAACCCGGCAAAGCAAATCGATCAGAAGCTTGTGATTAAATTCTGAAGCAATACGCATTGCCAAAGAAACCAAAAGTCTGAATTTTAAAAGCCGTTCACTGTTCAAGACTTAAAACACATTCTGTTCTAGAAGAAAACAGGAGAAAAACTGTGACCTTGGCTTAGTTAAAGATTTCTTAGACACAGCACCGACAGTAACAATCCTTAAAAGAAAAAAAATTGACAAATTAGACCTCATCAAAATGAAAACTTCTGCTCTTCAAAAGACAGTGTTAAGAAACTTTAAAAGATATGCCAAAAATCTTGGAGAAAATACTTGCAAATCACATATCAGAGAAAGGACTTGTATTCAAAATATGTAAAGAACTCACAACTTAAAATAAGAAAACAAGTCAATAACAAAAAGGGCAAAAGAGTTGAAGAGACATATCACCAAATAAGAGAGGTAGACGGAAAATAATCACATAAACATGCACAATCATTAAAAAAATTCAAATTAAAACTACAGTTACATGCTTATTATAACGGCTAAAACCAAAAAGACATACCAAATGCTGACAAGGAAAGAAAGAAACCGGTTCTTGTTTATTACTGTTGGGAATACAAAATGGTACCACTCCTTTGGAAAACACATTGGCAGTTTCTCATAAAGTTAAGCATACACTTACCATATGACCATTCCATTCCTAGATAGTTACCCAAAAGAAACGAATACTTATGTTCACACAAAAACCGATATGTGAATGTTTATAGGAGCTTTATTCATGTTGCCAGCCAAAAAACGGAAACTACACAAATGTCCTTCAAGGAGTGACATTCCTATAATGGAATACTACTTGGCAACAAAAAGGAATGAGTTATTTTGTTGACACACGAAAGAGCTTGGATGAATCCCAAATGCATTATGCTAAGTAAAAGAAGGTAGGCTCGAAAGGCTCCTACTATATGGTCCCAAAACAGACCAGAGGTCTCCAGGAACTGGGGAAGGGGGGAGGGGTTGACAACAGAAGAACAAGCGAAATTTGAGGGGTGATGGAACTATCCTAAATCTTGATTGTGGTGGTGGTTACATGATTATTTGTATTTGTCCAAACTCAGAATTGTGCATTAAAAGGTGAATTTTACCATACTTAAATTATACCTCAACATTTAAAAATATGAAGAAAAAAAAGCTCATCATAGGCAATCAATAACTGATTAGCATTAAAAACACTGAAGCCCAACCTCTCTACTTGAGGAGGATGCAGGCTTGGAAGGCGGCACAGACCCAAGGAGGGCATGCCCCTCAACAGTAACCTCAGAGGTGGCCAAGGAGAGAAATGGACAGAGGGGAGCCCTGAAGGATGGTCCCAGGAGCCACAGAGAACCATTGACAAGGAGTTTCTCTGGGAGGCCAGGATCAGGACCTGACCAATGACAGTCCCTAGTCTTCGGGTGCAGAGAGCCTTCAAGGCTGAGGATTTCAGACTTGCTACAAATCAGGGACTGCTATTATCTCCCATTTATCCATTCTTCTAAAGGAAGCGTTCATTGCAATTACCTGGCCTCTGTTCCACCACTGGATGTTGCCCATACGGGGGGCATGCACTTGTCTTTGTAGTTCATAGGCCACCAGGTCGTGAGGAGCCACATCTGGACCAGATGTGGAGGTTCTGTGTCACTCGGAAATCCTGGTCATTAAGCTGGATGTGTAGACTGGCACTGGGGGTTGTTCCCCTTGGGGAGGGGGTGTCTTCTAGGTGCAGGAGGAAGAGTTAGAAAGCTATTTGATGATCAGAAAAGAGCTGGTTTGAGGGTTGCATGTTTCAGCAACCAGCATTGCCTATACTGACTGATACACACAGTGATATTTAAAGAAGTTATGTGTGAGCCTAGCATGAGTGCATCTCACATCTGAGCAAGACAAAAGGCTGGGCTATTTGATTACCAGAAAGGACCAGGATGCATGGGAAAATGACAATTCCCAGCCCAACTGTAGTCAGCTTGGGTCATGTGACTGAATTCTGGCCAGTTCTCTGCCTGGTCCCTAAAACATCCCATGTTACCTTCCACTGTCTCTTTCCCTCCAATCCACAGGGCTGAAAGCAAAGGAGTCCACGGCCGTGGAGCCACACAGTAGAAGGAGGCAGGAGCCCTGAGTCCCCACTTGAAGAAGAACTGCCCAGGTAAGACTCCTGACTCTCATCAGATGGGATGTGAGCAAGAAATCAACTTCTGTTAATCTCCTGAGAGCTGATTTGAGGGCTGGTTGTTTCAGCAACCAGTATTGCCTATACTGGCTGATACATGTGGTAAGATTTAAGGAAGTACATGTGAGCTTGGGATGAGTGTACCTGACATCTGCACCAGGACAAAAGGCTGGGCAACACCCAAGGAGCTCACATGCCTTCTGCAGGGCACAGGTGGCATGGAAAGGGCCAGACAGCAGAGCAAGTGTGGGACACTGTAGTGAGGACTGTGGTCAATCCAAGTCCTCCAAGCTACCTCTGGGCACCATGGTGCAGCCTGTAGTTCCAGCTACTAAGGAGGCTGAGGCAGGAGGATTGCTTGGGCCTGGAGGATCGCTTGAGCCCAGGAGTTTGAGGCCAGCCTGAGCAACATAGCAAGACCTGTCTCTTAAAAAAAAAAAAAAAAAAATTCCTCCAAGCAGAAGTCACTTGACAGTTTGAATTGACCTTTGCATCCCAGAATGACCTATTCCATAAAATATCCTGCCTCACTGCAGAGGATCAGGACTGTGGGAGCCCAAGGACAGGGGTCCAGGACCAGGTGGGCAACATCTGGATAGTCTGTCATTCCTTGGTTGATTAGAGCCAGCATCCATGCCTAGGGGAGACCCTATGCCAGAGCAAGGCAAGGCAAAGCCCAAGGGGACTGGAGTGACCTGGGTCACCAGGAAGTACCTCCAGCAGAGAAACCCAGTTTCCAAACCTGGGGCTCAGTTTGGAAACCAGGACCAAGGATAAGACAAAATCCACAGGCCACAAACAATCCATGGCACAGGGGTGGATTAATCCCCTGGAGACTTGCAGCTGAGCTAACAGAATACAGAGCTCTTGCCCCAGGGCCCCCACCAGACAGGCAATACTGTTCCTGGGGTCCAGCATCGGGGTTGAGCCTGCAAGTGGGGGTGAAGGGTCCCAGCTAGAGGGAGAGGAGCTCAGGGAGTCAGGAGCCAGGGAGGATCTGCTATTTTAGTTTCTTTATTAGAGCTTTATCCTGCCTATCAAAGTTCTCTAATTAGTAATAAGGGGTGTGCGTGTGTTGGCTGGGGTTCTTTGAAAAATGGGAAGTCTAAAGGTTAAAACAAGCCAAGGGAAATATTGCTTCCAAGAACAGCCTAAATTATAGACCAAGCTATAAATGGTTACCTATAGCAGGATAGTAAGTACATTGCAAGTTCTGTAAAAGCGAACACCATGATTCTCTCTCCACACGTCTCACACATGCCCCACACCCACGGTGTAGACAGGTAAGTGTTTACCGTGAAGACAAGCGTTACAGAAAACATACTTTATTCTTTGAGTGATTAAACAGGCTTTCATGTTTCCATAGAGTGGTGAATTCAGAAGGTGCATGCACGTCTACAGTTTCATACTGTTTTCCCAGAACCCTTACAGGCAGGACGTTCATTCTCTGCAATGAACACATGAAGAAGAAGGAGCTCAGAGTGGTGAGGTAAGAATGAAGCTGCAATCTCTACTCTCCTACAGATCAAGTTCCTCACCCCTGCCTCTACCCAGCAGCCTCACACACAAAGTGTGATCATCAAAACTGTCTCTGGACATTGGCAAATGTCCCCAGGGGAAAAACCACCCTGCACTGCTGTAGGTGGATTAATTCACATGCCCAGGAAAGGGCTGGTCTCAATTCCTAGTCTCCAACTCTTGGGGCACAATGTGGTTTAGAACCCAGAATATTGGGGGTTTTACAAAGGTAAGTACATGATGTCCCAGCGAAGCCTGGGACAGCCCTCCACCCCCTCGGACAGGACCGTTGCACCGAACGCATGTCTGCATTGAGCAGCATAAGCACAGATTACAGTGGTCTCGCGTCAGCACTGGTCAGGCCTTGCTTCCAGGTAAGTCTGCTACGAATTACCAAAGAGCTGGCTTTTGGAGCTCTTGAAGAAGCGTCCATGAGCAAACTGCCACGCACAGAAGTGGAGTGATGTCCCCAAGGTCACATTGGGACCGGGTTGTTTGGGGAGAGCCAGGACTCTTTCCACGGCGCCACACTTGCCTCTCCTAACTGCCTCTTACCCTGCCGAGGCCCCACGCCAGCGGGAGGAGGACGACACGGACGTGGGTCCTTGGCCCTGGCTGTGTCCCCGCTGCTCCCTCTGCACCAGGCAGCTTCTCTCTGCGTTTCACTTTCCCCTTTTCAGGTTGTCTCAGTGTGTGATGAGTCTTCCCACGTGGCCGAGTCACAAGATGGTGATCAGTGCAGTGGAGACCCAGGGATTTACAAACTTAAAGAAAACGAAAGAGGAGAAGAAGATGCGAGCCCTCCCTCAGCCAGAGCCTCAGCTGGAAGAATGGCTCCAGGAACTTTCCAGGCAGGCCTAAGGGATGTGATGGCTCAGCTTCTGTCCCCTGTGTCAGCCTGTGACATACTCGCTCTGTCCTGATGCTGAGACCCCACTCTAAAACAAACCCCAGGGGGTCAGGTCTGTTTATTCGAATATTTGTCCCCAAAAACCGAGCTGCCAAAAGCATCAACCTCACCAATGTCGGGGACATGCATTTGCCTCCAGCGCGAGAAGCGAGTCCTCTGCCTTTGCAATGGGGACCAATCAGAAGACGAATCAGTCCATAGGGTGCGGGCGCCCGTGGTATCCGGCCATCTGGGGGCCTCCACTTCCCTCGGCCGGCTGTGGAGGCAAGGGAGATTTTTTTCCCAGAGCTTGGTGGAGCTCCATATGGTTGAGATCAAAGGTGTTGCTGGGTGCATGGTTCTGCTTTATTTCCAAGCGCTGCTGTTAATTAGAAAACAAGATCAGAGGCAGTATTAAAATCCAATTAAATTGATATGAACAGATTGCCAAGTGATGTTCACTAATGTATAATTGAGCACCATGCAAATTTCGGTGGCTGGCTTTTGTTTTTTTCCCCCACACTCTGGAATGAATGATGAGGCTATGAAGTTTTCCTTCATTGTAAAAAACAAACAAGTTAATGCATTGATCTAGGGGGTATTGCCCTGGTGATTGATGAAAATGAGAGAGAAATGGTAAAATGTGACTTTTTGCAGGGAGGGGACAAGGATCTTTCTATTCTCCCTCTCTTGCCTCCCTTTGGTTCCACATCCATTTCTCATGCCCAGTGGCAGGCCCAGCTTTCTGTTGACATTCCATCGTTAATGATCCAGAGAAAGTTCCTCTGGATTTCAAGGATGGATTGAAAACTAATTTTGGAAGTTTGAGGATAAACACCACAGATAAAGATGGATCTATATGCAGGTAGGTTTTGTTTTACTATTAACTTCTTGTTTGTTCCTTTGTGTATTAAAAAGAAGGAATTTGCCGTGATTTGGACTCATGGGAAAACCCCCCCAGGATCTAGAATCTGGGCGAAGATACCAGGAAGATGAGGAGAGGCCAATTTCAGGAACAGAGAGGAGATGGCTGCCTCCCAGAAAGAAGCTGTTAGTGTCAGGAGGTGCCCATTACATTGTTGCAAAATCAAATTGTTTGCTCACTGTGCATACAGTAGGCTTGTGAATATGCTGTCAGTGTTAAGGTTTAAAATAAAAAGTACCATCAAAGAATCTAAAAGTACCACCAAAGACAACGGCGGATGGCAGTGTCTACATATTCATGATGTGCTTGTAGCATTTGGGTTTTTGTTTTGACTCTCTTAAAAAAAAAAAAAAAAAAAGGAAATCTAATCAATCTAATCATCTCACTCCCAGGATCGCACTTGGTGTGCTAGGCAGTGAGGAAGACTCAAACATAAGCAAGACTCTGGCCTTGACCTTAAGGCATCCGGAAATGGGGCACAAAGTGAGTATACAAGCAACAGGAGATACAGCCGAGAGAACAAAGGCAGCTTCTCAGCAAGCATCCCCTGCTTTTCCCGTCCCGTCAGGAGCCCTGACTCTGTTCAGGGAAACCACCTGCTTCCCATGGTGATTCTGACTGGTCTATATCAGTTGAGGCAACCCCATCCTTGCACCAGTGCCAGTGAGTTCAGGTATGAGCATGTGACCCAGTTCTGGCCAATGAGACATGACATGAGGGGCCTCTCCCTGGGGCTTCTGGGAAAAGTCTTCCTAGATGATGAGAAGAGGCTCCTGGGAAGCAACAGTGGCTGCTGCCGCCATCTTGCTATCAGCCCAAGGGTGATGCTCACACATCAAGCAGGACCCAGAGAATCACAAAGTATCAGAACCAAGCGTCCACCCGCCCCGCTGATCTTCAGCACCCAAACCCCACACACCTCTAGACTTGTTCACAGATGGCACTTTCTCGTCATGTAATCCTCTCTGGGCTGGATTTTCTATTAAATGTTGCCAAAAGCAACACAACTGATCCAAGATGAAACACCAGAGAAAAGGGTAAGTTTCACCCTACTTGTGAGATCAGGGGAAATGGGCCCTACATCTCCTAGTCCACAGCAGTCGTGGAAGACAGGCTCAGGTTTGGTTGTTTGGTTGTTTGGCTAATTGGTTTCAGAGAAGAGCTTCAGCAGAGGACAGAATAGAGTCATCAGCAGCCCCTCTGCTCGTTTTTACAGAAAGGGGAAGAGAGTGACATTTGGCTTTTTGGAAGTTATTTTCTATGGTTTCTTTCTTTGGACAGCTTTACTGAGGTGTAATTCACATACCACACAATTAATTCATTCAATTCAGTGGTTTTAGGTATATTCACAGAGTTGTACAACCATTATCTTTGTTCAAGAAGTTTGAATATTACTTTCAAATGTTATGTGCAAAATTTAAATTATATATTGCAACAAGAAATAGATGAAATGCTCCTTTGGAACTCTTTTAAGTGATCGATCATTTATAAATTGTTATGCTTTCACATTTTATGTTTGTTTTTTGTCTATTTTGTTTTCAGGTAAGTTTCATATGGTTCTCTTTTTACTACCCAAATAATGACTGAGTTTTCCTCATCTTTTTCCCAACTTCTAACTATCCATGACACAAAATATAATTCCTGGTGAGAATAAATACTATAAGCACATAGTCCTTAGAAGAAAAATATTACTATAAATGTAAGATTAAATATCCATAAGAAAACTGTGTTAGTATTTTATACCCTTTAATTGGATATATTTATGATAGGCCATTGTATTAGCATTGGTCATAAGCTTATATACGAACTCAAGGCTTGAATAAGATCAAGTGTAGGTGAGATTGCTCATAGTGACAGCCTTCACACAGGGGTCTAGATGACGCTATTAAGTTGAAATAACATTTAACTGGCAAATGATCCAAGTAAATCCCATCATATAGAACTTGCGAGCAATTTAAATTTTTAGGCCAAATGTTTTATGAACGGTTAAAGTCTTTCCAGATTCTTTAAAACTAGCACTCTGCTTATAATAAATATGGCTAAAAACAATTAACAGCTGAAAGGTAACTTTGTTTACTTAGAGTAAATACAGTTGGCTTTTTCTTTCCAAGATAAAGTATGGACGTGGTTATCTTAAAAGAAGGCAAGAAAGTAACATTTGTTCAGTGGTGCAACTTTGTGCTTCCCAAATAACAACTCCCTATAAAAAGGGAGTATAATGCATGAAGCATCTCTTTTAAACCACCCCATGACCCTCTGGGATTGGTTTTATTATTCCCATTTTGCCAATGGGAAACTGAGGCTTAAAAAATTTGGCAACTTTCTCTATTACAACCTCTCCTCACACCCTGCACATTTCCTTCATGGCCTTTACCAAAACTGTAAATAAACATTTCTGTAGTTGTTTTGTTGATTTTGTAGTTGTGTTGTAGATATCAACAACAAGTCTATTTCTTGTTGCAATAGACTTCTCCAGAAGGGAAGGGCATCCATCTGCTCACTGCCACGCTTAGGACCTCGTGCACAGCAGGCGCTCCGTAAATGCTCTATAGATGTGGCCAACATCACTTGGCTAGTGAGGGGAGAGCTGCCATCTGAACCCAGTTCTGTCCCTCTGCAGAAACCAAGCTCATAATCACTTGCCCACATGCCTCCCCAGCACAGCTCTCTTCCCAGCACGAGGCACGCGATCCAATACAAGATGGGGCTCACCATTTGTGGTAGATGAACGCCCATCACACAGCCAAAATGGCACAGATGTGCCCACCTGACTTCCAAGTGTCGGGTAGAAAAGACAGGATGAGGACTCTGGCCACCAGGGTGTAGGATATCCAGGTTCAGCTCTGGGCTCTGTCACTGATGAACTGTGTGACCTCAAGCAGGTCACTGCATTTCTCTGGGCCTTAGTGCACCATGAGAGGAAGCATCCCAGATATGCACAATCCCAAAGAAAATTCAACTTCCAAAGGGAAGAGACTCCTTCTCACCAATTGGTTATTCCCATGAAGCATTAGCAGAGCAGGCTCAACTTCAATTCTGAACACTATCGTGTGAGCTTCTACAGCCCTTATCCTATGAGGACATAAGTTAATATTGTTGTATCTCAATCCCAACAAAAGATTTGGTCACAGGTGGCTACATAATTTGTGAGGCCCAGTATAATATAGAAGCAGAGACACTGATTTAAAAAAAAAAAGGAAAAGCATGCTCTACAAGGTAGCAAAATATGAGCTTGCTTGTTGTTCCTTTCTTCCACAGTGTCTCTCACTCTGTTTGTCACGGTGTTTTTGTTTGCTAAGTATTGTCATTCTAAGTAAAGAAAAATTAAAATCTTAAATTATTAGCATGAATTTTATCCTTCATCTTTCTGTCATGCAATTCCAGTTTAAACACAAATACAAGAGCATTTAATTCATGTGTAGAATAACCAAAATTGCACAGTTCGTACTTCCCATCGTGTACATGCATATGTATTTCATTCTTACCAGAAAAGAGAAGCACTGCAGAAAACTAACCGCACTGTTTTTATTTCACATCTTGATATGTACACGTTCCACCAATGCTCCGTGGAAACCAGTAGCTTCCATAACATGCTCATCTTGTGCTTGTTTCAAATCTTGCTGAACTTCTACACATTGTGTGTTCACTGGCATTCTGCGCAAGGAGGCATCATGAATGCTACATGGGTGGCAAGGAACAGGGACGTGTACATTGCACTGTCTCCTCTGCTCAGGTACATGCTCCATTGCCCTTTGGACTTCACTTCCAAAACACAAGTTCAGAGGTAAAATTATTAGTGATGTCAAGACAGCCAGAACAGAGCATCAAAAGGAAAGCCTTGGAGCATAAGGCTTTGAGTGACTGCCCAGGGCGCATCGCTGTGAAGCCAGCCCTGGACTCCCAACCACTTTAATGCACGAGCCATCCCTGAGACCTGGGACTCCCCAGGGTGTCCAGGAGCCCAGCACTCCAATGCCAAGAAAGCCCCACACCTCACAGCACACAAGATTTTAAAAATCCATATTTCTTCCAGATGTTTGATCATTTCAAACACCAGAGCCAAATTCTTTTGTGCCCAGCCTTATTCCAAACAGATTCTAAATTGATTTACCAAGATACATTTAGTAAAATACAAATAAAGAAATAGCTCACGGTGAAGGGACATTGCCATTACCAATGCCATGTCCTCTTTCCCCTACCAGATGATAAGATGGTGTCTCACACCATTATATTTTCAACAGAATACAGAGCACTTCATTGAAAACAGATGGTGCCTAATAATTGCAGAATGACTAAACAAAACATGCTGAGTCACTCTTTTCGACAAAATGACATGCCTTCCAAAAGACAGCTCATTTCTGAGCAATTTAACTAGCAGTACTCGAGAAAATTTATATAGTGTTGTTTGGTTTTATTTAATTTGGAAAGCCTTTTTATGTGCTTATCTCATCTGATGCTCAAAATAGGTTTCCAGCGTAAGCTGTTTTAGCCCCACTCAGCGTGGGGAGCCCTAAGAGGAAAATGACTTGCCCATCATAACACGTAGGGCACAGGACAAGTTTCAAACCCAGTTCTTTTTGACTCCAGGACTTTCCAAGACAGAAACCTTTGAGTAATCACTTTTGGCCAGTGGAATAAAAAAAGGAAGAACATTATCTGGAAAGAACAAAAAACAGTGGGATTCCTCATAGAATGTAAATCAACAAGCCCTTTTGGCCAGAGCCCCATTAACCATTGGAAACCCCAGCAACGCATGCGGAGGGGCCGTCAATGACATTGACAAGTAACTCAGCCCAGCCACCAAGTCAGGATGGCATCATCCCATAAGGTGGAGCCACATCTTCATTAATTGAGATGTGTTTTTGACATGCAAGAAAGAAAACACAATCAGCATTGACCAAAGAAGATGGCTAGCAAGGCTTCCAGACCAGCCGCTAATCCATGCAGGCTTCCCTTGTTTGTCACTCCAGGCAATTAGGAATTGGGAGCAAATCCTACCTCAGACTTCATGAGGAGGCCCAGTGTCCCCTGCCCTCCTCTCTCCCCAAGGGCTTCCTTCACCCAACAAGCCTTCACTCATTAATCACCGGCAAAACATTCAGCCAAGTTCTGGGGGCACAAAACTTCCCCAGGAGTTCAGAGCCCGGCAGGGGTAAAGTCAGGGACAGGAAACTGCCTCGAGGAGGCTGACCGAGGACCGTAGACACTGGGAGGGCTCAGGGCCCACAGGGCTCCTAGGGCTCCTATACACCCTTCAACCCCGTGTCCTGAATTCTTGTCTCCCAGCGAGGCCAGGCCTAGTCGACACTAGGAGGGACACGTGAGAAGGAGGAGAGGGGAACAGGCCAGATACTGGCCTCAGGGGACTCCTGCCCAGTTCTCGTCCCTGGGCTCCTTGCTCCACCCAGAGAAGATCAACTTGGAACCCAGACATCCAATATCTGGTCTGTGGCCCCCAAACAGCCCTCCTGACTCCAGGGTGTAGCCAGCCGAGAGCAGCAGACCGAATGACTCTGCTCATCAGCTGTCTCCTCCCCTGCTGGGGCACTGGACAGCCTGCCCTCTGCTTGTCCCTCTACCCGTGACGCTGTCTCCAGCGGCCGTGCCTCAGGAGCGAGCGATGGTCTTTGTCATGGAAGCTGCACACAGAGAGGCAGCTCAGGGGTGTGGGAGGCTGACGGGTGTCAGGTGTGACGGCCCAAACACGGGCTCCCGCTATGTGTGCGGCTATCCCTGAGACTCTGTCTTTGCAACCCCAAAATAGGGACACCAGCTTGGTGTCTCCAGGGCACAATGGCTACAGGGAGCAGAACCCACTCAAACACACAGGGGACAACGTGTGACGGGGTGAGGCGGGGGCGCAGGAGAAGGTGCAGCCAGAGACTCCAGGGCAGGAAGAAAGCAGCGTAGCCGACAAGCTTGGGCCCCCTGTGGAGAGCAGAAGTTGGTGTCTCCCTCAGCTCCGTCCCCCTAGCTGCCAGGCACAGACACGCGCAGCCCTTTCCCTCTTTCTCTGGGGTCTCCTGGTCTCGCTTCTCTCCTCTGCCTCTCCTCTCCCCAGAGACCGGCTTCTTTGTCTCTGGTGCAGGGACCACCAGAGGCATCTCTCAGTGGCTGTCGACCCCTCACAGGCCAAGCCCACAGAACTACCCAATTCAGCCTCTCTGGGTCCATATTCCAAGAAAATCTTCCAAGAGGAAAAACAAAACAAAACCTCCCATTGGATGAGGTGTCCACCCTGGCCCTACCAGCGGTGGCCAGAGCAGCGTGGTCATTTGTCCCCAGGACTGCCCCTTCTGCTCTGTGGGGAGGTCAGTGCAGTGTGAGTGGGTGGCCGTCTCTGATAGAGCTGGTGGGGACGCAATGCATGCACAAGGTTGGTGCATGGCAGGGTCTCAGTCCAGCACGGCTAGAACCTCTCTGACACTGAGCTCTGTAACTGAGGCTGCCCGTCCTTGAACTCGGCCTGTGCACTCCTCTGAGCTGCTCCTGGCTCTGCCCATCTGAGTGGCCGAGGACAATGAGAGTGCAGGTACCCCACTGCACAGCAAGGTCACCCACATTCCTGCCTGTGATCTTCCCTCCCATTCCCTTTGACAGCTAAAAGAACTGGAGCCAGCCGACCTGCCCGAGGCCACTGAGCCAATAAGAGTGTGACCCTAGGTTTGAACTGAGACCATCTCATGCCAAATTTAGGTCATTTCCCAGCACATCACAATTCCTCTGGGTCCATTTCTCCAGCCCAGTCCTGTCACCAGAGCACTGTTCATACCCACGGCCTCACCAGAGCCCCTGCAACCTTGCCAGGCAGCACACGGCACCCCCACCTTCAGGTGAGCAAACTGCGCCCAGGAGAGGAAACCTCATGTGCCCAAGATCACACAGCTGTGAAGTGACAGCACCAGACTTCGATCTCATGTCTGTCTGGCTCCAAAGGCCTTTTGGTTGTTTAACGTCACATCAAGTCCGCAGAGACACCTTAGAACCACTGAATTGTAGATTACTTTTGTGTGCCGAGAATTCAGTGACACACCTGTCTAAGGATCCATTGACTACCACATCCCTGGGTGTCCTGAAGACCTGGTGGTATTGGGATGACATTAACTGAGATTGTGTGCCTGGCGCTTTACAGTTTATGAAGTGCTTTCTCATATAACATCTTAGTACTCATATAATCATTCTGTCTGATTTATAAATACCCTACCATTGTGCGGTGTAAGGGGCTCACACCACGGCCAAGGGAGGAAGCAATAGCATCTGTTTCCACCCCAGCTCTGGCAGGCGTTGTGCATGCAACGTCCTATTCCATCCTCCTGACAACCCAGGAGGCCTGTGGTCTTAGCTCCAGTTGGTGGATGAAGAACTGGGACTCCTAACGGCAAAGGGACCTGCAGTCGGGTGGCAGCCCAGTCGGAGGGAAGAGTTTATGCGGAAGGCCAGGGAGAGTCAAAGAATGCTTAGGACACCTAGAACCTCCTCCATTATTCTCTGCTAGCACCGCTAAAGTATGTTCACCTGCCCCCGCCTTTGGCAGAAAAGGGGGACCTGTCAAGCTTAAATTGTCACTGAGTGCCAGGGCAAAATGTCCCCAGTGTCCAAGGAAGACACACCTTCCTGCAATGGAAAGGCCGTGCTTGCTACGGGGATGGATTTTGCTCTGGTGTTTACTCCAGGCCTTGAGAAGAGGAGAAGGTCGCAGCTCGGGAGTGCTGGGGAGTGAGAAACAACAGGGAGGTCACCCCGACAGGATCAGAAGAAAACGGGTCACTGGCTGCAATGAGCACTGAGAAGGTTTAATTCTGGAGCAGCAGTCAAGGCTTAAGAGAAAAACAGAAACAGAAAAGAGAGTCACCGTGGCCAGCCCATCTCCAGTAACCATCAGGATCCCAGAGAACTGCTTGTCACCAGGCCTCTCTCTCCAACACTAAATAAAACCTTCCTTTCCTCAGCCTGGCATCTGGCACCTGCTGCTGAGTTGGGCTGTACGAAGTCACCAGTGTGGTGGCTCCCTCCCTAAAAATGCAGCCCTGTTTGATCTTGAGAACTTTTGTCACTCACTGAAATGACAGAGGGAAGTGGAGGAGACAGGGGGCCACCCAGGCAGGCCTGGGAGAGAGGGCTCCAGGTCAGTGGAGAGAGGGCACGATGGCGTAAGGCCTAATTCTCCAAGCACTGGGTTCCTTCCAAAAGCCCCAGCACGTTGGAATACACACGAGGCAGTGCGGCAGGGCCCCAGCTGGGGCGGAGGAGCAGGGACAGTGGCCCCTCTGGACACAGGAGAGGCAGCCCCGGGCTCTCAGAAGAGGCCTTGCACCCCAGACGGGCTCCGGGAAGTCAGAACCGCAGCAAGTGGCTGGTGAGCTTTGTCCAGGAGGGCGAGAGGCACAAATAGGTCTCCACCGTGGAGCAGAAACCATGACTACAATTACATAAAACGAAGGGTCTACACCACAGACCAAGGCCTTGCCAAGTGTGTTCCTCATATGCTACAAAGCTGATGTTCAGTCAGTCAAGAGAGGTAAACACTGGACTGAACAAAGTGAAACTCGTTCCTTGGCTGCAGGACTTCTCAGGGCCTTTCACTATGTGAATTTCAGGAAATACAAGGTTCCCAGACTTACTTGGCCACTGAATCCTCTCTCCTGATATTAATGCTCCACTTCAGGAAGTTCCATGAGTGAGGGGTGTGGGGGGCTGAGACCCCACACTGGATGGCACGGCACCCAGGCAGGGAGCCAAGAAAGACTGCTCGGGTGTTGCTGTGACATCTCTTCTCTGGGGTTCTTGAGCTGACCTTGGTGGTTTCGAGAGGAAGAATGGAGAGAAATCCCCATGGAGTTCGTGACACAGGTACATGCTCTGCAATCCCAGCCCCTCACGCCCTCTCCCCCGGAGGGTGGTTGTGCAAACAGAGCACACACTGACCCCCCACCCCACCCTCACGCTCACCCCCGATTTGCATGCAGCCCTGGTCACCACCTCTGTGCACTTTGCCAGTGCCCCACCACGAGCACACACGGTGGGCTGTCCATGCACCTCTGCCACGGGGATCTCTCTGCAGCCGCAGAAGCTGCTTTGCCCAGAGCATGGGAGGTGGCATCCCTGGAGACAGCCATCAACCAAGAGGTCAGGAGTCCCAGCCTCCCGTCCTTTGGGGGAACATCCCGAGGCGTGTCCTACATGCTTCCCTGGAGTCCCCAGAGAGATGGGGCCCAGCTGCCTGCAGCGGTGACCCGCCGGGCAATGCTCCTCTCCTGGCTTTATCCCTTCTCTCCCTCACTTGCCCAATCCGTCCTTCTGGTTCCTGGGGTCACCTTCCAAATAAACTCTCTGCACCCAATTCCTTGTCCCAGTCCCTTCTTTCAGGAGAACCTCAACAAGACGGTGAGTGCATTACAGCCTGAAAGCCCCAGATCAGCAGACCGGTCTGAAATGTAACCGCCGGCCCTGGGAGCTGGTGGGCTCGGTCACTGGAAACACAGGTGAAGACGCAGATACAAGGCCTGTCAACAGCCTGTTGCGAACCAGAACCCAGTCATGGATTAGGAGGCCGGAACAAGGGACTCACAATGTCTGTCCGTGCCTATGAGTGGTGGCATGCCCTCCCTGAGGAGGAGAATATTGTGTTTTCTTTCTCATACATGTGCATGGTCAGTGCTGGGTCTAGATCCTACCCAGGAGGCTGGAGAAAAAAGGCTGTCACAGTGGGGGCAGGGTGCAGACCGAGAGCACAGGGCAGCACCCAAGAACCCCATAGCCAGCCTGGACCTGGAGGTATGTCCGGCCGCAGCAGGAACCCAGCAATGGAGCGCAGGAGCCGGGTCCTAGCCGGGAAGCAGAGTCGAGCATCCTGCATGCAGCCGTCGCTGGGACAGTGGGAGCAGCCCAGGTGAGGGGTCAGAACCCTGGCTGGGGACAGGAGGAACAGGCTGGACGCCGGGTGACATGAGCCAACGCCACATGGGAAGTGCAGCCTACCGGCTTCCAGGAGCAGTGCGGGGAGAGGGTGCCCGCCAGAGCCACTTGGGCACTACCTGGGGATGAGAACAGACACAGGACACAAATAAGCAACTCCCAAAGAAGGAAAAGTATGCACAAATTCTAGGACTGTAAAACTCTCCAGCCTCCCCATCAATCAAATCAATGTAAAGCACAGCAATACTGTTCTCTTTTTCCCTTGACAATATTTAAAAAAAAAAAAAAAAAAGATTATTCATTGCATTAGCCAAGGAGCAGAAACATCAGGGTCCCCAAAACTGTGGATTGAAGGATAAGCTGGTCCTCCCTTTCTGGAGGTCATTTGAGCAATACATATCAACAGAGCAAACAGGTACATGCCCCTCTCAAGAATGTACGCCAAGGAGCTGGCAAAATAGGAAATGATTTGTCCACAAGAATATTCACTTGCGGTGTTACTAATCATGCCAAAACTCCGAAATAACCAAAAGGTCAAATAATCAGAAATCAGATATGAGTACTTCATAGTATATCCATACAAAAAGGATATTTCAAAAAATGATGCAGAAAACTCATGATTTGGAAATGTTTAGGATGTATAGTTCAGTGGAGGAGGCCAGAAATAAACACTTGTTATAGTATGATTCACTTGAAAAACAAAACACAAACATGAAATGTGTCACTTCTCTCGACAAGCTGTGTTCCCTGTGGGCTAGTGTCAGAGCTGTGTCTTATTTAGAGGGACCAGCTCAGGGCCCCCCACCTCTGAGATCTGAGAGTGACCTTTGCCATCAATGTCACCCACCGACCCCGAACGTGCAGTGTTTGGTTTCACTTCCTATTCACATGCTAGCTTGAGGGTGAACCTTGGTTTCCTCATCTGCCAAATGGGGCGACACTATCTGCCTCGTGGGAGACGTGCTGCAAGCTGTGGCAACGCCTGACACATTGCCTGAATCGTGGTCATCCTTGAAGGAGCACTAGTTCCTCCTGCCCCCTCTTGGTCAGCACCCCCCCTCACTGCCTGGAGAGTCAAAGGTCAAACCAAACCACGCAGAGAGCGAAAGCTATGGATGGACGCGCCCAGGGCCTGGTGAAGGTCCCACCTCACAGCAGGTGCTCCGTGTCCACGAGTCACATTCATAGACTTTTCAGGCCTGGGGAACCTCAGGGAGCATGTGGCCCACCCTGCCCACACTTGACAGCTTGCCTTCCAGTCCTCACTCCAGCCGCAGGCACATGACCAAGCCATTTGTACACGTATTTATAAAAGCAAAAACACACGGCAACAATCCAAATATTCGTCAGTATGAAATGAATAAAACTGCAGTGTAATTCACACAGTGAATGTAATTCATACAATGAAATACTACTCAGCCATAAAAAGGAGCAGCCCACGGACACGTGCAGACCGTGGGTGAATTTCACAGGCTTTGTGCTCAGTGCAGCAGCCAGACGCAGAAGGGAAATGGTGCGATTCCCCCTACGTGAAATTCTGGAAGGGGAAAAATGGTGAAACAAAGCAATAGTCGTTGCCTCTGGCTGGGGCTGGGCGGGAGGACATAGATCAAGAGAGGACACAGGGAATTTTATGGGGTGTGGCAATGCTCTATGTCTTAGAGACTGTCTGAAGGAATGTACACGTTTGTCAAAACTCATCCATCTGTACCCCTAAGATCTTGAGGAACTTAACATACACAAATATACCTCAATAAAAAAAATAAATAACATCGGCCCAGGCACACGCAAGCACCCTGCAAATATATCACTGTCGCTGTGATGCCTGCTCTGACCCCATAGGCTGGCGACACTGATCAGAGCCCGATGCCCTTGGAAATCTCCAGTCTACGTTCTCCCAACCACCGTCTAGCCACAGACTCTCCTGAGAGGGGCAAAGCCTAGGACCCCTTCTCAGAAGAAATTCTTGCCTGCATAAAATAAAATAAAATATATATGATGACAAAGAAAACCAATTATTTTGAGAGTTATCAAATATTAAAAACAGATTTGTGACCTAGAAACACATGTTCTTCTTTATTAATGCATTAAATAACAAGCCCTACCAGAGGGTCTAATAACTATCATAATTTCAAAGTCGAGAGGGATGAAAATGGTGTTTTGAAATTTCTGCAGCAACTACAGTGGAAAAGGAAAACATCTGGGACTCCTA
>CM052442.1:4368160-4404933 GCA_028533085.1 Varecia variegata | reverse complement strand
GCACGTCTAACATTTTATGCATTTGATATAGGCTAAAACCAACCTCCCTAACTCACCTTGATTCACTTTGTATTCTTGATAAACCCTGAAAGTTTGCCATTGGTTTTAGGGTCAGAAAAGATGCCTCTTTTTCCTCCTACCAGCCTGAAAAGTCATGCTGACAAGATCCTTGTGGACTGTCCTTGCTTTTAACTCCTCGGAGCCGCCGAGACGTGGACGAGGCTCTGCTTTGAGGCAGCCACTTGGCCGAACCCAGGCAGGCACGCGGTGAGTATCCGCGGCGGGCAGGGTGACTCGCTCTCCATCAGCCTCACACGGCCTGCACGAGAAAGAAGCAGAACCCACTAAGATTTTTATGAAGCATCATTTTGTCAGGTTTAGGGAAGGTGGAAAAGAAATGCAGCAACAACAACTATGAAAAGAACATATCTGCCAGGCTTCAAGATCAATTCCAAATATAAACCAAAATGACTACTTTTCACAGTGAATCGTATTTCTCGGCCACTGTATCAAGAAACGATAGGCACTTAAAGTCTTTGAATCTGTTCTCCTTCTCCTTGGATACAACCGCTAATCTTTCTTCCTTGCCTCCTTTCTTTTTTCCTGGGGATGCAACCTACTTACCTGGCACATAAAATACTGATATGATGACACCCAGGCTTTAGAGATTTACATGAGAATCAGCAAACCTTATTTTAGCCCAATATAGAGAGTGTGCAATGCATGGAGGGAACTCTGGGCTTATTCCCCAGATAAGTCATTTATTTCTTTCCTCAAAGAAAAATCCAATATTCTGAGATCAGATGCATATTGAAGCTTTGGTGGAAAAGAACCAGACAGGAGCTGGATTAACATGTTCAAATTGGCCTCTCCCCTGCAGAGTGATCGGTGAGACTAAGGGGAGCCCTCGCGGTCGAATGCTCCACGCTGGGCAGGAGCAGTACCTCTGACTCAGTCATTCCCACGGAAGGCACAGGCCATCCTGGCATGGGTAGCTTCCCTTCTTATGGCATGTTTGTTCTCTTACCCCTGTGTCCCTAAGCAATGTGTCAGAGAGCTGAGCCCCCCTACTCCAGGGCCCATCAGCCCTGGGCTCACCAGCCCGGCTGTAGAGACCTGGGGACAGAGATGGGACCGGGGCTTCCATAGCTGCCCAGGGGAGGACAGTGGCCAAATGTCCGTGCTGTTTTGTCATTACCCAAACAAATGCACTTAGTGAGACCTTTCCGCATTGTTAGGAAGATAACCATGTCTGCACTGACGAGACTTCTGTCATCTTTTTAGAGAGATAGCTAAATGAATCTGTGAACCGAGTAGATGCCTTTTGCCAGGACAAGGACCCTAATGAGGCTGTTCCATCTGATGAGAAATGCCCTGTGGCCTCCCCTTTCCCATGTGAGAACAGCGTCTTGGTTCTCCCCTGAGTTGAGCCCCCACAGCCAGGGCCCAGTGGCAAAAGAACAAGCACCCCCCTGAGTGTCCAGCCCCAGAGACAACCCATCTCCAGGGCCATCTCTCTGCTGGGGGAGGTTCCTTCCCTTTCACTTTGTGGTGCATCCGTTTCATCCTAGACAGAGCGGTGGGTTTAATGAGAAGAAAACAAACCAAGCAGCAGAAAAGGTCAGCTTGGTCCTGAGTCTAGTCACTTGCCTCTCTGATCCTCAGTCTACACATCTTTAAAATGGAAATCACATCCCAGCTCTGCCCACCACATTGGGCTGCTGAAAGATCAACTCTCACTGCATCCCCGGAAAACAAACCAACCCATGGACACCCTCCCCACCACCTCTCCTATTAGAGCCTCCAGGGATGGCACCTGGACTGCTGTGTGCCAGGAACTTTCCCCAGATGACTCCAGTGTGCGGCCCTGGTTGAGACCACAGTTCAATCCAGCTCTCTTCTGAGAAGGCCACACAACTTTCATAACTGCCAGGTTCCCGAGAGCCTGGCCATCGTCCCGTGATGAGAGTGTGGATTGGTCCCAGCTGTGGGTGCTCTTTCAAACTCTGCTGAGAAGGACAATGCCGTGGACCCCGAGGACACTTAGAGTCACAGGATCTGGCCCCTGAGGGAACTTCCCAGGCAGCTCATCCCCCCCAGCTCCAGGCTCTGTGGTTTAGTTTGGTCTCAATCAGCTACAAGGAGGCATCGACTGCACCTTCCATGAGCAGGTGACCATAGCCATAAGAGTGTCTAAATAAAGAAGTACAAGGTAGTAAACACTCTGGAGGGAATCCGACGGCTTTGAGGAGACACAGCACTGTGTCAGACCTGAAATGATGAAGCAGTAGTGCCCACACACTCCTGCTTCCAGGGGGACCTCTGAGGAGGTTGCACAGGAAGTGCCCCGGCACTGCACAAGGGGGATCCATTTGCAGGTTGTACTCTAGCAGGAGGTGGAGCTTCATGACAAAATGAGTTCAGAAACTGTCTCACCCTTCACTGTCTCCAGACAGCACTGATCCTGTAGAGACCACCGGACAGCCATTACGTCAGCCACCCGGGGCTAGCACAGGGGTCAGGGGAGGAACTGGCTTCAGGGTCACATGGCCACCACCAGCTGTCAAGGGAAGCAGAGCCTCCCCTGTAGCCCTTGTGGAAGCGGCTTTGAGAGGGCGCGTTAACAATGGCGTAGACTGCACCAGAAAGGTCCTGAACTGAGGGGCAGCTCTCTGGGGGTAAGCGGGACAGCCCAGGAGACAGGCGGGCACAGGTCTAGACTGGCCAGGGCTGTCCCCCAGGGGTACAGCTGAAGCCTCCCTCCCATCGTCAGTGAGGGAGATGCGAGGCCAAGATCAGAGGCCGCTGTGCCCCTTCGGTGCTGCGGGCACATGAAAAGGTGTAGACTGGCCCAGGGTGTGAGCTCACCTGTGCCCAGCAGCACTTTCCATCACCTTCCTCCAAGCCCTGACCCAAGGATCCCCTTCAGATCTTCAGGTACCTGTGCGGGAAGACCACCTGGGCATTAGAGTCAGCATCCTGGGGTGTGAGGTGTGTCATATGGGATCTATGAAGAATATAGATCTGTCCAGGTGTCCACTGCATCGCACAGGTTGTTCTGGCTAGAAACGTGCAGTTAGAACCATGTTCTAGAAATCCCTACATTATCCTAATTAGTTTTCACTCCTGGTTTGTGTTGGAGCAATTCAAGTCTGTTTGATGTCAAGAGGGGAACGGATTGAGAAGTCAGCTAGGTTTTCGGCTGGCACAGCCACAGGCCACCAAAGTGAAGTAGGAGCAGCAGTCCCTGCCTGGGGACCACACCGGCAGCACTTACCAAACACTCTTTCATCAACCGTCTCCTGGGAGCCTCAGGGCAGGATGAGGGGCGCTATTGCAACGGTGACTTTAGAGATGAAACTTGGGGGCTCAGAGAGACTGCGAGTTGTTTGACGTCACAGATCTGGCAAGTGATGAAGCACGGACTTTGACCTGAGTCTTCCTCCGAAGTCCTGCAGCCCTGCGGGAGTGTGCGTGCCGGGGAAGGACAGCAGCCACGTACTGGGATTCACTCTGTTAGAAACTGTGCTGAGCATCCTAGAAACAGTGAATTTAACTCTCCTAATTCGCGGATGAGGCCAGATGACTATGGAGCGGCCAGCAAGCGGGGGGCCTGGGGAAGACACACACTCCACGTCAGCGAGAATGCTAGAGCCCAGTGGCCGGGGCAGCACAGGCGCCCCCTCCAGCGTAAGGTAAAAGTATCACAGCAGGCACCTCCCAGCACGGAGAGGGGAGCACGGAGAGGGGAGCACGGAGAGGGGAGCACGGTGCCTGGGGCCTCTGAGTTCTCAGGGCAGCACTTTCCACCCAGGAACATGTCAGATGACACAAGCACTGCCGACCTCAGCAGGCCCAGGCTGCAGTGCAAGCAACCCTGCGACTCGGCCGCACGACGAGAAGGTGCCATGGGATCGGAGGTACTGGCAGTGGGGAAGGGAGCTCCGTGGAGCCCACAGCAAGCCCCCGAGGGAGAATCAGGGTGCAGAGTCCCGCGGGGTTCCGAAGCGAGGGTGTGCCAACTGCAACAGAGAATGGGGCGCCTCTTCAAAACTAACTCCCACCATGCCACTGGGCCTCCAGAGAGATATGCTAAGGCATATGAAGATGATGACCAGGATCCTGAATCGACTGCTCCCCAGATGTAGATGACAAAGTGGCCTGGAGCAGCACAAGAGTGGACTCTGGGCTGGACACGGGGATGTGCCACGGGATCACCTCACCCAAAGGGTTTGTTGCCCAAGCGGCCAAAAGGCGGCCTCCAGCCCCCTCCCCAGGTGCCTCCGCTGCAGAGACCTGCTCCACCCGGGCTGCTGCACTTCCCATTTTAGATATCAGGGTGCCATGTTAAATTGCATTTTTTAAAGTTCTCCACTCCAGAACACTAGAAAATTGCAAAGGTTATTGCACTGCCCAGGACTTCCTCCTCACGGCAATATTCCCAAAGGTAATGGAAAAGCAGCAAGAGGAAAATGAAAGACAGGGAATAAAAAAGAGGGAAAAGAAGAAAGTTATCTGGGTCCTCAACGCAGCACGAGGCCCTTTGTGATGCTCTGACTCCCCAGTGCCCTTTCCCCCACGGTTACACACGGGCGCACATGCGCTCATAAGCACACGCACACACATGCACATACTCACATGCACACGCACACTTCCTGCGTTCAGCTTGTGTTTCCACTAGACCCCAGCCCGTGCAGCACAGTACAAGGCCCAGGCGAGACACGCAGTATTTGCTCAGTGAACGTCTGTGGAATGATAGGCCACGAGCTGTCACGTGGTTTGTGCACAAGCATCTTTGAGCTTTAGACCTACGTTTCTTTGGATCATTGTAGCCATTCGAGGGGTCTTGGGGGCAGGTAAAATGACTCCTCTTATTTATTCTTCTTTTTCAAAATGAGTGTAGCCATTCTAGTTGCTTTGCCTTCCCATGTAAATTTTAGAGTACAAAATCTTGTTGGAATTTTGATAGGAATCGTGTTAAATCTCTTTATCAATTTGGGGGAAAATTATGTATCTTTACTCCTGATTCTCCCAACATATGACCACAGCACGTCTCCTCATTTATTTAGACCTTCTATGATGTCTTTCATGCATATTTTGTTGTTGTAAGCATACAAATTCTATGCAAGTTTTGTTAGATTTACACCCAAGTATTTTTTTGAGCATTTATAAATGGTATTGTGTTTCTAATAAATGGGATAATATATGGTATTGTGTTTTCCATTTGTAACAATAATATGATGTTTCCATTTTAAACAAATTTATGTAGGAAAATGTGAATCGACTTAAATAAAAATATTAAGTAAACGGTAGTAGACTAAGTGCACAGATGGGGCCACAGTTTGAGAACTGCAGATGTGCATGATGCTCACACTCACCCTGCTGGTGGCATTCCGGGATTCCTTTCATACGTGGGGAAATGGAAGCTCAGAGAGGTGGAGCCGCTTGTCTAAGACCACACAGAAAATCAGAGGCAGAGCTGGGATGTGAACCCAAGCCCACCTGGCCCCGGGGCCCCTGCGGCTCCGACTGTCCCCGTGACTGTGGAAGGACCATGGTGGTCCGACCACAGGAGAGAGGGTATCAGAGAGGTGCACCGGGAGAGCTGGGGCACAGGCAGGAAGGAAGATGATGATGTTGTCGTTAGTTGGTTGTCACCATCATCTTGATGACACCAGCGCATTGCTCTTTAAAAACTCAGAAGTTGGCCATTTAGGTCAGCTGTGGGCCAAGACTTGGAATGACAGCTTTCTGCCTGCAGTTGCCTGTCCCAGAGGGTCTTTGTAGGTGTGTCTGGTACCCACAGCCCTCCTAACGTGCTCAGCCTGGCCCCTGTCCACTTGGCCATCCTAATTCGCTTCCAGGTAAACAGCCTCATCGGATTTAATAAAAATCTCTCCCTCCCAGCGGGAAGTCTCATGACATCACCCCCTCCAGGGAAGGTGAGAAAATGACCTTCCATTTGATGAAAGAGGAGGATTAATTTTTATGGCCTGCCCTGCTAATGTGTGTTTAGACCGAGCGCGACGATCAATACGGAGTGGAGGATGCTGACTTGACTCACCGGAGTTGAGGCAAGGACGTCGCCCCCCATCCATTTTTATAAATCACTTTAAAGGCCTATTGATCTTCCGCTGGGCACCAAGGGGCACTAACCCCAGGGGCAGCAGCTTGTCAGGCTTCTTAACCCTTTCTGAGATCCCCGCTCCCCCCCAGAGCCATCGCCTGCCACGGGTGACGCGTGAAGCTCCCTGTGACTCGGGCGGATGCCCCTCTGGGGCCCAATGTCTTGCTGAAGACACTCACCACAGGTTGCTCTCACACGCGCACACACGCACAGGCATGTACGTGCACACACACTTACACACCGTCCTAGCCGCACATGCAGAGACCCGCATACATCCCACACTAAGATAAAGCAAAGGCATGAAGCTCACATATGTGCCATAGGTCTATAAACCACCCCTGGACACCAAGACCAAACGGCGACTCGGTGTGTCTCTGCCGTGTACCTCTTTTTCCCCTCCAGCCGATGTTTTCTCGGATTCTTTTCCCTTCCTGTGTTCATTTTCACCAGATGTCACCACTTGGGAAGGTGGGACAAGTGCACGTAATGGAGGTTTCTCTGGGCCACCCCTATTTTAGGGACAACTCTGGCCTGGAGGCCCCCTCCCCTGAGATGTCACCCACACGTCTGACTGAGGGTTCTCCCCACCAAGCACAGGTGCACGAAGACACCCTTGCAATGTCCCAAGTTGTTATTAAAAACAATGGTTTAAAAGGGGGGGTGGGACATTTTTGTAGCTTAGGGCAGAGCTGGTCCCTGGAGTAGCATCACTTCAAGGATTTGTGTCCCGATTTCCTTGGTCACCCCCACAGCCTGACATGTGTCTGTCCCAGCTGCTCCCATCAGGGATGGGTCTGGCTGGCTGGGGCACCCGTGCGGGCTTGGGGCGCAGGTCAGTGCTAACGGGCATCACAGTGAGGGGTTCTAAGCGCAACTTTCTTCAACCTTGGCCATGGGCTGACCTCAGATGGCCTCTAGGAGGTCATCTGCCAGCCCAGCCCAGGATCCAGCAGATCCTGACCTCTCAGGGGTCAGGGCGCTGGCACTCCTGGGGGAGAGGAAGAGGAGGTGGGCAGGAGTGAGGGCTGGTCCTCTGACCTTGAGGAACCAGCTCCAACCCTGTTATGGGACTAAAGCAGGGAAAGGGAAGAGGAGGAGGAGGGGAGGGGGAGGAGGAAGAGGGAAGAAAGGAGCCCTTGCGGAGCCCTCCTCCATCCCTCAGCCCCCTCAACCTCCCTGCTCTTCCTGCTCCCACTGTGGCCCCTCTGGGCCACCCTCTCCAATATGACAAACAGGCTGACCTTTCCCAGGCACCAGGCACCCTCAGTCTCCTGCCACCAGGAGGATAAAACCAGACTCCTTCCCCAGCTTCCCCAATCTTCTAGGGTCTGGAGACTTCTCCCCAAAACCCTGTCCCTCCCAGGGCCACGCACACCACTCCAGACACCCCGACCTCCTCAGGGGCCCTGCAGGGTCATCTGTCCTCATCCAGGTGTCATTATCCCCAACTTCAGGTGGAGACACCAAGGTTCAAAGGGATCGAGTTGCTTGCCCGAAGTCACACACTCATAGACAACCACACCCCAGGTCTACACACTTTCTCTCCTAGAAAAGGGTCAGACATCGAGGCCCTGAGGCATTTCCTCCCCACTTCGGCTGCTGTCATGGCAGCAGCAGCACCTCGTGGCCCACGGCAGCCTGGGTTTGAGTTCCAGCTGCCCCCTCTTCCTGTTGGGTGACTTTTGGAGAGTTACAAAACCTCTCTGGGCTCTTAATCTATAAAGTGGATCTAAGAACACGGCCTGGGCCAGGCATGGTGGCTCACACCTGTAATCCTAGCACTTTGGGAGGCCCAGGCAGGAGAATCCCTTGAGGCCAGGAGTTTGAGACCAGCCTGGGCAACACAGTGAGACTCTGTCTCTACAAAAAAATTTAAAAATTAGCGGGGCATGGTAATGCACACCTGTAGTCTCAGCTACTTGGGAGGCTGAGGCAGGAGAATCACTTGAACCCAGGAGTTCGAGGCTGCAGTGAGCGATCGCACCACTGCACTCCAGCCAGGGTGACAGAGCAAGACCCTGTCTCTGAACAAAAAGAGCACACACAGCCTGAACTGGCTGCTAGAGGGATTCCTGTGGGGGGGAGATGCCATTTCTGATGCCTTTCCTCAGTGTGTAAGGGACATCTACCAGCAGTGCCCTGATAACCAGATTTTACCACTGAGAGTTGGGGGGCTTGACCTGAGCCCCCCCATTTCAGGGATAGCTCTGATTTGGAAGCCCCTGGGGACATCCTGGGCTCTCCACGCGCTAGGGCTAGAAAATGCACAGGACAGCATGCTGGACACCAGCAGTCTGGGCGAAGGTCGGAGATTACTGCGATCTGTGCCCAGGCTGGGAAGAGGACGAAAGGCAGGAGCCAGGCCGGGAAGGGGCCAGAAAGCACGCGGTAGGCTGGGCTGTCCCGGGAGGGGCTGACTTGGAGAATCACAGACTTACAGAGGGATCTGCTTGCCCATATCTCGCTGTGCGACCACTGGCAAGTCCCCAAATGTCTCTAAACCTCAGTTCCCACAGCAGTAAAACCAGGATACCAGGCCAGTCTCCTAGATCTTCCCAGGTATTAGAAGTCTATGAAGTGTCACCAATGCCCCCCAACTCTGTGCCATGAGACAGGATCACCCCACCAACCTGGGAGGTGCCACTGCTCCCATTTCCAAACTGAGCAAACCGAGGCTCCATGAACTGTGCTCCCGAGGTCGCAGAGGAGGGCAGGGCCGGGGCCAGGGCAGCAGCAGAACCGGCTCCATCTGGCTCCAGGGCCCAGGGCTGTGCTCTGCAACGTGGGGTGTCGGGGGAGGCCGCCCTCCCTCCTCCCTCCTCCCCTCCATGCAGGCACTGGCCCGAACAGGCTGGCCAGGCCCCCCAAGCCTCCGTGCTGGTGGGAGGGCCGCCTGCACAGCCGGTGTGTCCTCCTCGGTGGCCCGTGCCAAGCAGCCCTGCCCAGACCGCACGAGGAGCTGGCCACGGCCTGCCAGGCCCGCTAAGCCCTTCCCGCCTGTTTCTCATTTAGAGCAAGCCCCGGCTGCAGCCCAGACATTCCAGAGGGGACAGTCAGACGCCAATCCCGCCCATGGCTTGGGAAACCGGGCTGCAGGCAGCCCCGTGGTCAGAAAGTTCCACAATGTTTTCCCTTCCCTGTCGAAATTTTAAAAGTTGCTTAACCCTCGAGAAGTTTGGTCCACTCTTTTTGGGCCCTGCTGAACTGCACGATCCCTGACCCTGGTGTTTGAGGCCTCCACGGCCAGGAATAAAAATGACGGACTCCCCTTGGTTTGCAGGCACCCCAAATCACCGTCCGGACCTTTGTTCACGCTGGCCTCCAGCTCTGGGACGCCCTCGCCTCCAGCTGGGAGTCCGGGCTTCCTGGTGGAGGAGGCAGGGGAACAATACAATCGCTACTAATTAGGCGTCAGCTGCTGGCTGAAGTGAGGCCCCCCCCACTCCCTCCCGGAAGCTGCAGGTGGAATCGCTCTAGCTGTCCCTGGAAGAATCCTGCCCTTCACACAGCCTTGAGTGTGTTAATTATAGATTGCCGCCTAATGACATAAGTAGCGTTCCTGAATTCCGCCAAAGTGACAATTTGCCATCAACATAAAGCTGCTGCCCGTGCTGCTAGCCGGCCGGGCATCCGGGCGCGCGGCTCCTTGTTCTCCCGGCCCCTCCCTCCGCCCCCCTGCCCGGCACCTGGATTATGCCCGCTCGGCTCGCCAGTCAAAACAGACTGGTTCTCCTGGGGGGGCCGCATTTCAGCTCCCAAAGGTAGGGCTTTTTCTTTTTCCCTTTATCTGTTCCCCCTGATGTATGAACCCTTGCTAATGGAACCGAGGGCTCTAAAACTCAGTTCCTCAAAAAATTAAAAATAGAATTATCATATGATCCAGCAATTCCACTTCTGGATATACATCCAAAAGAATTCAAAAGAGGGACTGAAACAGATATCTGGGCACCCACTTCATAGCAGCATTATTCACAATAACCGATAAGTGGAAGCAACCCAAGTGTCCGTAGACGCAAGAATGGATAAACACAGTGTGGGCATTCCGCACAGTGGAATAGTATACAGCCTTGAAAAGGAAGGCCATCCTGACACGTGCTACAACATGGGTGACCTTGGTGAGCTTGAAAGCACTATGCTCCGTGAAATAAGCCAGACACAAAAGGACAAATACTTTACGATTCCACTTATATGAGGTACCCCTGAGTAGTCAAAATCATAGAGGAGAAGTAGAGTGGGGAGTGCCAGGGGCCAGGGGAGAGCGGGGAGCTGTTGTTTACGGCGGACAGAGTTTCAATTTGGGGAAATGAAAGGGTTCTGGAGATGGATGGTGGTGATGTTGCACAACAACGTGAATGTATTTAACGCCACTGAACTGTACACTTAAAAATGGTTAAAATGGTAAATTTTATGTTATGTTTATTTTACCAGAATAAGGAAAATGATTTTTAAAAAAAGCAATTCCCCAAGCTTCCCTGGTAGGAACCTTCGCACTGGCAGGGTCACAGGCCAAGCTGGCGCTGAAGGAGTCAGAGTCTCTAACACGTCCTGGGTACCTGCCACACTCCAGAGCAGCCCGGAGTCAGACCCCACTGGATCCTCTCCAGAACTCTGCAAGGGGAGGAAAGAGAGGTGACTGGCCCAGGGACACACGTCCCCTCAGAAGCACAGCGAGGAGGGGATCCAGCCCTGATGCCAGGGACCTGACCTCTCTGCAGTAAAGGAATGAGTTTCCCAGAGATGGCCCCTGCCGTGACACAGCTGGAAACGGACATTCCTTCCACAAAATCTTACAGTGCAACCTCCCTCCCCTCCCCTCTCCAAGCCCTGCCACACACACAGGAGACAGGGACAGGGCAGGACAGGAGGCTGGGCCATGGGCCATGCCCCTCTGGCCAGGTCCTTTACCTACCCTAACCCCCTCCCCCAGTGCAGAAAGTGTCAGGAATACACAAGGTGGCCCAGGGACCGTGGATGGTGGAAGTGTTTCCATCTGACCAGCCACCCTCCCCTCACTCTGCCTGAGCCACTGGGGTGACCAAGACTGGCCCCACCCCCAGCTCCAAGGCCTGGCCCACCAGAGCACTGAACCCCCCCAACTGACTACAGACAGCATCAGAGATGGACGTGTGGCCCAAGCAGGCCAATCAGAGTGGGTGGCCCCCAGGCTTTTGCTGGAAGCCTCGAGAAAGATACCACCCCTTTCCTCAAGGATGAGTGAGCTGCTGGTGCCATCTCTGCCACCTCGTAGCAAATGAAACCAATGCAGAGAAAAACAGGAGTGATGGGAAGAGAGCAAGGAGAGAAAGAGAGGGCTGGTTGGGGGTGGGGGGATTGTCACTGAGTCACCTGGATCCAGCCATGCCTGAGGCTAGACATATCCCCCTGGACTTTAAGAATGTCCATTTTCTTTCTCCTTATTCCATTTTGAGTGGGGTGTCTGTCCCTTGCAACCAAAAGAATCCTGTTTTATGAAGAAGTGGACCTGCACAATTAATCCATGCCAGTTTTCACCCTGTGGGTGCCCTGGTTAGGGTGTGCTAGCTGCGGTAGCAGACAACCCCAAAACCTCGGGGCTTACCCTGGTGAAGGTTTACTTCTCACTCACATCCCAGCGCTCAGCAGGAAGGGGCACAGCGGGGGCTGGCTTGGCTCCAAGCAGTTTTCTGGGGCCCAGGTTACTTCCATCCAGTGGCTCCATCTCCTCTCCTGTCCCCCAGGGCGGCAGAGCTCTCTGCTAGGTCTCTGCATCTGCCCCTGAAGAGTGAGGGCCCAAAGCACCAGAAGAAGACACGCCTGCTCCTCACAGCCCAGCGCAGAGGTGACTGTCATGTCTACTGGGTGGGGCAAGCCCCTGGGGGGCACAGAGCACACGTGTGCTACCCCCGTCCCCAACCCGCACACCTCACAGCTGGACTCACGGCACCCGCCAGCCTCCCCACCCTCCTGCCTCCACTACTGGGTTGTCTGGGGGCCTTTGCCCTCCCTCCAGGCCACAGGGATGTCACCACCCAGCCCCACCCGCCCTTGGGGAAAGGGGCTGGGTGAGAACCTGGGAAAGGATGATGCAAAGGCATGGCCACAGCACCCAAGGCCTGTTCTCGCCTTGCCGGTCTTTAAGTCCTCCCGCTCCTCCCCTGTCCCTCCTCCTCTCCCTCCTCCTCCTCTTCCCCATCCCTCCTCCTCCCCCTCCTCCTCCTCTTCCCCATCCTCCCCCTCCCCTCCTCCCCCTCCTCCTCCTCTTCCCCATCCCTCCTCCTCCCCCTCCTCCTCCTCCCCTTCCTCTTCTCCATCCACTTTTTCACCTTCCTTATCCTCCTCTTCATCTCCTTCCTCCCCCTCCTCCCCACTTCCTCCTGCCTCTGTTGCCATCTAATCAGGACTCTCCAGTGGAGACCTGAAAGGGACGTGCAGAGGGTATAGAATGTGTCCCTAACCCAGCTCATCTTACAGATGGGCCCCTGGGTGCCAAAGCAGAAAAGTGCCTCTCCCAGGTCCTGCGGTGACGAAGTCCCAGGCTGGGCCCACAGGGGCTCCCACTCCCTGTGCAGTGCGCGCGCCTGGGCCAGCTCCCACTCCCTGGGCAGATCCAGGAGAGGACAGGATGGAAGAAATCTGTACTTGAAGGTGACAGCTGAGTACCAGCCCCTGTAGAAGTGGCTTTTTGCATCATTTTACCCCATCAATTCACAATGCTCCTCCATAAGTAATGTGGCTAGTCCCTTTGGAGAGAGGGCGAGTTCCAGCTCAGAGAGGCCAGGAGAGCAGCCTGGCCAGCTGTGAGGCCCAGCAGCAATGCTGGGGCTGAACCTGGAAGTGCCCAATTCTGATGCCTGGCACCTTCCCCCAGCCCGGCTGCAGGCAGGGTCAGAAAGGAGCTCAGGGCGGCTGCCCCCACCTCCTGGGCCCCCTGCCTCTGGATCCGGGGCTCAGCTCCCGCGCCCCGGACACCAGCTCCAGGGAGCATGTGAGCTGGGCTCGTGCCGAGCAGAACAGGGGCTGGGAGAGCAACAAACACATCACACAAAGGGACCCTGCGCCAGGAGGGAGGAGAGGGAGCGAGAAGGAAAGAGACGTGGCAAAAACGAAGGCACCGAGAAATAAAAGCCGGGAACAAAGACCGCTAATATTACTAGTTAAAAACCCATTTCACTGTAAACTTTAATTCATCTACTAAATGTCAAGCACTGTTGGCTGCAGCCGCCGTTTCTATACCTCTCCTGGTTATTAATACGCACTTAGCGGCAGTGGGAATTAGAAGCTCCGTAATAATACCCTTCCCAAAACACTTCAGATGAGAATTTCGTTTGAAATTTAAGGAGAATGCTATTGCGGCTGCAGCACGTTATGTAAAAGGCTGATGTTAGGAGTGAGGCCTTCATCGCTGCCCCCCACGGCTGACGGACGCGGGCCAGGATGGAAGCCCGTGGCCGTGGCCATGCGTGGTCAGAGGCAAAGAGACACGTGGATCAATGCGACGTGGCCTGGCTGTGAAAACTGTCCGGTTCTGCTAACCTCGGCCTCCTGCCAGCTCCCCCCAGCTCCTCCCCACGGCCGAGCAGGGAGCACCCACACACACGGCTGTCTCGGGGCCCGTCCCCACCAGCAGGTGGGCACAGTAACGTGCCCAGGCCCTTCCCCCTCCCCAAGCCTCCTCAGTGACAGCTGAAGAAACCCTGGCTTGGGGGCACAGAGTGGAAAAAGTCAAGTCCACCCTTGGTCAGAGCTGGCCTTCATGCCCCGAGACAGGGGTGGCCGTCACCTGTGGTTTTTTTCATTTGACTCTGAGACTGAAAAGAAAGGTGATGTCATTAAGTCTACCGCACTTCACCGTGTCTGTGGAGGCCTCCCATGGCTCACCGTGACTGTCGCGCTGACCCCCAGCCGCCCCACCTGCCTGCACTCTCCCCCTCCTGTTCAGGTCAGGTCTGCTTGACAGAGAACCTTCCCTAGTCCAGCTCTGACCACTGGACACCCAGCAGCAAACACCCCACACCTCCTCAGCGAAAGTCCTTAGCTGAGAACCCAGGACCCGGTAAACACTGGCCCATACCACCCTTTGCTGCCTCACAGCTCACTCATGTAAGGCCTTTTACCCATCATGCTCCAGATTGAATGAGCGAGTCACAGCTCCTGCAATGAAAGTCCTCCCTTATACCTCAGGGCCTTTGCACATGCTATCTTGTGGAGCCCTCCCTGCTACCTCCTTCTCTGCCTGGCTGACTCCCACCACTTCCTTCAGGCCAGCCCTCATCCACAAAACCTCTGTGATCTTCCCCTCCCCAGGCTGGCCCCTTGTCCCCTCTGTGGGCCCACAGCCGTGTGCCATCTCTATGACAACCTTTGCAGTATCATTGTCTGGCTCTGAACCTGTCCCTCCCACCAATCTGGGCAGGGCCTCAGGGCAAGGATGGGGTCCAGTTCATCTCTGTGTTGTCACCATGTGGCGCAGGGCTGGCACATAGTAAGTGCTCAACAAAGATTTGTTGAATGAACGAAATGTGCTGAACTACACCTGATCCCTCCACCTGAGTGGTGCAAGGCCAGTGAGGAGTGTGGAAGTTTGGGATGCAGCAATGTGGCTAGGCTGGACTACACTTCCCAGAATTCCACTCCCTGGAGGTTTCCCGTGGGGGTGGGGCACCGGGGACATCTATGGACGTGACCGACCGAGGTGAAGCCACAGCTGCGTTGTGTTTATGCTCCACACACTGTCTCTCTGCTGGCTCACCTCCCTGCGGTGGGGCTGTGGCCAGGCCGCACCTGCCCCACCTCCCCCCATGCTCCTTCGGCTCTCTGAGCCCTGGGCCAGGTGTGTGCTGAGCCTGTGATGACAGGTGTCTGCGTCTTCGGGCCGGACACCTTCAGGCTTTGAGGTAATGCGGACAGATGCAGGTCCCAGTCCTCCTCGCGCCTTCCAGCGGAGCCTTCACCTCCCCACTTCCCGCCTCCCAACCCACTACCCGCTCAGCACAGGTGAAGCTCCAGCAGGGGACACAGAGGCCACAGACGTACGGGCACTGCCTCCCCAGGTCCCACAGCCGCGTAGGGCCAGAGCCCTGTGCCAGGTCCCTTCCTGTCTACGCTCACGGGTGGACTCAAACACAGCAAGTCTCTGCTCCCGGACGCCAAAGCATGGCAGAGCAGGGGCGCAAGGGAAAGCTGCAGAGCGGGTGGCGGTGAGCTCAGGCTGAACGAGCAGGACCACCAGGCCCCGTCAGGAGCCAGCCCTCGCCACGCGGGAGGGATACAGCCGGGGGGCCCCAGCTCCCGATGGCAGGCCTGAGAGCGACGCAGACCCAGACCTGGGCTGCTGGGCCCTCACCCAGTCCCCGTGGCGGGAGGATGATCAGTCCAGGAGCAAAATGCTCTGAGCCAGACAGAAAGCCCGAGAGCTGGGCGTGGGCACGTTCCGCTGGGAAGGGGCCACATCCGGGGTAGCAGGTGGCGGTGGGGTTGGGCCCAGCTGGGCACAGAGTGGGGCTCTGCCTTGCTTCCCAGGACAGCCCTGGGGGGTGGCAAGTGCACCGAATTCCTCCCTCCAGCAGAGTTGCCAGGAGCAGCGGTGTGGCCCGGCTGTGTGAGGGCCTGAGACGGCCACCAACAGCTCTCAGATGCACCTGGCCCAGTAGTAACGGGAGGGGTCTCCTCTGGGAAGGCAGGGAGCCCATCCAGGACCACGTGCAAATAGGGAGGCCTCAGCAGTGCCACCCTGGACAGGTAATGACCACACGTGGACCATGCACGGTCCCTTTTACAAGCCCCCTGGAGTGTAGACTCAAGTCCAGGGAGGTAAGAAACCCTAAATTGACTGGGTTAAGTTTCCGTTATTTGGAATTTAGTTCAGCCATAAAACCTTCAGGGAGGTCCCTGGCACACCCCCAGGCAGTGGCCTGAGATTTGCACAAGAGACAGATCTCCAAGTTCATTTGTCAAAACGGCCCCCGTGGGCTCGCTGGCGTTAGAAATGCGGCCGCTTCTGGAGGGGCCGGCAGCCGTGGGGGAAGGACTTCCAGCAGCAGTGGGAGAAGCCAAGGCAAGAATTCAAACTAACCAGCAAGACCAATTGCAAACAGCAGGGGAATCTGCTGCAGGAGTTGGTTTCACGCGCACCCCATCCGTAATTACTCATTTCGAAAGTGTCACGATTCTCCTGCCAAAATTATGGCTTCCCTTCACTTGTTAAACCCCTTTCGCACCACTCCTTCTTCGCTCTGCAAAAATGGATTTCACTCAAAAAAGAAATTAGAAAAATAATTGATGTAATAACCATAACCTTGAAAACACTTCTGCCAGAATTTAAGAGCAGACGGGAAAGAAGGCCCAAAATAAAGGCATCTCTCTGGAAATCAGAAGCCCGAATTAGTTCCAAGCCCTGGCTGCACCCACTTCCCCGCCAACTCCCTGAAGGTGAACACCAGTGATCTATCCCCTCCCCGCCCCGAAGGAGGCAGGACCAGGCCGCTTCAGCAGACACAGATGTGAGGTGCCACAGCCAGACGGGAGGGGCCGGCTGGTCCTACCCTGCTTTTACAGATAGGGAAACTGAGGCTCGTAGCTGTGCCAAGCACATGGTATCCTTCCAAGCACATGGTATCATTGCACATAGCCACCTCCTTTGAAGTTGTGACCACGTGACTTTCCTGGGCCCGTGACACGTGAGTGGGAGTTGAGCACGTCCCTTCTGGGTGGAAGCTCTGGGTGCCAGTGCACAATTCGCCATGGTCCCTTTCCAGGGTCTCAGTGACTGTGAGGGCCCAGATGGAAGCAGTTCCGCAATGGCCTGAGCGTTTGCGTGTCCGTGACAGAGCCCCCGGTGGACCACTGTTAGATACTCAGCAGAGCAAAAATTAAGCTCTTGTTGTGTTTAAGCCACAGCATGGAGGCTGCTTGGTACTCCACCATATTCTCTGTCACCCAGAGAGACAAACATTTTTTTGGTGGTGGCAGCAGTGATCCGTCACTCTGTTTTCTCATAGTAAGGTCCATAACATCAGGATTCATGTTTTGTTTTGGCTCCCAGGTGCGCACAGTGCCTCGCACACAGGGGGCTCAGAAGATGTTTGTTGAATGAATGAACGAACAAAGACTCAATGGAGAATGAGTTGAAAATAAGATGATACATCAACGGACATTTCCTAAACTGGGGAGACAAATCTGACACCTGTGTAGACCATGACATCCCATGCTTTAGGGGTGGGTGACCATGGCAAGCCGGCTTTCAATTCTAAGGAAAAAACTTACCCAAATAACTAGTAGTTATTGCCTTTTAAAGGTCAAAGAGATCCAGAGTGCTTGGGCGAATTGCCTAAGGTGACACAGTGAGCAAACAAGCCACCGGTCTGACTCCAGGGCCCAGGATGGTCCTCTGCCTGCCTGGGCACTCGTCCTGCTGGACAGGAGCTCCAGGGAGGAGCCACGCCCTCGTCACCTGCCCCTCTGCCAAACTTACATGGGTGAGAACTCAAAGATGAAGTGAGAAAAAAACATGTCAAGTGTCAACCTGGTGTCAGGCTTCAGTTGCCTGTTGGAGAAGGTGGAACTCACAGGAGTCAGGAAGGGCTCTGGGCTGCACACCGGGAGCCCTGCGTTCCAGCCCTGGCCGTCACAGCCAGCTGCGTCCTCTCTCCCCTGGGCCTCGGTTTCCCCCACTGGGACAGCAGACAGGCTGGACAAAGTCACCCCAGGATCCGTTCCAGCTCTGGAGTCCTACAGTTCCTGGGAACATGCCTCTGGCTGGTGCAGGAAAGAAAGGCAAACCCTTTTAAGAAAATCACTAAAGCCCTAAAATTACGTGAAAGCTTTTGAGATTCCTGAAAGAAAGGCATTTGCTAAATCCCCTCTATTATTTCCAAAGGATATTTTCTATTATTATTATTTACCAAAGGAATTTCTGGACAGAGTTTAAGTGCCCCAGAGCCTACAAAATAATCGTCTCTTCGATACACAACAAAAGGATCTGAATATTCTTGGCTGATGACTTTTTCTTTGAAACATGTTCTCTACCGAACAAAGGATTTTCTTTTTCTTTTCCAATTTCTCTAACTTTAAGTAAAACACACACACAAACCTCATCATGATTATCAACCTGGAAAATTTTTTAAGTCAGGCAGAAGCCCTAAGAACAACACTTACAGCATTGGTGATTCCCGGGACATGCTCAGTGCCACCCACCATCCTGGGGACTGGTTACTAGGAACTAGACAAAAAAATGACATCTGTCTATTGGGAACAATGAGCTAGGCTCTGTGCTGAGACCTTTATATGCATTGCCTCCCTTACGCCTCGGCACAGCACGGCAGGGAAGGTAGGAGAGCTGAGACTGACCATGTCCAGTCTAAGCTCTCCCAGCTGGTAGGAGCTAGAGATGGGATTCAGACTTGGATCTCCCAGATTCTCCAGTCCATGCTCTCAACCATCCACACACTGTCTCATTCGATTCTCGTGCCCTGCCTCCAAGGCAAGGTTAGGAGCCCCCCTATACAGATGAGGAACCCGAGGGCAGGCCAGGTAAGCTACTGGCCCAACATCACACAGAGCGAGTCTTTGTCACTAATGCCAGGATTCAAACTCTAGTCTATCGGACCAGAAATGCCTTTGCCTGACTCCGTGCTACTGCTGCAAGATGCAGACATTCAGACTCATGCTCTTCTCATTCCGGCCCAATTTATGGTCCAAAGCATGGCTAGTTCCAACTCCCCACGTTTCCAGGTGAATGAAAGAGCAAGGAAATTCTCTGTGGTGTGAGTGAATATGTGCGTCCAAAGGACAGATTCGATCTCTACGGCCAGGGTGGAACCTCGGGATGTGGTGGGCACTGCCACGATGCCCACCTTGCCCAGGGGTCTGTCAGAAATTCCACTGCAGGCTGCCATTTGCAAAGGTTCATAACTCGGCCCATAAAACCGTGTGGCGAGTTGCAACTTGGCACCAGCTGCCTCAGACTGGGAGAGAAGCTGGAGTTTGCAAAATATGGTTCAAATAATCCAGCCACCCCCCGCCCCTCGCTTTTTTTCTTCTTTAGTTTTAAGAGTGCAAGAAACATAGAAGTTCTGTGGTTTCACACTGGTCTTTTTATGGTTCGAAAGACTCCAAAACAGAGTTGATTAAAAAAATGCCTCTGCATAATGCCTACCATTGTGTGGGCATTTTCAAGGAAGCATGCCATCCGGTAAGGGGACTTTGGGGACTTGGATGTTCTTCGTTGGCTTAAAGAAAAGATTTGGTTCTTGAACAAAAGAGACATCCTGACTCAACAATTGTTTGTGTCTTGACCTCTGCTCCCAAATCCCAAATCTGTTCACAAGAAGCAACTTGATACAAGAGAATGAGTTCGGACCTTGGATCCAGCCCGGAAAACCTCAGGCCTGGCTCTGCCTCCTCCTGGCTTTAGGACCATGGGGCCCTCACCTCTCTGATTCTCACTTTCCTCTTCTCTGTAACGGGCACAGGAATTTCTACTTTGCAGAGCTGTCGAGAGACTGGAAAGAGATAACACATGCAAAGCATAAAAACGATCCACCCATTCCTTTGAGAAAAAATTGTTAAGAACCTGCTAAGTACCGGGCATTGCTTCACTGGAAAATCAAAAGTGAGCAAGGCAGACCCAGTCCCTTCCCTGGTAGAGCTCACATTCCCACTGAGGGAGCAGACGACGAGCAAATTCAGAAATAAATGAGATTATATTCGATGACGAGAGTTTGAACAGCAAAGCAAAGTAATGGAATAGGAAGTGACGGTGAGGGGTTGTGACACTTTAGCAAACAGAAGGAGCTTCTCTGAAGAGTCGGCATTTGAACTGAGGCTGAGTGGTATGAAACCTGTAGCCATGGAAAATCAGCTGAGGGAAAAGTGTTCCCGACAGAAGGACCAGCAAGTGCAAAGGCCCTGGGGCGGAATGAGGCGGCCAGGCTGGAGCACACTCGAGCACAAGGATGTGGAGGGGATGAAGCTACAGTGGGATGCAGGGGCCAGATCAGGTGATGCCGTGAGAATCATGAGGAGGGGGTCTGATGGGTTTTATTGTAGGCTCAGTGGAAAGTAGTTTTAAGCTAAGGAATTGCAGGATCTAACTTGTGCTCTGACTCTGCTTGCTAGACAGGGAAGGGATGATGGTACAATATGTAGGAAAACAAGGAGACCAGTTAAGAAATGCTGTCAGTCTTGGCAAAGACAGTGGACTACCCTGGTGGCAATGGAGTTGGAGAGAAGCATAAAGCAATGTCAGAAAATAGCTCAGAGGTGAGGCCATGCAGCGGATGGCAGCCAGAGAAGGAGAGAGCCCAGGAGCACCCGACCTTCAGAGGCTGGAGAAAGGAGTGTGGGAACAATCCCCAGTGAGGTAGGAAAATGCCAGGAGAGTGCAGTGTCCTGGAAGCATTGAGAAGGAAGAGTTTTGGGGGGTGGAAATGGTCAGCTGAGCCCATGAACAAGAGGAGGACTGAGAGCGCCCATTGGATTTGAGATGGAAGTCCCATCAGTGACCTACACACACCACACCCTTGTGAGAGAGATGAGCATGCAGAGATAGCAGATGCAGGCAGCTCTCTCACTAAGTTCAATACATAGAAGGTACCTTTCAAATTCCTCCTTTAGGAATGGAAATGGAGCACCTCATACCATCCATCCACAGGGAACTCTAAAGTTGATAAAGCAGTTTTACAGCCATTGCCTTATTTCTGGTGATCTATGCAGCTTCCACCATGTTAATAAATGCACACATAACAATCACTCTGACACTCAGATGTCCAGTCAGTAGGGTGGTCCCAGCCGGCACAGACAGACTGTCCTCTCCTGGAGCCCAAAGTGCAGATAAAATTCAAATCAGAGTAAATGGTAAAAGCTGAAGACAATCAACTCCCAGGGACTAGATTACAGGGACTGGAGACGAGGAGAGGAAATGAGACTTCAGACTCAAGTGAGGCAGGGAAATGTCTCTAAGCCCCTGTGTAAAACCAGGACCGGAAAGTATTGCCCAGCCATGAAACTATAAGCTAAAACATTGCTATAAAATTGGTCCCAACTGATGACACTCATAGGAAAGGCAAACATGGAACTACTCAGAAAGGACACTGCCAAAACTCAGGAAAATGAGGCTCTATGGAAAGTTATCCCCATTGAAGATGAGCTCGCAAAAAAAAATTACAATTCACATAAGCAAAAAAGCCACGCTAAGGTATAGTACAATCAAAAGACATCTCAAATGAGGTAAATTCACCTTAAAAACTAGAAATAAAAGAAAAATTTGAAAGAAACTTTAAAATAAGCATATTTAAAAATTGTCAAAGAGAGACAGGAAGAAATACTAACCAAGAAATACATACAAGAACAAAATAGCATGGAAAAGAAAAGGCAAAACTGAAAAGAACTCAATAAAGAGTCCAGAAATGAGCAAGATAATAATTAAAACAGGAAAGTTCAATAGGCAGGTCAAACAAGAATCAATACATGGAAGTGAAAATATTGAACTCTAAAGCTGACATTTGGAAATCACACAGAATACAGAAAAAAGAGAGATAAATAAATAAAAATGAAAGAGTAATTTGAAACCTACATGACAAAAAGAGAAGCTCCAATATATTAAATTGAACTACTATTATAGGTCAAAAACGGTTGGCTCTCAGCAATTTCACACAGTTCTGTCTACTGTGTCTGCTATGAGTTTCAGAGAGGAAAATGAGGAAGAGCTGGGAACTGACAACTTTTTCAGAATTGAAAAAAAAAGAAAAACCATCAGGCCTGATGTTGACTCAAAGAAATATAAAGTATAGTGAAACAATTAAACATCAAAGACAAGGAGAAAAGCTTAAAAATCATAAGAGAAAAGACAGGAAAGTTTGAATAATAGATTTGGGTACAACCTGTTACAGGCTTATATAAGGCACTACTAGCCTACTATTCCAGAGTGAGAATGTAAAAGACATTTTCAGACATGCAAAGAATTTGTCACCCAAAGAATTTTTCACCCATAGACAAATAAAAGTACTGCAACATGAAGGAAATCAAAGTCAGAAAGAGGTGCCCACCATCACCAACCATCAGAGAAATGCAAATCAAAACCACAATGGGATATCCCCCCACACCCGCTAGGACAGCTATTATCAAAAAGACAGGGCATAACAAGCGTTAGTGAGGGTGTGGAGCCAAGGGAGCCCTTGTTCAGTGCTGGTGGGAATGGGAATGGGTACAGCCACTGTGGAAAACAGTCTGGAGCTTCCTCAAGAAATTCGAAATAGAACTGCTGTATGATTCAGGGATGTTCATCACAGCATCACTCACAATTGCCAAGACGTGGAAACAGCCTAAGTGTCCATTGACAGATAAATGGGTAAAGAGAACATGATATACATACAATGGAATATTACTCAGCCACAAAAAGAAAGAGATCCTGACATTTGCAACAACGTGGATAAAACTGGAGGTCGATATGCTACGCAAAATAGGCCCCACACAGAAAGACAAATACTGTGTGATCTCACTTATGTGTAGAATCTAAAAAGTTGAAGTCAGAGAGAGTAGAATGGTAGTTCCAAGTGGCTGGCGGCGGGGCGATGTTGGGCAAAGGGTACAAACTTTAAATTATAAGATGAAAAAGTTCTGGGGATCTAATGTATAGCATGGGTGGTGATGGATGTGTTGATTTGGTTATGATAATCATTATACAATGTGTATGTATGTCAAATCATCATGTTGTGTAATCTTTATCAATTAAATATTTAAAAATGTTGTTTTAAAGGAAAAAAACTGAAAGAAGGGCAGGACTACAAGAAGCAATGTGAGTCTATAAATTGGCAAACATGTTGGAAGGCTAAATAAGTATTGACTACCAAAAAAAAGAACAACTAATGGAGGGGTTAAAACAAGATAGAATTGAAATATTAAGCAATAATAATATTTTTAAAAGGAGGGAGAGTTCAGAATTAAAGATCTGTGAGCTAAATTATTAGGGGAAAGATAGAGATAACTTTAGATTTTGCTAAATATTCACCTTAAAATTTTTAAGGCAATTGCTTAAAAAAATAGATGTAGAATGTATTACTTCCAAACAAGTAGCTAGGAAAAATAAAATCAACTCTATAGACAGGGATTGCCAAATATAAGGTCAGCTGGTAAATATTTTCAGCTTTGGCAGTTATACAGTACCTGTGAAAACTACTCAGCTCCACCATTGTAGTGCAAATAGAACCACAGACAAAATGTAAATAAATGAGCATAGCTATGTTCTAATAAAACTTTATTTAAAAAAATAGGTAGGTATCTGGAGTTAGCCTACAGGTCCTAGTATTGCCCTGCAATAGAAGGACAATGAAGGACAAAAAAGGAGTAACAAAGAAAAAGCATATTGGTAGAAACCAAACAAAGAATAAATCCTAGGAATCACAATAAATGTAAATGGATTAAACCCATCTATTAGAATGTGCAAGTTGCAGAATGAGACAGTGTGATGTCATGTATATACAGTTTTAATACACACAAGCAATACCACTTATTGTTTACAGATATGTTCATATTTAGTAAAAGTACAGAAAGGGGCACATCCCAATTCCGGAGAGTGGTAGCTCAGGCAGGGCATGAGAAGAATAGATTTGGTGAGGGATACAATTGAAACATCAGTGTAACTGCCAAAGATTTTGTTTTCAAAAAACAAATGAAAAACCAAAGCCAATTTGGCAAAACATTAATACTTGCTTATTCTCTGTAGTGGGTACATGGGTATTTGTTACAATACTCCATATTTTTCTTAAGGTTAAAAACATTTTATTTTTTAAGTACTTGTCTCTCATTTGAACCTTCAGAATCAGTATGAGAACAGTGCTACAAACTCCACTTCTGCAGGTGAGGAACTTGAAGCTCTAGACTTGAAAAAACTGAAACTAGAATCTTCTAACTCGATTAAATGTGCTCTAGATACTGTATGACATGCTGTGGGAACTTGAAGACCTGTTTAGCAAACATTTTCCCTCCATAATCCCTGGGATCCCTTCCCAGACACTCATTCTCTTCTAACCGTCTTCCCGCCTGTCCTCCGCCACCCCTCTCTCTCCACTCCATAGTCGTTCCACTTACGTCGTCCTTCTAGTATTTACCAGGCTGTGTCTGCTTTTGGAGTTGCCTTCTTGCCCCAGCTCTTCAGCATCAGTCAAAATTATATTTTGCCTGCAATAACAGGACTTCCAAGAAGCTTTCTCAAAATCTCCAGCGGGAAGACGTTCCTCCCATTGAGTCTTCCCGGTTTGGGCTTACCTATTACCACCTGCATTCGTCCTCATGGCCAAACTGTTCATTCAATGACTAAAGTACAACTTCCCGGAGGAAACAACCTTCAGAGTGTGTAAACTTGGCACTCAATAAATGCCTCTGTAATTGACTGAACAAAGCTGTGCCCAGTTGAGCTCAATCAGGTTGAGTGGCGTTCAACTGAGTAAGCTGAGAGCAGCTGAGCTGGGCTGAACTGAGCCACATTGGGTGGTGTCTGGGGTGGGGAGGGGGGCGGGGGGACGCTGAGCGAAGCTGAGTCCACCTGACCTCTGAGTTGCACTGAGCTGTGCTAACCTGAGCTGAGCTCAGTTGAGTCAAGTTGTACCTCTCTGACCCCAGAAGCGGAGGATCTCACAGCAGCCTGGGCTTCTTTAGATAGAAACTCTGCCAACTAGTCCCAGTGACCCTTCTTTTATCTACACCACAAGGACTGACTTCCACCAAGGAGGGGCTAGTTATGCAGCTCAGTGAGCTGTGTGCATTTCCTAGGCCGCGGGACCACAGGAACCAACCGGAGTGAATTCCTGAATTTCTGGGTCTCTCGCCTTCAGCCTTCAGCCGTTGCTTAGGTGGAGCCCGACGGGGACAAGAGTTCTAGGGAATGGCCTCGCCCAGAGGGTCTGCAATGGCAAATGGCCCCACACGGGAGATCGAGGGTGAGTGCTGCCCAGCCAAAATAATAATATTAATAACAATAAATACCTGCGACATCTGCATCCCTCACCCTCAGCTAAAACCGAACATTTCCGTCAGAAAGGAGTTAGCATGTCGGGTAGCATGTCGGGACAGAAATGAACGCCGACTTTGAAGTGAGGGGACCCCTTGTGACTTGCTAGCTGCTCAAACTTACACGACTTAATCTCTCTGCATTTCAGTTTCTTTGTGTATCAAATAAATAAAATAAAATAAAAATAGAACCACCTACCTCACAGAGTTGCTAAGAAAATTAAATGACACGATCTCTCTGAAGCCCCTCACACGGCATTTGATGCATAGCAGGTATTTGAGCCGTATCCTCCCTCCTGTCTGTGGCGGCTCCGTCTGGAACTGCTGCGGACGTCCCCGTGAGACTGTCGGGTCAGCTGGGCCTTGTAGACTTGCCCTGGTCACACAGGGCTCACATCTGAAGAAAAGCCGTGTGTTATTTCACACGCACCCTGCCCACCCCAGGACACCTCGGCCGGCCACACTCCCTCTCAGGGCTCCACTCCCAATCGTTAGAGGACGGGTCGGACCGGACAACCTCTAAGAGCCCTTTCAGCTCTGACATGTAGGTTCACCCACTTATTTCCCCTGGGACCCAGGAAAGCAGCCCCCCTGCAGGCCTGTCTTAAGCAAACATGGGCCCCAGCCACGGGAAAGAATGTGGCATCATTAGCATTTCTCATGAGCGGTGGGATGTCGCATTCCCTAGAAATGAAACGCTTATTTACAGAGGGAACCAACATTCCTGCTGCTGCCACCCTCCACACTGGCCCCTGTCCGTTTCTGAATGGGCCACACTCCTCCCACCCTGGGCACTGGCACCCACGCTGTCCTCTCTGCTTGCTAGAAGGCTTGTGCCCACCCTTTACCTAGGCAGCCCCCACTCTGCTCTTCCACCAGGTCTCAGCTCAGACTTAGTTTCCTCAAGGAAGCCCTACCCAGCCTCCCAGACTAGTCAAATTCTCTGACTTTACATTTTCACAATAGAGTGGTTCTCCCTGTATCAGTCATGTATTGCCACAGTGAGGCTGTGTAACAAAACCACCCCCAAACTTACAACAACAGCCATGCGTTATTTCTATCTGTCCGTAAGATGACTGGACAGTTCTGCCCATCTGGGCCGGGCTCAGCGGATCTCAGCTGGAGTGGCTCTTGCATCAGCAGTTAGCTGGTGACTCGGCTTGGGAGCTGCTGGGTCTATGATGGCTCAGCCGGTGCCTCTGACACACTCCATGTGGTCTCTTGTCTGTAGCAGGTCTGCCTGGCCACATCCTCAGTGTGGTGACAGTAGCCTGCAAGGCCTACCAAGGCCTAGATTCAGAACCGACACAGCATCACTTTCTCTGCACTCTACTGGCAAAAGCAAGCGCCCCACCGTCCTGTACTCAGAGGGGGGAAAGACAGCATCCACCTCTTAAGGGAAGGAACTGCAGAGCCACATTGGAAAGGGCTCGGACACAGGGAGGGGTGGCAATCGCAGCCATTTTTGCAATCAGTGTGCCACGTTCCCCTTTAAAGTAACTGTCAAAAATCACCATTTTTCCTTTTCCTTATGTAACTGTTATTATCTTACCCACTACACTACAAGTCCCAGGAAGGTTGGAACCAAGTCCTATTTTTTTTCTCATCACTCTAGTCCCAGTATTCATTAATTAATTAATTTACAGATGACCTACAAGGAAATCAGCACTGTGCTGGGCATTTTTAAAATATATTATCTCATTTAATCCTTACATTAATCTATTACATAACCATTATGTTCCCTCCTTTCCCCTTTAGTGCACTAAGACTTAAAGAGAGGAAGAAACTCCCCGAGAGTTATAAACTATGTTTCAAAAAGATGGTGTAGCAGTCATTAGTACACAGTCCACCAATATTCTAAGTTCTTCTTCTAAAAACATGGTAGGGTTCACTTTTTTGGTGCCTTGAAGTTAAGCATGCCTGTATAACTTTCTCTGGCCAATGAAATGTAACCAGAAGGTTCTTGCTGGAACCTTTAAGATCCAGCATGCAATTTAGCCTGTTCTGGTAATTGGTGACATTCTACATGGTAGCTGTTCTGTTGGCCTGAGTCCCTGAGTGAGGACAACATAGACCTGAGTCCTCAGTTGATGCTTATTGGATATGTGGTATGAATAAGAAATAAGCCTGTGTTGGATTAAGCCGTTGACATATTGGAGTTATTTGTTGTTGCAGCATAACCTAGTCTATCCTGACTGATAAAAATGCCGACAGCTGCCGACAGCTTCCCACAGACCCCGAATCCCCAGCTCTGTTCCCAGCCTGTGACACCAACAGAGATGCACATCCTGTGTGTGTTGGAGGGTTACCACTCTGAACTTAACTGGGACTCTTGGTATATTGAGCACTTGCACACGTGCCAAGCATCTACAGTGTTAATTTTATTTCTTCATATACAGAGGGTTCTGCAGTCACAAACACAGGGGGTGTGGAACGGGAAGCAGGGGTTGGATGAAAGAACCTTTCACTTGATGGTTTAAGTTCCACAGCAGGCCAGGCATGGTGGCTCATTCCTGTAATCCCAGCACTTTGGGAGGCCAAAGTGGGAGGATCCATTGGGGCCAGGAGTTCAAGACCAGCCTGGGCAATATAGCAAGACCTTATCTTTATAAAAAAAAAAATATAAGAAAAATTAGCCAGGCATGGTGGCACACACCTGTAGTCCCAGCTACTTGGGAAGCTCACACAGATGGATCACTTGAGCCCAGGAGTTGGAGGCTGCAGTGAGCTATGGTCAGGCCACTACCTCCATCCTGCGTGACAGACTGAGACCCTGTCTCTAAAAAAGAGGTCCACACCAGCTATTCATCTCAACAAATATTAAGAAGCCCCTATTATACCAGATCTGGTGCCAAATAGTAGGCCCAGCAAGGGGAGACAGGAAAATGCAGGCACTGCCCTCCGGGAGCTCGTTGCTTAGCAGGTAAGCGAGTCCAGCTCCCGGATTAAGCAGGTGTTGAGCACAGGGTCCTTACCAGATGCTGGGACACAACCATGGCTCAGTGTTGTTCACCTGAGATACATCCAGACTGAGGCTCAGTCCTGCCACCATCCACCATTCGACATCGTGAGGCTCTGCGATGTTCTGTCCCAGGGTGCAGAGGCAAAGTCCCTGCGCAGTGGCACGTCCATTCTGGTGGGGAGGACAGAGATATCCATGGAGGCAGTGGATCGGAACCACCAGAGGAGCTTTGGGGCCACCCTCCTCTATTTGCATGTAAATCTGTAGAAAGTTCTCCACGAGCTGGGCCCAAAGCAGTGTTGGAAACACTGAAGGACAGAAAAGGACGCTGACCAGGAACAGGGGGGCCTGGGCATCCTCCCTGAGGAGCAGACCAGTCTCTAGGCCCATGTCGAACAGGCCTCCCACAACCTCTGACGGTCTGCACAGTCCGGTGAGTTGAGAGACTCGCACAGAAACCCCTGGGGTGCTCTGTGCCCCAGTCACAGGGATAGGCAAAGGCCATGGGACATTCAGAGGGAAGAAAGGACAGATCCTGGGGCCCTGCCACGTGTGGGGCTCTGTCCCGAGCCCTGCAGGCAGACCACAGTGAGGAGCTTCTAATAGCAGGTTGTAGCTGGTACACTCAACTAGCCACTTGGCTTGGAGAATAAATCAGCAGCTTTTGTTGCCAGAAAAGCCACAGCTGCCAAAACCCCTTTGAGGTTTGAGGGCCGCACATGCTTGACGCTTCCAGTCACTGGGGCCATGTGTTTGCATTTCCAAAGGGGGGCCCTCAGGAAGCCGTTGGTAAGACCCAGGGCTGCGGCTGGCAGACAGGAGGCCTCGGATTACCCCGCTGAACTTGCGGAAGTCCCAATCTCCATTCAGGCCCTGTGCATCCCTCAGACCGGGAGTCAGCGTGCTGTTGCGGTCCCCAGCTGGCCCCAGCAGCCTCGCAGCTGGGCTCGGGTGGGCAGGGCAGGGCGATGACGCTGGCCGACTTTGCAAACTCCCTGGGCTTCACTTGGCTGTGTGTGCCCCTCCCTACGCCCTGGCTCCCTTATCTACAAAACAAAGATGGTAATAGCAGTGCCCCACAAGTTATTATGGGTTTTTTTTTAAGTGAGCTGATATAGGTTTGACTCCTACCGTGGAATCGGAACTCAACATACGTTTGCTGACTTGTGACAGGAACCTTCACATTATAGCACTCCCCGAGTCCCTGCCGCGAGCCCGGCCCTGGGCACCGCTGTTCCCTGCATCACGCCACTTACTCGTTGGAGCGTCTGGGCGGGTATTTTTATCATTCCCGTTTCATAAACACTGAGGCTCAGGAGATTAACCGTGAGCAGGTGACGGGAAGTGGCCCCAGTGCCCCAGGCTGTGGGAGCCTCACTGACTTCGGAGCCTGCAGGGAGGAGCTAACGGGAGCACCGTGGGGTCAGGCCTCCGACCTTGCCCCTGACTTTTCCATCTGTTCACAGCAGCCAGGGTCACCTGCGGGCCCCAGGCCTCTTCTCTGGGCAGTCCCCAAACGCCTTCCATTCCCACACACACCAGAAGCGTGGGCCCCAAGATGGTGTGACCCCCAATCCGACTCGCCCAGGCCTGTCAAGGAAGAAACATGAAAATGTATTAAGCAGGGTGGGATGGATTTTTATGATTCCACCAAATGTCTGATAGTGGGAACATCGCCCACGACAAGTATGTATCAGCGTCAACAGAGGCAGAGAGAGCGTTTCAGGACACCGTGTGCTCGGGGCCTGGTGGTGTCACTTCGGGGGTGGATTACACAACGGCCCAGAGGCCCTTCCTGGGAGGCTGCTCTGAGGACGGGGCTCCCGCCAGCCTCTGCTCAGGTGCCTCCTCTGCCTCCCCCGCCCCCCCCCCCACCTGCCCATTCCTGCCGCCCTTCCGGAGTCAGCTCACTTAAGTCCCATTCTACGGATGTTCAGGGGTCACACAATTACTAAGCATGAAGCCAGGACTCGGCCAAGGTCAGTCTGGCTCCAGACCCAGGCCCCTAACCCTGCCTAACCTCGACTGTGGCTGCGAGGCCCAAGCCCAGACCAGGAACGGCAGGTGAGGGATCCATTCCAGCATGGTGGGCTGGGATGGGCTCCATGGGGCATGGCCACTGGGCCACGCCTGTTCTGTGCCACCGTGCGTCGGAGATTCACCTGGGTAATCCTCAGTTCCACACCTGTAAAGGGGGGTGCTCACGGGCTCCCCTGGGAGGGTCCAGTGGGCTGTGGTGCTGAGAATGCCCAGCGGCCAGTGGGGAGGAGCCTGGGCTCCAGCTGTCTGCAGAGCACCCACCGGGCGGGAGCTGCCTTGCCCCTTCCGCACGCACCATCTCATGTTTCATCATTGATGGTGTTGATTCTCATCCTCACCCTCACAGCAGCAGACTGGTTCTGGAGGGTCTCCCGGAGATCAGAGCTACCTCCTAAGGACAAACTATTTCCTCAAAATGTTAATAGTTATCTGCTCTAAATCCCAGAGACTAAGGCACTGCATTGCACTTACTTGTTAGACTCTCCACCTACAACCTCCTCAACTTCCAAAGACAATCTGAAGTGTCTTATACTTGCATACTCCCATGCTGGGATGTCCAACAGAATTTGAAATGTCAACCAGAATGCAGACTTCTGAGAGTGAGAGATGTCACTTTCCTACCCACCTCTCCATCCCCAGGGTTTGAGTAAGGCCTGGCATATATAGTAGGTGCTCAGCAAATATTTCTGGAAGGAACTAATGAGTGAAATAAGAATAATAATGGGCATTTGCATAAAACATTATAGTTTACAAGGCACATTTCTAGCTATTGTCTTGTCTGATCTTGATGAGAGAGAGTTGATATCGTTCCACTCTGCAGATGGAGAAGTGGAGGTTCAGGGAGGGAGGAACAGCAACTGCTTCACTTTAGTGGCAAATCCAATCTTCTCTGCTTATGAGATTCCTTTTCATCCATCAAGGCATGGATCATATGTCAGCTCCTCCAGGAAGCCTTCCCAGCCTTCCCCATACTTGATCTTCTCCTCCCTAATCTCCCACAGCCCATCACCAAACCTCCATTATTTTTCTCTCACACTCTGGCTTCCATGAGGATTGGTTGATACACGCCCATCTCCTCCCTAATGGCTGTGTCTTTCACTTCCCATGTCCCCACGGCTAACACCGTGCCCAACACAAAGTAGGTCTTCAACCAATGTGTGCCAACTTAAATACCTTCTCGATAAGCTGCTTGTGACTAATATGTCGGAGCTGGAAAGGGCTTTGGAGATCAGCTCCCATCCCGTCATTAGATAGAGGCTTGCCTGTGTTCCCTAGAGGGTTGATGTACCTCCCGACTTCTAACTCAGGGCCCTTCCCAAAGGGCAGACTCCAACTGACACCCAGATTTACTCTCCTGTGCTGATGCCAACGGATCAGGGATGGTTGCCCGAAGCTCAAGTGGAAAGAGTGTCGTGATCAATTAGTAATGTCTGCCACTGGTATAGGAGGGGAGTGTCATAGAGAGTTGTCAGCTGACCCCAGCCTCAGATGGTGCTATACACAGGCTGCGTCTGATTCATTTCTGGACTCCCACTGCCTGCACACAATACAGGGTTCTCAGTGAATGCTGTTGGGGAGGGAAATTAATTTAATTAGACTTGGTTCAACAATCATGGGTCCATAAGGTGAGTGGGTGGACGTGCAAATGGACAATAGAATCTCAGCTAATCTCCCAAATGTCCCATCTGCATCAGCCTGGCTCCCTCGGGGTTCCTGGAGGCAGGACTCTCACCAACCACTTTATGCATGAGCTCACATCTCAGGGGTGTAGAAAAAGCATGCCCATCTTTCCAGCTGTGGGTTGGTACATTAGCAAAATATCCACAAAATATAGGTCTGGGGAAATCATTCTATAAAATGGAATAAACCATTACCCAAAGGAAAATTGCCCAAACGTTAAGGGGATTTTTTTTAACCATTCAAATATCCATGGCCTTTATTTGCAATAGCCCTGTTCCTGCTGTGTTATAGAGGGAGGAAAATGTGGATTTATTTGTGTCTTATAATTTGCCTATTCTCTGTACGAAGCTCACATGCCAAATATGTGTGAAGAGATATAAATATTCCAATCCAGTTATAAAAGGATGTATATTTGGAATGTTGAACCTCCTGATTTCAATTGTTTACAAATTCTTTCTCCATGCTGTGATTTGTTCAAGGTATTTAATAAACAGACAAGTCTATAAAAAGACAGAAGACATATTGTTTTTCCTTAAAGATGACCCTACAATCTCAACCCCTTAAAAATATATTCTGCCTTTGCCTTTCATGGAAGAATAGAAAACTTTAGGATTTTATAAGCAAGGAAGGGAAAAATGAAGTGCATAATTTACAAACGAACAACGCTAAACAGAATGAAATATCTTTTAATTAAGTCTAAGTTACAGTTCTAGAAGGTACTGCAAGTGCCTTTCACAGATCCATGCCTTCATATATCTGAGAAGCACAGAGCACGGCCCCTCGAGTGAGTCGGATGGGTGCTTATGAAGGTCAGAACTGGATGTTTGGGATCCGAAGTCCAGGAACTGAGTTCAGGTCCTCTTGGAACCAGCTTTATCTCATTTGGGGAGGCTCCTGTTCCCAGCATTCCTAGTGTCCTCAGTCAGGCATTCATTCCTTATTCCAAATCATATGCAAAGCAGCTAGCTGGTGAGAGGCACTGGGCTGGGCTCTAGGGACCCAGAAATGGGTGACAGCCAACAACAGATGCCCCTGACTCCACTGAGTATAAGGCGAGGGGCCCAGCAGCACACTGAGTCGCCTGGGGGAGCTACTGGAGTCTGGGGCCTGGGAAACACACTCACAAGGAGTCACCTTCTGCCTCAGGGACCTTCAAAGACTTCTTTGTATGTCTGATGGTGATTAAAAAAAAACTTTCATAGATTCGGCACCTACCACACGGCAGGCATCGTGCTGGGTGCTCCCCGCATGTTAGCTCGCTGACTCTTAGTCACAGACTCAGGGGGGCTGAGGCTCAAAGACAGACATAAATTTCTCAGAACGCAGAACTCACACGTGGCTGACCGGGATCCAGCCCAGCACTTCCGGCTCCAAACCCAGGGATGGTCTCTTTCCCGCACCACATACTGCACAAGGGGGTGAATCTCGGGGATCATTAAATGCCTAGCTGACTTCCAGACTTCAGATGAATGAACGTGTATGCAGAGAGTGTATTGCACGGGATGTCGGAACTGCCAGGGTGCTCTGATCACTTTACTTGCAAAATAGGAACCTGGGGCCAGGAGAGGGGAACTCACCTGCCTGGAGGCACGCAGCGCAGAGCTAAGCCTGGCATCCGGGTCTCCCAACTCCCGGCGGGAGCTGTGCGCAGCTCCATGCCACCTGCGCGTCCCCCCTCCCCTCTCCCACCCTTCACATGGCACGTGGATACCAAGTCAAAATCCATCTCAGTGGAGTTCCTGTAAATATTTTCCACTCGGTTTGCAGGTTAGCAAGATTCCTTTTCTGCCTCACAGTTTTAGACAATTTACGCTTCCATTCTCAAAACAGATTTTTATCCTAATAAAGGCTTTTATTACTATTATCCACCTGTCATTACACAGCATTAGACAATTACGGAGAGCAGACTGACTCTCCCACCACGAGCCTTCCCCTCCGCTCTCGCTGGGGGGAGGGGATGCACACAAACAGAACATTTCATTAAAAAATAGAGAGGAATCTTTAATTTTTTAAGCTCTGCCAAGACTGCTACCTACGCTTTTGAAAACTTTGTTGTGAAAAGTCACTGGCGTGAGCGAGAGGGGATAATAAAGAAGTGTGGGCTAGAAATCGTCTCCAGCCCGCTTTGATTGCCAGACGATTGACAAAATAATTTGTACCCGTCGGTGCTCATGAAGGGAATTTTTACAATGGATTTGCCGAGCAGATTTTTAATTTTAATCAGTAATGAAAAAATGACAACATGGATCACAACAAGACATCAGTTGCTGAACGGGCTTTGCAGGCCCTGTCAGGCAGCCTCCGTCAGGGAGCCGCACCTCCGTGAACATCAATCACGCGTTTCAAACTCTGTACATCTTCGCGATTTAATTAGACATTTAAGTTCTTTACCCGCAATTTGCAAAACTGTCACTTACCAAAAGTGCAAGACGCTAAAAAATGTTTCACATGAGTCCCAGGAGACTGTTTATCTCCTTCATGGGAGAAGATTAGTTAGAAGTTAATGTTTGGACACCCCCCACCCAAAACACACGTTCTCATTCAGCTGCTGTGTAATCTGACCCACGGCTACAGATCGGTTCAAAAAGCGAAAAACATAAAGGCTGATGATTGTGGTAAAAACCAAGCCCAAACTCTACTGTGGGGACAAGGGAAAGGAGGAGGGGACGGGACGGACGTTTGTTCTTTTTGTAGCAGACTGACTCCGAGACCTTGGTCTTGCTGACTCGCTGGGGTAGGAAAAGCAGAACTTTAGGGGTAAGTTCATGCCCTGGCTCCGTCACATGCCATCCAGCTAAGTGACTTTGAGTCAATTGCCGTGCCTCTCTGAGCCTTTGTTTTCTATAAGCCTGGAAATAGATAAATAAATAAGTAACCATCTCTTATTAATGAATTGCGACAATGTATATAAAGTCCCTGCAGAGTACTTTCATAGAGGTTAATTCCACCTTGATTGAGGGATACTTTCTCTTCACCAGCAGGTGCAGAGAATCAGGGAATGCCCTACCCATCTGAGGACGGATGCAGATGGATGCTGGAATTACCAAAAGGATCCTGAGGTGGAGGGACAGTCAGCATCTCAACACAGTGTGGCAGGAACAAGTCTCCCAGAATCACTGGCCAGCAGCTATGACCAAAGACACACACAACATACAGTGTGCTGTTTGAGGCTTTCGTCTTTCACCTCCAAAACCCCCTAAAGCAGTGTTTGCTTTGAAATCTTTGGAGCCTGGGATTTTTTGCTCTGTTCGGTCTTCTGTTCTACATTAAAGAGGCATATTCTTGGTTTAATATTTTAGAGACAGGAGAGTGGATTGGAGGATGAATCTTCTAAGATTGACCAGGCTCTCAGCTTAGTGGCATCAATCCCAAAGCAGAGCAGGAAACAAACAGGGCCTTCTCCTTTAAGAGAAACTTGGCTTACCAAGGCACGTTACTGAAATGAATATAAAAGGTGGATTGTGAAAAACCTATTACTCACAGATAAGAAATGCACCCCAGGCAAAGCTGAGGAGCACAGACTTATTTTGTAGCTGAAGTTTCTTTCAAGTGATCTTTACTCCCCACCCCTAAGAACAGTGGGATAGGGTGAGGGGGCCTGGAAAGGGTGTTCTCATGCACCTCTAGGGGTGGAGGACAAACGCCAAACTGCAAGCTTAAAACAATTTACCAGTCAAAATTGACAAAATGCACTTTGCAGTTCCCCCCTGCCAAGATTACCTGTTCTTACCTGGGCGAATCCCCACCACTTTGCTGCAGGAGACACACAAGGTGCTGTCTCATTATCCCACTAGCCTTCCTCACATTCCTGTCTTCCGAGTGACCTCAAAACACTTTCCAGGAAGGACGCAGCCTGTCCCGTCTGTGCTGCGGACTCACAGAGCCCAAATCCCATGATGCAAGAGTCAGCAGGAACTGAGACTTGGCAAGTCTGGAGCTGGGGCTGTAAACTCCCACTCATGCGCCAAGCTGCTGTGTGACACCGGCAAGCCCTCCGCCCTCTCTGGGCCTCAGCTGCCTCCCCTCAAAACCAAAGGCACTGGCCAGGACAACCACTAAAACAACTTCCAGCCCTGTAGGAGTTCTGATTCTATGAAGCCATAATGTTGGGTGGAAAAATGTTAACGTAGAAAAAAACAAAATAAGATAGACACAGGTTTTAGAATAACAGACCTAGATTCAAATCCTAACCCAGCCACGAGTTTCTATATGTGTGTGTGTTTGTGTGTGTCTGTACCCACCCTCCTCCACTCACTGCACCCATAGGGTCACCTCCTCCAAGAAGCCCTCCCTGATGCCTCTTTCCCTGGGCTGGGGCGGGAGCAGGGCCTGTCAGGAATGCATGACCCACAATCCCCCATCCTCACCCAGATGCTCTGCGCCCACCCCATCCCGCGCCTGCGTGGTAACAGTGCCCGGGCACTTTTCCCTTCATATTTCTGGGTGAGCCCTTCCCTGGCTCTATTGCCCTACGCCTGCGACTCCCTTCAGAGGGCAGGCCTGGGCTACCCTACCTGCATCCAGAGAGTTCAAGGGTCTGGGGGCGCAGGACTCCTCGCCAGGCCTGAACTAGTAAGAGCCCAGGTCCTTGTCTCAACTCAGGGCAAGCTCTGAGGTGTGATTTACAGTGTATGCTCCCTCCCTCCCCCAGGGGATCAGGCTGAGACTGCGAGCTTCCCTGAAATCGTGCACCCTCCCTTGGCCTCTTTCCTGCCCTCTTCTTTGCCCCCCTACTCCCACTCCTTACTGGTTTCTTCTGGGAGATTCCTTAATAAATCACTTAACACAGGAGTCCTTGTCTCTGGATTTGTCTCTCATGGCTACCACAGGGCGTGCTCTTCCTAGGTGCTGCGGCAGAAACATCTGTTGGATGAATGAAGGAAGGGAGGTCACCCTGGGCTCGGTAAGTGTTGGAGGGACACAGGAATCATTTTATAGAGTCGGAAAGCCGCAGAAGGCCAGAGGAGGTCTTCTAGAAGTCTG
>CM052442.1:4334354-4367660 GCA_028533085.1 Varecia variegata | reverse complement strand
AATGCCAACAATGTTTCAAGACATTCCACAAAGTGCATCTCAACCCTTTCTTTTTTTTTAACTTGACAACCTCAGGAGTTTCCAAACTGCTTTCAAAAAAATATATTTTTTGTTTGTTTGGGGGAGATAAGTAGGAGGTGACATATTCATTCACCAGCACAAGTTCATTCACTCTTACCCCCTGGGGGGCTGGGCACGCAGAGCAAAGGAAGCGACCAAGGCAGGAACCATTACTCAGTGGAGACCTCCTGGGGGCCCTCTGTGCACCAGGGCCTGCACCAGGCACCAAGCAGGGGACGGTGAGTGAGACAGAGTCCTTGCCCTATGCCCGCCTCAGCCCTGCCCGTGGGCCGACGTACTCTCTCAGTGCTGGGCGGTGAGGGTGGCCTGGGGGAGGCGGGGGCCGAGTGCCTGGAACGAGTTTCAGCCACAGCGTGCTGCTGCTGAAATTTCAAGATCAAACCTCGCAAGAAAGCATCCATCAGGTAGTGACCAGGAAAGTTTCGAAGTTGGTAAGCCCAGGACTTGCTGGCTAGGAAGGCAGGAATTCACAGCTGCGGAGATCAGAGAGGCTGAATTCGTGTATTTCCAGACACCCACTGCACTGCAAACACAGGTCGCTGTGTGCACGTCGTCTGCCTGCTTCGACCACGAGCTAGCGCACTGAGAACTCTGCTGGAACAAGGTGTGTCCTCAGCAAACCCTGGCTAGACGGTACTAGTCATAGCCTGCGTCCCAGCAGAGCAGTTAGGGTGGGTGTCCAGGTTCACCCTTAGCCGTGGGGGCCCTTCCCTCTCACCTCAGTACCTGCCAGCACCTCGTGAAGCTTCCATGAGATGTGGCAATTGCCCAGGTGGGCGGCTATTCAGGGGGGAGGCAGGTGAAGACCCCACCTCTGTCTAACTCCTGTGGACTCTGTCCACTGCACCAGGTTCCATCACTCGAGAGATGACGGCAATAAGGATGACAAGGCCTGAGATGGACCACGTCGCGAGCCAGACAGCAGGCCACACTCGTCATCCTTATCATCTTGTTTCCTCCTCACCAACCACCCTTGGGGGCATGCTGTGTTATGCCCACTTGACAGATGAGGACACCGAGGCACAGAGAGCGTGAGGAACTTGCCCGAAGGCGTGCAGCCAGTAGGACTCTGACCTGCTCTGCAGAGCTCTCAGCTGCATTCTTCCCCATGTTGTAGGCTGCTGGGAGCCAAAGGGAGCCGCCCCCACACAGGCCGCCACCCAAGGGACAGCCGGGACTCACGGGGCCAGGGAAGGTGGCTGGTGGCCAGGAGGTTCCCACGGCAGGGGACTGGGTGAGTGTGGCTGGGGGTCCACAGCGCCTTGTCAGGGAGTCAGATCCACTTTGGGGAAAAGCCACTCAGACACAGAGACCAGAACCTGTTCGGAGCGGGCAAGGAACAAAGGCAGCTCTCAGCTGACCTGCCCCCCAGCTAAGGACCCCACTTGGAGCTGCAAGGATGAAAAATGAACACTTCCCCTCCCAGCCAGTCAGCAGGTGAGGGGAGCGTCCTGCACCCCAGCCTCGCCAACGGAGAGCGAGCGCTAGAGACGGTGCAAAGCCAGCGCCCGCATTTGTGAGCTGGGTGACCCACAGAATGGTATGTGACCTCTCTGAGCCTCAAAGGCCTCCTGCAAAGAATGAAGATGGAAACACTTTTCAAGGCTTAATTGTAACTTAAAAACATTTTCTCCCACAGCGCTTGGCATTTAGTAGGAAAAGCAAAGTCCCCTTTTATCTCCTTTTCTCTAGGAAGAAGGCAGAGCCTTCAACAAAGTTCTCCTCCCACCTCCTGCCCGTCCCACCTCCGAGGGACCAAGCCCCCCAGCTAATGTGGCCGAGCTGAGCTATGAGAAGGAGGCCAGAGAGGGTCACCCTAGTCAGGGTACCCGACAGTGCCCGGCTCAGAGGTGTGGGAGAGAAGGGGGAGGAGCGCACGTCTCGGTCCCACGCTTTGTACTGGGCCCTCCGCCTGCCTGGCCTCTGAGATCCCCCATGACAAATCTCCCCATTTTATAGATGAGGAAACTGAGGCCTGGATTATTGAAATCAGCCAAGGTCACAACATGTATGCACTAGGATCCAAATCCAGTACAGCAGAACCCCAACACCCAGCCACACACCCTGGAAACCGAAGTGACCAATGCTCCACCTCTCGCACTAGTGCTGGAAGAGGGACGCACTCCTCGGCTGGGAACAGGCAAGAGCCGGATGCAGCCCTGCCAATCACCCAGCGGAACATATGCATTTCAGGGATGGAACAGTTGTATGCTCTTTTTCACCCAAACTTAATATTTTGCATGTTCCTCTCTCAAACACCACAAGCTTTCCTGTCGCCATGTTGCACAAGCCCCAGAGATATTTTCTGTCTTATGTTGTACCCCACACAGCGGCTGTCTTCTGAGAAAGGAAATCGACCAAGGGACAAAATCTTGTAAATATTCCAGCCATTCACTTATCCAGCATAATTACCCTGCAAAGAGCAACATTTGGGCCTCAATTCAGTAGGCAGATAACTGCATTATGCAATTAGCCAACGTGCAATTAGCAGGGCTTGCAACGTGCAGGAGCTGAGGGGGCAACGCAGACTTCCAGGAGACCCTCTGTACCGGGAAGGGGCACAGCAAAGTGACACCTGTTCCAGGAAAGGGGCCTGGAGAAGGGTCATACAGAAAAGTGGAGGTGAGCTCCTCCAATTTTGCAGTTCACTCCCTTCTCTCCACACGATCGGCCTTCACACATCTTCAACATCTCTCCTTCAACATCTCTCCCCCAGACTACTGTGACAGTCTCCTCCCTGGCCTCCCTGCCTCCGTCCTCCACCCAGCAGCCAGTGAGATCCGTCTAAACTCCAAGTCTGAATGTGTTACTTCTCTGATTCAGTGTCACCTCACCACTTCCAGGGGAGACCCCAGCGTGGCACAAAAGGCACCTCATGATCTGCAATCCGTCCAGCCTCTGGTTTTGACATAGCCAAATACTCGCTCCCACCTCTGCAAACATACTCACACACACACACACACACACACACAAGCGCTGGGATGCCTGACTCTACCCCATTCCACTCTCCCTTCTGTTGGACAAGCAGCTACTGACCCTTCACGTCTAAGGTCAAGAATCGCATCTTCACGGAGGCTACTCTTACTCCTCCCGCCACTCCTGTCTGGAACCCACACCACGCCATGTAGAAATCACACGGAGCTGCCTTCTTCACATGGGAAATGACTTCATTTCACGAAAGAGTACCCACTAACCGACTTCATCCAATTTGTACAAAAAGTCTCTTCTTTAAAATAGTATTCCAAGGGTGGGGGGGGGCGGATTACTAATTTTTAAACCCATTGCCAAATTGTGCTAATTTCCACTGCCGAAAACAATACTTAAACAAGTACACCTAATTCATTATGCCATCATCAGTGCTTGACAACACCATTATTTTTAATGTTGCTAGTTTAATGGGTAAGTTATCAGGCATAATTCTATTTTGCATTTTATATCTAGTGAGATTGACCAGTTTTATGTATTTGGGGATTGAGTCCCATCTTGTTAGAATTATCTAATTAAAGTAGTTTACTAGTGGAGCCTGGTGGTTTTCTAGTTAATCTGCACAAGCTCACCACACAAACGAGGGGCACAAAGATATTCACTTTGGCATTACTTATATGGCAAAAAATGAAGACCGTCAGGAAGGGAGCAGTTTAAACATTCAGAGTGCAACACCTCGCAGAGCATTGGGCAGCCCTGAAAAATGGTAACAACAAAGACTTTGGACCACGGAAAAATGCTTACTGAGTGAAGAGAAATCAAAAGCAATATAAAATTGCTTCAATATTTTGAGAACAACTATGAAAAATGTCTTCTGTGCAGGGTCCTAGAGATACACAATAAACAAGATTGTCCCTTCCACCAAGGAGCTCACACTGCAGAGAAATATACAAGTGACTGTGTTAATGCAACGCAAGAGATGTTTCGATAAGGTCATAAGGAAGGCTTCTTAGAGAGATGATGTTTGAGCTGAATCTTGAAGGGTTGGGTTATCGGTTCTGCTGACGGGCTGGTGTCTGGTGACTGAGAGCCCCGTGCACCTGACCTTCAAGGATCGCCACCTAGTCCTCTACCTGGGGCTGAGTCTACTACCCCTTGCAACGTGCAACTGCGGAACTAAGGCAGCTTCATGTGCCTGACCCCTACATTCCTCAGCAACCCTCTGAGGTGGATATTCTCACAGCTCATGTCACAACAGGGGAAGTGAAGATCAAGGAGGCTCCATCCCTTGTGTTGGGTCATACTGGCTTCAAAACCACAACTGAAAAACCCCAGAGCTTGTGCTCTGAGCCCTGTGCCTGTGTTTCTCAAACCTACCGCACCAGATCCATTTGGAACAACTGTTAAAAATCAACACCCCAAGACCTACTCCAGAGAGACTGAATTCGAACCTCTGGAGGTGTGGCCAAGGAATCTGGACTTTTTAAAGAGTGCCTTCTAGATGATTTATAGAGACACCAAAGTTTGTGAACGGCATGCCGCTTAATGGTGTGTTCTAGGAAATATCTTCATCTGCCTGGTTTTCTGCACTCGCTTTCCACGGCCCAGCCTCCAAGCTTCCTGTCATCATCGCTGGCTACTTAGGGCAACATGCATTTGAGACATTCCTAAGAGCCAGGCAGGCCCTCAGTTGGGGTCGCCCCTCCCAAGAATACTTGACCCTCCAGCTCTGCCTGAGCTCGTTGTCTTGTTCAGAGCCAGTGAGCAACCTGTCTTCCCTTCTCATTTTTATTTGACACCAGCAGCAATGAGGCATCTCCTCTTCTAAATTAATTATGTCCATCATCACTAGAAGAAACCCACTGAGCTCCATCAAGCCTGGCGAGTGACGGAGAAGCCTGCATGTCACACAGTGGCGTCAGCAACAGAAACCGGTGCTAGAGCGGACAGAGGTCGGGCAGCTGATGCTGCCAAATGTCATCAGCCAGGGTTGCGGGAACAGCCTGGAGTCGGGTAAACCCAGGTCCAAGTCCTGTCCTCCTCTTGCAAGGCGTGTGACCTTGACCGTGCCTGTGACCTCTCTGGGTCTCAGTTTTCACATCTGTGCAATGGGCATGGTAACAGGGGGTTGTCCTGAGGTTCATTTGAGCTGATGTGTGGAGCAGGACTCCGGAAACACACACCACTTCTGAACTCGCCGGGAGGATGGAAGGATATGGACTTACTTTGCACTTGAGAGTAGGGTTTTTGTTCTTATGGGAATGGGAAAACTGCAAAGGTTTTTTAAAAAGGTCATTTAAAAATACTAATGTACATTCTTTCAAAGGATATTAAAAAGTGGTAAAATACTAAGGGAAGGGAGAGGGCAGGTCATCCCCTGGACCCCCCTTAGCTTCCGTCCCAAGGGTTTCAAGCTGCCTTATTTGGGGCAGCCTGCGGGGCCAGTGCGTCTGTCCCCTTCCTCTCCTTCCACTCACCCTTGGGGGTCCCAGCCCAGCCCCCACCTCCTGGTGCCACTTCCAGTCCCTAAACACCCCCATGTGAGGCCTTCCTGGGGCCCTTCTTGCCACCTGCTGGTCTTCCCACAGACAGTGGCTTGCCCACGCAGCGCTTCCTCCCTCCTGGCCACCCACCTGCGACGGTGGCTCTGCACCCTTTATCTTCTGCACACGCTGTCACCATCTGACTTCTCACTCGGCTGTGGTGGGCTTCTGCCTCCTGCGCACCCAGACGCTGCCTACTTGCTCGCATCCCAGCGAGCAAGTGCCCTGGGTACTCAGTCAATACTGCTCAATTAATTGCTCAGTTGCACCGGCTCTATCTCATTTAATCTATACATCCAGCCTGAGAGGTAGGTGTCATTGGACCCATTTTACAGATAACGAAAATAAGACTCAGAGGAAATGGGCAACTGGCCAAGGTCCCCCAGCCAGTAAGTGATGGTCCAAGTGACAGGAATTCCAATCCAGGTTTGCCTGAATCCCGTCCCCAAACCTTAGCACTTCACCCCTCGCCCCAAAAGGGTGAATACGTAATGAATGAACTGAGCGGCCGAGAACATACTGGACTCATCAGAAAGCCAGTGCCACCAACTGCACAGCCTCGTGACAGGCCCCTCCGACCTTTCCATCCAGATGTAAACCTCAGCAAAGGAACCTTGGACCTCCCTGCCTCACCGCTCAGAGTAGGAGCCCCTTTCCCAGGGCTGCAGGGTGCGAGAAACCCAGCGCACTCTGCAGCCCCCAGGGATGAGCTCAGCGGGGATATGTGGGCCTACTCCGCCTGGGAGGAGAAGAAAGGACCCCTCTGTAAAGTTGCCAGAAATCTCCCTGCATCCCACTGGGGGTTCAGGGAAGGTAGGAGGGAGACAAACCGTAGCTGAGAATTTTCTCGGCCCTTCCCACCTGCCCTCCTCTGGCCCGCACAACCTCTGTGCACAGCAGAGGTCATGGAGCCGTGCAGACTGTGCCCCGCTCCCCCTAAGGGACGACACTCACACAGAGCATGCTGGGAGAGGCTCTCCTTGCAGTGTGCAGCTGGTAACCCCAGGCAGCATCCCATTTCAGAGATGTGAAAACAGAGGCTGGGAGATGGGCCCTGACTTCTCTAAGCTTCCCCAGCTAATGAATGACCAGGCTAGGATCCAAACCCCATCGTCTGACCTCAAAGCACACGCTTAGCCCACATGCGACAATGCCTTCTACACGCTCGAGCTCACACTTGTTATTCACTCAGTCTTTGCTGTGACCCAGGAAGAGAGGTTTTATGAATGAGCAAACTCTTAAATCTGCCCAAATCAAAGGACTGTGATTTCAATCTAATAAGTTCACAGCCTTTCATTATAATCATAATAATCTTCAATAAAAGGTAAGGCTTACTGCAGGAAAGTCGCCACGAAACACCATGCAAATCAGCAGCAGCCTGCCAGGCGCAGTAAAAAGGGAGAAGCATCTGAAGGGAAAGGGTCCCCTGCTTCCACCCAAATACCCTCTTCTCTCAAGCCCCGATTGGCAGAACCCACCAGGACATGGTCAGCTTGTCCCACCACTGGGAAGTGGTGGAGTCAGAATTGGAATCCAAAGTTCAAACACTCTGCTATACCTCACTGCCTGTCAACGGTATTTCATTTATTCTTATGGTAACCCAAACACCAGTCATTATTATCCTGATGGTGGTAGATCGCATTTTCCAGAAATAGCCACACCCCATCCCAGAACCTTACCATGTCCCCAGCAGGAGCTAGAGTCTGTGTCTCCTCTCTGTGAACCTGGATGGCCTCCATGGGTCTTTAACAATAGACGACCCAGCCACCATGCTGTGAGGAAGCCCAGGGTACATGAGGAGGCCATGTGTAGATGTCCCCGTGGACAGTCCCTTCTGAAATCCCAGCCAACAGCCAGCAGCAATGAAGCCTTCAGCAGGCTCTGGCCCAGCCACCACCTGACTGCAATCCCACGAGAGCTCCTGCTGAGAACTGCCGGGCTGAGCGAAGAATCCGGAGAGATAACAGATGCATGTTGATGGCTGTACCACCTAGGATGGGGTACCTGCTACACAGCAATAGATAGCCAGAGGCTCACCTTATCAATGAGTGACTGAGGCTCAGGGGCATGCAGTGACTTGTCCAAAAGAGGCCAAATCTCCAGGCTGAAGCTGTCTGACTCTGGGCTGCTCCTGGGAGCAGGAGGAAGGGGAGGGCCACTACCTTGTCCCTTCTTCATTCCTTCCTTCCATTGTGTGTGTTCCCTTCAGCTTATTAAACCACAAGGGCTTCTTTTACTCTGGAAATAAAGGAAGGCTGTTTGCTAGCATCGTGTCTGCACAGGGAGATGAATACAATATAATCATGTCCTGTAATGACTACTCGTATAAAAAAAATCATGTTTTCTTTACAAAGAGCCTCTCTCCCTTTTCTCTCCCCCAAATCAATCCAAACTGTGAGAACTATGACAAGTACAGCCTCCAAGATGATATCCAATCTGTCAGATTTGCAGCCCTTCATTATGAGCATAATCACAATAAATGGAAGATAAGGCTGAGTGCAGCAAAGGTCACCATCGGGAGATGCTAACTCGCCACCCGTCTGCCCGTGAGAGCGGCCGGGCCCGTGGGGGAATTGAGGGAACAAAACCTGGAGGAGGAGGGTAAGTGCCCCCCGTCCGCCAGGGCTCGCCGGGAGCGGAGCCCACCGGAACCAGCGTGGCAGCCCAGGCTGAGCAAATCCCTACCCACACACTTTCTGGTTTCTTCTCAAACTTCTCCAAGGCAACAGATTTTTACTTCCTTTTAAGATTTCTGTTTTGCTCAGAGAAAGAAAGAAGTTACCATACACCGAGTTCTTGCACACCAGGCACTGTGCGTGCATGTCCCCCGGCTTCATAGCTGCCCCAGGAGGGTGGGCATCATTCCTGGGGGCTGGAGCGTGGCCACAGCATCTAGAGAGAGCTGGGTTTGAATCCCCTCCCTGGCACTCAGCTGCTGTGCAAACTCGATGCTCGATACATGAATGCTCGTGGGATGAGAAAGTAAAATATAAGTCTCGTTCTCATTCTCAGCCCCATCCCCTTCCCTCTCACCGTCACACATCCCCATCTATAATGCACCAAAAAGGTTTAATCCTGAGTAGAGACTGAGTTCACAGTTCCCGAGGCGAAACCAAGACAAGCTGTTGCCTTCTAAGCCGATGGACCCTTACACCAAAAAGCAGACGTCACTGTCATCCGTATGCAGAACACAACCACACCTGTGCCCTCCTTTCCCCAGGCCTGGGGAGGCTGAAAGAACGCTCCTTCTCCCAGCGAAGAGTCAGGTGCACAGGTCCCACCATCCTGGGAAGACTGCAGGAGCCAGGGACAGGGGAGAGGGTGGGGGTGTTGTCATGGCAACCTGAAGGCCCCCCCCCCCCTCAGAAGAGCCAGGAGTGATGAGGAGCTACAGAAGTTTCCAGTAGGTGACCAGCGGTGGCCAGAATGCAGTGCACTTCCTGTTACCCAGACAGCTCTACAGACAACCAGGGGATACAGCGCTCGAGCTCTGCTTTCACCAAGAGCACCAGATATTGACGGGACATGCCCGTAGGCCGGTCAGTTGTTTGTGATGACACTACTAACTGCAGGCACACATCGGAGCCGCTGCGGCCACGCTCCAGGCCACTGCAACAAAGTGAATATTGCAGGACAGCAAGTGGCGCAAACTTTTTGGTTTCCCACTGCATATAAAAGTCACGTTCACAGTATACTCTAGTCTATTAAGTGTGCCACAACATTATGTCTAAAAAAGTATATACCTTAATTTACAAATACTTTATTGCTAAAAAAAAAATGCTAATGATCACCTGACATTTCAACAAGTTGACATCTTTTTGCCTGTGGAGGGTCTTGCCTTGATGGTGACGCTGCTGACTGATCAGGGTGGTGGCTGCTGAAGGTTGGGGTGGCTGCGGCCATTTCTTAAAATAAGACAACAATGTCGTTTGTCCCATCAATTGACTTTTCCTTTCACAAAAGGTTTCTCTGTGGCACGTGATCCTGTTTGGTGGCATTTTACCCACAGTAAATTTCAAAACTGGAGTCGATTCTCTCAAAGGTTGCCACTGCGTTAGCAGCTAAGTTTATGTACTATTCTAAATCCTTTGTGGTCATTTCAGCAACGTTCACAGCATCTTTACAAGCAGTACGTTCCATCTCAAGAAACTACTGTCTTTGCTCATCCAAGAAGCAACTGCTCATCCTGAGATCTCAACAAGGCAGCCCCACGTCCAGGCTCCTCTGCTGATTCTAGTTCTCTCGCTTTTTCCACCACATCTAAAGTAACTGCACCAAAAGTCATCCATGAGGGTTGGAATCAAGTTCTTCCAAAGCCCTGTTAATGTTGATATTTTAACCTCCTCCTACGAATCACACATGTTCTTAATGGCATCTAGAATGGTGAATCCTTTCCAGAAGGTTCTCAATTTACTTTGCCCAGACTCATCAGAGGAATCATCATCTATGGCAGCTATAGCTTTACGAAATGTATTTGTTAAGTAATAAAACTTGAGAATTGAAATTACTCCCTGAACCACAGGCTGCAAAACGGATGTTGTGTTGGCAGAAAACAGCATTCATCTCCTTGTACGTCTCCATCAGAGCTCTTGGGTGCCCAGGTGCATTGTCAATGAGCAGCAGTACTTGGAAAGGAATCTTTGTGTCTGAGAAGTCAGTCTCAACAGTGGGCTTAAAATATTCATCAAACCATGATGTAAACAGATGTGCTGTTGTCCAGGCTTTGTTGTTCCATTTATGGAGTCCAGGCAAAGTAGATTTAGCATGATTTTTAAGGGCTATAGGATTTTCAGAAGAGTAAACGAGCATTGGCTTCAACTGAAAGTCACCAGCTGCATTAGCTCCTAACAAGAGAGTCAGCCTGTTCTTTGGAGCTTTGAAGCCATTGACTTCTCTTTAGCTGTGAATGTTCTAGAAGGCATCTTCTTCCAATACAAGGCTGTTTAATCTACATTGAAAACTGTTGTTCAGTGTATCCACCATCATCAGTGATGTCAACTAGATCTTCTTGGTAACTTGCTGCAGCTTCTACATCAGCACTTGCTGCTTCAATTTGCACTTTTGTATTACGGAGACGGCTTCTTTCCTTAAACTTCATGAACTGACCTCTGCTACCTTCAAACGCTTTTTTCTGTAGCTTCCTCAACTCTCTCAGTCTTCATAGAACTGAAGAGAGTCAGGCCCTGCTCTGGCTGAGGCTTTGGCGTAAGGGAATGTTGTGGCGGGTTGCTCTCCCGTCCAGGCCACTCAAACTTTCTCCATGTCAGCAAGATGGCTGTTTCACTTTCATATCATCTGTGTGTTCACTGGAGCAGCACTTTCCATTTCCCTCCAGAACTCTTCCTTTGCATTCACAACTTGTTTAACTGTTGGCTGCAAAAAGTCTGGCCTTCAGGCTCTCTCAGCTTCCAACCTGTCTTCCTGGCTAAGCTTAATCATGTCTAGCTTTTGATTTAAAGTAAAAAACATGTGACTCTTCCTTTCACTGGAACACTTAGAGGCCACTGTAGATTATTAATTGGATTAATTTCAATATGGCTGTGTCTCAGGGAATAGGGAGGCCCAAGGACAGCAAGAGACAAAGGAACAGCCAGGCAGGGGAGCAGTCAGAACACACCACGTTTATTAAATGCCAAGTCTGCATGGACGTAGTTTGTGGCACCCCGAAACAGTTACAATAGTAACATCAAAGCTTGTCCGAAGGAAGCACTTGTGTGATTAAGTTGTGAGGTGAACCAGCCACTTTTCCTTCCAACACCATTTTTACTGGAAAGAATAACTGACAGAGAAACTATGGCTATTTGAACTTGGATATTTCGCAGACATCCTCTCAAAATTGAAAAAAGTGAACATGTCACTTAAAAAAAAACAATTTGCAGTACAGGTGATCAATGATATCATTTGAGCTTTCAAATAAAAATTAAAATTTTGGAAAACTTGGCCATCTCGAGCTTGATGGCTCCCCAATATTTAAAGACTTTTCTGATAAAATCAATGATGACATAAACAAATGTGATTTTTTGACATTATATAATCAAATGTGTCAACATTTGAAAGACTTGCATAAGTCAGTGAAGCAATATTTTCCAAATGACCAATGCATAATGTTACAAAATTATGCATGAGTGAAAAATCTATTCAAATTGCAAGAGAAATGGAGAGATGGTTAGATTTTAAGTAAACCAAATATGAAAAGTACATTGATCTGGTTTCAGATTCCACCTTGTAATTAACCTTTAAGAAACTACCACTTCTGAAGCTCTGGTGTAGGATCAGACTTTACCAACAATACACTGAAAAGGCCATTAAAATATTCCCCCTTTTTCCAACTACATATCTGAATGAGGCCAGATTTTCATTACGTATTCCAGCCAAAACAACATATCTCAATAAATTGAATGCAAAAGCCGATATGAGGACATAGTTGTCTTTTATTAAGCTACGTGTTAAAAAAAATAGGCCAAGGTGGAAAACAATGCCATATCCTCAATATTTTTTGTTTCAGAAAATGTGGCTATTTTTCATGAAAAAATAAGTTATTTCTAATAACTAGTATTCATTATTGTTACTTTAAAATGAATTTATAAATATTTTACATTCTTCTCAGTTTTAACTTATATTACAATAAGATATTGATAGTGTAACCCAGATGAATAAAATCCTTTTGAGGTTCTAACAATTTTTAACAGTGTAAAGCTGTCCTGAGACCAAAGAGTTGAAACCATGATTCTAGGATAACCATTAAAAGAATAACAAAAGAATGTATAAATACTAAGTAAAGAAAAGGAGCAAAAAGAATAATAATGAAAAAAATGGTGAATCCAAAAGAAAGCAAGAAAGGAGAAGACAGAAGAAATAAACTATATCAGTCATTATTAAGTGCAAATGGACAAAGACAGATGAGATTTAAGAAAAAACAATTCAATTATATGCTGCTTGCATGATACACACTTCAAATATAAAATTGCAGAAAAATTGGAAGTAAAAGGAGGGAAAGATATCTCAATGCAAACTCTAACCAAGAGAAAGCTGAAAAAGCTACATTAATATCAGACAATGTAGACTTTAAGGAAGTAAAAGTGACCAAATATAGAGAGGGGCATTTTATAAAATATGAAGTCCAACTTGCCAGAAAGATATAATAATTCTAAATGTGTATGCACCTAATAACATAGTCTCATAACATGCAAAGCAAAAACTGACAGAACTAAAAAGAAAAATAGATGAAAGCACTATTACAGTGGCAAATTTTAATACATTTTTTTGTAATTGATAGAACAAGCAGACCAAAAACATTAGCAAGGGTATAGAAGTTTTGAATAACATAATTAACCAACTTGATTTAATTGACATTTACAGAGCACTGCACCTCACAACTGCAGAGTATGCCTTATTTTCAGGTACACTTAACATTTACCAAAATTGACCATACACTGAGCCATAAAGCCAGTTTTGACACTTTTGAAAGGATTAACTCACAGAGAGCATGTTCTCTGATTGGAGTGGAATTCAGCTAGGCATCAAGGACAAATTAAGAATTTGAGAGATTAGGAAATAGACGTCTAAGAAATACACTGGGTCAAACAAAAACATCCAGTAGAAATTAGAAAGTATTTTAACTAAATGATAATAAAACTATACTATTTGATAAACTGTGGAATGTACAAAAGCCATGCTCAGGGGGAAATTGGTATAGCCTTAAATGTGTGTGTTAAAAAAGAGGAAAACTTGAAAGACCGTGATCCAAACTTCGATCTCAAGAGTTTGGGGAAGAAAAAAGTAAATTAAACCCAAAGAAAGTGGCAAGAGGAGTGGCTGCTGGAAATTCTGGGGTGTGTCCTCTCCTGGAGTCTGAAGGGGACACTGCTCTGGGAGGCTGGCCTGGGCTGCCCGGGGTACAGTAGTTCAGCCAGGAATGCTGTCTCCTCAATGTCAGCTCCCGCCACCTTCTGTCTCCTGTTCATTTTCTTTCTGTCCCAGATATTTTTGCTAATCTAGTACACGTGGTTTCAGTTTACATTCCCCTGATTACTAAGAGGTTGGGAATCTCTTCAGATATTTGGAACCTCATGTGGTTTCTCTTCTGTGAATTGTTCATTCAGATATTTTGCCCATTTTTCTATTCATTGCCCTTTTTATTTTGATTTGTAAAATTCTTCCTGTATTCTGGAAGCAAATCCTTTATTTGTTACATATATGGCAAGTATCTTCTCCCAGTTCATAGCCTGCCTTTTCATTTCTTTTAGGGTACCTCTAACTGAACAGAAAAATTTACATTTAATTTCATGTGGTCAAATGTATCAATACTTTCCTTTGGGTTTGGGGAGGGGCATTTTGAAAGTTCTTCTCTATCTCGTAGTCATGAAGATATTCTATTTTCTTCTAAATGCATTAAAGTTTCTCTTCTTGAATGTAGGTTCTTAATCCACCTGGAAGTTATTTGGGGGGGTCGTATGAGGCTGACTGATTTTTACAGTAGACGACGCATTATATGAAAATGGCAGAGCCTAGAATCGAATCCTGACCCATCTCATCCAAACCACGTGATCGCTCCCCTGTGCCCTACTCCATCCTCGCAGAGGCTCCAATCTGAGCTGTGCTCATCTCCTGGCCCTGCGGTAGGTGCTGGGGACACAAAAATATACTGGCCCCAGGCCTGCCATGGAGGAGCTCCCAGTCTGATGGGGACCCAGGGAGGTGCTAGGCCAGGGGACACCTGGACTTCAATTCCTGGAGGGTGAGAACTTGAGAAGCAAGTGCAGGGCCCCTGTGGCCCCAAAGGCGAGGCTGGAAAAACTGCCCAAAAATCCCAGGGAGCATGAAGAAAGTGCTATTTCCTACTTACAAAAGAGCAAGACAACACTCGCAAAGTCAAAGCAACCAGCCCAAGACGGTACATGGGAGAAAGAGGCAGTGGTGACATGGAAGCCAGGCCTGAGCCTGCCGTCTGGTTTCTCTTGCTTGTCCAGCATGTGAAGACGAGAGTGGCAGCGGAGCGCGGGCAGCAGCCGTGGGCCTGTGGGCCGCCCAACCACCCCCGCTGCCTGACCCCAGCCGAGCCTGGGGCCTCTGCAGGCCGCAGCTTCCCGGTTCTACGGTGCTCCGCAGCCGTGGAGGGTTCTCACGTTTCCCACAACACCCAGCCTCGCCAGCTGCAGCCAGGTGTTTCTAGCAATCCACCCCCAACACACACACTCACATGCGTGTGCACACACACTCACACACGTGCCCTGCCAGGACACCTTGTACGGGGACAACACCACCCTCCACATGATCTCAGCTCTGGAGTTGTGCAAACCAAGCTCAAATGTCTGAATCTTCACCCGTCAGCAGGCCCTTCTACCCAGCTGTCCACGCTGCTCTGCGGCCAGTGCTGGGTGACCCAGCCAGCAACCAGGCATGTGCCTAGGGACTCGGGGTCACACACACACAGAGTTCAACATCAGACGACTTACAGGAATTTTGCAATCAAAAAAACCTAACAAGAAGTTACTGTAAACTTCACAGTGCACATAAGTTTTGTATCAATATGAAAAATAAAATTGGGGTTTGAATTAGATGGGGCTGTGGACATCATTATCTCTTCTCAGCTTAGATCTTCTAGAAGGTTGAATTTGCCCTGACAGAGGCTCAGCCCAAGGGACTGTTGTTCCAACTTGATTCTGTGTTGCTCTTTCTCCTTCTGCCTCTGATCCTTCCAGCTGTAGCATCTTCCTCCCTCCTCTCCCTCTGCCTCTCCCTCTCTCCTCCCTCTTGCTGCCCTACATATAATCATTTCCAACCCTAAAGCACTTCACATTTGGTGAAAAGCACTTCAGTTTCAAAGTGATTAGAGGTTGAAGATCCGTAGTTTAAAATTTAAATTAAACCTATTAAAATTACAGGAGCACTTCACATGTTTTAAGCAAATAATTATTTTTTACAAACAGATCTGGGAGGTTGGGGTGAGCCAGGTTCCAAACAGGAGGGAGAAAGCAGCGGCAGTGACCTCCGAGAAGCCAGCCTCCCCGCAGACCGCCAGCTGCGCTCAGGGCGCCCAGGGCAGCTTCCCCAAGTTCTGAGAGAGGAGAGGCCACAGAAATCAGTCACGGCCCTGGGAACTTCCTTCCAAGGTCACCCAAATAATGAGACTCCAAGTGCCTGCTTGGGGTTCCAGTGGAAATGGAGGTGGCCCCACTCACGGGAGGGAGGGGAGATTCTCTCTCAGCACCCCCGGTCCCTGCCTTGTGACACACATACCACATCCCCGTGGGCCCCAGCATGGACAACATAGACTTCAGGGCCAACAGGACCTCACATTTATAAAGTATTTTTTGTATCCTGGACACAGCAATGAATAGGCAGAGTCTCTGCCCTTGAAGAGCTGAGCCCAGCAGAGAAGTGAAAATATAAATAACAGCACAGAGTTGTGAATATGACAACAGAAAACTGTATTAAGTAATAAAATAGAACAAAGATGGAAATGATTAACTTCTGAGGTCTTCTGGGTTGGCCTTGTAGAGGAGGGGCTATGCGAACTGGGATTTGCAGGATGAATAGGAGTTTTCAGGTAGACGAAGATTGCAAAGACTTTTGAGAGACCAACACCATGACATCATATTCCTGCTGCAGAATAAAGAAACGTATGACAAACTTCTCAAGTTATCTTCTCTTACCAATTTGGAAACTGAGTCTCAAAGGATTGAAGCTACTATCAGAGGTGTCAGTTAGAAAGTTGTAGACTCAAATCCAGATCTGACCCCAACATCCCAAGTGCTTTTGATTCCCCCTGTGTTGATATCTGGGGCCAGAGATTGTTGTTTTAAGTCTTTTGTTGTTATTGTTGCTGTTGTTATTATTATTATTGGCAGAACTGCAGCCTAGGATCAAAGCCAAAAAACCAACAAGCCAGCCTCCCCGCACCCCACACCGGGCCCAGCTGCCTTTGGGCCCTCAGTGGGAGGGGAGCTGGCTGCAGGAACAGACAGCAAAAGAAAACAGGCCCTGGTCCGCGTGGTGAAGTGAGACAGGCTGCCCCAGCGCGTCCCAGAGAGCCAGGAGGCCAAGCCCAGCCCAGACGTTTCAAAAACAAACCTGCATCCAGGTTTCCATCTCCCCAGGCAGGTCCCACCCTCCAGGAAGAAGGGAACTTCAAGCAGCCCAGGCTCCTGTCTTTCGGAATCCTTGTTTTTAGTTTTCCCGTTTCCCTAATTAGGTCGCAAAGCCCAGAATAATCTAGGCAGCTTCCTTGTGCTCGGCAAGGTTGGATGTGGACTGTGGTGTTTATTTAAAAATATTCCCAAAGAGGGATGGGGGTGGAAGGGCGGGCAGGGAGGCGCTTTCTAAATAAGAATCAGCCCCAGGGGGGGGGGGCAGTTATTATTAATGAGTACAGAGTTTCTATTGGGGACGACAAAAAGTTTTGGGTACAGATTGTGGGGCTGGTTACACAACACCGTGAATGTATTTAATGCCACTGAATTGTACATGCAGGAATGGTTAAAATGACAAATATTATGGTATGGTTATTTTACCATAATAAAAAATAATAATAATTAGCCTCTGTGATGCCTTGTGAATGGACACCAAATAAAGAAGTCCTCGGTGACAATTATCTCACCGGGGATGACAGGGCAGGAAACACTCCCTCACTCTGGACGATTATTGATTTATCGGCCCATCGGGGACCGGAAGAGACCCGCTGTCCCGACAGCCTGCTTGCGTGGCTGTGACACAGGGCCGTCCCTGGAATACCTTGTGGCTCTCTGGGGACACACATTTAACTAAGAAGTCAGCGGAGCCATTTTTCTTTCAAGGAACAAACTGACAGCTGTGTCCCCCGTGAGGGGCCTCAGCTCCAGGGCCGTCCCTAGGAGCCACGTCCCTGCCCAGGAGGTTGAGGGTGGTGGACGGGGCGGTTCTGGCAGGCAGGGCGCCCTCACCCCCAGTCCCAGCACCACCCACACGGCATCACTCTGCCTCCTGGAACCGCGTTGTCCTCATGTCCCACACGGCTAAAATCCTTGCACCGAATGAGTCGACACTTGTGCCTGTGCCTGGCACGTAACGGGGGTTCGACGGGGCTGTTTCTCTGTGGCTGTTACTGCTAAGGGGAGCCTCGGACTTGCCTGAGCCACGCTTCATTCTTGGGGACCAAGAGTGGCCCTCACTGAGGCCACGGCTGGCAGGAGTCACAGGAGGGGTCGAGGCCTTGCTCTCTCTGTTCAGTGACCTGTGGACTCTGTGTCCTGGGTCGGGTGGAGACAGAGGAGAGGCGACGTGCACTCAGGAGCAGAACCACAGTGGTCCTGCCCCGCGCCCTCGGCTGCTGGGGGCAAGAGAAGCTTTGGGAAAAGCTTCGATAATTTGGTGGCCCATGAAAGCTCAGCTCTGGAATCAGGGTGAGAGAGGGAAGGGGGACCAGCAGGCTGGCTGGTCCTGTCCCACCATCCTTTCTCCCCTGTAGACATGGGGCTGGGGGGTGCCTGGAGGGCTGTCTGTCCTGCTCAGGCCAGGGTGTCCTAGAATGGGGGTGCTCTGCAAGAAAGACCTCCCTCCTACCCCACCCCAAAACAAGCCAACTCCTTCTTGGCTGAGACCACTGCCCTTACTTAGAGGAGAGAGCAGAGCGCAGGGGCTGTTGTGGAAGTCCACCAGGAGCCTTCTCAGACATTGTCCCCCTAGCCCCTTTTCACAGCTCTTTGAGAGAACCCCAAGAGGGGTGACCCCCTGCCAAGTGTTTCTCAGCCTCCTTTGGCCTAAGAGTCTTTTTTCCTCATGTCTTGCAGGACTCAAGTTCTACGGACACATTGTGAGAAATGTGGCCTTCCTACTTCTTAGCTATGGCTAAATCTGGCATGAATTTTTCCAAGTTTTTCCTGTAGAAATGTGAACCATCGGCACCTGACGTGCTTAGAGCCTCAGTTTTGACATCTGTAAAATGGGTATCATGAGTCACACCCACACAGACGGCTGCTGCAGGAACAAAGGAAACTATCTCATGGAATGCACTGGCCCAAGTTGCCTGCAGCTCCCCAGGAAATAACTAAGCACCACCGTTTGTTACCCGTTGCGTGTTGCTCTTACTTATTTATTCGCACATTCGGCAAATATTTACTACTTGACAGACCATCGTCGCTATTCTGTTCGGGATACAGACGTGAGCGGGGGCTGAGCTGATAAATCCCGGCCCAGAATCAGAGCCCCGGTCGGCCTGAGCAACGCCAGGCATTCTCCCCTCACCTGCTGCCACGGGCTGCCGCAGCACCTATGCAGGTGCCATGAGGGACACTGCAAGGGAGTCAGAGGCCCTTCTCAGGGGAGGTCAGGGCTCTGTGGAGACGTGGAATCGGCCAAGGACCAGAGCGCCTGCGATAGACCAGGCCAGGTGGATGGATGGGTTTGGCAAGGGGGAAAAACGTGAGTCGTGAAGGTGGACCGTGGAGGAGGCCCTGCAGGTGGGAGGGGAGGTGAGGTTGGCATCTCCAGCTCAGCCTGCGCTATAGAGGAGCCAGGGGTAGGGCTTGGTGCTGCGGGCACTGGGGGGCTTGGTGGAGTTCCGGCTGGGGTTGTCAGGGGCTATCTGTGCAGAAAGACTCATCTAAAACTGTATGGAGACCCTTCATCCACTGCAGGTAGGCATGTAAAATGCTGCAGCCACTTTGGAAAACAGTCTGCCGTTCCTCAAACAATTCAACACGGAGTCAACCTATAACCCAGCAATTCTGCTCTTAGGTATAGACCCAAGAGAAATGAAAACAGATGTCCACAAAAATGTGTCCATGAATGTTCACAGCAGCATTATTCATAATTGCCAAAAGGTGGAACCAACTCAAATGTCCATCAACTAAAAAATAGATAATAAAATGAGGTATAGCCAAACAATGGAATCGGATTAGGCCATAAAAAAAGTGGAGTGCCAATACATGCTGCGACTCCCGTAAACCTTGAAAACGTTACGCTAAGTGAAAGACGCCAACTACAAACAGCCCACAGATTATATAATTCCATTCATACGAAAAGCTCAGACTAGGGAAATCTATAGGTATAGAAACTAGATTAGTGGTTGCCAGGGGCTGGGTGTGGGAAGATGTAGAGGAGGACGGATGAAGGGTTTCCTGCAGAGGCGATGAGAGTGTCCTAGGATTGACTGTGGGGAGACTTGTACCTATCTGAGCATATACTAAAGGCCATTGAATTGTACACCTTAAATGGGTGAGTTGCACGGCATGGGAATTATTTCTCAATATCGCTGTTTTAAAAAACTGCGTGGAGGCATTGATTATCTTGTATCTTATCATAGCTTAGTTAAGCTGACCTCTATACAGGGCAGTGTGTTAGGTTTCCTGTTTTGTGAGTGAGAACAAAGCTGGTTCAGACAGAGTGAGCGGCTTGTCCAAGGTCAGAGCTGCGGGGGTCCAGGCTACCCTCCGAAGTCCAAACTTGTCCCAGGACCGTCACCTCAATCCCAGGGGCTATTAGAGCCAGCCTCCTTCCCCGTTCACTGAAGGCCAAGGCTGGTGGGGCTTCCCCACCCCACCCCCACACCTCTTCAGTCCTTATGCCCCAGCCTCCGCATCTCTGCCCACCCCACCGCCAGCATCCCCACTGCAGTGACCCGGCCATGGCAGGCTGTGCTTCTAGCCCAGCCCCTGATCTTCAAAGACGGTTTCCACTGCAGATATTTATGGCAAAATACAGACAGCCTGCTCTCACCGGGGCATGTGTTTGAGGCAGCTTTCCCAGCGCACGCATCTGATGGCCCAGTCCCTCCGAGAGTGCACCCCTTGGCTGTGGGTGCTGTGCAGGGCTCCCCCTACAAGTCCTGAAATCCCTCAGCATCATTCAAGCAGTGGTTGGCACTTGCATGCACTCCTGAGATGCACATCCAGCCTGTGCTGGCTCTGATCCTGTCCCCTGGGTCCAGCAGCACTCAGATAGGGTCCTAGGCAAGACATCCCCTCGCGTGGTGGACACTGGTCACCGGGACTTGTGCACTGCTTAGTGGGTGAGAACACAGACTCAAAGGCGGCCCTTGCAGATTCAGCACCCCCATGTACTAGCAGCATGACCTTGAGCAAATGCCCTCACCCTACTAAGCCCATTTCTTTAACTGGAAAGTGGGACAGTAACAGTAACTTCGGGATTGTGCAGGGCGGTTCTGTAAAGGGCTTAGTGCTTAGACTCATGCATTGTAAGAACTCAGGAAATGTTAGCTGCTATTATCTTCTCTTCCTCTTCCTCCTCCTCTTTCTTCTCCTTTTTCATTATTAAACATGAAATTTTGCAAACAAAAAATAGCCACATTTGCCCATCCCCTTTTTACTCTACGCCCCATCGTTCACAGTCCTCGGACGACGCACACCCTAGGCCTTCCCAGCACCTCGCTGGAGAGAGGACACTCAGGCTCAGAGAGGGACAGTCGATTGCCCGAGGTCTCGCAGCTCAATATGGACGGCTGATCGGGAAGCCCACGTTTGTTCACTGAAGCCCTGGCCAGCCCTCTTCTTCCCCAAATGCAATCATAGCAAGTCGGATTTGGAAGCAGCCCTGGTGCAAGAAGGATCACTCACTCTTCTGAGTCTTGGAACATTTTTTAATTGTGAATTGCCAGTGACGGTTCGGGGGCTGCTAAAATGAGAACTGTCAGCACATTCCCTGGGTAGGAGAAGTCAGCCCCCACAGATGACACAGCGGATCACGTCCCCACCCTGTACTCCACCCACCCCCACCTCTCCCAGGAGGCCCGGCCCGGTCAGGCGGACCCAGGCCGGTGTCTCGGAGGCTCCTGGTGGGAACATCCAAAACCGAAGGATTCTTCAGGCGAGGTGGCCGCGGTCCCAGGAGTTGACCAAGTGCCCCTCCCTGGCCTCCACGCCCCCAAGACTGCACTTCTGAGGGCTGGTCAGGACAAGGCGAGGAGGAGCTGAGCCAGCTCCCCCGTGGGCTTTGGGTTCGCAATGGAAAGAAAGCTCTCAGGCCCTGGAGGGCAGGGGTGGGAACGCTCGCTTGTCGAGAAGGTTCCCAGCACCAAACCGGGCGGCATGCTCTACAGGTGTGTTGTTTAGGCAGCAAGCCAGCCCGTCCTTCCAGCGGGGCCAAGCCCTGAGGACAAGGACTCCAAAGGGGGACAGGGGAACATTCCGAAAGGGGGAGCAATCGTGAGATTTGGAGTCAGACGGAGCTTGCTTTGAACTCGGCTCTACCACTCCTAAGGTCCCATCCTCAGTAGGAAGCAGTCACCCCCTCCCACCCAGCTCTGAGCTGCTTGTTGGGAAGCAGGACCACCCACGCACGTGCCATCCTGTGCTGGAGACTGGCCTGGTGCTGGCAGAGCCCATCCGGCACTCACTCAATCACCAACATATATTTTAAGAACCACCTTCTCTGTGTCCAGCTCACATTTCCCTCGGTCTGAACCCCGCCGGCTCACCCGTTCACCCCTCCTGTCATTTCCACACTCCCGGGAAAGCCCGTGCCCCGCACAACTTTCACTTTCGCCAAGGGTAGACTCGAGTCGTGGTTCACTCACCTTTCCGTTCATTCCACACACACGTTAAATACCCAGATGTTTTAGGCAAAACCATCTTTTAGCCTGGAATTCCCTTGTGAATGAATGAATTCCAAACTAAGGGAAAAATAGAACTGCAGTTGCTTTCATGAGGGTGGGTGAATTTTGAACTCTCATAAATTCTGGCGTTAAGTGGGCTTGCTACGGCCAGCCTGCTGCTGCTGTTACGCCGTACGACACAGGGACCCAACATGGCCACCTTCTCTTCCCAAGCAGAGATCCATGTAGGAAATTCTATCGGGACTATTAACAGAAACCAACTTCCAGATTTCCCTTTTACAGGTACAACTTTTACGAAGACATGCAAAGGGCCGTCGTCCATCTCAGAAAGAAGAAGTGTTTCCCCAGACCAGCTTAACGGTTGCAATAAACAGGAGCAGACATGATCTTCGTATCTTAAAAAATTAAAACAATAAGAACATACTTTTGATTAAAATAAAAACAATCCCGTGCGCCACCTGTATCTGAGTCAGCATGCCCAATTTTGAAGTCAGACTGCTATGGCCCGGAGGCCCAAGCATCCAATTCTATAAATACAGACACGCTGAAAAGTCAAAAGGCCAGACCATCCCAGTCTGCCACCCTTTCCGCAATGATAAATTATGTAGACCCCTTTGGCTGGATACACCCAGAGGCCTGCAGTCCTGTCTGAGCAGTTTGGATCCATTCTCACAAGTCAACCTGGGGTCCCGCTCTCCCTGCTGTCCACTCCTCCACACCCCGCTGCGTGCCCCTCCCTGCCTGCTGTCTCCTTTGGGCAGACCAGGTGTGCTCCGTGATGGATTGCCCAACTGGCCCCCTCCAACCTGGAGGCGCTGAGCCCTGGTGGCGGGAAGCATACACCGCCGGGCCTTTGACAGACAGCAGACACGTCAAAACTGGAAATGAGCCTGTCTCCAGGGGACGTGTATTATCTTATTTGAGTTACAGGGGCTTCTTCCCAGCTTCTTTCCTGGGAGGCCGCTGTGCCCCCGCCCTCTCATTCCTCCTCACCCCTTTTCATGCCTCTGTAGGGCCCTGGGTGCATTTGGCTCAAGATATGAAAACCAAGTTTTAGCCAAGGAGCAACAGAAAGGAACCAAGTTTCCTCCCATTTTAGAAGACTTGGCTCTGTGATCTCAAGACGAAATCAGAAGGGTGCCATGTCTCCAGCCAGCTCCTGATAATTCAGAAAGATGGTTGCCAGCCATTTAAAAGAAGCCACAGAGTCTTTAATAAATTTAATCCACGTCTGATTACAGAGGAAAAAAGCTCCCTCTCGCTCTCTCTCTTTTTTCATCTTACAGGACTGGAATATTGCAATAACTGTTCCATCTGATTCTTAAAAAAATAAGATTTGCTAAAGGTCAGTGTATCTCCTGGCCACATATGCAGCAACATTCAAATTTCTCTGGGCCAGGAATAAAAAGATTCTATCATTAAAAATAAAAGAATAAGGACATCTCTCAAGCCCGTGGGGGATTTTAGAAAGAGGAGACATTTCACTATCAACGCACAATCACGCGATTTTTAAGCAGTATCTCTAATCTGCTCCCCCCGGCCCCCCGCAACCCATCCACCCCCAACTTCCCTCGCACCCCCCCTTCTTTTCACATCAAGGTCTTTTTATCTTCCAATTTTGCATCTAAAGATGAGGTGAATACCATTAGCTCAATTCAACCTCAAGTGTAGTCAGATGGGCCTGTGATTTCTGAAAAGCGCTGTCTAAGGTCACATTAAAATGTATAAGAGCATTTCGATTCCTGAGAAGGGGGCTTATTATCCACCCGTGGTGTAAAAGAGGAATGTCAGTGGCCACAGACTTGGGTGAAAACAAAAGAGATACCAGAATTTCAGTCTTTTGTCAGCAAGCTTCTCTGGTTTCATTTCTGGGCTCTCCCACCAGCCCTGTAGCTAGCTCTGCAGACTGCAAACTTAGGCCTCTCACAGAAAAAAGGAAAAAGAAGAAGAAAAAAAAAAGCACACACACACACACACACACACACACACACACAAAACAAGTTTAACTGGCTTCCCCTGCTCCTCCTAACCCTCCTTAGTTTTCTTAGTTTTTCATTTAACCCTTTCAGCTAGACTCAGCTATGCCATTCATTTTTAAATTATAAATGGTTATTTCCTTGAGAGAGAAAAATGTGGCTTGTGTAGTATTCTCATTGCTTGTCTTGTTGCCGTTGTTGTTGGTGGTGGTGGTGGTCTGTCCTTGCAGTAGACAGGAGTCAGCAAGCAGTTAGAAAAGTGTGAACTTTAGGGCCAGACCAACCTGTGTAGGAAGCCCAGGTTTGCCGCTACCAAGGATGGGACCCTGGGTGCTCACCTGCTCACCCAGTCCACAAATATCCATTAAGCATCAACTACATGCCAGTCACGATCCTGGGTTTTAGGAAAACACAGATGAGCGAGGCAGACAGGGTTCATGAGAGTTTGGGTTCTCATGGGGTGGAGGTAGACGCTGCTCTACGGGGAGGGAAATCCACAAGACAGGAGAGATGATAATTATTTCTGAGGACGTGAACAGATGCTATAAATGAGGAAACTTGAAGAAGGCCGACTATGGGTAGGGTAATCAAGAAACGCCTTTCTGAGGAAAGGACATTTGCAAGTTGAGACTAAGCCAGCAGTTCCAAGGCTCAGGGAAGAGCATCTCGGGCTCTGGGTACAGCAAGTGAAAGGGCTTGTGTCACTGGCACCTGTCATTTCACCCGTGGAGCATCCACTCCGGGGTGTGGTCTTTGTGGGGTAATCAGTCAGGGTACCTGACCCCACCCAGCGAAGGAAAGGGTACATGACCCAGGACAGATGCATCAGATGCTCACCTGGTGGGGAGGGTGTCTGTCGAGTGGAGGAACATGGCGACAGAGGACAGTGGGGGCTGCTCATGGCACTGGTGTGTTCCAACGAGAAGCTATCTGGTTCTGCCTCTTACATCCCTGAGCTTTTTCTAGTTCCTTGTTGTCCCCAACTTCTGTTCTTCAGCTTTCCTTCAGACCCTGTGAACCACCCCAAGCTTGCCAACAAATGCCCTTTTGCTCAAGTTAAAATTTGACATGTGATTTGAAAACAAAGAACCATAACTAACAAGGAGACTGATTTATACTCAGGGTGAGACTCTAACAGCCAATGGCACATAGAGGTGGGATAGCTATTTAACTCCTCACCTGCGGGACCCCCAGAGAACAGTCACTGGGGTGAAGGCCTGGGGCGAACCAGATTGCACTGCTATCGGAAGTGTCGGTGTGAATTCACAGTTTTCAATATAGAAAGGGAGACAAAACTGCAGATGTGAGTGTATCTTTGCTGTGTGTGTACAAGCATACGTCCACTTCCTAGCTCTGTGCACTGAGAGGAACTGAGAGCAATGATGCTCCCATAGCAACGAGCACACTGAGCACCCAGATCTTGGTTTCTAAATACCATTGCTCACTAAAAGGAACAAGCACTCTTTAGGGAAATGCATGATTCTGGGGGTGGGACAGAGAAAGCACAAGATGCACCAGGAATAGTCTGTGGTAGAAAGTAAGGAAGTGCTCAACGAATAATGGGAACATGTAAGAACAGCAGCTGGACAATTCTAAGAGGCACACATTGGCCAAATTTGGAATTAAAATTTTTTAAATTAATTTTATTCTGATACAGTCTACATACAATAAAATTCACCCATTTTAATTATAATTCAATGAGTTTTGATAAGTATATACAGTTAATCCCTGAACAATACAGGGATTATGGGTGTCAAGCCCCTATGCAGTTGAAAATCTGTGTATAACTTTTGACTCCCCCAAAACTTAGCTACTAATAGCCTCCCACTGACCAGAAGCCTCACTGAGAACACAAACAATTAATACCCATTCTGTATGTTAGATGTATTATATACTCTATTCTCATCATAAAGTAAGCGAGAGAAAAGAGTTATTAAGAAAATCATATGTAGAGAAAAATACATCTAAAGTACCGTATTTATTGCTATCATAAGTTTACATTGTCTGTTTGCAAGATGACTCGTCTGACATGGCAGCACCCACAGCTACAGAACTCCACCTACCACGCACATCAAGCAATTCAGCTTTTTCTTCTAATGTCATGACTTTTCTCTGCTTCTTGGGAGCACTTCCAGCATCACATATGGCACTTTGTATGGGTCCCTGATGTTATTCAAGGTTTAGAGTATTGCACTAAACACGATGAAAAATACACGAGAACCACAACCACGACAGATCACTTTACTGCAATATGCAATTTACTGGAGAGACGAACTGCTCACATGGAGATAATTAGCATCACGCAGCGTTCTAAGCAGATATTCGCAACACTTGAGCTCACCACCATAGCAACAGAAGGTGGCTACAGAATTATTACAGTAGCACGGTATGTACTACAGTTAATTTTATGCAGTTATTCTCTAATGCTGCATCTTTACCTGTGTTTGCATTTCTCCAGACTACAAATGGCACCAGGTACGGTCTATAAGTGTGTGCATACGTTTTGATAAATTTTAACTTTTTATAATAGATTTGTGTATATTTTATGGTAGTAAATGATGAAATAGCCTAGTACCTATATCTATATATATTTTATGCATTTATGACATATCCTTTTCTTATTTTTTTTGATATTTCCAGGCTATGTGGTTTGTCTACAATTTTTTTCAAATTGTCGAAAATCTCCAACAATTTTTCCAATTATTCATTGAAAAAATCTGCATGTACGTGGACCCACAGAGCTCAAACCCATATTGTTCAAGGGTCAACTGTACAACTAAGTGACCACCACTCTAATCAGGCTACAAAACATTCCGATTACCCTTAAATTTCTTGCACACCCTTTCTTAATCAATCACCCTTCCCCAGAGGCAACTACTGATCTGATTTGTGTTACTATAGCTTAATTTTTCCTTTTCTAGAACTTCACATAATGAAATCATATAGTATGTACAGGTTGAACATCCCTAATCAGAAAATTTAAAATTCAAAATGCTCCAAATTTGAAAGTTTTTGAGCACAAACATGATGTCACAGGTGGAAAATTCCACATGTAAGTACTTAACACAAACTTTGATTTATGCATAAAGATATTTAGAATATTATATAAAATTACCTTCAAGCTATGTGTATAAGGTGTATATAAAACATAAATAAATTCCATGTTAAGACTTGAGTCCCATCCCCAAGATATCTCATTATATATATGCAAATATTTCAAATCCAAAATCTGAAACACTTCTGGTCCCAAGTATTTCAGATAAAGGATACTGAACCTGTATTCACTGGTGTCTGCCTTCTTTGGCTAACAAAGTTTTTGAGATTCATTCATATGGCTGTGCATATTAGCAATTTATTCATTTTTAGGGCTGAGTAGTTTTCCAATCTATAAAAAAATACAGTTTATCCACTGGTAGACATTTACATTTCTAGTTTCTGGATATTATGAATAAGGCTTGCTTGAATATTCGTATATGTCTTTGTGTGGATATATGTATTAATTCTCTGAGGTAATAGCTAGGAGTGGAAATTCTGGGTTTTATAATAAGGCTGTGTTTAACTTTACAAGAGATTTTGCACTGTTTTCTCAAATGATTGCACCATTCCACATTCCCACTAGTAATGTGTGAGAGTTCCAGTTGCTCTACATCCTTACCAACATTTGTTATGTTTCTCCTTTTTAATTTTAGCCATTCTAGTAGGTATATAGCGGTATCTCATTGTCATTTCCATTTGCGTTTCCTGATGGCCAATGGTGATAAGCATCTTTTCATGATCTTATTGGCCATTGATATAGCTTTTTTTATGCAGTGCATGTTCATATTTTTGCCAATATTTGTTGTCATATTATTGAGTTTTTAGAATCTTTCTGAATACAAGTTGTTTGCCAGATATATGTTTTGAAAATATTCCTTCTAATTGTAGCATGTTTTCTTAATGGTATCTTTGGAGGAGCAGAAGTTTTTAATTTTGTTGAAGTCCGTTTTATTAAATTTTCTTTTAGGGTTAATGCTGCTTGTATCCTTAGCACCACTGCCTGCTCTAAGGTGGGACATACTTCTCCTATGTTTTCTTCAGAAGTTTTATAAGTTAAGTCTTTATGCTAAAGCATGTGATTTAGAGCACACTTTTGTGAGTGATGTGAAGGAGAGCCAAGCTGTATTTTTTTCATGTGCATATACAGTTGTTCCAGAATAATTTGCTAAAAAGATTATTGTCCTCCCATGAAATTACCTTCACCTCCTTGTTAAAATGAATGAATCACATATGTGTGGTTGTGTTCCATTAATCTACGTGTCTGTTCTTACAGTCTTGAATACTGTCGTTTTGTTATATTGTAAACGTTTACATTAGATAGCATAGGTCCTCCAGATTTGCTCTCCTTTTTAAGTTATTTTGACTGCACTAGATACTTCACATTTCCACATACATTTTACAATCAGTTTATCATTTCTCCCAAAATCCTACTGATATATTGATTGGAGTTACATTAAATCTATAAATTAATTTGGGTGGAAATGAAATTGTGATATAGTAAACACATGGGGTCCTCATCCTTATTCCTGGCACAGAGCTCCTAAAACCCTTGTAACTTCCTGAGTGAAGGGAGTGTCTCTTCTTACTCTTAACAAGTCCCTTTTAGTTACACTTGAGTTTATGCTGATGAGGTGATTTAGGGTGAGGCCCCTCAGATGGGGCTGGTCACCAGAAAGACCAGGTGACTATAGGGTTGAAACGTCCCTCCCGGGAGAGGGGTGCGGACTGGAGATTGAGCCCTACAAAAATTCTTTTTTATTTATTTTTTTATTTTTTTGAGACAGGGTCTTGCATGCAGTGGCATCATCATAGTTCACTGTAACCTCAAACTCCTGGGCTCAAGTGATCCTCCTTCCCCAGCCTCCTGAGTAGCTGGGTCTACCTACAGGTGCACACCACACCCAGCTAATTTTTCTGGGTTTTTTTAGAGACAGGTCTCACTATGTTGCCTGTGTGGCCCAAGCTGATCTTGAACTCCTGGCCTCAAGTGATCCTCCTGCCTGAGCCTCCCAAAGTGCTAGGATTACAGGCATGAGCCATTGCACTTTGCCTCAAAAACTCTTTGGCAAGGAGATCCAGAGAGTTTCTGGGTTAGTGAACACATCAAGGTGCTGGGAGGGCAGAACACCAAGAGAGGACAGGGAATCTCCTTGCCTCTCCCTCTACCTTGCATCTCTTCCATTTGGCTGTTCTTGAGTTGAGTCTTTTATAATTAACCATTAAAGGGTTTTCCTGAGCTCTGTGAGCCATTCTAGAAAATTACTGAACACAAGGAGGGTCGTACAAACCCTCAAATTTGTACTCTGTTCAGCAGAAATGTGAGTCGCCTGGGTACCCCATTTGCATCTGGAGTCTAAAGTAGGGCAGTCTCGGGGGACTGAACTTTAATCCGTGGGGTCTATGCTAACTCCAGGAGTCAGTGTCAGAACCGAATTGAATTGTTGCATTTCTAGTTGGTGTTGGAGAGTTGAAGAGTTGATGTAGAAAACCCCACACATTTGGGGTTAAAGTGTTGTCAGAGGAGGAAAACTTCTCAGACAGCTTAACACCTTTGAGTCTTACAATGTGTCCCCATATATTTAGGTCTTCTTTAATTTCCTTCAAAAGTGTTATATGGTTTTCAGAGTCACTTTTGTCCACTTATTCATAAATATTTTGTTTCAAATTATTCTTGCTAGTATATAGGAATATAGTAGTTTTATATACTGACCTTGTATCAAGAAATCTTACAAAATTATTCACCTTATAGCATTGTCAGATTCCTTAGGATTTTCTATGCACTTAATTACGTCATCTGCAAATAAAAATGGTTTTATTTCTTTCCTATTTTTATGCCTTTTATTTCTTTTTCTTGTTTTATTGCATTGGCTAGGACCTCTAGCCAGTGAAAAGAAGTGGTAAGAATGGTCATCCTTAGGCTGGGTGCGGTGGCTCACGCCTGTAATCCTAGCACTCTGCGAGGCCAAGGCGGGAAGATCGCTCGAGGTCAGGAGTTCGAGACCAGCCTGAGCAAGAGCAAGACCCCGTCTCTACTAAAAATAGAAAGAAATTATATGGACAGCTAAAATATATATAGAAAAAAAAATTAGCCAGGCATGGTGGCACATGCCTGTAGTCCCAGCTACTCGAGAGGCTGAGCCGCCAGCAGGATTGCTTGAGCCCAGTAGTTTGAAGTTGCTGTGAGCTAGGCTGATGCCACAGCACTCACTCTAGCCCAGGCAACAGAGTGAGACTCTGTCTCAAAAAAAAAAAAAAAAGAATTGTCATCCTTGTCTGTTTCTGATCTTATGGGGAAAACACCTAGTATTTGCTCTTAAGTATGGTTATAGCTGTGTTTTTCATAGATACCCTTTATTGTGTTGACAAAGTTTCCTTCTATTCCCACTTTTCTGACAATTTTTATAATCTATAAAATGTCACAAATTATCAAATGAGACTTATACATTTACTGAGGTAATCATATGATTTTTCCTTCTTTCTTTCTGGTAATGTTGTGAATTACATTGCTTGCTTTTTGACTGTTAAAACAACTTTGCATGTTAACAGTATCCTATTAATATTCCTAAATTTAATTTGGCAAATGTTATTAGGGATGTTTCCCTCAGTACTTATGAAGTAAATCAGTCTGCACTTTTCTTATATTTTCCTCATACTGTCTTCATATCATGCCTCACATCGGCTGAGAAACATTCCTTTTTGCTCTGTTTCCTGAAAAAGTTTACATGATAGTGGTATTATTAATTCTTCCTTAGATGTTTGATAGAATTTGCCAGTTAAACCATCTGGGCATGAAGTTCCACTGTGAGAATGTTTTCAATTCAATTTTATTCAATTTTAACAGATATAGAATTATTAGTATTTTTAATCTTTTCTTCTGTCTATTCTGGTAAATTATATCTTTCAAGGAATTTGTCCATTCTATCCAAGTTGCTGAAATTACTGGCATAAAGATTTTAATGATAGTTCCTTATTATCCTTTTAATATCTGCAGACCCTGTAGTAATACCTTCTATTTTATTTCTGATATTGGTAAACAGGAATAGATGCCCCTTTTTGATCATTTAATCCAAAGATTTATCAATTCATCAAATTTTTTGAAGAACAAACTTTGATTTCTCCATTGTTTTTACATCTGCTATTTCATTAGCTGTGGCTCTTTTTATTTCCTTCTTTCTATTTATTTTAGGTTTTAATTGCTCTTCTTTTCCTAGTTTCTTAATGTAGAATCTTAGATCACTTATTTTAAACATTTCCACTTTTCTAATGTAAGTATTTAAAGATAAGCCTTTCCCTCTAAAGCACATAAACCTTACAATTTCTATATTTTTTATGTATTTCCATTCAAAATATTGTCTAACTTCCTTTATAAATCTTCTTTGATCCACGGATTCTTTAGAAGTGTAAAAAAAAATAAAAGGAGTATATGGCTTAATTTCCAATAGTTGGAGATTTTCCAGATTTATTTTTATAATTGTTTTCTCATTTAGTTTCATTGTGGTCAGAGAATAATACACTTTGTTGATTTCAATCCTTTTGCACTTGTTGAGACTTACTTCATGGCCCAGCATATGGCCTATCTTAATGAATAATCCACTTGAAAACAATGTATTTTCTTTTCTCCTGTTGCTGAGTAGTCTATAAATGTCAGTTACATCAGGTGGGTTGATGGTGTTGTTCAAATTTTATCTATTATAACTCATTTTCTGTTCTATCAACTACTGAGAGAAAAATTTTGAAAATCTTCAACTATAGTTGTAGATTTTTCTATTCCCCATTTCAATTCAGTTCATTTTTTTCATGTATTTGGAAGTTCTGTTATTAGGCTCATACACATTTAGAACTGTTATGTCTTCTCGATGAATTGGCCATTTATAATATGCAAATGTCCCCCCTTATATTTGGTAATATCCTTTTACTTGAATCTACTTTATCTGATATTTATATATTCCAGTTTTCTTGTTATTATTAAGGTTGATGCAAAAGTAATTGCGGTTTTAGCATTGTTGACATTTGCCTTTTGATATTGGAATACATTCTCAAATGTGGTTAGGTTAAACATCATTTTCATGCATATTTATCACTTTATGTTTTTTTCCTAATGACTTATTACTTGCTCTTTATTTGATATTTATTTTAGACTATGAAAATGATGTTAGACAAAAAGCAAATTCGACCAATTTCTTATTTGAGTTCAAAATGGGTCATAAAGCAGCAGGGACAACTCGCAACATCAACAACACATTTGGCCCAGGAAATGCTAACAAACGCACAGTGCAGTGGTGGTTCAAGAAGTTTTGCAAAGGAGAGGAGAGCCTTGAAGATGAGGAACACAGTAGCCGGCCATCGGAAGTTGACAACGACCAATTGAGAGCCATCATCATTGAAGCTGATCTCCTTACAACCACACAAGAAGTTGCCCAAGAACTCAACATGGACCATTCTACGGTCATTCAGCATTTGAATCAAATTGGAAAGGTGAAAAAGCTCGATAAGTGGGTGCCTCATGAACTGACGGAAAATCAAAAAAAATAGTCATTTTGAAGCGTCATCTTCTCTTGTACGCAACGACGAACCATTTCTCAATAGGATTGTGACATGCGACAGAAAGTGGATTTTACACAACAACCAGTGACGATCAGCCCAGTGCTTGGACAAAGAAGAAGCTCCAGAGCACTTCCCAAAGCCAAATTTGCATCAAAAAAAGGTCATGGTCACTGTTTGGTGGTCTGCTGCAGTCTGATCCACTACAGCTTTCTGAATCCCGGCGAACCATTACATCTGAGAACTCTGCTCAGCAAATCGATGAGATGCACCGAAAACTGCAATGCCTGCAGCTGGCGTTGGTCAACAGAAACAGCCCAATTCTTCTCCACAACACTTGACTGCACATCGCACAACAACGCTTCAAAAGTTGAACAAATTGGGCTACGAAGTTCTGCCTCATCCGCCATATTCACCTGACCTGTCACCAACGACTACCACTTCTTCAAGCATCTTGACAACTTCTTGCAGGGAAAACGCTTCCACAACCAGCAGGATGCAGAAAATGCTTTCCAAGAGTTTGTCGCGTCCTGAAGCACGGATTTTTACTCTACAGGAATAAACAAACTTACTTCTCGTTGGCAAAAAATGTGTTGATTGTAATGGTTCCTATTTTGATTATTAAAGATGTGTTTGAGCCTAGTTATAATGATTT
>CM052442.1:4178930-4333854 GCA_028533085.1 Varecia variegata | reverse complement strand
GACAACTTCTTGCAGGGAAAACGCTTCCACAACCAGCAGGATGCAGAAAATGCTTTCCAAGAGTTTGTCGCGTCCTGAAGCACGGATTTTTACTCTACAGGAATAAACAAACTTACTTCTCGTTGGCAAAAAATGTGTTGATTGTAATGGTTCCTATTTTGATTATTAAAGATGTGTTTGAGCCTAGTTATAATGATTTAAAATTCATGGTCTGAAATCACAATTACTTTTGCACCAACCTAATAGTCTCTGCATTTTAACTACTTTTACATCGTTTGATGTTTTGCATGTTTCTTTATATTTGAAGTGTATTTTTTACACACAGCATATCGATGTATACTATAAGATATCCACATATTAATTGGAGTGCTTGGATCACTTACAATTAACATAGCTCATGATGGAGTTGGATTTAAATTCACTCTATTGCTATTTCTTTCCTATCTTTCCCATCTGTGCTTTGCTCCTTTCCCCTCTTTCACGCCTTCTTTTGGGTTAATTGAATATTTTTAGGGTTCAAGTTCATCAGTTTAATAAGCTTACTAGCTATATCACTTCAGTTTATTTTTTGTTGATTTCTCTAGAATTTATAATATGCTTCTTTAAACTATCACATCTCTCTTCAGACAGTATCATATAACTTTACATGTAAGAACCTTACAACAGAATACTTTAAAATCAAACTATTCCACATTCTTTGTGCTGTTGTTGCCATACATTTCATTTCTATATATGTTATAAATCCCACAGTATATTTTCATTTTTTTAAATATTCAATTATCTTTTTCTAAAAATTTAAATGGAAACAAGTATATTTCCATATGTCCATATATTTTCAATTTCTGGCAGCCATCTTCTCTGTAGATTTGAGCTTCTGCATAGAATGATTTTTCTTCAGCCTTAAAAACTTGATTTGACAATTATTGCAGTTATGCAGGTTTGCTGTGGACAAATTTTTGTAGCTTTTGCCTGTCTGCAAATGTCTTTATTTCACGTTCTCTTTTTGAATGATTTTTGTGCTGTATATAAAATTCCAGGTGGCCAGAGTTGGTTGTTTTTTCCTGTCAACCCTCTAAAGATGTCATTATAGTATCACCTGATTTGCATCACTGCTGAGAGAAGCCAAAAGACATTTTTATCTCTGTCATCCTGTATGTAATATGTCTTTTTCCTTTGAAAGCTTTTTGATATTTCTCTCTGTCATTGAGCTTGAGGAATTTTATTAGAATGTGCCTTGATGTGGTTTTCTTTTTATTAATCTTGCTTGGGGTTCCCTGAGATTCATAAATATGTGGCTTCATATTTTTCCACCAAATTTGGAGAAATTTTGGCTATTTCCTCAATTTTTTTTCTGCTCCATTGTCTCCCTCTTCTCTTTCTGGGGCTCCAGTTATAGATATTTTAGGCTGTGTACTATTGTACCATGGGTCACGATGGCTCTCTTCATTTTTCTAGCCTTTATCTTTCTGTTCTTCAGCTTGGATGCTTTTTATAACTATCTTCGAGCTTACTCACATTTTCTTCTACAGTTTCCAATATACTGTTAAGTAGATCCAGTGATTTTTTTTTAATGAATAGATTATACTTTTCTGCTCTAGAACAGCCATTTGTTTCTTTTTTGTAGTTTCCATTTCTCTTTTCATTATGTTTTCCTTTAAATTCTTGAACATATTGATAGAAGCACTTACATTGTCCTTTCCTGGTAATTCCATTACCTCTGTTGTTTTTTAATCTGCCTCTATTTTTTTTTTTACCTGCAGACCTAGAGCACGATAATCTGCTTCTATTGATTCATTTTTTTCCTGGTTGTGGGCCACATTCCTCATGTTTTTTCACATGTCTAGTAATTTTTTACAATGCTGGACATTGAGAGTATTATATTGTAGAATGGCTGTATTTTGCTTTTCAAGGTGTATTGACTTTTGTTCTGAAGGGCAGTTAATATACTTGTAGATTAGCATTATCCTTTTGAGGCTTGTTAGAAAGTCTTACTGGAGTAAGTCTAGAGTCAATTTTACCCTATGGATCATTTAGCCCTACGTGGCCTTTCTGGGGTCTCTACTGAATGCTGTCAATATTGAACAAGGTCTTTCCTCTCTAGTTAGTTGGAACTTCCACAATTCACAACTCTTTGTGTGGATTGTGGTAGTTTTTGGATTCCCACTCCACAGTAATTTCTTTTTTCTCCCATGGTTCTATTTTCCCAGTCTTCCCCTATGCATGTGTAGATCAATATTCAATCAAAGAGTCATAGGACTCCCCAAAGGTTTCTGGAGAACTTTCTCTGTGCAGCTACCTTTTCTATTGTACTTGGTTCCACAAATTCTAACCACCTCTGTCCTCCTTGAGCTCTGATTTTTGTTGCCTTAGCTCAAGAAATCTGCTGTGGTCTGCTTGAGTTCCTCCTCCCTGCATCAGGGTCCTAAAATTCCTCCAGAAAGAAAGCAGGGTAATTATAGGGCTCCTATTGCTTGTCTCACTTCTAATGGTCACTGTGCTGCTCTGCCTGTGTCAAATGTCTACAAATTTTGTTTTATGTCTTGTCTAGTGTTCTAGTTGTTTATGGTGGAAGAACTAATCTAGTACCGGTTACTCCTGCATGGAAATAAAGGCCAAATAAAGGACAATTTGAGAACCAATACAGTGCTAATAACAGACTATAATCATTTAATAAAAGAGAATCCACAAGTCCATTCTGCTATAAATAAAAAACAAATAAATGGGAAGAAAGGAAAGTTTTCCCTTAAAGTAGCATGCCAACTAATAAGTGCACAAGGAATGATAGAATTAGAAGAGCACCACTTGGCATCCATCATAGTAATAATTAATTCAGCCAAGGAACATCAATAGATGATAAAACTTGTAATAAATATTTTATGAGGAGTGGGGTATTTACATAGTTTCCAACTATCTCCCCACAAAATACCTGCTAGTTACAAAAGGAGAAGAAAGAAAGAAAGAAAGAAAGGACTTTACAGTGGAGAAACTTGACAGATACAACCTGCAATACAAGCCAGTAATGGAACAAATTAAAATTATGTACCACCTGATACTATGTGTTAGGTGCTGAATGTTTGTGTACCCCCAAAATTGATATTTTGAAACCCTAACCCTCAATGTGACTATATTTGAGGAGAGGACCAGTGAGGAGATGACAAAGATTAGATCAGGGCATAAGGGAAGGGCCCTAATCCAGCAGGGCTAATGTCCTTACAGGAAAAGGAGGAGACACCATAGTTGTCTCTATCTCCAAGCTTGGGCAGAGAGGAGGCCATGTGAGGACACGCTGAGAAGGTGCCCACCTACAAACCCATAGGAGAGCCCTCACCAAACTGAATTGGCTGGTGCCTTGATCTTAATAAACTTCTGGCCTCCAGAACTATGAGAAAATAAAATTTTGTTATTTAAGCCACTCAATCTATGGTATTTTTTGATGGCAGCCTGGGCAAACTCATTCAGTACAAAAAGAGATGAGCACAGCATCACCTCTGTGACACTCCTGACAATGATGCTTGTTCAGAATCCAATCATGAAGAAACATAGACAGAGCCAAGCTGATTAGACATCTCACAAAATGGTTGGTCTGTAAGCTTCTAAAATGTCAAGGTCACAAAAGTCAAGGAAACACTGAGAAACTATCTCAATCTTTAAAAAACTAAAGAGACATGACAACTAAATAGGATACATGATCCTGGATCTTTTTTCTGTCCCATTATTGGGATATACAAATCAGTGGTTGTTATGTCATTTCAGTGGATTATTCTTTTTATCAATATGCTATTGGCCTTTTTAATTTAAATATTAAATTAATATTTAATATTAATGCCATCATATTAAATTTTATTTTGTCTGTTATTAAGAACACTATGCTAACTTCCTTTTGGTTGATAAATGCCTAGTATATCTACTCTCTATACCTAAATTTTCAAATGTCCCCTGAATTTTTTGAGTGTGTCTATCATAATCATCATACACTTATAAATTTATAATGTAATCTGAAGTCTATCTTTTAACTGTGAGTTTAAGCTATTTACATTTATTGCAGTTAATAATATATGTGGATTTGTTTTTACATCCATACTTTCTTTTTACTTCTTTTGTTTTTCTCCTTTTGTGTATTTTGTTGGATTGATCAAGTTTTCTATACTCCCTTGATTTTTCCACTACTGGTTAAGAAGTTATGCATCCTATGACTCTAGTGTTTGCCCTTAAATTTTAATATGTTTATTTTGCACCTCACTCATTCCTTCTGGATTTATTTTTCTTGCTTAGGTGTTTCATTTAATAATGCATCCACATGTAGTGCCTATTCTATGTTCTGGTTTATCTAAAAACATCTTTATGTCATCCTCACCCTTAAATTATTATTTGGTTGGGTATAGAATTATAGACTCAGAATTATTTTCTCTCAGTTTCAAAGACATTTCTTTCTTTTTTTTCTTGTATATGTTGTTCTTGACTAACAGTTGACTAACAATCTGACTGCTGCTCTGTCGAAGGTAATCTGTGTCTTGTACTCTGGGGGTCTTTAGGATTTCTCTTTATCCTTGATATTCTTCAGTTCCACCAAAAATTGTCAAGCTTGGAGCTTAATGAGTCTTTTTGTGCTTTTAAAAAATTCTCAGCTCTTATGGCTTTAAATACTCACTGTCCTACTCTGGTCTCTCTTTCTTTACATATGCTGGAGCTTCATTTTCTATCTTCCATGTCTCTTAAGTTCTCTTTTATATTTCCTATTTCAATAATTTAGGTCCTGTTAGATTTATGTTGAAGTTTCTCAGTCTATATTTTATGTCTCTTCATTTCTCTCATAATTACTATGTATTTCATTTTGCCATCTATACTATATTTTCCATCCTATTAGTCACATGCTGAAACACTTCATTCTGTCTTCAAATTTTCTTAAGTTCTCTTTTATATTTTCCATGCCTTTAATAGTTTATATTTCTACGTACTAGAGTCTAGAAGACTTAGTCTAGTCTTCTAATTCATTTTGTTCTTTTCTAAGCTATATCTAGCTGATCACTTATGTATCTACTGAGAGGTTTTGTTTTCAGCTCCAATAAATATTTTTAATTTACTTTTGACCTCAGATACAGAGAGCTGTGTTAGCAATAATCCTCATTTGAAAGCATTTGCTAGCATGTGTTTATGCAAGGCACTAATTTTATTTTCTTTTTTCCCTTCATTCCTGATCTCAACTGCCATTCCTTTCTCACCCCTTGAAAATCATTCCACAATATATAATATACAGTACATAGTATGTAATTTGGGGTGGCTTATGGTTATGAGCAAATAGGCTGTGGCAGAGACTGGTCAGATGCTCTTTCATCTCATTTCCACATCCTGAGCACTTCATTTTCCACCCTTCTTCACAGTTAAGTCAAGGTCCTGTAACTACTTTGAGTCAATGAAATTTGGGTGGAAGTGATACACTGTATGGATGGGGGAAAAGGTGTGTGGGGATGTCGGGAAGACCAAGTATGGACCGTGGTGAATATCTATTGTTCCTGCATGCCTGCCTAACTAGCACCCACCCCTCCTTCATCTGATGGCGTCCCCCAGTAAGGATTTAGGAAACTACCTAACCGCCATTGTATGCAATCTTGGTAGAACTGTTAATCATATCACCTTGCACTCACCTGACCAAAGCAGAACTAGCTACAAAATTTGCAGGGCTCAGAACAAAATGAAAATGTGGGATTCCTTGTTCAAAATTATAAGAATTTCAGTATGGCAACAGCAGAGCCTTAAACCAAGTGTAGGGCCCTTCTGAGGGCAGGGCTGTATGAAACTGCCCAGGGGATATGCCCGGGAAAGTCACTCTCCCTCCCAATGACATAGATGTGGGGAAATCCTGGAACTAATCTTTCCTAGAAGGCGCCACTGGTTTCTGCTACTTAGATACCCAGAGAAGTCCTGGTTCCTATCTTCTCTAAATCTGATTCATTTTTTCCCTTCAATTCTATCATCCTCTGCTCCATTTTCTTCCAATCAATACTTTGACTTAATTTAACTAGAGCCAGTTTCTGATGGCTACATCAAAGAACCCTAAATGAAACAATGAGTAATTCTACTTGAGTCCTCTGAATGTCAGTTTTCCATTTGCAAAATAAGAATAATGATATCTACCTCCAAGGACTCTAGTTACACTTTAAAAAAGAGAAATGAATGTGAAGTGTACAGCACAAACCCTTGCATGTACTAGGAGCTTATTAAATATAAGTTTTCTTTCCTCACTGCCCACTCCACCCACAGACCATCAGTAGCAAAATTCCAGGCTCTCTGTTATTCAGACAGAAGCATTACCCATCTCAGAAATAGGTCTAGAAGTTAAGTTTTTCAAATCCATCAGGTATTATTAGAATGTTCCCCTGTGGATGGACCAAGGGGGCCTGGCTAAGGTCCCTGTCCAGAAAATTGAAAGGACAAAGCACCACTTTTGAGTTTGATGCCCTTTCTAGTCACCTCCCTGAGAACATATCAGATTCTTGGGGGGTATTAGCCTTTTCCCAGAGTGTGGTCTCTGATAGGGATTCCAGCACAAGCCTCCCACTTTGGGAGCCCAGAGGACCACATTCTAACTCTCCCCACCTCCTAGTAAAGCGGGGGATGGATAATATGACCTAAACTCAGCCAATCAGTGCCTGTCTACCAGGATTTGAACCTTGAATCAGCACGTGTGAGGACAGAAAAGGAAGGGGGTTCGCTGTATCTGCAGCAGCTAAAACGTGGTGCTGGTGGCCTCTCACTTGCAAGACTGTGTCTGTACATCCTGCTTCCTGTACCTCCTCTCCTGGGGTTCTCTTGTCCCTGCCCATTCCCAAGTCTGGTCTCAGGGCTCCTGTCCATTTCATGAGCTCCCCCAACCCCTGACACACAAACACCCCATGACACCCTTGCACCAAAGTTCCATTTGCTTACGTTAACCACATTAGTTTTGTTTCTTGCAAGCAAGACCTCAAATGGCTACAAGGAGTCAGACTCTATGCCCTCCAGAAGAGCCAGTCTTGGGGAGCCAAGGTTAGGTGAAGCTTCCAGAAGGACGGAGGACAAGAATAGGGAATGGAGCCCAGGGTCAGCTACTGAATGGAACTGGATCAGGCCCCAAGTAGAGGGAACCCATAGCCCAACCAGGTACTTGCTGGAGGTAGGCTCACTGGACCCCACTGGAATAGATGTCATGATCTCCATTTTGACTAGACAACATGGAGTTATATGATACGTCAACAGGCAGGAAAGCTGGGCGTGGAACCACAACTCCATAAGTTGTCATTATGCCCGTTTTACAGCTGAAGGGCCCATGCCTCCAGATGACAGGTAGCTCTCATCAACCAAGCAACAGCCAAGCTCCAGGCACGGCCCTTGGACCAGTATTTCCCATGCCCTGTCTCATTTAATCCAAGTAACTTAATCTCTGTCTTTTCAATCACTGTGCCATTATTATTATATTTCCAATCAACTGTTGAAATGCAGGAATATGTAGTACCACCAGGTGCCCAAATCCAGTTGGAATGGTTCAAATCCGGGAGGAACTGACTCTCCAAATGAACACACGTAGTTGAGTCCAGGCACATTAGGGGCCAACCGTATAACTGCCGTATAGAATGATATAGATTGGAGGAAAAGTAATAAAACCACATGAACTTGAAGCTGAAGGAGATAATATTTACTCTCACTATTAAATGCAGCAACTGTTTAAAAACTTAGACCACCAAAGAATATGTCAAGGAGGAGTAGTCTATCACTGGTATTGTTAGCATCACCAGCATAGTGATAATGAAAGCCAACTCAGTGTGAGTCAGTTTTCGTTTTTCAAATCCTCTGCAGACAACACACCCCTTATTGCCTGCTCCCCCAGCCCTGCCCTTGGTGTGATATTTCCATTTACAGATGGAAGAAACCGGGCTCTGGATCCAGTCATGTAAAGCCGCTGGTACAGAGTGAAGACAGAATTCAAAGTCAAGGGTGTAGAGATGCCAACTTTGCCTTCCTCCCACTCCGCCAGGCTGCCTGCAGGCCTGAAATGCAAACGCAGAGACTTCTTCCGGTGTGAGATAAATGTCCCTGCCTCCTCCGTCCCCTCGCTGCCTGTGAGGGGGCTGCTCAGCAGACTCTCCCTGCGAAGACACACACTTGTCCTGGAAGGAAGGCCAGCTCCAAGAACACAGCCAAGGAAGAGCTGGGTTCCAGCCTCCGCCCCACTGACGACGGCTACACCATGTCATTTCAAGGTTGCCCCACCTGTGTCCTGCAGGTGCTCCTACGTGCACCCCGACCTCCCAGGGTCTGCCAGTCATAAGGGGTGGGCCTCAGGTGCGATGCACAGCCCTGTTTCTGACCTGAGCATCAGCATCCACATCCCGCATCTTGGAAGATTCTGGGCCTGCCATCTGGAGGGAGAGAGCCGGACCGGGGCGGCAGGCCAAGAAAAGCGTGGTTGCGGGAGCCTCCCGGGAGCCAGCAGCACCATGTGTCTGCACATTATCATTTACACTGAGGAACCGGATATTTAGAAAACAGGGCTTGTCCCAAGCGCTCCATCTGGGGCCAAGCTTTCCCGGCCCGCTGCACCATATTGAGAAAGGCGCCGGCTGAAGGAAACGGCGTCCCGTGTCACGCAGTGTTTGTTTGGTTTGGGGCTTTTGTTGTCTTTTGTTTTTTGTTTTTTTAACAAATTCAAATGTGGCTTCCTCACTTCGCAAAGCAGGCTCGATGGCCCCACAGAGTCACTGGAGGGAGAGAAGGATGAGGCGACGTTTGTGCACCAGCTCTGGGAGAGGAAAAAGCAATCCCACCTTACCGGCACTGAGGGTGTATCCTCTGCCGGGCACTTGGCTAAGCACTATGTATATCACATATACATATGATTTATGTGATTTCTTTAATCTGCACAGCAATCTTATGTGGTACATGCTATTACTATTCCATTACGTAGGCATGGAAACAGGAGCACAGAGAGGTTGAGTAACTTGCCCATGACCACACAGCAAGTAATGGTGGAACCCAAGCAGGAAGCCAGAGTTAGTCCACATCCACCCTGGCTGGCCTCTGGGCCTTCTTTCTGTCCTTTGCATAGTCTAAGCTCATTGCTAGACCTTTCCAGCAGATTCTGCACCTCATTCTGTCTCTCCCTTCCATGTACCCTGCTGTATTTTCCTTTGCTTGCACTGCTGGTGTCTAAAACTACCTTCCTTACTCTCCGGTTTGCTGTCTCTGTCGCCCTCACCCAATCGTCACTTCCATACAGGCAGGGCTCCTGTCCACCTTGCTCGCCTCTGTGTCTCCTCTGCTACTTGGCACATAATAGGTGCTCAAGAAACCATGGTTGAATAAAGAGCACCTATTCCCTCTTGCTTCTCCCAGCCTCAGTTTCCCCATCTGGAACATGGTCCACTGTTCTTTAAAGTCCTGTCTAGTGCTGATACCCTTTGGCCCAGCCCTGCAAGAGCCCTGGGCCGACCTCAGTGTTCAATTCCAGGCCGAGGTGGTGAGAAAACACGTTGCACTGTCAGAAAATGTGCCCGAGGTGCTGCCTCCTGAGCACCCGCCAGGCAGAGTCCAGCCCCGCAGCGGCCGCCCTCGGGAGCCGGCCCGTTAAGGAGCGATTATCTCACCCCCGGTAAGTGGCTGCAGGAGAAGTCGGGTTTGGAGAGTGGCAGGCCGGCTCTGCCTCAGGAGCACATGGTAAAATTTGGTGCAATTAGCAGCGAGGGGAACACACACTACTACTATTATTATGTTCTCTTGGCACTCCTGCCCTGTTGCGGGTTGCCTTCATTCTTTAATTTTTTTTTTTTTAAGAAAAAAATGCTCTTTGGAAACTAAAGCAAAATAAAAATGCCAAGAATTAAAAATGCAAATTCATCCAAGATGTTTTCTGCCCAAGACAGCAATGGCCACATGGCTCGATAACATTTTAAATGTTAAAAAATGGGTAATTTTCAGTAAAAATCAAATTTGCCAGAGCCCAAATTTAAACGAATCCCATATAGCACTCGGGCAGCCGGCCAATATTAATGAACAACAAGTCCCTTCGGAAGGTTATGTGCTATTAAAATGAGGAGAAAACACAAACTTCGCATACGCAGCGCGGGTCCTTAGGAATCTGGGAAACGCGGTTGGTTGCCCATGACTCCAGCTGAGCCAGCGCCTCGAGCAGGTCGCTGGCCTTCCCTGCACTTGGTGGCCCTGTCCATAAAGTGGCCATAAATACAGTGTACCCAGCGACGTGTGAGCACCACGCGGGCAAGGTCTCGGGGGCCCACATTTCTTTGAAGACCTGGACCGAGGGCCTTGGGAGGTGAGGGGAAGCGGTCGGCCCAGTGCCTGGCACAGAGGTGGGGCCTCGAGCCCTCCCGATGAGGGGGACCGTGCCTCACTTCACACACGGGGACAGAAGGGGGCAGGGCCTGTCCAAGGCCACACGGTGAGTCAGAGGCGGAGAATCTGTGTCCCTTCCCAAGTTGGCATTGTCTGTGAGCTGATGTGGCCAGCAAGCGGGATTCACGGGCATCGCCACAAGGCAGCTATGTTCTGTGTCCTCTGTCCCTTTAAAATTGATCCCGTGGGAAGAGCTCTTCCCCGGCCTCCTCCCGGACTGCCCCCCACAATCCCGGAGGGCCTCATGGTTCTTCAGGTCACCCAGGCAATATAAGTTCTAGCGTCACTTTAAGTTGACACTGTGTCATCTCAGCAATTAAAAGTATCGTGTGCCTTGTCATAATCAAAACCTCAAACATGATTTAAAGTTAACCGTTTTCCTGTCCCCAGCAGGACCAGCCAAGGCAGGGGCCTGCCCCACCTTCCCCTCCTCTTCCCGCTCCCCTGTCCCCTTGCCCCTCCAGGGCCAGGTCACCAGAATGGGGGAACCTTGGGGGAGGGAAAGAAATGAGGGGAAAATGTTATGAGCCGGCTTCTCCCTCTCTCAGCCTGGGACGTGTGTGAAGCCAACTCTGGCCACTTCTTCCTTTCTGGGAATCACTGCCCCGAAGTCCCCTTGACTGGGTGGATGTGTCCTGATGCCAGCCGGTCACGTCCCCTTCCACGGCCCCAGGAATCCTGGATGCGCCGGCTTCTCCCTGCCGAGTCTGGTTTAGCAGCCCAGGCCGCTCCCTTGGGCAAGACCCGGCCACTCAGGGCCAGCCCCTCACCATGCGGAGCCCACACTGGGTCGGAGGGACACACACGTGGGTCCTTGGCCCTGGTCTCCGGGAGCGGAGGCCCTTGGCAACACAGCCAGCTCAGCTCTGGCTCCTCCAACAGCTGTCGGGCAACTCTGGTTTCTCTCAGACAGGAGCGGCAGGTCCCATGTGCCCACTCTGCAAGGGACAGACAGGAGGTGCCTGGCCCTAAACCTGACCTGGGGGACAGGTCTCCTCACATCTCCACGTGCTGGGGAAAGGACTGAGTACAGCTCTTCCCAAGGACTCTTTCTCCAAAACTTCTCCTTTATTCCCCCGAACCCATGTTTTTATACTCTCATTGTGAGTAGAGAGTTTTTAAAACCCACATCAATTTCCCTTGGAAAATTTGCATCTCATACTGGGACTTCGCTTAAAAGGTAAGAGCTATTAGGCCTTGATGCTTCTCTGGAAACTTCCAATTTCACAACCTGTCACAGCTTTTTTTGCTGATTGGTATGTTTCTTAGAGAAAAAAAAGACAGAGAGAGAAAAGTAGCAGATGAGAAGTTTATGACACCAACAGGACAGATGATTTTTGCAAATTTTCTGAAGTTAAATAAAATATGATACTTAGGGGACACGACATGGCCTTCGGAGACGTGGCGCAGCCGCAGAGGCCCTCTGCCCCCCAGAAACACGCCTGGCAGGGACCCCCGCCCCTCCTCTTCCCTGCCTTTATAGAAAGCCCCCCAGAAACAACAGCCACGATGGCTTTATGGCTGGCTGTAATGACTCTCATTTTACAGGTGAGGAAGCTAAAACAGTAGGAGTGGCTTTCCTGAGGTCACAGGGCTATTAAGTAGAGGAGCTGGGATTTGAACCCACCGTTGTGGGGTCCCGAGCCGATGCTCCTTCCCTTCCTCCACCTCTGCCTCTAAGGAGAGAGCCGCCAGTCCAAGAGCACCCTGAAATGACACTCCTGTGCTTTTGCAGATGCCTCCAGGCCCCCACCAGGCCCGTGGGCTCTAAAACTAGGAGGTGGAGCTGCAGGGCAAAAGCCGGCAGGACTCACGCTGTTCCCTTTGTGCCCCGCTTCCCTGGGCCCTGCTGCAGGCATCTCCCCTTCAGTGGACCTGCCCCCAAGGGCCTTCGCTGGGCCCGTCCCTGGGCCAGGCCATGGGGACACTGAGAAAGACAAATTGTGGACCCGGCCTCAAGGAGCTACGCTCGAGTGGCCTGCACAGGCATGCGAACCAGCAATGCCCGCCACTGGGAAAGTGCTGACCTGGGCCCCGTGGGGCTCTGGGTTGTCCGGGCAGCCTCCACGACCGAGAGAAGGTCTGAGCTGCTGCAGGCAGAAGGTGGGAAACGACCTCCCAGCAGGAGGAAAATACTCCCAGAGTTCCTGTAACAGCAGCGGAGGGCGAGCCCTGGGGACCCAGAGACGCAGCCCAGAGTGGGCCACTGCCCCGGGCAAGTGCGTCCAGCTCCATTCTATGGCTGTGCTGGTTCTACCCTCGAAACAATGCTTGAAATTTCTTCCCAGCGAGTAAAGGCGGTGCTCCTGCAAAAGGTGCCCTGAGTACTGGGGGCCTGGGCGGGGTCTGCTTCTCTGGGCTGAGAACTCAGGTGCAGCCCGGAAGGGGCTTAAGCAGAGAAATGATGTGGTCACATCTACCCTTTAGAAAAGTGATACTTTGGCCACAGGGTGCCCAGGGAGAGGCTGAGATGAGGAGGCTGCAGCAGGGGCCAGGTGGAGACCCCGGGGATGGGCCTGGGGGCCAGCGACAGGGGGAGGCTGGGAGGATGGGGGAAGCATGGAGCCAGCCAACTGCGGTACCTGGGAAGTCCCTGGGTCAGGACACTGTCCCCTGGCCATTGTCCCCGCTCCTCCACCAAGCCCCAGCCCAGGCTGCACGTGCAGAGGAGCCTCCAGGATGGCGGACTGGGCCAGGCCCTACAGGGGCCCCCATGGCCACAGGCTCTGCCCGCTCCCAGCCCGAGCACGCCAAGTGGGGTTCCTGGCACAGGGTCTCTCCCCACAAGACGGTGAGCTGCACTGCGTAGCTGGTCGGTGGGTAAGTTAGTTGGTTGGTTGGTTGGTTGATTGATTTTGGTTAGTTGGTAGGTTGCTTGGCCAATTTGGTAGTTGGTAAGTTGGTTAGTAATTTGGTTGGTAGGTTAAGTTGGTTAGTTGATAGGTTGGTAAATTGGTTGGTTGGTAGGTTGGTTGATAGATTGATTAGTTGGTTGGTATGTTAGCTAGTTGCTAGTCTGGTTGGTTGGCAGATTGGTGAGTTGGTTGGTTCGTTGGTTGGTTGGTTGGTTTCCTTTGAATCGTGATCATGTACAATGTGATCTGTGTCATGAACATAGCAGGTCTATAAGAAATATCTCTTGAGTACTCTCACATCCATATTAATTCACTTGTTTCTTCCAACACCTAGGTGCTCCAGACAGGGAAGGAAGTGACAACCTCCACATCACAGATGAGGAAACCCCAATTCAGAGAGGGATGGCCACCTGCCCACAGTTCTTCCACCAGGAAGGGGACAGAGATCCTAGCCTTAGCTCCTTTATGCCCAACCTAGTTCTTTCTAAGCTTAGTTCTTTCTACTTCTCTGCATTAAATTCTGCTGTCACACTGGGCCTGGACAGGCTGTCCCCTGGAGGAGGGGACAAAGGTTCACTACAGGAACAACATGGCCCATGAATGGCTCTGAATTCCAGGATCCGAGGTTCAAGTACACTGGCTGCCTTCTGAGCTGTGGCTCCCTTATTCCATGGGCCAGGCTCTCCAAGACCCCCCTGGGAGAACTGCCTGGCAAGTGTGCCAGCGTCAGCCTCCCAACACAGAGGAAAAGCAAACAGGCATGGAAACTCCACGAAGGACTGCCAAGCCAGCAGCCAAGCACACAACCAGCAAAGCCTGCCAAAGGGGCCACTGTGCGGCCTTGACAGGCGGGGTGGGGGGGGGCCAGGTAAAGGCAGGAGGGGAGAGAAGGTCTCTCTGTGGCCCCCACCCACAAGCCCCAGACCATCCTGGAGCCCCTTACCCACCACCCTTGAATAGCTCCGACTCCCCCAGAACCCTCTAGATCACAGCTAGAGGCACAGAGGGCTGTGGAGTGAACCGCACAAGCTGCGGATTCAGCCTGGGTTCAAACCCTGCACGTCAGAGGCAGAGCCAGGAGTCCCTGGGCCTGCGTCCACCCTCACCCACACCAGGGCCACCGGTGGCCACCCTGAGGAAGTCTGACTGTCACAGAGCTCTCACTGCTGAGGACTGCGAGGAAACCCTTCGTGGCAACGTCCAGGAAGAAAATGAGGGAAAATAGCACGTTGCTCCCTATTACTAATCCTGCGGCCTTTGGGTTTTCTCAGTCTGTATTTTTGGTCCACTGGTTTTACATAAGCACATAAGCCTCACGCCGCTCTGCAAACGCAGTCAGCAGGCCGGCTCTCCTGTGTCCTCAGCGCACCTCGCGGTCTGCCCAGCCTGGACGGCACCGAAAGACCAGCCACTTCGAGTGAGTGTGACTCTACTCAGGGATTGTCTCCCACCACCACTGCCAGCTGGAAGGATGCCCCTCAGCACCCACCTGGCTTCAAGCAGAACTGAGGGAGCCTCCACGGCCACCGGCCACTGCCCTCCCCCAGCCCACAATGTACAGGTGGTGCATTCCCTGCCAAGACCCTGCAGGAACCGGGAGATGATGCCCCGCCCCCACGGCTTCAGTGAGTTCCAATCCCTGCTCCTCCACCAACTAATTGGATGGTCTTGAGCAAGTCATTCAACCCATGTGCCCTTCGAAGCATCTTGCAGAGAGAAGATCTGAAGTGGTTTAGTGCAGACCTGGGCATATGGCAACAATGGTAGCCAACACTTACTAGGGCTCACCGTGGACGAGATGCTTCTCCACGCACTTTCCAGTCACTGTCTTGTACAGGCCTTGCAGCCTTCTGTTGGGGTTGGCTCTCACATTACCATCCCCGCTTTGCACATGAGGAAACTGAGACACAAAGAACTAAGTAACTTGTCCAGGACTTTACAACTGGGAAGGGAAGGATCAGGGTAGTAACCGGGTGGTCTGATGGTGAAGTCCATGCTCTTGGCCACAGGGAGAGAGGCCCAGGGGCCCAGGGAGAGAGACCCTAATGGTCATCGTCATTATTACTCCCAAGCTTGGTACCCAAAGACACAGCAGCTGTCAGTCGTGCTTCTATATTCCAAGGCTGATTTTGGCGAAGGAGTTCAGGCTTCCTCTGCTTGGGCAGATGCAGGATTCTCTCTCTGGCACACTGCCTTGGAGGCATGATGGACAAGTAGAAGGAAGAGAAACCTGAGCTTACAAAATCAACCTAAGAACACCGTTCCCAAAGTGAAAACTATCAACAAAGACCTCCAGTGGTGCAGCGCTCCTGCCGCCAGCCCCTGCCAAGCCCAGCCACCCAGCTCGCGGAACGCACACGCGCTCGCTGTTGCAACGTGCCTCAGCTTCCCTCCCCGCGGCCCCCATCACAGGATAGGAAATTAATCCTTCACCCCTTTCTTCCCAGCGTGCAGGCTGGGAATGCCGGGGCTGCTCCAAGGAGGGGAGAATCTCTAACTGGAGCCGGTTCCAAGGTAAACAGAAAGCTCCCACTGCCCGTCTCTGATGGCCGGTGAAAAAGAGATGCCCTTTGGCTCTAGCACACCGGGTGTGTGTGTGTGTGTGTGTGTGCACATACCCATGTGTGAATGTGTCTGTGAGAGTGGGAGTTGGAGAGGAGGGATGTGTTGTACCAGGAGCTGCCACCTGGAACACCATCGCTAAGCATCGGTGAGCCCAGGTCTAAAACTGGCCACTGAACAAATGCTTCTTAGAGTGAACCCTGGGGAAAATTCCTTCTCCTCTTCCCTCTTCTTCCCATCCATTCCCAAAGCCCTTGGGGTGGAAAGCCCAGAGCCCCTCCCAGCTGTTTGTGCTAAAGGAGCAGAGTTTTGATGGGGAGGGATGCGAGAGATTGAGTTCCCTGCCCCGCACAAGGCAGCGCCCGCCGCCACCCTGCTGGCCGCCAGGCTTGGAGCTGCGGGTCCTTCATGCAGAAGATGAGAGACCACCACAGAGTACAGGCCAGGGCCAAAGCGAAAATGTGGGGCCCTCTTGCGGACAGCCCCCTCCCTCCGCACTCTCTCCTCCCGGGTCCTCCCTTCCCTCTGCCCTCTCTCCCTCTCAGTTCAGGAGGCGCTGTTCTCCCTCCATCTCCCTCTCTCCTCCTCTGAGTTTCTCTCTGCTGCCATCTGTGTCTCAGCTTTGCATCTTTTGACTCTGTCTCTCTCCCTCCGGTCTCTCTCCCTGTGAGGGTCTCTCTCAAACGCCCTTTCTGTGTCTCCACCACGAAGGGACTAGGATCTGGCAGCCTCAGGTTCAAATCCAGGCCCAACCCTTCTAGCTATTAGATAAAGGGGAATCGTTTTACCACTCAGAACCTCAGTTCCATGATCTGTGAAATGGGGATAATAAAACCCATCTCACAGGAATCTTAGGAGGCCCAAGGAGGTAAGAGAGGTGAGGATGGCGGCCAGGAGGAGCTAGCAGCTGCCAAGCAGTGGCCTGGGGGGCTGGGCCTCCCCCTCCTCTCCGGCCCCTGGCTCCACCCGGCCCCTCTGCCTTCCCGCTATCTCTCTCTCTTCCTTATAGCAGGGGCTCTAAATGCTAAGCTGTCACCCCTTTGCTCCCTGTCCCCCTCTCCGGGAAAGGGCAGTACCTGGAGCCCGCACCGCATCGGGATAAGCCCGCAGAGATTACTGGAAGCAATTCCTTTGCCGCGTGGAAGGGGTGCCCCTTTCTGCCGACAAATTTGGCAACATTGAAGAAGCCACTGTCAGCACCCAGCCTGGGAGAAAGGGGGACAGAGCCGCTGCCCGGTCACGTTGTTATGCACGACTGCACCCCCCATGCTGGCACGTGCGGGTAAGTGAATGGGACAATGACAACAAATGAATATTACAACAATATTTTTACATATGTGTATCACAATAAGATTGTCTTGCTTATTATTAAAATGAGCATTATAAAAAGATTTTTTTCGATCGTTGTTTTAAAAAACCTTGTTAAACTTACTGTGTCAGACACTGACCTAAGCACAGAAAGGTTAAGTAATTTGCCCAGAAACACACAGTTATTAATAGTAAGAAGCATTTGCTTCTTGGCCTTTTGACTAAGATCAAGTGTATTAATAGTAAGGAGCAGAGCTGGGACTCAAGCACGTGATATTATAAAAGTATATAAAGTACATAAAGCATATATATAAACATACATGATACCAATATATTATATGGCATACATAAGAATATAAAGAACATATATGTATATAGCATATCTAATATTAATATTCACATTTTATATAATATGATATATAATTTATATATAATGCATACATAAATTCATATGTGAGCATATATATGAACAATTGTTAATGTGTAACATATAATGTATATATTTTTATATATAAAATATTTAAAACATATAAAAATTTGCAAATCAGAACATTATAACCATATAAACTGCCTGGAAATGTCACTGACTACCTTGGAAAGTAGTGAGTTCCCCATCATGGGAAGTGTGCAGGCAGAGGTTGAAGGGCTGCCCATGGGAGCTGCTGGGAAGGGGGGCCTTGTCCCAGAGAGCAGAGGACTGTGCTCTCAGTGGCCGTCCCAGCAGCAGTAGGCTGGGGAGGGAGCCTGGGTTAAGGGTTGGCCCCTGCAAGGTGGGTGGGTCTGAACCCAGGGAGGACAGAGACCGCAGGAAATGCCAGGTGCAGCCAGCCTCACCTTCTAGTTCTAAGTCTGGGGTGTCAGGTGGCCTGGGAAGCCGGGCCAGTGCGGGAATGATAAGCCCTGCTGCAGCACCCACACTGCGGAAACAGCTGACAGTGGCACTTCTGGGTGGGAGCCTGTGACCCGTCCCTCTCTCTCACCACCACGCATCCCCATGCCAAACTCCCTGTTCCACACGGCCAGCAGCAGGAATGAGTTCAGCCCCACGGCACCGGCAGACCATGGGAGAGAACTCGGCCCGCAGAAATGGTAATGGCACCAGCATATGGCAGCTCTGCTTGGTACCAGGGCGTATGGGGAAAGATGCTAAGAATTGCTGGTTCCTCATTCTCAATGCTCAGACCCCCGGGGAAGTCAGAGAGGCTACTTCCAAATCCCAGTCCTGTGCTTACCAGCCTGAGGAAGCCACTTGTTCTGTCTGAGCCTTGCTTTTGTCCTCTATGAAATGGGATAATCCTAGGCCCTACTTCATAGGGTTGTTGGGAAAAGTCGATGAAACGCTGTGTATAGAGTGGCCGGCTCAGAGCCCGGCGAGCTGCAAGTGCTCAGCAGATGTGAGGTCCCTTCCCTTTTCTGGGCGAGCCCGCGAGGGATGTATGAGATGTGTGGAAACATGTGGATTGGAATCAGAAAGTTCTGATCCTAGGCCCTCCACTGTCTGCCCCACGGTCCCTGTGATCGAGTCTCTTTCCCTCTGGGCCTCCTTTCCCGACTGAGGACTGGAGGACTCAGACTCACAGTGAGCACCGACCACCCGCGTCAGAACGAGCCTGTGATGCCAGAAGAACCTCTGGGCCTGGACTCAGTGTCTTCAAAGCAGCATGGGGAACTCTGGGGCAAACCGATATTTGAGAACCACAACACGAGATGATGCCTCATGTAATGATCTATTTTCTCTTACCCCGACAGCAATCTTGACAGGCAAAGGGCCCTGGGCCTATTCCCGTACAGGTGGGGAAACAGAGGCCCAGGAGGCTGCAGCACTCCAGGTGGCAGAGAACTTTCTTCGCTTTGCCCCCAGCTCAGTGCATTCATTGCCCACCCTGCTTCTGCTTTTCCCCAGAAAAAAAATAAAATGAAATCATCATAATAAAGCCGTGACTCAGACACCTCTGTCTCCCCCAGCCACGGGGCAGGCTCCCAGCGCCTCTCAGATCTGTCAGCCCTTTGAGCCCATCCCAGCAGTCCCAAGGTCAGAGCCCTCGCTCCACGCTGGGTGTTTCTGAGGGTGACAGAGGAAGACAGAGCTCCTGTAGCATCTGGGTCTTCCCTCCCTTGCCCGCAGTCAGAAATAAAAGTCCTTACTCATTTTTGTAAGAAAGAGCCAAAGCAGGGAGTCGCAGTCGGCTGGGGAGGGGGAAAGTGGGGCGCCGCCTATGTGTTCACGGGCAGGGCAGCAAAGACGTGAGCACCATGACCCAACCCTCTGTGTTTCGCCTGCTCCCTGTTTCCTCCCAAAGCGGATCCTTATTTGGGGAGCATCTGACTATGATCACGGCTCCATTTGCATGAGAAGTTCTTGGGAGGGAAAAAGAACTTGTCACATTTCTCCCACAAGAGTGTGTTCACACCAAGAACAAGGGAGATGCCAACAGTGGCCTTTGCCGTCACCAGAAGTGGCAGCTGAGTTGAAGAATTTCTTCCTCTAGGCACATTTTCCACTGTCTCCCTACGAAGTGACTTCTCTCCAGGGAAAGTGGATCTCCCTGTCACCAGCACGGCCTCCCTGCCCGCCCTCTGCTCTCAGCGCTCCAGTTAAAAACATGTCCTGTCTCAGCTACAGGTTTATGAAGCCATGTTTCAAGGATGACAGTCTCCTCTCCGGTCGAGAACAGGAGAGCCAGGGCCAACTCTTACAAAACAGGCTTCTTGGAAGGAAGCCGGTGGGGGTGGGGAGGGAGACCCACAGTCAAACTAGGACAGCATTTCCCAGGAGGAGCCAAGCAAGACTCCACATGATTTCAATCAGGGAAGGACACCCGGCTGCTAGCCACTCCACCTCCCAGCCAGAGCCAGCCACATCCAGATGTCTGCAGAACATCCTGTCTCCCCCAGGTGCCATGGCTCTTCCCATGCTAGCCCTCCCCTGCCCCGGGGGGCACACCTGAGAAGCGCTCCAGCCCTCACTGCTCTCCAAGGCCAGTCGTAACTGCTCAACCCATTCACCCACGAGGGTAGCTTACAGAGCATTTTATAGCTCGCACAGTGTTGGACAAGAAGTGGTGCACGGGCCCTGAGCTACTCCTGGGCTGCTGCTCCTGGGGGGACCTTTCTGGGTGTTACACAGGAAGTGGCATGGTGGCCCTGTTCGTACTCAGTGGGGGACATGTTTCCAGAGGGAACTCCCAGCAGGAAAGCAAATAAATGCCTCTTCAGGTCAAGGAGTGGGGCGAGGGGTCCACTCCTTGGAGCAGATAGAAAGGCTCCAGGGTGATGGGCCATGGCCCTCAGGTCCGAGAGACAGGGAGCTGCAGCAGCGCTCGGCCCCACGCCTCAGGCCTGAGATGCTGCTGTGTGCGGGGGCAACAGCAGAGAGGACTGGGCAAGGGGTCTGGGGTCCTAGGGGAGACCCAGGCCACAGAAGCTGATCCGATGGGCCTGGAGCAGTGGGGACAGACAGGAGCCCTCGCTAGGGTCCCTTCAACCCCCTTTCAAGCCAGTCCTAACTGCAGGGTGTTCTCGTTCTAGAGTGTGGGTTCGGTCATGTTCTACACACCCTTAGACCATTGTTGCTAAGCCCCCAGGTTCAAAGCCCATCCCCAGGACAACATTACCATCACATGTGTCCGGACCCAGTGGCTCCTACCTGACTCTAGTCACGACTCACACCATGCCGGGCAAAGCAGGTGTGTAGGCCCCTTCAGAGAATTCAAGCTGAACGGCCTCCATGGGACACCTTAGCGTCACCACTCACCACTCCACTTGAACTCTGCTGCTCGGAGAATGTCCACCCACTGGACCCGGCGTGGGGAAAATGGGCTGCGTGCTTTCTCTGTGTCACCATCTGACCGTGGCCATCCCCTTCCCACTTGGGGGCCACACTGTCCTCAGCTGGTTAAGAGTAGCGTGGCCAAATGATGTCTGAGACTCCTTTCTGCCTCTGTTTCCTCCCAAAGCAGTTCCTTCTAATCTGGCATTAAAAAATCCCAAATTCTGCCCTCTGAGGTCAGTTCTCAGAGAGGTCAGTCAGGTCTAAAATTTGGACTCGGAGCAAAGCCCAGGGATTAAGCAAGTTCAGGTTGACAGGGATTCATTCCTTTATCACCAGGCAAAGGCACAGCCCAAATCTCCCAAAAGCCTCCACTTTCCCCACCTGCACACAGGGGAAGCCTCGGTTCTGTGTTCTCTGCTGATCTTCCCTCCCTGTGTGCCCCGGCTCCACCGCTGTTCTCCCCAGAGCGTCCTCTGTCCTGCCGCAGGGACTTGGCTGTGTCCCTCTCCCTTGGAAGGGGGCTAGGCTGAGGTCTAGGGGACGTCGACGGGGGGCCAAACGGAGCCTGGAGCTTGCAGACCAGGGCCCTTACCGTGGGGACTGGGGACGGCATCAGCAGGCATGAGGGTCCCTGTGTGTGCCTGTGCCCATACCCGTTTTCCTGAAGTGCTCTAGTCAAGTTCTTAAGTGTTCTGTGACCTAGAAAGGGCTCAAAACCAAAGTGAATAAAAGCACAGAGAAAGTTGGAGGTGTTTGCTTGCCGGTTATTTATTTGGCCACCCAGCAGTATATGGAGGCCCCCAGTGCCAGGCACTGTGCTGAGTGCTGAGCACAGAGTGGTGATTAAAAAAAAAAAAAAAAAAAAAACTGTCCCTGTGGCACTTACAGTCTCAGGGGCTGGGGAGTATTGGTCAAAGGCATGCAAACATGGTACACATGGAGTGGCAGCTCTGCCAAGGAGCAGTACGTGGATGAGCCCCGGAGGTGGCAAGCAGCCTGCCATGGCGCAGGTGGAGGTTTGGGGACGTGAAGCTGGAGAAACAACAGGCTGTGACAAATCCAAAGCACCCAAGTGGCCGGCTTACAGCGGGGCCTGCAGAGGGCTTGGCGTAAGGAAAGAGCGAGTATGGCCAGCTGGAAGGCCCTGGCGAGTAACCTGTGGAGCAGGGACAAGTGACTCTATTTGACAGATGAGAACACTGAGGCCTGGAGGGTTTAGGCAACTGGAGAAGGTCCTATGGGGTCCTGCTGGCACCTCACAGGGCCCCCATCTTCCAGGCACTATAGGGGTACCTATGGGAAACCCCATGCTTCTAAAAAAGGAACGCATGACCCACCCTCAAAACCAGCTCCCTCCTCCAGCTGGACACTGGGGCTGCGAGCTCCTCAGGGGCAGGGTTTGATTAGCAGCACCGGGCACATAACAGAAGGTGGGCAGTTGCCTGGATGAAGAAATCCATCATCGGGGGAAGGTGGCTGTGGCCCCATCAATGACACACTGGACCCTCCTCACCTGGGCCTGGAGGGAGCAGACTGTATCTCACACCAAACCTTGCCCCCAGACCACAGGACGGAAAATCAATGCGGTGTCAGACAAATTAACAGTCGACGGGCGGAGAGTTAAAAACCATAGCTGAGCTCTGGTAGCTGTTTCCAATGGACAGAGCCCGGAAGCACCGCTTTTTTAGCTCAGAAAATATGGCCCCCATCAGTCGCTGGAGAGTAATTACCCATTAGAGCAACAAAATGCCAATGTGCTGCTCTCCCCACGTGAAACGAGCAAACTTTTATGATTTGGAGGGAGGAATAAATTGCTTTAAGTATGACATGTACTAACAGCTGTGCTCTGCCAGAGTGCCCTTAAGAACCCATTTTAAATAAACACCTATAGGGTATTAGAATGTGCTCCTCGCGGAAAGGCCTTCTCCGAGGGATTAAAGCCCAGCGGTCTGTGTGCCGCAGAGCCTCTCTCCACTGACCCCTGCCCGCCCTGCCCGCCCCTCCCCAGGCCAGCAAAGCCGGGTCTCCAGAGCGGATTTTCCCTCCCCCATTTCTCCCCGCTCCGTCCCCTTCTGCCCAGCCTGCTCCCTCCTGGAGGGCAGCAGCAGGGTCCCCCGGCCTCCCTGCCTCTAGGCTCACTCGCTCTGCCCCAGCTCCTCCTGGCTGCCAGACTGAACCTTCCAAAGTGCAAATCCAACTGCAGGACGCCCAGCTCAAAACTCACCAATGCCTCCTTAACACCTTCAAGATCAAGCCCACAGCTTTCGCCCACGGCTGAACTCGCTTCCTCGGCAACCACCCACCGGCTCTCGACTCCGTGGCTCCAGCCCCAGTTCCTCCTGCCTCTTGTCCGAGCTTCAGTCTGCTGCTTCTCAGGCTTCTCCACTGGACAGTCCACAGGTGCCTCAAACTCATCCTGGCCGGGACCAGACTTGTCACCTCAGCCCCACCTCCCCACACACTGCGCCGGCCTCCTGGCTCGGTAAAAGGTCCCACCATCCAGCCAGCCAGGAACCACGTGCACGTGGGCTGTCCAGGCCCTGCGGGTCTCACTTCCTTAACACCTTCCGCACCACTGCCCTCTGTCTAGCTGTCACCATTTCTCCACCCCGACAACCTCCCAAATGACTTTTCTGCCCCTAATTTACCCACTTCTCCCCCAAGGCAATGTCAGCCGCTGTTACAAATAAAAACCACAGTTTCAGAGGTTTAACGTGATGGAGCTTCATTCTCACTTATGCAACCATTCGGTGCAAGTGCTCCTGGTTGCACAGGTGCTTTTCCTGCAGCTGGTGATTCAGAGACTCCCGTGCCTTCCGTCCTGTGGTGCTGCCAGCCTCCTCTGCCTCTCAGACGCTCTCTCTGCTTGCAGAGAGTGGAAGAGAAAGAAAGAGTGCAGAAGCTTCTGTTCTTAAGCGCCTCGGCGTTCTCCCTAGCGCCCCACTGGCGAGAGCTGGTCACGTGGCTGCGCAGGGTGCAGGGGGTTCTGGGAAGTGCAGTGAGTCCTCTCCCGTGCGTAACGAGGCCAGTCCAGCAACCTCGCAGCACGCGTGAGGTGCCCTCTGAACAGGTGCAGCTCACCTCCCTGCCTCTTCCCCACCCACACTGGGCCCTGTGCTCCCAGCAGGCTGAACAACTTGAAGATCTCTGCACCCAGCCTTCTTCCCACACCTTCGCACAAGCCATTCCCTCTGCCTGGCTCGCCCAGGACCACCACCCCTTATTCACATGAGAGACCCTTCATCGTCCCTCTGGACTCTGGGCGCTGCCCCTCCAGACCTCCCTCTCACCCAAACAGCCGGGCTCGCCCCCCGCCAGGAGCACCCACAGCCGCCGCTTTGCACACTCCTGACTCATCCGCAGGCATTGCTCCCTCTGGGATTGCAAGAGCTGAACACAGATTCGGGTGTCAGCCATGTGGGGGTGCTAGCTGGGGTGCCAAGGGCCCCAGTGCTGAATGAGAAGCCCAAAGTGGACAGAGCTCAGAGAGCCCCTTGGGGAGCACGGAGGAGCCCCCGAAGAAGCAAGCTCTGGCCAAAAGATCTTACAAAATAATACTGGCCTAAAGGAGGTGGGTGGGTCCACGTGCAGGGGACAGGGTCACGGGTGACTCAGGGGCTGGGGTGGCAGTGGATGGTCCCTGCCACGTTCTCCAGAGGGTGGGACTCTGTAAAAATGCATCAGGGAAACCACAAGGGATTGAGACTGCCCCAAATGCCCACATGCCCGGCTCTGTGGGCCGGGAGAGAAATGTTCACTGACAGTGGCGAGTGCGGCAGGGAAGCCTGACAGCACCCACAGCCCCCCAGGCCGACCTTAGACCTGAGGGCGCTGGATTCCAGGGCACAGCGCTGTGCTCTGTCGCCCTCTCGGTGTGGCTGGGCTGTGGGCTGGACATTTGCACAGCACCTCCCTCTGCAGATGAGGGACCAGAAGCCCTGGGAGGTGGCAGGCCCCATCCTAGCCCACAAGCCCTGTGCAGCTCCAAGGTGCCAGCAGTGCGCACACAAGGACTAAAGGATGGGCCGCCCCTGCCCTGGGCCACCATCTCGGGATCAGCACAGCCGAGCTCCCAGGCCAGCCCTTCTGCTGCTCTGCCACAGGGTCCCCAGCTGGTGCAGGTCTGTCCTCACCCTGGAGCTGTGTCTCCCACCCGCCTCCTGGGCCCTGCAGACGTGGGTTGCATCGCGGGCCGTGGAGAGGAGAGGCCACACACAGGAGGCCTGGGGAGTATGAGCGGGGCCTCGCAGGGGTGAACTTTGCCCGAAAGCTTGAAGGCCGAGCAGGAATAAACTGAGTAAAGTAGACAGGAAAGGTGTTCTCGACGGAAGGGGCAGAGTGAGGGGAACGTGGCAAGGGGCCAGGAGGCGGATGCAGGGAGGGAGTGAGACCCTCTGGGGCCCGGCACAGCGGGGAGGCTGGGTCTGGGGGCATGGAGGTGCCCACGGCACTTTTCTCCAGCAGGCGAGGTGGTCACAGCCGTGTTTGTGAAAGAAAACAAGTTGGGGTACAGCTGCCCCCTCAAGCTCCCAGCCTGCCTGGAGCCCATGGATTTCTACCCCCCACCAAGGAAAGCAAGCCTGGGCTTGCTTGGAACAATCCCAAATCAATAATACATCTTAATCAAATAGTAGCAAGTCTTTAATTGAAACCAATCAAGGAATTGCATTCTCCTCCCTTCCAAAGAGCTGTGCTTCTGATTAGGCAGACAGAAAGCAGCCTAATTTCCCACCCAGGGACTCGGGGTCCTACCCAGGCCCCCTTGTCTGCTCCACGGCTGCAGAAGATAAGCTCTGTGGGGAGGACTGTGGGCCCCCAGACGGGCCTGGGGTCCTGGGCTGGGCTGTGGGTTTCCTTGTGTGGTCCCCAGAGCGTGGAATGCACTTGGGGGCACCTCCCGAGGCTGGGGAGAGGCTCCTAGATGTGGCTTGGCTGAAATGGCCACCTGCAAGTAGGGGCCATCCTCACCTGGGCTCCTGAAGGGCTGAGGCTGGGGGTGGCTGTCTCTGTAGCCCCAGCACCTGCTCAGTGGCCAGTTTGAAGAACGGACGGATACCCGCAGGGGCTGGGAGTGCCAGGAGGTGCCTGGGAGTGGCTTGGAGGTGGGGACTATGGACCCAAGCAGAGTGCCAGCAATTGGACCCAGCCTCTGGATCTCAAGGCCACGGTCTTGTCACAGCCCTGAGGAGTTTCCCTCCTGCCCTGCCACCCAAGTTCCAGCCAGGAGCATCCCATGGGACACAGGTCCTCAGGCATCTCTCCATGAGGGCTAGACCTGAGTCATCTATTCCTTTACCACAGATCTTCCTGACCAAGCATGCCTTTGGCTGTTGCTTTGGCGATGTGAATGGCCCTTCGAGAGCTGAGTCCTCCTGCCCCTCACAGACCACCAGGCCCCAGCTCCCTGGGTGAGGACGCTTGGAGTAAATGGTGTTAGCTAGCACCATGTCCACACAGCACGCATTCCCTGCCCCCTCCTTCCGGGAGTGCTTGACAGCATTGCTTGAGGCCTGGATCCAGCTGTACCTGCAGGCTCACCAGAAACAATAAACTCCCTTTTTGTTCAAACCTATTTGAATTGGGTTCTGTTGCTGTCATTAAAGAACTCATAACTAACATGCCATGGAGGGCCTCTTAACCTGGTCTTGATGACAATGTCACAAACGTATGTGAGCATCACAGAACCCAAATGCTGGCCTAAGAACGGCCGACATCCCTACACTTACAGCAGACTCCAGGGTCACTGGGTCCCAATCCTATCAAAGATGAGGACCCTTTTATAATGTCAAAAAAAACCCTCACAAACCCCACAAAACAATACCTGTACCTTTGGTAGCTCTTAGAAAACAAATCAGTAAACTTTTAAAATGAATTTGTGGGTTTTTTCTGTATCAACAGTATCTGCATACAACAGAAAAAAAGCAGTCCCTCAAACACACATGAGAATGTTAAGTATGGTCCTGAGACACGCTTGGCCACACGCTCTGCAGCTCACAGCCCATCCCCAGAGAGCCAGAGCCTGCCTTTCCCAGTCCTGGGGACAAAAGTTGCCAGTCTCAAACTCCAGGTCCCTGCACTGGGAAACTGATGGGCACCCTCAACCAGGGTGGCCAGGGGACTCATTCTGCTCTGATCCTGCCTAATTCTCTTTTCCCAACTCCTCCTCCACTCCTCCAAGAGGCCTGTGCTGCCCTCGAGTCCTGGGTCTGGCTGGCTCGGCCACCACCAGTTTCAGGGACATTATCCCTGACTCTGACACTGACATCTGTTTAAGGCACATGTTTAGGATTCCCGCCTGCAGTTGGTTTCTGGGGTAGCTTCCTTTCCCTGCAACATGACCTGTCAGTGCTTCTTACCTTTAGCATCAGACCACCTGGAGGGACTACTGACATGCAGATTCCTGGGCGTCATCCCAGACTGATTCTGTGAGCCTGGGTGCAGCCAAGAATCTGCATTTCCAACCAGCTTCAAGCCGTGGCCTTGGCCACCAGACCTTGCAGTTCAGCCTCACTAACCTGAACGTTCCTGACGTCTCGCATCTTGTCTTCATCTGCACCCTCAGTGCCCCACGGATTGCAGGGATAGAGGAGATGGGTGGAGGTACTTGAGGTAGAGAAACCACTTCCTAGTTGGAGTCCACACACGACATGGATTCCCCATGGCACAGCACTTCCTGTGACACTTCCTGTGTAACATCATTAACCTTCCCCAGGGAAGGGCTTGACCATTTCCCACCTGGCACTGTGCGTGAGACCAACCAGGCTCTCCAGGGTCTCCTCCACCCACTCCCAGCCTCGCCTCCTCCCTTCATGTCTACTCCTCCATTCCTACCAGCTTGTTTAGCCAGGTGAAAGCACCTTCAATTCTTCTACAGTGCCAGGCTCCTCTCACTCTCTCTGCGTATCTCTCTCTCCTTTTGCTTTCTTTGCTTAGAATACTCTGTGTCTGATTGGAGAACTACTATTCACCCCTCCATACCCAGGTTAGACCTCACCCCCCCAGAGAAGCTTCCCAGCTCTGCAAACCGTCAGAGTCAACCATTCCACCACCGCCCACCCCGCCCCCGTGCTTCCGTGACCTCGGACTACTGGGAACTCACGCCAAAGGGTGAGGCCATGGCACTTACCTACCCCTACTGCCCGGCACAGTGCCTGGCCTGCGGTAGGGACTTGGTGTTTGTGGAGAGTACACAAAGTCACATGGCAGGGAGTCTGTGGCTGAGTACACAAAGTCACATGGCAGGGAGTCATAGCTATCACAGCTAGACAAGAGCAAAATCCAGTATCTTTGTCCTAGAGGTGAGGGCACAGAGGCTCAGAGAAGTGAGGGAACTTGCCTAAGGCCACCCAGCAAGAAAGCATCACAGCCAGGATTCAAACTCAGATCTGAGTCCAGAGAGCGAATTAATGCTTTTCCCACCACCCCAGGCTGTGCCTGTTTTCATGGAGGTTACTGAAATAGCATTTTAGTGGTAGGCCTCCACACAACTCCTCTGACTTTTGATTTTAATCTTGAGGTCCTTGTAAACTGGGATGCCTTGTTTTTCCCTCTTTGCTTTGGCAGCTGGGAAGCTCAGAGACAAATTTATAACAAGCATAAAAGACACACAGTTGCATCTCATGGACTAACTTCTCCCTGCTTTCATTTTATTTCTCTTTTTCCTTATCTTCCCTGATTACCTCACTTACTAATTCTTTTCTCTTGTACTGTTTATTGCATCCCTGTAGCTGAAGGTACAGTATAAATAACTAAACAGTGATGGAGCAGACATGGCAGCACTGGACTCAGAGCTGCTCCTCCTGTCTCCCACTCTGTTGCTCTTTCCAGCCATCCCCAGCACCTCACACCTCCCTCCCCCGGAAGGATCCTACGCACGTGAGGGTCTTCTGGACAAACCCTGGAGATCTTCCAAAGATAGTCTCCTCGTCCTCCTTTTATTTTTCCCAAACTTTGGAAATTTCTCTGAAGACCTGATGAAACATTTTCCCAGCATACAGCACACAAAAAGCAAAAACGTCCCCGTCCATCCATTTTGCCAGTTGTTCTTGGGAGAACAAGAAGAGTTCAAGAAGAAAAGAACACAAGTGCACTTCATTACCATAAGAAGACACCACGAACAGAATATGATTCACAGAGGTCACTGAGTTCTGACATGCACATTTTGCTAAACAATTACCTGTTTTGTGCATTGTCGTAAACTGCGGCATCTTCCATAAAATGTCCAAATGTTACTGAGGGTGGAATTGGACCTCGGGGCCCTATTTCCTGCCACATTACAAGGCGGTAATTAACTCAGCGCAGAGGTCCTGTTCCTCCCTCGGCACTGCCAAGTGTTGTTGCCTTTTACAGTTCTCCTTTCAGCAACCGCTCGGGAGGCTGCAGATTCGGAGCCCCGGAACCTTGTCTAGAAAGCACGTCCCCGTCTCCCCAGACATCACAGCACCGCGCAGAAAAAGGCTGATGCACCTGAATTAACCTCCCCAGCGGGGCACCTGTGCTGCGAAGGGGTCCTTGAAGGTACCATCGAAGGAACACACAGAGATTCTGAAGGAAATCCTGTCCACACGGCACTACCGGGACAGCAGACGCTACTCCGTGTGCCTCGAAGCCCTGGTCGCCCGCTGCCTAAGCAGAGCCGTGACCCCGTCTCCAGGAGAGCACTCAGGGTCCTCCGCCATTGGCGGCTTCCTCATTTCCCATCTTCTTCCACGCTCGCCCCACGCCCAGGCAGTTCTCCCGGGGTGGCACACCCTTGAGGCCTCAGTGCCTTTATCCTGCTGTCCCCACTGCCGCGCCCCCCACTGCCACCACCCCCAGACCCATCTTCTCTTGACAAGCGCCTGCTCATCGTCAAGAACCCGCTCCCTCCTTAGCTCCGCCTAGAGCCTCACCCGACGTGTCCTCCGCACACCTGGGCCAGGGCCCCTCTTGTCTCCCTCCGCCCCACGCTGGGCTCCGGCTGGCGAGTCCCAGCTGAGGGCAGCAAGGTCAGTCCAGCCTCTGGCCCTGCCCAGCGGGCAGCGGGCGCAGACGCGGGAACCCACACCAGTGCTGCGCTTGGTGAATATCATGCCGCAAACTTACAAAACCAACGTCTACGGATAAATCACACTTGTAATACTTTTGTATTCGCTGCTTGGATTCCATTTCAGATTTTAAAGAATGATAAACTTCGTTTGGTGGTCTAAACTAGACATAGATACGTAGTAGCCTGTGAATCTGACACTGGCAGGTGGGCGCGCAGGTGCGTTCCACGCCGCGGGAGGCCTCTGGGACGCAGCCGAGGGGCTCGCGGGCTCCCAGAGGGCAGAGGCCAGGGCAGGGCTGGCAAGGCGGATTCAGGGGGAGGGGCGGTGTCGGGGGTCCCTCCCTCTGCCAAAGGCCGCAGCTCCCGCCAGGCAGCCCCGTCTCTCCAGCCACTCTCTCCTGGTCCCAGCGACCACTCCACCCCTCGCCCTTTCAGGCCCGTGGAGGGAACAGCTCACACCATCGCTAGCCCTGGGGACTTCGCCAGCCCTTGTGCGCTTCGGTTGCCCATAGCTTCCTACCTGTCTTTTCCCTAACCCTCTCCAGCCGCCCCTTTCCGGCCGCCCCTTCGAGCGAGCCAGCTGTGCCCTGCCAGGACCCGGATGGATGAGCTGACAACCCTGACTGATCTACTCAACCACGGGAAGGACAAGGATTCGCATGTGTGGCGTGCCTACGACAGGCCAGCCACTTTGCGTGTGCGCTCCCGTTTAATTCTCCCAAGAATCCTGGGATGCGGAGGAAGAAACTGAGGCACGGAAAGGGAGCGCGGCTGGTCTGAACTAACACAGCTGGCAGATGGCAGAGCGGGGACCGAGCCTGGGTCTGGCCAATCGCAAACCCGGTTCTGCCTTCCCGCACTCTGCTGCTATCCCCACACGCGCGCACGCGGTGCAGAACCCCCGAGTGCAGGAGACCCACGACTGGCTCCCGAGGGACAGAACGCAGGGGACCGGAAGCCACAGCACCTGCCCGTCACCGAGAAAGAGGAGACATGGGTGCAAAGCCTCAACTATGTGGCAGCATGTGGCGGGTGACACCGTAGTGATGCGGGGGACAGAACACTGTTAAAAAGCACGATGGCTCCAAATTCTTGATTTTTAAAAAATAATTTTTTTTAGTCTTAGAAAGATCTTTTCTAAACTTGTTGTAAAGCAACATGTAAAAGCTACCCATCCTTCCATCCGATATGTATAAGGAGATTCTTGAAGGATGGTCACTTTTGTTAATGTTGCTTACTGGGGGTTTGGGGGCAACAGGATCTGTGGTGGTTGAGATTTCTTTTACTTTTTATCTTTGCACTTTTATATAGTGCTTAAAATTTTAAAATAATGAACATTCATCATTTTGTAAAAACAATAATAATTATTCTAAAAAGTAAAAATTGGGGGGTTTTTTCCAGTGCCCAGGAGGCAGCAAGCTGGTGAGGAGCATTTGTGAATTTCTCTGCTGTGACTGCAGACTGGAAATGAGGGTGTCGTCCCCAACACCGCCTTGAGATCAGTGCTGGCTTGGCCCACCAAGTCTACCTTTCACGTCAAAACAGGTAAGGAGACTGAGAGTATCTCCATCCCCAAATGCGACTTTGTAAAAATTATTTATGAATTGATGATTTCGTGATATAGAAATTTGCTTGTATCACATGCTAGAGTCACATACATGTCTTGCTGGTGAAAGCGTTTCTGGCCCATATGACAGGAATGAAGAAAATCTGTATTTCCTAGCAAGCCCCAAAGAGCCCCATGGCATCCAGCTGGGGTTCCTCCCCCAAAATACATTTGACACCCCCTGGAGGGGAACAGGTCCAAGTCCCCATCTGCCCAGACATGTCAAGATTCTGTGTCCCAGCCCACAGAGAGAGCATCTACTAGAGACAATCTCATCTCCGAGGCTGAGTCTCATAACTGGTTGTGGCTGCAGGAACAACTGAGAAGGATTTGGGGTTACGACGGGGCTCGTGGGGAAAGGGCAGTGACTGCTCTGTGCGGTCTGCCATAGCTGAGAGGCACTGGGCCAGTGAGATTGCTGGCAATTTCCATGTGGTTCCAAGTCCTCGCATTCAGCAACTTAATCAAAACATTTGTCATATTAATTCCTTGAGATAATTAAAATTGCCTGGAATGTTGCCAAGTGGCATACGTATCCCCAGTTTTCCACCTTTGCTGCCCTCTCGGGAACATCTGAAATTCCGTTTAGGCATCCATTCCTTTCGTTCAATCAGCTTTGGTGAGTATAATTTATATACAACAAAATTCACCAATTTTAAGTGTGCAATTTGGTAAGTTTTGAAACATGTGTACAGTTTTGTAACCACCACTATATTCACAATATAGAACATTCCCATGGCCCCAGAAAGTTCCCTTGTGCCCTTTGGAAGTCTGTCCCCTCCACCTGCCTCCTGGCGCCTCCCATCCACTAGTCTGCTCTCTGTCACTGTAGCTTTGCCTTTCCTAAGATTTTGCATTAATGAAATAATGCATATGGAGTCTTTAGCATCTTTCATTTAACATAAGCATTTGAGATTCACCATGTTCTTGCATGTGTGAGTGGTCCCTTAGTTTTTATTCCTGCCTGGCATTCCATTTTGTTTTTCCATTCAACCACTGACAAACTTTGGGGATGTTTCTGGGTTTTTTGGCTATTATGAATAAAGCTAGGGAAAAGGCTTTGTGTGGACCTATGTTTTTATTTCTCTCAGGTAAATGCCTAGCAATGCAATTATTGGATCATATGGTAAGAGTGTGTTTAACTTTGTAGGAAACTCCCCAACTGTTTTCCAAAGCCATGTACTGTTTTTCATACTTGTGGCAACACATGAGAGTTCCTGTTGCTCCTCATCCTTTTTAGCGTTTGTTATTGTCAGTCTTTTTTACTGCTAGCAATTATAATTAGGATGTAATGGTTTCTCTTTCTCCTTTTAATTTGCATTTTCCTAATGAATAGCGATATTGAGCATCTTTTCACATTCATAAATCTTCCTTGGCATAGTGGTTGTTCAAATCTTTTGTTTGTTTGTGTTGTTTGCCTTTTATTATTGAGTGTTAAGAGTTCTTTTTTTATATTCTGTATTCCAGTTCTTCATTAGATATGTGTTTTGCAAATATTTTCTCCTGATCTGTGCTTGCGTTGTCATTTTCTTAATGAGGTCTTTTGAAAAGCAAATGTTTTAAATTTGAAGTCCAATGATCTATTTTTTGTAGTTCATGTACTTTGTGTTTTATTCTATAAATCTTTGCCTGATACAAGGTCAAGAAAATTTTTTCCTACATTTTCTATAGAAGTTTTATAATTTTAGCTCTTATGTTTAAACCTGTGATCCATTTTGAGTTGATTTTTTTGACTAGTTAATTTTATGGTGGGGGAGGTAAAGGTTGAGGGTTTTTTTATATACGGATATCCAGTTTTTCATTAAATTGCCTTGTGAACTTGTCTGAAATCAAGTGCACATATATGTGTGGTTCTATTTTTGGACTCTACATTGTAGTTCATTGATCTATAAATCCACCTTTATGCCAATACCGAGACTTGATTATTATGACTTTACAGTAAGTCTTGAAATCAGGTCATGTGAGTACTCCAATTCTTAAAAATTATTTAGGCTATTCTAGGTCCTTAGTATTTCTATATAAATTTTAGAATCAACTTGTCATTTTCTATTTTAAAAATCCTGCAGGGATTTCAATTTGATTGCTTTGAATATGCAGTTATATATAGGAAGACTAAATATAGAATCTTGCAATCCATGAACATAGTACATCTATTTATTTGGATCTTCTTTAATTTCTCTCAGCAACATTTCATCATAGTGTTCAGTGTGTAAACATGCATTTTTTTGTTAAATTTTTTCCTTAAAATTTATCTTTCATATAATTCTAAATGGTATCATTTTTTAAATTTTCAGATGACAATTATTCATTGATATATATAGAAATACAGTTGACTTTTGTATACCGACCTTGTATTCTGTGACCTTACTAAACTTACTTATCAATTCTAGTAGCTTGTTTGTATATTCCTTGGTATTTGGTACATGGTCTTACCCGGAAAGAAAGATAATTTTTAAACCATTTTATTTCTTCCTTTCCAATCTTAATACCTTTTATTTCTATTTTCATTTTATGATATTGTCTAGGACCTCACATATAGTGATGAATAGAATGGTTAAGTGCAGACATCATTGTCTTGTTCCTGATCTCAGGGAAAACATTCAGTCTTTTACCATTAAGTATAATGCTATCTGTAAGCTCGTGTAGATTTAGGAAGTTCGTTTCTATAACTAGTTTGCTGAGAGTTTTTAATCATTACTAGGTGTTGAATTTTGTCAAATATATTTTATGCATGTATTGAGGAGATCATATTGTTTTTCTTTTTAGTCTGCCAACACAGTGAATTACACTAATTGATTTCTTAAATTCCTGAGATAAAACCCACTTGGTCATGATGCATTACCATTTTATATATTACTAGATTCAATTAGCTAGAATTTTGTTAAAGATTTATGTACAAGAGGGATATTAGTCTATAGTCTCCTTTTCTTGTAATATATTTTTATGGTTTGGGTACCAGGGTAATGCCAGCCTCATAAAATAAGTTGGATTATTCCTTCCTTTTCTATTTGCAGGAAGAGTTGGTGTACAACTAATATCATTTCTTTCTTAAATAGGTGGTAATTCACTAGTTAAGACAGCTGGCCCTTGAGAATTTTTTGTTTGGTTGTTTTTGTAAGTTTTTAACTACAAATCTAATTGTTTCAATACATATAAAACTATCCTGGTTATTTTTTCTTGAGTGAGCTTTGCTAGTTTGTGTATTTTGAGAAACTTGTCCATTTCATCTAAGTTGTGGAATTTATTGGTATAAAGGTGTTTGTAGTATTCTATTATTATGTTAATATCTGTAGAATAGGCAGCAGTGTCCCTTCTTTCATTCTTGATAATTGGAATTTTGTGTCTTCTTTTTTTTTCCTGATCAGTCCAGCTAGGGACCTGTCAATTTTATTGATATTTCAACAAACTAGATTTTGGGTTTATTGATTCTCTCCATTATTCTTCTGTTTTCTATTTCAATGCTTTCTTTTCTTGTCTTTATTATTTCTTCTTTCTGACAATTTTTGGTTTAGTCCACTCCTTTTTCTCTGGTTTCTTATAATGAGAGATTAGATTACTGATTTGAGACCTTTTCTAATATAAGCATTTAATGCTATAAATTTCTCTTTATGTACTCTTTAGTTGTATCCCACAGATTTTGATATGTTTTGTTTACATTTTCATTCAGCTCAAAATACTTTTTCATTTTCCTTGTGATTTCTTCTTTGACTCATGAATTATTAAGATGTATGATATTTATTTACCAAATAGTTTGAGAATTTTTCAGACATCTTTTTGTTACCAACTTCTAGTTTAATTATATTATGGTCAGAAAACTTATTTGTATGATGTCTAGCCATTTAAATTAATTAATATTTGTTTTATAGCCCAAATATGGTCTGTGAATATTTCTTGTTTTCTTAAAAAGAATATGTATTTTGCTTTTATTGATTGAAGTGTTCCCTAGATGTCAAGTTGAAAGTGTCAGTTGAAAGCAAAGTCTTCCACATCCATATTCATTTTCTACCTATTTGTTCTATCAAGTTTCAAGAGAGGAGTATTGGAATCTCCAACTGTAATTGTGGATTTGTTTATTTCTCTTTTTAATTTTATCAGTTTTTGCTGCATATAAAGTTCTGTTTTTAGACACGTACACATTTAGGATTATTATATTCTCTTTGTGAATGGCATTGCTATAGGTGAGCTGTCTGCACTGTAGGTGTGCTGTCAACTCTTTTGTCTGAGGTCCACTTAGGTGGAGCAAATGATGTTGCAGTCCATCATCCCACCCACTTCCATTTTCCAAAGCAGTTACCAAGAAAAAAAAATAAGATTCAGAAAATTAAAACCTAAAAGCTATTCTACCAATATATTTTCCAATGTGACACCAGAAATAATTGAAAACCACATGAATTCAAGACCACACTGACAATTCAGTAAGAACAAAATATAATCACCCAAAATTAAGGAAATTTTAACTCTTTGCCTACATATTTGGCAATGAGAATTTTTTGCCAAGGAATATTGCCAGGAATTTTGCAATATTTCCATGAAGTCAGACTTCCTGATAGAATGCTAAAATAGAGTCCTCAGTACACTCTAGCAATGCACTAAATCTAATTTATGAGAGCTATATTTGGGTAACCTTTAGTAACGCAGTGAGTTACTATTAAGTAGACATCAGTCATACATAACAACAAAAATAAATGGGGTTGTGGATCATCTGCTGTTAAGAACTGGATTTTGAATGCACATTTTTAATCAGTTTGTGACTCTGCAGGAGTCTCTCACCTCCGGCCAGTGGGCCATGGACCACACATTGAGAAACATATCTCCATATGAGGACCCGTAAGAGAAAGTGTTTTCAGATTAAAGTACCAAGAAACACTGCTTCATCTGAAGAACTACTAGGATTCTTTCCACACTGATGACTATACTCATTATATCCCTTTTCCCACTGACAGCCAGGAAGCTCAAAGCCAAACTTGCAAATCAAGCTGTAGAACTCTGTGCCTCGGGTGTTTGCATTTCACTTCTATTCAAATTGGCACTTGCCCTAATCATATTGTTCTAATTTATCTAACATATTTCTTATCAGACATCTCACCTTCTTTTTGTTGTTATGTATGTGTGTGGAACAAGTCACTGGCATGAATAAATAAATAAATGCATGTCTCTGTCTGAGGGTCGCTTTGGATGTTCCTACAATCCACGCATGCTAAATTCCTGACCACAGCTTTTCACTCGGTTAGTCCACTCGGACCCCTTCCAAGTGGCTAAAAATACCATTGCATACTTACAAGCCTAACCCTTTTAAGATAGAGGAGAAACAAAGTCAGCTTCCTGCCAGCCTTCCCAGCATGCCAGCACTGTGGGATTGCAGACGCAGCCAGGGCCTGGTGGGCACTGGGTAACCGAGAAATGAGAAGCCACCCGACTGCCCCGCGTCTCGGGGAACCCAGCTGCCATGGGATGTTTTGTGCTTTCTCCTAGAGCAGTTACCAGGGTCTGAAGTCCCAGTGAACATGACATTGTAATCTCGGTTATGTTTTATTTATGGAGAGCGGTGCCGCAGCTAGGGTGTGTTAACAAACAAAGATGATTGCTTCTGAGCCCTCTCTCGTCCTGGGGTAATTAACACAAAGTAATGCGCCAGTTGGGGGATTCAAAGAGTCGACAACCTTTCCATAGGAAAGTGGTCTGCAACACTCTGGCCAAAGCGGGGAATTGAGGGAAGCGAGGGTGTGTTTTATCTTTGGTTAAAGGTGTATCATTAAAAGGCACTGGCATAATTATTCTTCCCTTTAAAAAAAAAATCCATATAACATTAAGAAAACTACAAAGTATAAAATGTCAGGGGCAGAGATGTGTGGATTTGCAGCTGTTAGCAAAGTGGGCCAGGGGCTCCCTGTGTATCTCCAACGGCATAAATTAAAAATATTGACTGCAACCAAAATAGCATTTGCAATCAGCTCAATGTTGCAATGTGTTATACAGACCATTTGCTTTTAAAAAAATTAAAATATGAATCAAACTTGGATGACAAAGAAGTTCAACTTCTCGGGAAAAAAATCAAATACATCATCAAAAGGTCACAATTCGTAGACAAATTGCTGTTAAAATTTATTAGTTGTTTGCAAAATGTACTGTTGATCATTGGTAACTGCTAAATGCTTGGGCGCCTCTGACAAAATAAATAAATAAATAAAGCACTCTGCATTCATTAGGGGGGGAAATGTGAAAAAGTACCTGGAATGCTAAACCCCAGCTGGGGGAGGGCGGGAAAGTGAGGGAGGAAGAAAAAGAGCCGGGAGCTGAGAACAGAAACAGAAAGAGAAATAAGGGCTGGCACAGCAGACGTGTCCTTGCTCCTCTGAGAAATCCGAGATGACCAATTATCTAAAAAGCACAAAATCAGAGCATCTAAACATGAATGGCCATGTGGGATGGTGCTGGGAGATTCTGTGCAATTTGCCTGGCAGTCCCGAGGGCCCCGATGCGTGCCAGGGGCCTGTACCTTCCCCTTTTGCAGGCAAGGCTCCCAGTAGGGCTCTGAACGCCCCGGTGGCAGAGACCATGCCAAGGTCAGATCTGCACCTCCAGTGCCCACCAGAGCCCCAGGCACCGAGCAGGGCACTTGCGGGACTTTGGAGTTTGCTCCCCAACATTTCTTCCAGCCTTCCAACATGGGGCAGCAGCCACGGCCACTTCTAACATGGCGTTCTTCTGGCCATGGAACGGGTTCAGGAGCAGCCACGTGGTGCATTTCAGGCCAATGACATGCCGGGGAGAAGTTGGCTAGAAATTCTAGAAAGGAGATTTCACTGTCTTCTGGGTTTCCTGGTATTCCAGCAACCAGTGCCCTCTCCTCTCCAGGGCCACAGGGCGTAAGGGTGGAGTGGGCACGCGAGCAAAATGGAAAGATGGAGAAGAAACTGGATGGATACATTGGATCCAGATATGAGGGGTCTGAATGCTGCGCGGAAGCACCTGCAGCGTCCGCTAAAGTCAGGTCGGGGCCACGTCACCGCCTCCTGGCCAAGGAGATGGAGGCAGAAGTGACATTCCCTCCTCCCAGGCCTGGCCCACGAGGATCCCTGCATGTGACCCTCTGCATCTTCCACTGCAAATGGCTCAATTCAGAGGACCCAGGAGAGACCCCCGAGGCCTCTGTAGAGCAGCGCTATCTAAGAGAACCTTCTGCAGTGATGGAACACGCTGTCTTTGCTGTCCAGCATGATGGCCGTTTGCCACCTGTGGCTATCAAGCACTTGAAATGTGGTGAGTGCCACTGAGGAACTGAATTTTTAATTGTGCTGATTTTTAATTAATTTAAATTGAAATATTTCCTGGCAGCTACCATATTGGACAGCACAGCTGTAAAAGATGGCATCTAAACAAGACGGATCCCCACGTAGGAAGCTGCCCACCCTTCACCTTAGGGGACTGTAGCATTAGCAAGAAACAAAGTTTACTATGTCAGGTCAGTGGGGGTTCGACACTGCTACAGCCCCTGGATGAGTCGCCCCAGTGCGCTGACGCTCTCTGAGTGTTTCTGTGCACACTGTGCTCGCACCTTACACACCACAGCTTGTGCAATCATCTCAACAAGCGCCGGAGGTAGGTGCTGTTATCACCCACATTCTAAACACGAGGAAACGGAGGCACAGAGTGGTCACACAGATGAGAAGAGGCTGCATGGGGGTCCTGGCCAGGTGGGTCTGGCTCTAGAGCTCCTTCCTCTGAGGCCAAAACCAAGACCCACGAGGGAAGCTCTCGTAGGAACTGAGTGGAGGTGGTGACCAGATGGGAGATGAACCCCAAAGAGTCCTGTAAGCTACAGGGGCTCAGAGAAGGTAGGCCCCACGTCACAAGAGATGCCAAGGTTCCTGTGAAGCCCACGGAGTGGATCCCTGGTGCTCTTCTTTCCTGGCACCAAACCCTTTCCTGCCAAGCTGCTCAGATGGTGCCTGCGAGGGGGAGGATGGCTGATTCTCTGGGGCTCTGGACGACCCACAGGTGGGCGTTCCCTCCTCCCAGCAAGCAAGACACCTCCTCCTTGTCCCATGCACAAGCCCTCCAGGACCCGTCACGCTGAAAGCCCCAGGGCACAGTGCCAGGGCAGATGTGCCCGGGGTGGGAAAGCACTACAGAGTCTGGGCTATGGGAAGTCCAGAGGAGCGGGCAGAGGGGACCTGGAACGACGGTCCCACAGGGCTTGTGCAGGAAGGAACAGGCATTCCTGAAGGAGGGCACAGCATGGGGACAGGTGAGATGTCTAGAAAGGAGCTTCCGGTGCTCTGGGGGCAGCAGGGCTCCTCTGAGGGGTGTCCTGCAGCAGGTGAGGTGGACTGGGAATTGCCATTGTGTTTTTGATTCTTTATTTAACACATTCATCACTTTCTGACATAGGTCTAGGGACATAAGCTCTCCAGACTCTTCCTTGTTCGTCACTTCATCAGTCCTCCCAACCTGGCGGTGGCGGGTCCACCCTACTTTGCAGAGAAAGGGACAGGAGGAGATGGGACCTGCCACCTGGGGTCGCAGGGGCAAAGGTGGCGTTCGACGTGGGGCTGAAGATGCCAAGCCCAAGGCTCACTAGTTCCCTGCACCACCGTGGCCTCTCCCCACCCCTGGGCCTGTCTCCCTGCCTCCCTGGGGGTGAGGCTCGGAAGAGCAGTGGGGAAGAGGCCCCAAGGCCTTTGCCACCAGGCGTGGGCAGAGCAGAGGCAGCCCCGAGATGAGTGTTCAGCGACCCCCACACAAGGGGCTTCCTGCCTGTGGCCCAGAACCTCTCAGGAGTTGTGTTGAAAATGCACACTCCAGGCCAGCCCCAGGCCTGCTGCATCAGAATCTCTGAGCAGCGTGAACTGGGCATCTGGTGTAAGGACAACCAGACTAATAAGGTTTTCTTGGGCCACATCTTCAGGGAGCCTGCAGGGCTTTCTCCCAGAGGCAGCCCGGCCTCTGGACGGGGTCAGCCCTTCCCTAGAGCCCCAGGAATGACCCAGGCAGGGGCACTGGGCAGAGGGAGCAGGGTCTCTGCCTAGAGGGGTGCTCATGGGGTGTGTGCCCTGAGTGCACCATGCAGGAGAGAGAGGAGAAAAAGAGGCAGGAGAGGACAGGGGACAGCAGAAGGAGAGTCTGAGACAGTGACCAGAGGCCAAGACAGAGAAGGAGGCAGAAGGAGACGCGGAGAGAGACAGCCAGGCAGGGGAGAGAGCAAGGCCGCGCAAGCTCGCAAGCATGAGAGAGAGGGAACTGAAGACACGCAAGGTGCTCCCATCTGCCAGGTCTTCCCTCCCCCTCCAAGGAGAGGGCCAGGTCGGCCAGAGCAGCGGCCCACCCCCAGAGCTGGCCCCTCCCCACATGGCAGTCACCCCCTGCCCAGCTGCCAGGCGCTCAGGCCTGTGCCAAGCAGGTGTCTCACGGTGCCAGGCGAGGCTCCCCCAAGGTGCACACGTTGGGGGGCGGGATGGAGGGGGCCTTTACCAACAGCGGGTGCAAGGCAGGCAAGAGGCTTTCGGGTGCTCTGCAAAGGGTGGGGGAGGCAGGGAGCAAAGAGGCCGGAGTGTTGCAGGAGGGGGTCAGGAACTTTCTAGAAACACGGAGACCACAACTGGAAAAGGAAAAGGAAGGCAAATGGAATTTTGGGGGGCACCTTCCATGTTCCAGGTGCCTCATCTATATTTTCTTGTTTGATCCTCAAAAGAGCTCTGTAGTGTAAAGATCCTGTCCCCATGTCACAGACAAGGAAACTGAGGTTGAAAGATTACAGACTCTGGACATTTAGCTAGCAGGAGCTGAGATTCCTACTCAGCCTCAGGTGTGTCCAAATCTAAATTCCATATTCCTCCACTACACTAAACTTTCTAAGCTCATGAGAAGACAAAGAAGTATACACAAGATCCTTTGAAGCAGGACAGTCTAGCAGACCAGAGCTGTCACCAAGCGCCCTGACAGGGAGATTTAGAGAGTGTGAGCAGTGTCCTGGAATGGCTTTTTTTACTAATTCTCCTAAGGCACATTCAGGAGGTTACAATAAGATTACATAAATAATAAGGCTTTCAAAATAGTAAATGAGAAAAGCTTTTTTAAAAAATAATCTCAAACTAATAGAGCTGCTGATACACACAACCTCCAAAGCTTGAATCGGGAAGAAATAGAAACAAGAACAGACCAGTAATGAGCAGCGAGATTGAAGAAGTAATAAAAAATCTCCCAACAAAATACAGCCCCAGACCAGATGGATTCACAGCCAAATTCTACCAGACATACAAAGAAGAACTGGCACCTACCTACAGAAACTATTCCATAACATCAAAAAGGAGGGAATCCTCCCTAACTCATTCTATGAAGCCAGTATCACTCTGATACCAAAGCCAGGAAAAGACACAACAATAAAAGAAAACCTACACACCAATATCCGTTATGAACATAGATGCAAAATCCTCAATAAAGTACTAGCAAACCAAATTCAACAGCACGTCAAAAAGATAGTCCACCATGATCAAGTGGGTTTCAACCCAGGGATGCAAGGATAGTTCAACATATGCAAATCAATAAACATGATTCACCACATAAACAGAAACAAAGACAAAGACCACATAATCATCTCAATAGATGCAGAACATTAAATTTAACACTGAGCTTCCTGGCAGTCTCTGCATTAAAAAAAAGAGAGAGAGAGAGAAATAGAAATGCCACAAGTTATAGATTTAAATAGAAAATTAAACTTGCTGAATTACCAGAAAAGACATTCATTTCCCAATTCTACGTCCTACAAATCAGTGAGAAGACTTCCAGATGGATAAAATGTCACAAACACTTGTTATCTTGTTTTACATGCAAATATACACACATGCATGCATGCACACATATATAAAAAAATTCATGTGTGTGTATAACAATGCATGTGTGTATATATCCAAACTCAAAAGAAAGAGAATCCCTGCAAACTAGAGAAATCAAAGCCTGAGCAGTGAGAACTAGCTGCACAGTTCATAGGTTTCAGACCCAGATATGGAGCTAATAGCTAGAGTTCCAATGTTCCTATGGGCACAAGCCCATGTATGTCTGGGCACCCGGAATGGAACCCCTTGCACAGAGCCTGGATTTTGAACAGCTGCTCTATCAGCAAAAACAGGACAAAGAAAGCTACACTCACCAGGACACAGCAAAGGGAGAGGGTTGCCCTCCAGGGTGGGGCCAAGATGTGTGGGGTCCAGATTTATCCTCCCTTTCCAGACCAACCAGAGGCCCGAGGTGGACACAGAAGCAGCCATGAGGGTGCTCTGAAAGACACTTTTATAACCAGGACACATCAGACACACTTGAGGGGAAATTGACAAAGATGAACTCACAATCTGAAATCACAAACCACCAAGGAAGGAATCAGATCTGCGAGAGTCCTCAAAGGAAAAAACATAAGAGAACTTGGACTAATGAAATGAGCTGAGCAAGACTATAAAATGACCGGCTCAACATACGCCAAACAGTGCAATGGAAAGCATCTTTAACAACTTTTCTATTTATTTTCATTGGCTATAGTCAAGAAAATTGCTAGATGACAATTCTTTTTGTAGCCAGTCCCAGCAACAGCCATCAAAAGCAGATGAAAACATAACATTGTAGTGAACCTTGTTCCAAATGTGGACCTGGGGGCTAATGTGCCCCTCCAGTGCAGCCTTGTGATGTTCTACCCGGAAATAAGGGTTAGAACTTGAAATTCAGAGGGCACTGAATGGCCCCATGGGCTATCTTTACTGATAAGCATGGTCAGACTCCAGTGAGACCCTGAGCCTTGGTCCTCCTTAAGAAAGGGGACAGAGTTTAAGCCCAGTTATGGGTACTCTGAGTTTTCTAGGTGTTTGGTTCACTGGATACAAAGACACATTTCCAAATAGTAATTAACTGCATCCTCATCACATCCCTATGAGGGAGGTGCTATTGTTTTCCCATTTTTAATGATGAGGAAACTGAGGCATGACCAGGTTAACTGACTGGATGAAAATCTCACAGCTTATAAGTGGCAGAGCCAAGCTATAAACCCGGGTAGTCTTCACTGAGAGTGGTTCTGTTGGCGACTACACTATGCTGTTGCTTTGTGGATGTTGACTCTTGAGTTCTCTAAACAACCTGGTGAGGTAGGTATTGCCAGCGTTAACCAGCAGGTATCTCTAGCTTCCCTTGCCAGAGAGAACTCTTGCGCTCCTTCCCCCCACCCCACCCTCTCACTCATCTCTCGTTGTCTACCAGGTCCATAGATGCCCGTCCATCCTGGGGAAAGACCCGTCGTCCTTGATGGCTCTTGCCTTCACATCCACACCCAACCTACCCACAAGTACTATCACCTCTTCTTCGTGCCCCAAACAGATACTGAATCAGAGTTCTTCCCACCTGCTTCTTACCGCTTTCCATCTAAGACCAAGCCAACGTCCTCTCCCCGTGGATGGCTCCTACTTTAGTTCCTGCCATGACACTCTGTCCTCCACCTGCAGCCTGAAGGGTCTTGCTACAGTGTCATCCAGAAACAGATTCCACCATCCCACCCCTGCATTTCCTTCTGGCACTTTTTTTGATTCATCTGTGTCTTCCTGAGATCACAGGTACCTAACGGCCCCTGTGCCATGCTTGTTTTAGAACCTAACATTCCATCATAAGCATCTCTCCAATGCCACTTAAATTGTTCTGACAACATCATTTTTGATAACTGCCTAATGTTCCATAGCATCCATATCCTTCGCTTGCTTTTCCAATCCCGTGTCACCGGGCATCTTTATTTCCAGCTTTTGCTGTCTTGCATCCAGCTACAGTGAACATCTTTGTGGCTAAATCTCCGGCTGAGTTACAGCCTCCTTAGGATGATTTTTTAGAACAGACATTATTTCAGGGATTAATCAAAACAGATAAGATACTTCTGTTGTGATTAGTGCTAGGTTATGAGGTGAGCAAGGTATTTACATACTGTCCAGGGGTGATTCTGTGCAGACCTTCATGGGCCTTGCAAAGTCATCAGTGGCCTGAACAAATGGCACCAAGAGATGGCAAATGCCGGCGAGATACCTGTGAGAGCCCGTCCGGCACACGGTGTTCACTTGAATATTTTCAGTTGCAAAGGCAAGGATTAACTTCCTGAAAATTTAGACAAAACAAGAGAAATTCCTTTCTGGAGAGGTTTTCCCCAAACATCTGCATCATCAGATACATGTTCATGTCCACACATACATTTAGCTAGATAATTTGAAACCATAATGTATGAACATTTTCTATACTTTTAAGAGTTAACATTATCTCATATACACTTTCCCTGTTGCTACCCGTCATTTTAGATCAATGAAAATATTCCGTAATGAACGAGCTCTTCTTCACTCATTCACTTCTCTGTTGCTGAACACACAGGCTGCTTCCAAAATTTTTCTATCACATGTATCATTCTCTGGCATGTTTTCTCTGCATGAATAATGAGCAGTGTATCTAGGTTTCTTTTTTCCCTTTGGCTAACAAGAAGCTTAGATTCAAATTTATGACTTAGGCATAGCAATGTATGGCCTTCTTCTCTATTCTATATTTTTGTCCAGGTATCTACATCTTACTCTATCTTGTAATCTCTCTGGTCCTGAGCTTGAGCTCCTTATTTATATTTTATTATGTTTTATTGGTCTGCTCAGAATCTCGTGGGATGAGGAAGGATGCAAATTATTAATAAAGTATTTAAGGAAATGCTGAAGTGACCATCTATACACACATAGCTTTTCCTCTCTCTAGGAATTGCTAATTAGTGTACTTAGCATAGTTTCCAAGAATGACATCACCAGATCAAATACTCAGAATATAATTTGGGCCCTTGATACACACCGCCCCAGAGCTTTCCAAAGGGAAGCGGGAAATGTGGTTGAAACATAATACAGGTAACAAAGCCGAACCCTCAATTATACTTTTACACACAGGAGAAAGGGCTGGGTCGCACGAAGTGTGAAAGGTGGTGGGGGTCTGGGTGTCACCTGTGGTCTACCTCTTAATTTCTCCTTCACTTACCGACCCGTTGGCACTGCACAGTCGCTTCCACGCTGCACCATAGGACTTGGAGTAGATGCTCAGTACGATCCTGCTGACGGAAAGGAGGAAGGAGAGCTAGGAAAAGAGAAGGTGAGAAGAAGGCACTGCCACCCTCAGTAGCTCCTTGTTTTGCTGGGGGGCGGCCTAGCCTCTGCCAACTACAGCCTGCAGTGCATTTTCAGCCAAAAAAGCCTTGTATGGCCTGACCCAGGAACGGCACACCAGCATCACCATCGTGCCTTAGGATTTTGACAGGTAAAGAACCACCCACATCCTCTAGGCAGGACCCCTAGGCTCAGATCCTGGGATGTGTCCTAAGCTGGACATCTTTTATATTAAAATCGTGTAATTATAAAAGATCACAGAAACACACTTCCCTTTCTTTATGGTCTGTGAAGAATAAACACAGCACAGGGAGGCAGTTTGGGCTATGGCAGGGCTCAGTGGGACAAGGACTGGGTTTCCTCATCGGTAAGGAAGGATGTGAATGTTTCCCTCCAGCCTCCTGCTGCACCCGCACTCCTGTCCGACAGACTGAGCGGGGACAGTCTGTTCACTCACAGCCTCCCCAGCTACTCAGGAGTCATTCCAGGGCAGGGACAGCATCCCCAGGCCTGGGGCTGTGGGGAACTCAGGAGGAACTCCAGGGGAGGTAGGGAATCAATGAGCAGGTGGATGACTGTCCCATCCTGCCCACTGAAGGGTAAGCTCCTGGAAGGCAGAGGCGGGTTTCATTTATCTCTAGTTTCCCAGCAGGGTCTGTAACGCAGCAAAGGCCTTTGATAAATGTTTATTAAATGAACAAGCTTGTAGATGGATGGATGGATGAATGGATACATGGATGGATACATGGATGGATGGGTAAATAGGCAGATGTGCTATACACACTCCTGGGTTTGGGAGATGATACCTGTGTTAGACGGGGTTATACTAAAAGACTTTTAAGGTCCCAGCCAACTCTTGGATTCTGTGTCTCCAAGGGCTAGACTGGGCTTTTCAAACCTCCATGCATTTCCAGTGTCACACCCTCTGCAAGGCACACCATTGCGCCCTTGCTGGTCCTCATCCTCCTGGCAAATCCTCACTCATCGTTGGAGAAGCAGCACGATTTCCCTAATGCTTCCTCTCTGCCCCTCTTGGCCCATATGACTCTGTCCCAAGGTCCGGCTTGGTAGCTTGTCTCTCTCCTTGAACAGGAACCCACAAGGGCAAAGACCAGGCCAAAGGCTTTCCTGTCTGCCCAGTCCCGACACCCAGCTCAGTCTTTCTTTGGGACTTAAATCGACTTCTGAGCTCACCCTGCCGTTTGGACTGCTTTAGAGCACCGTAGATGGTCTGTAACCAGAATCCTATAAAACTGTTTTAAAGATTAAGCAGGGCAGGCAGTCAGTGACCAAGGCTCCAGCTGCACACAAGACAGAATCTTTTACCCTCCCTGGCTGGAAAGTGACATGGGACTCATTGTATATTTCCATCCCATCAGCACTAAAAAAAAAAAAACCAACAAGTGCTATTCATCTAGTTTTGTTTGCAAAGCGGACAGGGATGTTTTCTAGTTTTAATTTCTGGACCTACAGTTCCAAAGTGAGGTGTTCAGCAGCCTGCTGGGATGCCCCAAACCATGCCTGGGGTAGCTTGGAAAACATAGACTCTGTGACTTTCCCAGTACTGAAGGCTCCGGGTCACAACCGGCAACAACATGGGGCTTTCTGTTCTTGAGAACTCATTCTTACTCTGATTTTTGTACTGAATGGGGAACGTTTCTGACATCAACCTTCCCAGCAAACCTTGTTACTCTGAGCATGTGCTGCACTCTCAGAAGCTTTCAACTGTTTGAAGGCAGAAAGATTCCTTCTAGATCACCTTAACCCTCCGTCTTTCAGACAGGGAGACCGAGGCCCAGCAAAGGGAATGGACTGACTTGCGGTCACGGAGCTAGTTACTGAAGGGACGATGGTGAGAACTGAAGTGAGCCTTTCCTTTGCTCTGCTGGTGATTGCCAAACACGTCCAGGCTGCAGGAGTGGAGGACATACTCACGAGTGCCTAACCACTCTTCCCAAGCTGTGTCTGGTACTCAGCCTGGGTGTTTGCTCCCACTCCTAAAATGAAGAGTATCCCCAAAATGAGCATATCCCTCTGTATTTCAACCTGAAAGCAACTGAGCATTTCAGTTCTGCTATTTGCACAGCTTTCTGGGTGGGAAAGAAACACAAAGACTCACAAACACTTGTGTCTTAAGCCAACTGGGGAAACAGACTTGGAGCCCAGGATCTATAGGAAAGAAAAAGAGAATTTCCTCGCTGGAAATTCTTATTCCCTAAGCCCCTAGGAAGCAGGGCAAGTCTCCCGACTGCCTGTCAATTCCACTTTTAGTGCTGGAGTTCAAATCCCACTTCTTGTCCAGGGGTTAGATACGGCCATGGGAGCATGATGGCTTGTTTGGGTGAAGACAGGACATAGAGGAACACCCCGCTCTTGTGTCTCTTATCCTCTCTGTGGGCAGAACCCACAAAGGACCTCAGCGAGCATGGCTTGCTCTTTTCATTCTTTGCAAAGTCTGCTTGTGAGGATTCTCAGCCTGCCTAGCTTGGTACCTGGTTCACGGTCGGTGCCCAGTGAGAGTTTGCAAGAGTGGTTTGAGTGGAATGTTCCTTTTCCCTTTAAGAGCAGGAAACCTAGGAAGAGAGTGGTCTAAACTCCAGTGGGTCCTTGATTCCTTCACACTCAGGGGTGGGCTCTGCCTCTCCCTCACATGGAGAAAATCACTGGTACCTTCCTGCTGCGGTGGCTGGAACCCGGCAGAACCCTGCCTTCCTCTGTGCCCACGGTGTTGGCTGCTCCAGGCCCAGCACTGGGAAAAGCCAAGTTAAAGCCTTTTTCATTCTGCAAGAGCTGAGTTTGATTATCACAGAAGAAAGTTGCCTCGAATCTGTTAACATCCAACACGTGAGAACAGAAGGAAGTCCTTCTGTGTGATCTTGTTAAACGTCACAGATGGTCAGAGAAGCTGTCTAGCCCAACAACCTCATTTTATAAATGAGACAACCAAGGGGACCTGCTCGAGGACAGTCCTTTAGACCCTTGGGGCAGGGCTTCCCTCTCACCGGATTCTGATCCCTCCATGTCTCCCAGCGGCTCTCATTAGGAATTGATGAATGTTAGCTGAGTTAAACTAGACTAGTTAACTAGTCTGCTAATTCCTAGCCAAGTGCTTTTTTTTTTTAAACCACTTGTTCTCAAACTTGGCTGTAGGAGAATCACCTGGGTCATTAAAAAATTCTGATGTCGGGCACTGAGATTTTTGAAAGCTCCCAGGAGATCCCAATATGCAACCTGGGCTGAGAACCGCTGCTCTGAATCACACTGCAAGAACTGTTGCTCTCACAGACCACTCTCTCCTCTCTTCCCCTATACGGGCTTAAGGGTCTGGGTCAGGAAGAAAATAGAGAAAGACCTTCCATTCACCCTTGGAAATAAGCTGTCCGTCCCCCACCTTTAAAAGACACAGGAAAGGACAAGGTTTGGAGATCAAGTTAAATGTCCAATTTATTTTTATAACTTGAAACCAGAACAAACTTGGTTTTGAACAAGCGTACAAATGAAATGGCAGACACATGCTGAACTCAACATTGTGACATTAAGGAAAAAAAGAGGCCCAAAATCTTGTACAGAGGATAAAAGGAACAATAAATATTTTACTAAGCCATATTGAAATGACCTCCTGTCATCTCAACGTTTTATCCATAATAAAAAAAAAAAGTGCCCGTTTCTTAAACAGAGCACAAATACCAAGCAATAATAAATAGTTCCAAACTTGTAGTAAAAGACAAAACCTCCAAGTAAACAACAAAAGCTCATACAATAAGTAATAGAAAAGGTAATAAAAATATTTCGCCTTGCCAGTACAAATGCAAACAACTGAAATCAACATAGCTTTGCCTTGCAGGGCTAAGATACAAAGAGCACCAAAATCACGGTTTGCCTGTGTTCAACAAAACCTTCCACTGACAGTTACGTAGGACCAGGATGAAAGGCTGATTTCCTTACTTTTCACATTTTGCTTAGAGTAATTCAGTCTCCTCCTCTCCCCATGAAAGACCCTCTAATGGCAAGTGGCGGGTTCCAATTTGGGGCAACTTTGAACAAAGTCGTGGCAGTGTGGAAACCGGCCTGAGGTGGCTGGGTCGCCCATGCTAGAGGCCTCTGTCACCGGGTCGTCTGCTCCCATGTTGGTTTTTTAAACACGAAAGAGAAAGAAAATTCTCTGTTCTCTGCAGCTGACAGAGACACACAATCCTTGTGCTTTAGGATGGCTTAGTCCTGGCACTCTGGTGACTTTGTGTAAGCTGGTGAGCGCTGGCTAGCTTTTATGACTACAGGAGGACCACTGTGGAGGCACTCGAGGGCCTTCACGGGGGGCGCAGAAGGAGGAGCAGCCCCCGGTCGGGTCAGGCAGCAGGAAACTGAAATCTCAGCATTATCTCCCATTCCCCCATCCCTCCCCCTTTCTTTTAACTTTGCAAAGGTAAGTGGCAAGGAGGAAAGATCGCATCGAACAGAAAAGCTCCCAGAAGAAAGATTTCTGCATTTGGTAAAGAACTGCCCAAAAGGATGCTTGGTTATACTTTCATAACCTGAAATAATGGTTTCTTACGTTTCCTGAAATAAAAAAAATGGCTTCCTGATATAGGTATTTTTTAAAAATGTATTATTCCCTCGTCCAAAAAACCACCACTTTATTGTCTTAAAGCTACTCGGCTTTACAAAAAAAAAAAAGAGGGAAAAGGACAGAGAGGGAGAAAGAAAAGAAATCAAATAAAGATGAAAAAAATGAATAAAGGACAGACGGAGGATGGAGGGTGGAGAGGAAGCGCAGAGGAAGGAGAGAGAAAGATATGGAAAGGCACCGAATTCATCCCAGGCCCTCGCAGCCGCATCCGGAAACTGAGGAATGTAGGTTTCGGAGAGCAAAGCAGCAAAGCAGGGAAGACAGCGAGAGGCCAGCATTCTCCATGGCACAGGGTCCTTGGCCAGGATGGGGTCTCCTTCCTGAAATACAACTTGCACTGTTCTCAGCAGCAGGTCACTTTGCCTGCACCTCGCTGATACACCAGCTCCTTTCATTACATTTTTGCTTGTTTAATGTTTTCTTTCTCAAGGACTAAAGAAGCTCGGTTTGCATTGCTTTCTGCTCTTAAGGGCGGGAGAGGGGTGGTGGTGGTGACCGCCACCGCAGCTGATGGTGGAGAAGGAAGATGCTCTCTCGCTCTCTCTCCGCCACATCTGACAGCTTACAGATGGCCTCTTAGAGAAAGGGAGGACTCTGTGGAATGTTACTGACATCTTTACAAAAACTGATTTTTTTTTTCCACTCAACATGAATAAAGAATTTCCCATCCGGTCTGCTGTGGCCACACCAAGGAGCCTTGATGCAAGGTTCGGGGCGTTCAGAGTGAAGCCCAACACGAAGGGTTCTTTGTGTAGGCCAATTCCGACAAAAATATATACAACTAAAATGATTTGTGAACCAAAGCATTTAACTACTTCCTTTTGTTTCTTTTTCTCAAAGGTTGTCAAACAACCCTTTTTCTCCTGTACAATAGGACTTAACATACAAATTTTTTTTTTTGCAATATTTTATCCTGCCAAATTAAAAAAATATATTATGGCAGCCTGTTTGTTTTTGTTTTTTTTTTCTTTTTATTTCCAAATTCACTAACAAAAAGGTACATTAAATCCCTTTAAAAGGACAAGCTTACAGTTAAAAAATTACAAGCTCCAGTAAAAATACAGCAAGTGCCTACATCATATGAACCAACCAATATATCCATTCCAGAGGGAAGTGGGAAGAGAAAAATAAGTACAGGTCAGAAATGTGATTTTTTTTTTCTGCAAAGCAATAACAATATTAAGCACTTTTTTTTTTCTACATACTTTTTCTACATGGTGTAGCAATCCCCTTTTAATCCCCAAATACAAGTTTCTATACATTTTTTTGAAATAAAAATTCAACACCCAAGGCAGAAAAAAATTTACTAAAACTCCGACTTTACAGTTACTGTGACAAGAACAAATTTATAGACCCACCATTTAAATTTTACTGCAACATTTTCAAGGAAAAGAAAAGGTTTTTTTTTTTTCTTGTTTTGTAAAATGCCCAGGCATTCTCAATTATTACAAATACTGGTCCACTTTTACAGTAATCAAGAAATTTTAATATATATAATATATACTAAAACCCCGTCACCAAAAGAAAACAATATACACGCGGCCACTGTGGCATTTTTGTATAACCTATTAAGCAAACTTTGAAAAAAAAAAATGATCGCTCCAACACACATACACACAATTTTTTTTTACCCTTGTATGTATCCAATACTGTAAACGTATTTTTAAGACAGAGTGCACTAAATTTAACTTTAGAAAAAATTAGCCGTTGTTCCTGAATTGTTTTTGTTTTGTTTTTCATTCAACGATATCAACTTGTAACTTGTGTCACTTGAGTTTTAATTCAGCAGTAAATCACCTCCACTCCATATCTAAGCAGCGTTGTCCCAAAAACAAAAGGGGCTGAGGATAATTCAGCTAATGGATGTCCAAGGTTGTGCTGGGTTTATTTCTTCATTTGATTGGGTCTTATGGCATTTTCATGTCCTCTATCTTCAACCAAGATTTTTTTTTTCTTTTTTACTTAAAGTAAATGTGGCTTTGTTAGTTTCTAAAGAATGTACTTTTCTTGTTTTACTTTTTTAAAAAGTCTTTTCATTTCAAAAAAAAAAAAAAGTTTTGCATTTGTCTCAAGAGACTCAAATAGGAAGATCAGTTTTCAAGGCACTCACATCAAATTGAATGGCAGTAGAAAAACTGTCCTATAAATTATTATTTTATTTTGTTCTTTATAGTGCCAGTATTGTGAATGCCACGCTTAGCAACACTGACACTCAATCTCAGCTGTCCCTTACAGTTTAACCCACCTCTGGGCCAAAGAAGAATATGCTGCAATTTCTTGTTTAGAAGCCATTTAATTTAAATGCAAACAAAAGCTTTAAAGTGCGGGTCAACAGAATTCAAATGTCTAACTTTAACAGTTTGATGTTTAGTACCTTCCAACCTAATGAGATAGAAAAAAAAAAAAACCACTTGGGAAGTAGCGCTGGGCACCTGCGGATGGAACTCTCCCCCTGCTCTTCCAGTAAAAGGGAACAGAAATTCACAGGATTCCTCCCGTCCCTACAATGTCATCAGTGTGCATCACATGAGAACACTAACTTCCTCAATTCACCATCAGGGCATTGTCTGCTTCAGAATCATCAGTTACCCCTAGTAGCAACGTCTGACTTGAGATTTGTGTGGTGGGGGTGGGGGTGATACAAAGAGAGAAGCTGTCAAGCCAGAAGAAGCCTGAAAGAACACCGCTGGTTTCTTCCTTTCTGTGTCACTGCAGGCCACCCCATCTACCCAAAAAAGTACCCTCAGCCCATTTTATTTAGCCTAATCTACAGCAAATAGCGCAGACAGCATCCCAGGGCACACCAACATTCCAAGAAAATGATAGTATCTGCTGGTAATGCATAACCTCAGAATGCTCTTGGGCCATTTCCCAGAGTAGCCCTCAAAAACTCTCTCCGGTGGTGCCGAGTTTGTGGGACACGCCCCCCCGCCCCCCCACCGAGCACCACCACTAAAAGTTTTCCTTACACAATGGCAAAGTTGAAACCAACACAGAAAAGGCCTCCGTTGCTCAGGACATCATCAGTGCTACATCTCCACTCCAATGCTGAAACAAAGTGCTACAACTTTAAAGATTGTTATCGCTGTACATCCAATCCCCCACCCCAAAAACAAAAACAAAAACAAAAAAACGCATGCCACTTTTTATTTCAGGACCAAAAAAGAGGAAGGAATAAAAAAGTAAACAACTTTAAAAGTCATTTAAGTGTTGGCTTCTTCACAAGAAATTACACATGCTTAGCTTAAATTTCAAAAAAGCAGCGCCCACCCACCCCCCAAAATTATAATTTAAAAGATATGCTCCCCCTCTACACTGCTCGCGAGTCATTTGCTCAGGCTACTACTGGGTTAAAAAAAAAAAAAAAAGAAGAAGGGATGGATACCCAACAAAATCTTTTAAAGGAATTTAAACAGAAAGAATAATAATAAAAAGTACCATGCCAAAAAAATTACAAAACCCAATAAATACAGAAATTATTGCACAGTTAAAAGGCTCCACAATTTTTACTGCCTTAATCAACCCTCGGGTTTCCATAGGACTTCGCAGACACAGGTTGCGTTGGAGTGCCGCCTCCCCTGGGCCCCGGGGACACGCGGGGTGCTAAGTGGCGGTGACACGGAGGCAAGTCAGGTCAGCATTCTCTCAGTTGGCGACGGTTCCACTGCACAGGTGCGCGTGCCGGGCCGCGCGCTTAGCTCCTCTCGGCCTGCTCGATTTTGACGTCGTTAGTCAGCAAGTGCTCGCCGTGCCATTTTTTCATGTGTTTCTCCAGGGTGCTGTAGACGCTGAAGGGCATCTGGCAGATGTCGCAGCGGTACACCTCCTTGCCGATCTGCCCGTGCGTCTTCATGTGGCGCGTGAGCTTGCTGCTCTGCGCGCACGCGTAGTTGCACAGCTCGCACTTGTAAGGCCGCTCGCCGGTGTGGCTCCGCCGGTGCACCGTCAGGTTGCTGCAGTTCTTGAACACCTTGCCGCAGTACTCGCACGTGTCGCTGCGCCGGCCCTCCTTGGAGCTGGGCCGCCCGGGGCCCGGGCCCCCCAGGTGCGGCGTGCTGCCACCGCTGGCCGTGCCGCTGCGGCCCGACAGGCCGCCGTCCAGCAGGTCCCCGGGCGGCGTGGAGAAGCGCAGGCTGCCGTTCTCGGACGAGTGCTCGGACGACGTGGCGAAGGGCGACTGGCGCGCGTCCGTGAAGCCCAGGAAGGGGTCCTTCATGAAGTGCCGCGACGCCGCGTAGCCCACGAGCCACTGCGAGTAGACGTTCTCGGACGGGATGAGCGCGGCGGGCGGCAGCTCCAGGTCCTTCTCCACCTTGATGCGCTTGGCCGCGCTGTTGAGCCCGGGGCTGGGCAGCGGTGCGGGCTTGCGCGGGAAGAGCCCCGGGAAGGGCTCGGCGCCCGGCGCGAAGCCGCCGCCACGCCCGTTGACCGCGCCGCCCGTGCCCGCGTCGCCGCAGCCGCCCGCATCGTCGTCATCCACCGTGTCACCGCCGCCCGCGCCGCGCTTCAGGAAGGCGCCGCGCTTCTGCTTCTCGGCCAGCAGATCGCCGTACTGCGGCAGCGCGCCCAGGCCCACGTTCTCCATGACCTTGCCCAGGACCAGCGCCTTCTCGTCGGCCAGCGCCTTGGCGCCGCCCACGCCGCCGCCCGCGCCCGGCACCCCAGGCACCCCGCCGCCGCCGTTCTCGCGGTTGCGGCTCAGCTCCGAGTCCATGCTGAAGCTCGACTCGGGCCGGCTCTCGTTCTCCAGCAGCAGCTCCTCCTCCTCCTCCTCCTCCTCCTCGTCCTCCTCCTCGGGCTCGTGGCCCAGCGACGGGTCGCTCTCGTGGTGGCGGAAGTCACCGTCGGCCGCCTTGAGGCCCTCGCCGGCCAGCTCGCTGGTGCCCGGCTCCGGGGAGCTGGCGGCCGAGAGCCCGTCGTCGGAGCGGCCGGCCAGCGAGCCGGCCTTGTGCATGTGCGTCTTCATGTGGCGCTTGAGCTTGCTGGCCTGTGAGCACGCGTGGTCGCACAGCTGGCACTTGTAGGGCTTCTCGCCCGTGTGGCTGCGCCGGTGCACGATGAGATTGCTCTGGAACTTGAAAGTCTTGCCGCAGAACTCGCATGACTTGCTCTTGGCGGGCGGCTGCGGCGGCGGCGTGCCGCCGGGGGGCATGGGCGGCAGCGGCGGCGTGCTCAGGAACGGGGACTTGGGACTGGGCTGGAAGGGGTTCAGGAGCCGGTGCATAGGGTTGCCGCGGCCCGGCGACACGGGCGGCGGCGTGGAGCTGTTGCCCGCCAGCTCGCGGAGCCGGCGCGAGAAGTCCATGGCGGGCGAGTCGATGGCCATGGGGTTCAGGCGCATGACTCGGTCGAAGGCACTGGGGTGCTGGGCGACGAGCCCCATCTCCTCGGCACTGAGGCGGTGCGGGTCCAGGTGGTGGCGCGGCGGCGGGCTGAAGAGCGGCGGCGTGCCAGGCAGGCGGCCCTCGCCGAAGCCCGGGTGGTCCCGCAGGATGGGGCCCGTCATGCGCAGCAGGTTGAACGGGTTGCTGTCGCCCAGGAAATTCATGAGTGGGGACTGCGCCACGGCCTCGGGCCCGAGCGGCGGCGGGATGGTGAGCCGCGGCGTGAGCGAGCTGCTGGCCGGCCCGGGCTCCAGGTAGATGCGGAAGCCGTGCGTGTTCTGCGCGTGCTGCAGCAGGAACCACGCGCTGTTGAAGGGCTGCTTGCATGTTGTGCAAATGTAGCTGGAAGGCTCATCTTTACCTGGGGAGACACACGGACAGAAAGGCAGACAGAGCGTGAGAAGCAGCAGGGGCGCGGGCACCGCGGAGCCGCGGCTGCAGGGCCGTCCCGCAGGCCTGGCTTGGCTCCACCGGGCTGGGAGGTGGCCCAGGCAGCTGGACTTCGTCAGGTTAGGTCAGTTCTGTAGGCCTCACTCTGCTCCCCCAAAGTAAAGATGTTCTTATCCCCGTTGTCTCCGAGGCCAAGCGAGATCTGCTTGTGACAATGCCTGGTCCCGGCAGTAAGTAGTCTACACAAGGCCGAACTACACCAAAAGCCAGGGCAGATCTCACCCATCCGCACTCAAAACCGCCTAGACCAGGGTTTCTCAATCAAGGCACTATTGACCCCAATAATTCTTGGGGGGGGTGGTCCTTTCCTGTGCACCGTGGATGCTCAGCAGCATCCCCGGCCTCCACCTAGGAGATGCCACAGGCACACCCTCCAGTGGTGCAGACCAAGTGTCTCCAGACCAATGTTCCCTGAGGGGCAACAGCTCCCCTCCCCTTGCTCCTTGAGAATCAGATTCAGACAATATTTGGTTCAAGGAAGTTCTACCAAAACTCAAACAGTATTGTTTTGCAAACGATTTTTTTTCTTTAAAAGAAATGGCTGTGATACGTCTGCAACATCAGGGATTTTAGCTAGAGGAAATTCTACTGTTTCATACACCAGTGTCTGCGCAGAACGCACCGTCCAACTGAACGTGGATATTCAGGAACAGGAAAAACGTAACACACTGTGGGGACCTACTACTGTGTGACAGCCGCCCCCACCATGTCCTCACACACAACCTCAATGTACAGTTCCGCCTCCAGAGACCCCCGGGGTGGCGGGAGGGGGAGAAATTGGCCCAAATGAGTATTTCGAAGTCCTCTGCCAGAAAACCAGGGAATCAAAGAACATCCTGAAATCTCACAGGGCAGTCAGGATGAACAGCGGCAAGTGCTGATTTGTTAGAAACTGGCTCTGGTGACACAGGCAGCAAATCGTAGTGGACGAGCATGGCCCGGAGCCAGAATGTCCCAGTCTTGGCCGGTCACTGGAGTGGTCACAAAATGGAGGCTGAACATTTCATCTGGAACCCGACTGGCGGGCGCCCTCCTCAACCTCCACTGCTTTCCAGCCTGACCCTCTCCTAACGCTTTACGTAAGGAGACGGTGCGGACAGGCCTCGTCTTCAGACTCACTAGCCGAAGGAGGGAACAGGAATCCCACCTCAGACCTGGTGCAAGACATGGCATCCGTGATCTCGAAAAGCCCCTTTTGTTTTTTCAGACTTTCCTGGACCTGGAAGATTTTGACGCTGATATTAAACTACAGTAGCTGCAAACTCCCTGGAGAAGTGCACATTAATTACCATCCCAGTATCAGTAAGGTGAGGAGGGGAGTGGAGCAAACAATCCTCATCCCAGTCTCGCCACCCATCAACTGATGGACTTTAGAAATCCCGGGCAGAGAGTTTTCCACCCACTAATTATACTTCTGGAAGGCTGCACCCTTAGCAGTGTTTATAGGCACATAAACCTCCGTTTGGAGAACCAAGTGCCCTGAATTCTGTCCAATTCAGTCTTGAGTGTGGTGCACACCTCTCTCCCAAATTAGGCTTGCCAACTTCCGTGGGCCAGGACCTCCCCAAGACATCCCTGTGTGCATGACACAGAAGGTGTCATGCTGTCCAAGGGCAGAGTGGAGATTCGCCCGGACCACAGACCCAGCTGGACCAGGACACATACTGGAAACCGAGCTGTGCATTTACGAGTATCCCACAAGAAGGATTTCACTCTCCTGCCCTGTGTCTGTGTGTTTGGTGGTGAGAAGGCAGCAGGTAGGCAGGACAGAAATCAAACAGGAATTCTGAAGTCCAGCCTCCCCTCCCTTTTAGAAACACCACAAGGAGAAGTTCTGAGGCATTTTCTTCCTCCAGGGTGTCTGGGTCATTGTCCTCCCCCAGTTCGGCTGAGTAATTCATGCAGGAGCCCCTGAGGGAGCCCAAGGGACTCCCCACCTTGGAAAGGGCAGGTGCCTTCCCGAGGCCAGCAACACCCCGGCCCGTCCCCCCTGCTCGGCTCTCAGCTAACAGAACATGCCACTGCTCCGGAGGCACCGTCTCTGTCCTCAGCTTATTAGCTAATGTACTTGGGGACAGAAAGCCTCACCCAGGCTGCTCATCGGAGACTCGGCCAGAAGCCACATTTAGACTCCTCCTTGCATCCTTTTTTGGAACACGGTGGAATAAATAAGTAATAAATAAGAAGATAAATAAACATCCCTTTCTGACACAGGAGCTAATTACACAAATGAAGTGCCACGTCCTACAAGGTCATAGATCTTCAAATTAGAGAGCGTTTCTGTACCCTTCACCCCAGCTCCGGCCACTCTAATTAATCGATGGATGGCACAGCTGCTCCGGTTGCTCGTGTCTTTAAGGCAGACCACCTCCCTTCCCCCAATCTCTTTTTTCCTCTTCATTTCCTTGTGTAGCTCCAAAGCACTTCCTGTTCCTGGAGCTGGTGGCCACACATTTTCTAGAAAGTTCTGTGCCTGGTGAGGAATGTGGCTATCAGAGGAAAATGCAGAACTCCTAGGCAGGCCAGCAGTGAAGACTGCTCGACAGCTGAAATGGCAGATTAAATTTTTTTTTTAACTCAAAATGGCAGCTGCTGGGAATCATGTAGCTACATGTTCTCAGATGTTTCCACTTCTTGTTTAAAAAAAAAAAAAATGCTTCTAAACCTCTAACTTGAAGCAGCGTAGGGAGGAAGTTACCTGTCCACAATTCGCCATGAGGCGGGAAAGAGCAATGTTTACTCACCGAGTTGGATTTCAGGGCCACTGGTCACCCCCACACCCTGAACCGCTCTGGTTCCAAGACTTCCCTCCACACGACGAGGGCAGGATCCACTACAGGCGACAGCCTCCCCAGGATCCGACAGCTTCTGATTTTGTAAAACTCTCCCAGCCCTCAAAGGGCCTCCCTAGACAACTCTCTTTTCCAATGCCCCCTTTCTTTCTTGAATAAAATGTTCATTTCCATATTATCACTTCGTGGTTATCTCTTGCCTAGCAGTAGCCCTGAGCATGGGGCTGCTCACTTTTAAGAACTGAACAATGTCAGAAAGTCTTTGAAGAGCCACTCGGAACATTTTTCTATTTGAAAACTCACTAAATATTTTAAACACGTGGGAAACGTAGTCTCGGACGGCTCATTTTTAAATGCAGCAGAAGACCCTTAGTGAGCAGGCTGCTTCTGACTTAGGGATGGCCCACTCCCCTTCCTGGGACCCCTCCTCGAACTCAGGGCCACCTGCCCACAGGTGAGCCGCAAGCTGCACTGCAGCAAGAGGTGGCGACTTTACGCTAGGGGCCCAGGCGGGCCACAGTAGCTACTGAGAGTACAACTGCTAGGTCAAGGGCTAGATTACGTAGAAGTGATTCACCCTGCAGCATCCAACCCGGCCTACAGACCTAGCAACATCAGCTGTGTTTTGCTCAATAAATCACGCTTGGCGACTCGGAACCCAGGATCTGCATCTTTCCTCACTTGTTTCCTTCTTCCTTTCTCAGACATTTTTAGTACCAACTGGCAGAAACCCACACTGGGTCTTCTTTGCGATGCTGGCTCTAAAGAGAGCCCCTGGATGTCTTTCTCAAATGCAAAACCCCCCTGACATCTCTCAGTCACCAGAGCCCTGGGCAGCTTCATACCTCTGCCCGGATGTACCTGGCCATGGATGTTTCAGGGATGCCTTCCGGTATAACTCTGGCAATAATGAAACCCTGGAGGAATTTTAATGCAGCCTGCCTCATGTATTAGAGGTTCCAGGAAAGTAGAAATTTGCAAACATTGAGAAAACGTCATTTTTTATTGTGATGCATGGGAACCGACACACAACTGGACTCCTGCAATGAAATGTGACTTTTCCTTTGCAGTCAGACTTTTTTTTTATGAGCATTTAAACACTTGTTCCTCCTTATTATGCCAGCTACTCTAATAATACCAACAAAGGTATAAAGGATGTTCAATAAAAACACCTTTAATTGAATTTATTCAATGAAAAGGCCATAATTAATAGCCCTGGTCCTCCTAAGGCCAAGTGATACCAAGTGGAAGGGCATTCCTGCCGGGGTGAGCAGCAAGGAGACCCCCCGCCCCGGACTCAAGCAGGGCCTAGGATGATGTCCTGGGGGACTCAGATAAGAACTGGGTCCTGGTTCCACATGCCCCTCTACAGGTCGCCAGGCATTTTACAGCTGGTTTGGCGTTCTCCCACGCATTTGCTCATGTCCCCGCAGCGCACCATGGCCTCTGAGGGAGGCCAGGTGAGGACCACATCCCTGCTGGCACCTGAGGAAACTGAAGCTCAGAGAAGCCAGAAGTGGGGTTAGGGGTACGCCCCCCTCAGGCTTCCTGACCCCCAGGCAGGACACCAGCTGCCTCCCCACACACTGCTCCTGCCCGAGGGATCCATCGCTCTCTCTCCATGTGCCAGAGCCCGTTTCACAACGAAAACAGCCAGGAAAGAGCTGTTCCTGCCGCACTGTGTGTCTTGCGAGTAAAGGGCATTGACTGTCCTTGCACAGAACGTGGCCAGGGCCACCACAGGCCTGGACAGGCGGCACAGGGGAGACGTTTCACAGAGCTGCCAAGTGCGGCAAGCTGGTGCGACATGCCACACTCGGGACCTGGAGGAGCAGCGGCCAAGGTGGGCAGAATCCAGGGGCAGGAAGCTGGGTCCCAGGGTCCTCTGTCCCTGCTCCCTTCCCCTCTCTGGACTTCGGGCTCCCAGAGAGAGCGCTGGTTTCACTGGCCAACTGCTCAGTCCTCCTCCACAATCCATGACTGCTATAGGTGTTGTCACCTCAGTTCCGAAATGATCATAATGACCAGTGTTAGCCCCTCGATGTGTGTACTGTGTATTTGTTTAAAAACTATCTCCCCTTCCAGGGATGTCAGAAAATATCCAATGGGCACCTTGGGGCTCTATGTAAGTTATCCCTGAGCACGGCCATCTGTGAAATCGATAACCAGCCTGCTTGTTCCGAAGGCACCGTCAAACCTCTCCAGGATGCAAGGTGGAACCTGGGGAGTGATAATCACAGCCGTACCCAGAAACCATTATGGAATCCGCACCGCCAGCCGGGCCCCGAGCTGAGAACACCACGGACCCCACATGATGCTCCCCCACAGCCCCTGAGGTACCAACTGTTGTCATCATCCCTGTTTTACAGATGAGGAAACTGAAGACGGGAAGCAATAAGGGGGCCTGTTGGAGGCCACACAGCTGGTCATTGGCAGCACCTGTGCTGGTGATGCTGTACTGATAAAAACCGGGTAGGAGCGGGGTCGGAGGTAACTGTGTGTCCCTCGCATTTTACCTTCCATTGCAGCCCAGGTGCTAAAGAAAATATTGAGATGTGTCTCTTTTGGCTAGAATTGCAGTAACATGATAAAATCCTGCTGAAAGGCAATAGATGCTGTTTAGAATAGAAAAGTCTTTCAAAGCAAGTGGTCCATGGAAAGGTCACCCCTGGTGATGAGGTGCTGGGCCATTGCCCCTACCCCAGTGTCTGTGCCAGACATTGCCAATCCATCCCTGCACTCTCCCCACAGGCCATGGAATCCTGGTTAACCGTGGCTCCAGACAACCATCACCAAATCAAATGCGCCTGTGCCTATTGGCTGTTCCTGGATCTCAGCACGGGTAAGCCAGTAAATGCGGGATCAGAACAGACCGGGCTGAGTAACTTGATAGCACTGTGTGTCCTGCTGAGAACAGTGACTACCTGTGCCTTTCATTCATTCATTGAGCAAACAGGAGCTGGGCACGCTTTATCTGTCAGGGACTCTGCTGGTAGCCGGGGGTAGAGCTCATATTCCAGGGGGAGACAGGGAGCACCTAAGAAGCCACTTCATTGTTTAATGAAAATCACAAGTGGTGCCAGGGAGAAATTCAGGGTGCTGGGAGAAAAGAACTCAGGGGCTTGGCTGGTCGTGAGGGTTTGGGACCTGCATCCCCTCATTCAGTCCCTGGAATAACCATTTACAGGAGAAATAAAGGAGGCGCATAGAACTTAAGTAAGTGCTTGAGAACACATTATTAGCCTTGGATTATTTATTTAAAATTCAACTTCTGGTTTCCAAGCTGCCTAAGGACAGGGACCAGGCTGGTCTTGTCGGGGGCTCAGCCTGCAGCCGCAGCATGGCGCCTCATTGAAGATGTGCTTCACAACTGCTGGTGGCCCACGGTCAGGAGGCGACCAGCAGACTGGGGCGTTCTCTCCGCCTTTCGCCGGCGTAAGTCTGCGCTCCTTCCAGACTCATTTCGGAGCCAGGACTCTGGCTAAGTCCCTGGGCTTCACAGAGCTTCAGGTTCACCATCTGCACAGTGAAAATAATACCTGCCCTCCCGGGTTGTTCGTTGTAGGGAGACCATAGTGAAACAATGCCCAAAATGGGGTCCCCAACACACGCAGTAAGCTCAGGGTACGTGAGAGGTGACAGAGACACAGGGCGCACGGCAAATCTGCACCCTGAGCCCAGGGCTTTGTGTTCTGTGTGTTTTTCCACGGTTGGCGTTGCTGAAGTCATCACCACCAGGACAAGGACCAGGCCTGGGTGAAGCCTCCGACTCCAGTCTGCCCTCTGCCCTCCACACCAAGCTGCCTCCAGCACCCTCAACAAACGGCCTCTCCTTCTGGGCAGGGGACCCAGCTGGCACTGCCCACGCCTCGCAGCTGGCTGCATTCCAACTACCAGAGCGTGCCAGGATCCCTGGTGACTCTCAACGGAACCAAGACAATCTGCCACTACCTCCGCCACTGTCCACCCCAGAACAAGGGACTGATCTTCCCAAATCCCAGGGCTGATGGGCCCCGCGGATGCCCTGGAGGACACACTGGCACCCCAGCCTTCAGGACCTGGCCTGAGTGGCTGCGGGCCACACACACCGTGCACTGGCCACCCACTCTCCTGGTCCCCTCTCCTGGGGCCGTGCATTTTCACAGCCATGCCCTTGCCAGTGCCGGCCCTGCTGTCCGGAATTCCTGCCTTTCCTTCTCCAGCTGGAAAGCATCTCTTCAGATCCAGCCAGTGTCCCCCCTTCTGTATTCCCACAGCATTTATTCAGACCTGCTGCACACTGATCACCACGCTGCACTGTCACTCCTTGTCCTTGACTTTGGTGTGTTCAACTCACCTACAGCCCGCCTGTGCCAGTGTTGGGCTTTTGCTCTCAGGTGGATGCTCATGGCCACTTTGGAGAGTAGGTTTTAATCCAGATTTTCTAGGAAAAAGAAACTGAGTCTCATCACAGTTGAGTGAGGGGCCCAAGGTCACACGACTGGTACACCCTGTCCATCTGACCCCAGGGCCATGCTGTGTCCGGACACACAGCTGGCTTCCCTGCACTGGGGCTGTAAACCCTGCCATAACTGGCCCTGAGGAAGAGCCGGGACCAGCCCTGGGCAGTCACTCCACCTGCGTCCCAGGGAGCAAACCTGGCTCAGCCCCATAGTGTTTGGGGACTGTTTACCTGATGGGATCCCCGCAGCAGAGGTGAACTTGGAGGTTGCATCTGCCTGACGGTCGCCCAGGCTGGGAGAACAGGCCCAGGAGCCTGGGTCTACACCCTTCAATGCCACCCACAGAAAGTGCCCCACATGCCCCCTTGCCAAGCTGGCTTTGCACAGAAACGCTGTGTCTTGCTCCTCTCCTCTCAAGGAGGCCACAGGTGGGGTCGTGGGGTGGGGTTGTGGAGGGGGGTGGGTTAAGCTGTGGACACAGAGAATTCTAAGGCAGAACAGAGCTGCTGAGCGACGTCAGAGAGTCCAGGGAGGAGGCCAGCAGGCAACACCGCACAGTGCGCGATGCTCGAGCCAGACACAGAGAGCTAGATGTGCCCAGGCGGAGGAGGGAAAGGCCTGCCAGGCAGAGGGAGCTGCGTGAGCACCCTCGGGTGCAGGACGCCTGGGCACACGCAGGAGGAAGCAGCGCCGTTTGCTGCAGACCGCGGCGGGGGGGGGGGGGGGGAAATGGGAGATGCAACTGGAGAGGCCCCTGCGCTCTGCAGGGCCTTCCGCGCAGGCTGTTCTCACCCACACACGCTCACCCTCCTACCCGGGCTCGATGTTAAATGTGAGCATGATGCCCTGCTCCCAGTCTTCCTTCCCAGCGAAGAACGGGAAGAGTATCAGGACAGCTCAAGGTCACCGTACATCTGACAACCCAGAAGCAGTACCGTGACAGCAAGAGGTGAGAGCGCCTCCTCAACACCATGTATTCACTTGCTCCCTCCTCCCGTCCAGATGCAGATGTGTCCCCTCTGCCCCAGGCCCTGGCACTAACCAGACGTCGCAGAAATGGAGGTCTGTCCTGGGGAAGCCTGAAGCCCAGAGCAAGAGGCTCATCGCTCCAGGAACATCTAGGAAAGCTTCAAGCCACGCAGTCACTAACAAAGGCTGTGCCACACAGCAGAGGGCCCAGAGGGGGTCGAGGCTGACAGCCTGGGAGCACCAGGAAAGACTGTGGAGGAGACCCTGTGCCAAGTTCAGGAGAGCAAGTCTGTCGTGCAGAAACGGGAGCAAAGAGCACCTGGCAGAGGACGCTGCGTGTACAAAGGCATGGAGGGGACCCGAGATTCAAAGAGGGGAAGAAGTGAAGACAGAATTTGAAAAGGGGGTCTGGGACCTGTCCGAGGAGGCTCTGAAAACATGCCAAGAAACTTAGCTGGAGACACAGCAAATTCCATTGTTATAAATTCCATCACAGTGAAAACTTTGATATTTAAAAAATTAATTCAAAATTTGTAAGCTCACAAATGAAGGCCAACTCAAGTCAAGAACTGTTCGGTATAACAAAATCTCAATGCAACAAAATGATGTAGGTAAACCCCTCAGAGAGCTTTGTTTCCAACAAGACCCACCTTCCCAAACTATGAAACCATAAGATATAAAGGAATGAAACTTAAAATCCAATCTATGAAGATCACTGGTGTAGGAGGTGGCTTTTATACCACCCTCTGGAGCAGAAATTCAATTATTCCAGCAAGCCTCTTATCTGCATATCGTGGGCCTATGAATCCGCCTTCAGGAACAGGGTGGTCCAGGCTCTTAGTGGAACAGAAGTATTAAAACCCTACTACAGCTGCAGGCACCGTGCACCCCAGATTTCCCAACACAGTCTCTATTTCAACCGCTCAATTCTGTGGTCAGACCAGGTGTGCCGTTTCAGGCTCAGGAAACAGCCACCCAGCCCTGAAACAAAGCAAAGTCGCTGACCGCGGGGGCATCTCGGTGCAGGGTGAAAACAGCAGTGTTTTGACAGCGGAGCCTGAGGGCAGGACGCACAGAGCAGATTTTACTTGTGGGAACTCATTTGCAGCACTCGTGAAAAACTGCGGCACATTCCTCAAGGTCGTCCTCCTCCCCCCGACCACCCCCCGGCGTTGGGTAAGGCGCTCAAATCCACTGGAAACGACACAGAACAAGTCGCTGGAGTCCCTTGGAATCTGCTTTCTGTCGGCTTCCCTGGAAAGGGCCTACACGTCCCCATGGGGTTTGGTGGGCTGTGAGCTGAACTCATTTTCGTGGTTTTGTTCCCGCCACCCCACCCCACCCAACAGGGGAGTTCTCTGAAAGGATTCTAGAACTCTGGGGACAGGAATTTCGCAAAGAACGTGAAAGAGAAGCACAGAGCAGGCCATCCTCATCACTTAATGGACCAATAAAGAGGGAACTAGGAAAGGCGGGGCGGGCTGCAGGTGTGAGAGAGGGTACCCCGTGTGCCCGCGTGCACCCGCCTTTCATGTTCACACGTGGGACCTCAGCCTCCCCCCCACCTAGGCAAACGCACACTTGGTTGGGCACCGGTTGGTGGCTGTGGGCCCCGGTAATGCTCCCTGAACCCCTGAACCCCACCCCACCCCCACGCGCTCCGAGCCACCTCTCCCTACTCCATAATTCACGACTTCGTTCTCAAGGCAAGGCTCCATCCTTCCTTTCCTTAAATCCACAAAAATCTCTACATTCCGCCCCAAGAAGTGTGGCAGGGGCAGTAAATCTCGTTTTAATGGAGTGTACGTTTAGCTCCGAGGAGATAATTGACGTTATGGAGAACGCAACGCCGAGTTATATAGGTTAGCTAATACAGAGGGGACTCATTACCGACGCACCACAAACAAGTCGTAATATATGTATATTGTTCTGAGTGGTGGTAGAGCGAAAGTGTTCCGGTCCGCGGGGATTGATAAAGCACAAGAAAACAGCAGATATGCACTTGTAAATTTGTCTCATTTGTCTCTGAAGTTAAAGGTTATTCCCTTGTTCTGAATTTGTAATAAAAACATGCTAGCCCAGGGTTTGTGGAGAATGTTTGAATATTTAAATTGTGTATAATGATAGGCAATTATAGGGTAAAAACTGGACCTTATGAATGGGGGGGTGCACTGTTTGGATCACTGAGTGTTTTCCCACTGACAACCCTTTTATCTTGAATGCATTTTGCAAGTAATTTCCCCGCAAAGGGGTTCAGGGAGCATTACCGGGGCCCACGGCCACCAACCGGTGCCCAACCAAGCATGCGTTTGCCTAGGTGAGTGGGTTCTTTTCCTCTTCCTTTCCATTTCTTTTCTTTTCCTCTCTCTTTTTCAGTTTTCTTTCCTTAAATATGCACAGTGCATCTCTCCAACCAAGGGCAGAGGCTGTGCTGCGCTGCAGCTGCGGCTGCGGCTGCGGCTGGCGTCCCTCTTTCCCCAGCTACTCGATGCTTCTGGGTTGTTCCGGGGAGACCAGGGAGAGGAGGCCGGGCATGGGGAGAGGCCTGCGGGGTGGAGTGTGAATTTCCTCTGCCCCGCCATGGGTTCCTTTCTCCCCACCCTCTCCCCGAAGAGGGCAGGGTGCCGAGGAGAGCCCCAGCTGTGCCGTGCCCGCCGGGGTGGGGGTGGCGCTGCGGCTCCCGTGGCTGGAGCCCAGGTGCCCGCCTGGCCGCGGCCACCGTCAGCCCAGGTTAACCAACTGCAGTGCTAGAGTAACTCCAGCCAGCTTGTCACTGAGCACAAAAGTCATCAGCCAGTGAATGTTCTTTTCTGCACCACAATTAAGACGAATCAATACGACGTGCCACAAATGGTATTTTACTCTCAATAAGAACTCGAGCTGAGTTTATTCAGAATATTTTAGCGCTTCCCCGGGGGATTTTGGGCCGACGCAGATGGCAAATAAAGTACTCAGCCTAAGGCTACAGCACATTATGGTAATTCTAATGTCAGATGTACTTTAATATACAGCTCTATTTAATCACCCCATTATTTCACATTTCCATATGAAAAACCTGCGGCACTTCTGCGGCGCTTTGCCTCTGCCACGGTGCCAAGCTTCCTCCAGCCCACTGCCGCCAGCCGGGGACGTGGTCATCCTCGCCAGGCACAGCCTGACAGTGTCGGAGTTTCTGGGGGGCCCGGATGCACAGCCGAGCTGCCTGGTGCAATGAGAAAATCAGAGGACTCAGAGAGGTACCAACATCACCGCAGGAGGCCACAGAAGAAGCTGAGCACCCCCGCCCCCCACACACAAAAATGCAGGGGTGTGTGTGCGTGTCCATGTGCTCACATACATGCACACACAGGGGTGGGGGAATAATGTCAAGGAGCAATCACACCCATGCTCCTAAAACGGCCTCTCTGCAAACACCAACAGCCCCAGCACAGCAACTCGGCAGCTAGGCCCCACCGTGGCACCAGCTCCAGACTGTGACCCACAGTGGCCGTGCCAGCTGGCTCTCAAAACAGCACTGCCCACCCGCCCCATGAGGGCAGGATGAAAGCGTCACCGACACCAAGGGGCAGCAGGAAATGTGCACCGGCATGGGAGGCTGGGCTGGAGAACCGCAGCCCTAACTGCACAGCCTGGAGCGGGGAGGCCCCCAGGGGAGGCACAGTTCTGTGAATTCTACACGGCTGGAGCACCTCAAGGCTGCAGGGAGCACCTCAAGGCTGCAGAGAGCAGCCCGCAGATGCATGGGTGTTGGCTGAGCCTGGGAAATCACTCTCACACAGTCACAGGGCGTTCCGAGAAAGCCCAGCACAATACCCGCTGACCACCCAAGTCTAGAGTTCTCAAAGATGGGTTTGCTGATGGATGCAATGACATCTGGCACCTGACCCTACTGGGAGCTCCCGTAATGAGTCAACATTTAAAGCCACATAACATGATTCTTGTAAATGGTTATAGCATATGTCGTTTAAACGAGGTGCTAGCCTGTGAGCAGGCTAGGTCCGGGGAGATGGGAAGGGAGGGAGGGAAGAAGGGCCTTAAAACTCAGAAAGTCCCAGAGCGCATTGTCAAAATCACTGGCAAATTCCTCAAAAGTGATCGGTCACCAGGAAGACTTTCAGTAACCTAATTCTAGCAGAGTTGTCTTATCAGCTCAGCATGGGAAATTTTTTAGAGGAAAACTGAGTGAGTACTTGAAGGTACAGACGTCCGACCTACCTGGCCATTCTAACTCCTGAAAGTAGGACTGTGAGGGTACATACAGCTCACCACTCTGACTCCTGCTGCCCACATCGGTGACAAAGCAGGGTCATCCTGTGACTTCTTTCTAAAATATGCTTTGGGAGCTGGCCAAGGTGGTGGGAGCCTGCAGTCCCAGCTACTTGGGAGGCTGAGGTGGGAGGATCACAAGTTCGAGCCCAGCCTGGGCAAAACAGCAAGACCCCTATCTTCAAAAATTAAAATTAAAATTAAAAAATATATATATATGTTTTGGAGGTAAAATGCAACAGTGGGAATTCAATTCCCAATTTCCAAGGCCTTTGATTCCACCCTGTTATTATTGGTTATTCTTAAACCTAAAAATAGACACTAATATTCCCCAGGCCTTTTTCTGGCTGTTGCTAGTTTGGAAAAACAGGCTAGACCAGTGGTTCTCAACTGAGGGCTCTTTTGCCTCTTGAGGGGACTTCTGGTGATATCTAAGACATTTTAGATTGTCAAGGCTGTGGGGGGTGGGGGTGCTACTGGCATCCTACAATGCACAGGACAGCCCCAAATCTCAACTGTCCCGAGAGTGGGCAGCCCCGGGCCAGACCCTTCAACGTAAATGCTGGCTTCCTTATGGGTGCTGCCCCTAGTCTAACAAAACAGACTGAGGGGAAAACGCAGGGAATAGGGAGTAAGAAAGAGAGTCGGAAAGGGAGGAGAAAGAGGGGAGGAAGGGGAGGAGAGAACTGCAAAGACCGAGGAGGAGGGGCCCACATCATCTACTTTTGGCAATAAACGAACTGTGGAATCCCAGTCAATTTCATCATTGTCGAAATCATTTGAATTCCAGAGTTGCCTGGAGCCGTGACTCCAGGGCTCCTAGGGAGCTCCTCGCCTTGGAAAGGGGAGCGGCAGCCTGAACAGACAGAGGGAACCAGGCATTGCATTTGTCAGCAGCCCCTGCCACTAAAAAAGACCCCCGAGTGACGGACCCCTCCCTCCAGAGCCGGACCCGGCCACTAAGCAGGGCTGTCAGGGGCTGCCCTAGATTCCGCGGCTCAGCTGTGAGCCTTGCAACAGCGGCTGCAGGAGATGAAAACCCAAATATACTTCCTGAAGTCAGAGAGATAAAAATACAATTTCTGCTGTGTACACTTTGCTTTCACACTGCAGCAGTACTTGTGGGTCTGTGTGGTGGGGGCGGGGGGTGGGGTAGGATGACCATGCAAGCTTAAGTGATTTTTTTTTTAAACACGACCCAGAGAGATTACATAAAAAGTACAATTAAGGGACGCTCAGAATCCCGAGGCCTTCAAGAACGTGCTGCCTCCGGAATATTTTTAGAACAATCACTGGAGTGATTCTTCTTAGTTGTAGAAACACTCCAAATCAGAAAGTCAATTTTTCCTCTATTTGCAGAAGTGAGCTGGCTCCACTGGACGGAATGCGTGTGTTTTGCTTGGCGGCTGTTCATAATACTGTCTTGGCAGCGTTTCCTTGGAGCGCGCACGGTGAACCTGGCTCTCGCATACAGTAGCACTTTCATTTTAAGCGCCCCAGCCACGCTTCCCTAATAACAGCCTGGGAACTGCAAAACCCCTGTGAGCCCAGCCCTTTAAATGGGGAACAGAGCGGGGCTTTTGGGGGGGGCCCCACTTGCCACAATAGGGACTGTGAACTGGGGCTGGTGCTTTCAATCAAGAAACGTGGCTCTCGTTAAAAGGCGGAAAATAAAACAATGCCGGCACGTTCTGGGGACAGCAGCATGCTACCTTTCACCTCGCCCTGGCCACACACACAGGCCCGGCCCCAGCTAGCTGCTTCCACCCGCCTGCTGCCCCGACGGGCACCAGGTGTGTCCAGGCCCGCTGAAGTTTGGACGGGAAGGAACACGGCTCCTTCGGAATCCCTCTGCAGCCGTGGCCTGGAAAGATCTGATTCTGCTGCTCCCTAGCCTTGGCAGAACATGAATGAGCGGGCTCAACCCTGAGCTCCAGGCTCCTTCTCCACGAATGGGGATAACACCTGTACTGAGGGTGGGGGGAGGATGCCAGAGCCTGCCTCTGAAGAGCCATGCATCTGGTTGGCGCTCAATACACAAAGCTACTTAGTGGTAAGACTGTAAATGAGTGAATGAATGAATGAGTTAGTCAATGGGTGAATGAATGAGTGAAAGACAGCAGGACGGGGCTGGGAGGGACTAAAAGGGGACCACTCATGACCAAACCCCTCTCCATCATGGTCAGCAGACGCCGGCTGGCCCGCCCCGTCAGGGCACTGCCAGTCAAAAAGGGGACCTTCCAGGTACAACTTCCGCCCCTGCCCAGCATCAAGAAATGTAGTTATTTCGGCCTCTTAGAACTGGCGCATCACCACTGTCTCTGTTTCACACGTTCCTCTTTCTTTCTCTGTGTGTTGTTTACAAAGGTTTCATTATGTTTTCAACTAATCAGAAAGGCCCCGCTAATACACAATTAACATGTGATTATAAAAAAAATTAAAATAGCTTCCAGAAGAAGGAAATGTAATTAAGTAGAGAATGCTTTTCAATAAGTGCTTGCTTTAACCCATTGTCAGAACACAGTCTACGTCCGTCCACAATGCCTGGAACAGATGCCAAGGGCAGAATGTTAAAAGGAAGTACAAAAAAAAAAAGGGACATTATTTTCTGAGGGAATAATAGCCGTCAACTTGGCACAACGTGCCGGGGAACTCAGATTCCAGCTGCAGAGGGGTGACCTCCCCCCAGTCCTCTTACCGCTTTTTTCTGTAAAAATGTTTCCCTTCTTAAAAAACATAAAATAAAATAAATGATTAAACCCAAATCTAAGATAATACGTGCAACTATGTGAAGAAACAATCGTACACCATTAACCGAAGTTCTGGTCCAGACCGTGAAGAGGGCTTGAGATCACCACTTTTCAATCAAGTCTCTGATAATTCTGCTTCAAATCACTTTGGGTGAAATTTCAGAAGAGGTCTGTCTTTTAAAAACTCCAGATCTAAAACGGGTTTTTCAGACTCACATTCAAGAAGCAAGCTGACAAGTTGGAGGGAGTTTGTCGTTTTCCCCACAGCCACCCCACATCCACCCTCAGGCCAGTGCTTGTCAGCGCGAACGGGGCGCTGGAGGTTTGGATGGTTTCTGCCAACCGATACGGCCCCAAAGCAAGTGGCAAATTCGACGATTTCCAAGGAAATGGGAATTCTGTGAGAAATGTGTATGTCCCCGCACACGAGCATCAGGGTTTTCACAATTCTCCCAAACATGGTGGAGATGCAGCAAAATCAGGACGCTCAGGGCTGGTGGCAGGGCACCACCTGGGCACCTGTCCCACCTCCTCAGACCCTCAGCACAAGAAACACTGCTGTCCCCAGACTGTCCTCCAGCAGAGGTACCAGTCAGTGAACAGCCAAAGCCTTCCCTGGACTGCACTGGCTCAGAAAACACACCCAGGTGTGGCAGGATGGGCCTGCCAGGGAGCCTGGGCTCCCAGACAAACCTTCCACGCTGGTGGCAGGGCCAGAGAGAGGCCCAGCGGACACAGCCGGCACTCGGTCCTTACAGGCTTCTGCCCTCTGGGCCACCCAGAACCCCATCTGGTGTTGCTCCCTGCGGCAGAGCCAAGGACTCAGCGCTACAGGTTTCTATTCCAAACGACTCGGCACTTACTACCTGGTCAACTCCAGGCAAGGCGCTTAACTTGTCTGAATCTGTCAGTCCGTGAAACAGCCCCCAGAGGAAGCTATTCATAATATTCTCCCTGTTATTTAGGGAAGAAAAGTGAGATTCAAAGAGATTCTGTGGCTGGCCCTACAGCAAAGGTGCCAGGGCCCAGGCCTGGAGGACTGGTCCTAAGCACGGAGCAGATGGCCTTCCAAGGCGGCGGACAGGCCCACACGCAGCACCTGGGCAGCGGGACCGTGTTAAATGCTCATGGCAACCCCATCCCACGCAGTTCCTAAGCGAGGAGGCAGACGAGGCTCAGGAGTATGGCGCGTTTGCCCGAGGCAACCCAAGTGACCAAATAAAGAAGCCACTCCTCAAAGTGCACAGATGGGGAAACTGAGGCTTCCCGGTGCACAAAAAGGACTTCCCAAGGTCGCATTGCTCAAGGACAAGGCTGGGGCGGGAACTCGAGTCTTCGGACACCTCCTAGCACAGGTGGTCAGAGGACTGACAAGCACCTCAAGCCCAGATGTGCTCTCAGGACACGTCACAACTGCCGAGTGAGCCGAGCCTGGCTGCCTCAGCTGCTCTCCCGAGTCCCACTCGCCAAACCCACCACGAACACCAACATGGTGGTCACTGTGACCCTGGGATCCTCTGGAAGAAGGAAGTGAAGCTGCCAGTGGCTCCCCAGCATTCCCCAGCCCTCCTCTGTGGGGCTCCTCGCAGAGCCCCATTTCACAGATGAGATGAGAACACAGAGAAGACAGATGGCATCCTCACCCCACCCCACCCCACACCCCCACCACCAGGACACTTCCCTGGGCTCAGTACCCCCAAAACAATGGCCCAAGCACACTGAGTGCCTCAGCGTGTCTTCACTAACCCTATGAGGCTTGTCTACCTTGGATTCCAGATGGAGGATCCAAGCTCAGAGAGGTAAAGCAACCTGCCTGAGGCCACACAGCTCACAACCATCTAGGTCCTATAGCACAGGTGGCACTCAAAAAGGAATGTATATAAGTTTCCTTGAGATAGCATCCTGCTCCCCAGGAGGGCCGGCCTCCCCAGAGTGGGAGCCTCATCCTAGTCATCCCTGTGTCCCTTCACCACCCAGCACCATCTGACTCATAGTAGGTGCTCAACCAACACCTGCTGGGCCGCACTGAAGCAGCCCTCCTGCCCGCTGCCCAGAAGAGCTGTTAAAATTCTGCAGTCGGCACCCACCCCGCACGTCTGCACGGCGCAGCAAGAACTGACAATTCTTCCTAGATAAATATCTGGAAAGAAGTCGGGAAACAATTAAAACTAGAAGCTAATAAATGATGAAGAAGCCCATGAGCCAAGTGCTGGCCCACTTCCCAGTCTTCATTCATGCGTCAAAAAAACCCCAGGGTCTGAGGCTTCGAGAGGGCAGCTGGGCAGTAGGGCTGTCCGGCGTAGTATAAATGGGAATTAGATATGATCGAATGTACTCACTGCATTCCCAACAGCAGACACTACCTCCCAACGCCCCCCACCCCTGCCCGAATCTCCCCAGCCAAGCCCCCTTCTTGGGGAACACGTGACAGATGAGCTTGTAACCAGGCAACCAGGGGGAGGAAGGGTTCCAAAGTTCCTCCACACAAGCGGGGACAGAGGACAGCTTCACTGCGCTCACGGTGGCAACTGAGACACAGCGCCATGTTACCCTCTTCTGGACCCTAAAAAAATGAAGGATGGGGGGTGTACCAGCTGTTCCTCCAACGTGAAGACCGAAATGTCCTGGCATTCTCCCTGCACCCTCCTGAGCCAGGCCGGCCAGCCTGTTTTGCAGGGAGACAGCTCCATGTCCTAACAGTCGCGGTCAAAGCTGGTTACCAGCGGGCTTCCAACAAAAGGTCCCGGGCCGAGGCCTTTCCAGAACGGCTCATCCTCCCTGACATTCCTTGTCCGCAGCTGTCTTGACAAATGCTCCCAAGACTCCAGGGAACTGAAGCCTGGTCGACCTGGTCAGCGGCACTTGGGGGAAATGTTAGCCCTGCGTCCCCCTGGGAGAAGGGAACATGGTAAAGGGACCTCACGGTCCCTGCAAATAAAACAGAAGCTCTGTGTGCAGCGAGCGTGTGCACCCATCCACTCGACAACTCAACATGCTTTCCGAGGCCATAGGAGGCACCTCGAAAGCCGAGCTCTTTCATCTGAGCCCCTCAGAAGCCCGCTGTTCTCTCAGCCAAGGTGGCATCAGATGCCACCAGCTCGGTGGGCCTTGCAGTTACCGTGCTAATCCTGGTAATACTGGGGCCTGGGGCTGGAAGGAGGAAAGGGAGCATTTACCAAGAACCTACCATGTGCTGGGAACCTGACCCGAAAATTTCGCACACATAATCTCGGGAAATTTATTCTCCACCTGGGATGATACCTATTTTTCTCAACAAGTGAAGGAACTGAGGCCCAAGACCCAGAACCAAGGCCCATGCCCAATGCACATCTTTCCACCTCCCCAGCCTGCACCCTTCTCAGGCTCCACGATGGAGCCTTCTGCTAACAGTCATCTCGTTTCAGGGCACTGTCTAGAGATACAGCTGGTGGCAGCAGGTCAGAAGCAATGAGCAGAGGAGTGAGAAGAGGCCCCCAGGGCAGAAGGGCACATCTTTGGGGGCCCAGTGTGTGCCAGGCACTGCCCGGGGGCCTAAAGACACCACCCCCTCTTACCAGTCAGCGGAAGTCAGTATGCAAAGTAGGGTCCCACACTCTGAATTCAGGGCAGAGCTGTCATTTTATTTCTTTCTTTCCAATATCCATACTGCACTTAATAAAGAAAATGAGTGAAGTTGGAAAATTGAAAATTGGAAAGAGAGTAATTTTTTCACGAGGCAAGCCTCTCGTTCCTCTGGGTGTCAGAGGGTGGTAGGGGGCAGTCCAGGGAGGAAATGAAGACCTTGCTGCAGGGAGGGGGGATTATCCTCATATCTAATAAGGCTCTTCTGACAACACCAAGATACATACCCCACACTCGCTCCTCCTCGGTGCACGAACAGAATATGATTATTTCTAACGTCTCTATCTGAATGGAAATAACCGCAGCCAGAGACCGGGCGGACGGCTGGCGCACAGGCTCCAACTGGGGCCGTGTCAACTCAACAGCTGGGCACAGGGGGACCATCCTCACCAAGTGTCCCCTCTTCTGGACCATGTGCCCTCAGCCCCAGAAGAGGAGGGTCTGGGCCCCATGCAGAGCCCCGACTCCCAGTGTGGGGCCTCAAGCAGGGTATGGAAGTCACAGTAGGAAAAAGAAGATGCCTTCCAAACACACGGACGCTACGCCACGTCGGGAAGCTGCCCAACACCGCCGGGCTGACACAGTGTGCTCGCGAGCACCCCCTGTTACACCAAAGGGCTGAATGGTTTTCTGGGAAGCAGGAGGAGGAAGTCACGAAACCACAAGCTTGGCAGAGGCTGCCGATGCAGGGGGCCCAGCTAGACACTGCCCTTCCCAATAAGCAAAAGTCATTTTGACTTTTGAGATCAACATCACCTCGTTTGCTGATTTTCAAGGAACACGGTCTTCTTGTAGAAAACTTCACAGATACAGACAAGGATACTGAAGAAAACAGAACCCACCAAAGTAACTTCTGTCAATAAGTTGATGTCTCCTTTCCATCCCTTCCCTGTGGATTTAGACAGACAAGAACACACAGACGTCAAGCATTTGAGCTCTTACTGCATACAGTTTTGATGTGTGCTTTGCTCTCTTGACGTTTTCCCACATCACTAGAAATGCCTCAGCGTGATTATTTTTAATTGCTGTGTAATGTTCCTTCATATGGCTGGGACATAGTTCATTTCACCACTCTCCTCCTACTGGAATCTACTTGCTTCCAATTTTCCACTATTTTAAGGCCGCTGCAGGTGTACACACGTGATCCTCTGCATTCCCCTGGCTGGTCCAGGAAGCAGAATTCCAGGGCCAAAGGGTATGAGAGACCTTGCTACACACTTCCAGCTGCAGCCCAGCCCTCTGAACACTGCACCACTTAGCGCTCAGCCTGCCGGGGCTAACCCTAACAGCATGAGAATACCTGTTTGATGCCACCTTTGGTCATCACACCGAAAACAAACTTTCTGTTTAATCAACAATTTTGGAAACATCTTCCCCAGCTGGGGCTGGCAGGCTTTCGACGACTCAACCCTCCCGGGCTGACTCTGACAGCCGTCCCCCAGTGCACCCAGAGGCATGCCCAGCGCCAACGACACACCAGGGTGCCTCCCTCGGACGCCCCGGACACCAGCCCCCTCGCCACAGAACGATGCTCTGCATGGGGCCACGTGTCCACAAACAATCATTTTTTTAAAAAACAAACAGAAAGAGGGCGTAGCTGGTACTTTTGCCATACTTACCCACTTCCTGAAAATGTGAGATAATGAATAAAAATGTTCATTACTGAATTATTCACTTTTCCTCCCTGATTCACGTCCTGGTAATTACCGTGACCAGCCTAATAAAAACTGCTACAAACCGAAGGTCAACTGGCAGTTAGAAGTGTTCATTTTCATTTCAATGTATTCATCTCTGGCTCCTAATGGCCTCATTTTCTCCCATGCTCCTTAATAAATACCACTGAATTACAGGTTAAATAGCTAAATTAAATTATTGCAATTACAGCGTGCAGAGCCCTGAATCTGGGTTTACCTTTCCCAGTTCAATTAGAGGCAAAGTTTCGACAGCCGAGGAATTCTGATTGCTGTCAATATTCTCAATGGCTGAGCATCCACACAGACGCCCAGATATTGGAGAGAGGGTTCTTTCCCCCTTCTTGTTTCTGAGGGGCTGATTGGAGCGCTCTCGACTGAAACAAAATCACACAATCAAAAGTGGTTTTTGGAAAGCGACCACGAGGCATAATTGATTCTTTTCGACTGAAAGGGAGAAGACTTAGCAGGGTTCTGGCTAAATGCTCGGTGTGCGTGTGCGTGTGCGTGTGCGTGTGCGTACACAAAAGAAAAAAGCCCATCTTCCGAAGGGGAAAAGTACATTTCAATAAATACGGATCCTCTCTGTTTCCCGCCACCGGCCCACAATTATTTTACGGGTCCACATTAAAGAACTTCCTCATTATTTAAATATATTCCAACGCTTGTTGCTATTGCCTCGCCACAGGATTAATTATCCAACATCCCTTATAAGACAGAGTGTCTTAATAATACGTAGTGCCTGGGAAGGAAAAAAAACCTCGTCAGTTCTGTTTCCCCAAATCCCAAGGCACGAGCGTCTATTTCTTGTGAAAGAGCTCCCCCTGACTTCTCCATCCCTCGGCTTCTGAAGGCACCAAATTCCACTGCACACGGAACTCTGCTCTTTTTTTTAAACAATCTTGTGAATACAAAGCGCGGGGCACAGTGAAACCCCTGAGGCCCACCTGTGCTTCCAGGGTGCTTCGGGGTCCGAGGCAGGGAGCAGAGTCCACTGCCGGCACCAAAGCCCGGGCAGGGTCAGCCTCGAAGCGGGTGCCAGTTCTACCCATTGGGGCAGTGGCAGGGGACCCAGCTGAAACCCCATGTGCATCTCCGTTAACCCCACTCAGAAAGCCCACAGCTGAGCCAGCGCCAAGCACTAAAAGGCCAGCGGTACCCACAGCCAGAGACAGGGGACACGGCTGTGCCTGAGATCTCGAGGCAAGGGGTGTACAGCCATCCGGAAGCCCTCCCACACAACAGGCCTCCTCTGGGGGGCCCCAGGCATCCGTCCCCCAAAGAGGTGGGAAAAATCTCTGCCTGGGCCCAGGGAAGCAGTGAGGCACAGGAATCTGTTTTGGTCACGGCCAGAGCCCGGAACCCACTCCCCGCAAATGCCTGCTCCACAGCCTGGGTCACAGCCCTCCCCGCCAACAGTCACATGTCCCTGGCATGAGGCAGGAGGTTGGCACAGCTGATGCTGGGGCTAACCCTGGACGGAATCAGAACCAGCAAGTCCTGGAAAGAAGCTTCCAGAGAGAGGGAAGAGCCTGTGTGTGGCTCACCTCCAGGGCCTGGGGAGCAGCCCTCAGCCAGTATTTGCTGACCCAAAACGAATGTGCAGTGGCCTCCCAGTGGGCCATGGGCTGGCCAGGGGGAGTCTGGCCTCCCCGTCCTGTGTCCTCCCAGGCCAGACTGCTGGCATAAGGAAGTGGCACAGCCAGGGCCAGCGTGGTGGGAGAAGCCAGGGCCCTGCAGTAGGTCAGGGAGTGGACACACACCACCCCAACCCTCTAGGCCCCCAGCACTTTCCTAAGAGCAGGATCAAAGCCGCAGGCACCCAGTTCCCCAACGGAAGTGGCCAGTGGCCCGAGAAAATATTTCTACAGCGGAAAATGCAGCTCTAGCCAGGAATTTCTATCCCTGGAAGCAAAACCAAGGTTCATTGTAAAGAATGGCTGAGAAACAAATTGACCCTCAACTGCTTAAAGCTGATCAGTGGTTGAAAAGTTGTTACGCACAATTAACATTTAAAACACTATTTTAAGGGGGGGGGCACAAATGATGACAGGGCCATCCTCCGGGGCACTAGGAACGCTCTCATCTGGACCCCGATGTGAGCCTTGCAATGACCCACTGAGACAGGAATCATCCTCATCCTCATCGTCATCATCACCATCAACATCCTCAGCCCCAGGAGGTGCTTCCTCCCGCTTACAGATGAGGAGCCTATGGCTCAGAGAGGTGAAGGGACTTACTCAGGGTCACACAGCCGGAAGCCCCCACAACAAGGCTGCTCCCTGGCGCTGGCCCTGTGTTCATCTGGATCTGCTGCCAGCAGCCATCCCGGCCTCCTCTCTGCGCCCTGTCCTAGGCACCCTGACGTTGAGCCCTCGCTGGCTACTGCCAGGTCCCAGAAGAGCCTCTGCCCTCCCACCGGGGGCTGCAGCCTTTCCCTCTGCATTCCTGGTGCCCAGAACAGTCCTGGGCTTGAGGGCGCCCTCAAGCACACGCCCGGCAGGAATAAGCAGACGGCACCAGCCAGATACATGAGCCACCCCGTGGGCACCAGAGCCACTCGTTCTTCCTTCCGAAACCTTCATATAGAGTATATATCTTTTTAAAATTTTTTTCTTTTTTAATAGATCCACCCCGGGAGGAGGAGCAGACACTTCCCCCTCTCGCGCATCAATCACTGTGAAGGTGTTCGGTAGCAACTCGGTGACCGGCTGAAAATGTACCTTGGAGTAGAAGAGGACAGCGCAGCCTGGGCAGGACCATAACTAACAAAACAGCTGCCTCCTAAGCCACACGACAACTCCAGGGGCAGAGCTGAGGACTCATGGGGCCCGGAGGGCACAAGACGGCCGTCGGGCTCCGTCTGGCTCTCTCCCTGGCTGAGGCAGGAGAGGCCACCCCTCAGCCACCGGAGCCCAAGTGCAACAGCCCTCACCGCTGCAGGGTTCTCTGACCTCCTGGCCCAGCCTTGTCCAGCCTCACTTACCATGGAGGACAGAGAGGTGGCCTGGTGCCAGCGGAACAGGCCTGAGGTCTCACACAGTGCCACCCCTGCCGAGTGACCTGGAAGAGTCTCTTCCCCTCTCTGGCCTTGGCTCTCTGGTCAGGAAGGGAATCAGGCCAGACGGCTCTAATGCAAACCCCGCACCAAAACTCCAGGGCCTCACAGCCCAAGCGCCATGGGGAGGGGCGGCCAGTGAAAACCTGTTTCCTCAAAGAGCTGCACAGTGTCCTCTCAACCCCATCCTCCACGTTCAGTGCCCACACCCGCCATGGCACGCGGCCGGGACCTTCCACACGTTGTCTCACGTCCCATTCCTGGAAGAGAAACTGAGGCCCAGGGACAGGAAGGAGCTCTCCCCAGCCACAGAACAGGAGGGCAGCGGCCACTGCACTGCCCCAGCTGGCCCCGTTCTCATCCCAAGTGGCCTCAGTGACCAGACAGGCCTCGACGGCCACATGAGCAGGCAGCAAACAGAGGATCCCCACCTTTGCTCCTGCAAATCCTGCCACTGGGGTCAGGGAAGGGCACCCACAGCCCCAGGACAGAGCGATGCTTCTGCGATGAAAAGATCTCACTCGACCGACAGGACCGTCTAAGCAGCAGATGCTGACGTGCGCGTCCGAGATGAGCAGCGTGCTGAACGCTGAAGCCCTGGCTGTCATCTCTCAAAGGCAGTTCAAAGAGGTTAGCACAAGAAAAGGCGCACACGTTCCATCAGTGAGGATGAAAGGGAAAAGTGGGCTCTAATAGGTTCACTGGTTGAACAAGCACTTCCTAAGCACCTACTGTGTGCCAGGTCTCTGGGCATCCTGGGAAGGCCCCTGCCCACAAGAAGCTCATTCACTCATTCATTCATTCATTCACCCACTCATTCTTTGTTCTTTCATTGCACAAATGGGTCTACTAAGTGTGTCTTCTGTGCCAAGCTCTGTGCTGGACAGGGGAGGATGCAGTTAGGAAGGGAACCCCCCCCCAGCCCAGACGCTGACAGCTTCACTGCAGCCTGGCACAGAGGGGCCTTTCACACAGGTAGGGACAGAGAGCTGTGGAGGCCCAACCATCTCTGCCTCTCCGGGTCTCATCTCATCGCAGCACCCCCAGCCCCTCTGAGCCCCCACCTGTGAGCCAACAAGCATCACTAGGTCAGCAGCATCCAGGCGCCACCGCCCCTAGTCCTCCCAGGCCTTGCAGATGGGAGAAAGGCTTCCTCCTGGTGGTCTTTCAGCCACTGCCCCCAGCCGGCCTTCCAGGCTCTGCCCAGCACCCGAAGCGTGGGTGTCGTGGGACCCTGCTCAGTTGGAGCCTGGTCTTGGAACGGAAAAGGCTGTCTCGGGGAGCATGATGGGGGTGAGGGGTGCCAACCAGAGGGAACAGTCACTGGGCAGGTTGCTACAGACAGATCCATGCACAAGCTGCCTGGTGGGCCCTGGTGAACCCTGTGGACTGGCCATTCTGGGGGTCTGGAATAAAGGCGTCTCTCTCCCTGCACCTGGGCTTGGCGCAGAGAGGCTACAGCACCTGCGACCCCACCCTCCACCCCATACCTGAACACCTGAGCTCTCCACATCTGCAGTGGCCAAAGGCATTTCAGCACCCGACAGCTCAGGGGCGGGGGTAGGGAGGCAGACGGGGACCCAGACCCTTGCTCCCCCAGCCCCCGCATTTCACCCCAACATGCACAGGGAGGCAGGTGGGGGGACTCACACATAATACCTCTGTCATGCCCCACTGACATCCTGCCAACACCCAACAGGGGCCCCTCAGCTGCTCATCCCAGAGGCAGCCTCTGAGCACTTCCTAGGGACTGAGGCCAATGCTGGGCAGCTGGGGGCCTAACAAGGGTCTAGAACCTTCTCCCTCACTGGTAACTTTCCCTTTCCCCCACACCCAGGCAGAGTGGGAGCTCGAGCCCAAGTGGCAAAAGGGATGTCTCAGGCAAACCCAGCACCAGCATCTTAGTTCCACCCTTGGGTCCCTGAAGGTTGTCTCGCAGGGCGGCCCACATTCCTTGTTCAAAAGTGTTAGAGACCTAAAGAAACTCATGGACTTACCCACCACACAGCCACAGGGGCAAAGCAAAACACAGCTGTGTAACTTGGGGTCTAAATTCAGCCCACGTGGTGTGACAACACCAATATGACCCTCGGACTTGCTGCTCGTTCACCAGGGGGCACCTGGGACAGAACAGGTGGACCAGGTCCCAGATCACCTGTGGGCAGGTGTTCGGAGAATGCACCTCTGGTTAAATTACTTCTAAAGAAAAGATGAAATGATTGATACTTAATGGAAACAAGACTCTTTCACAGCGGTGGGAAGGGGGAACTAAAATAAAACAGCCCTTAAAGGAATGAAAGGACCCTCCTGGGCAGTCAAGAGAAAATTCGAGAGTCAGTGGTGACAATGCTTCCATCCTGGGCCATTTCTTCATGGTGATGTGGCCAGAAAGTCTGGCCCTGAAAATGAGCATCCGGGGACAACCCTAACCATGACGGCCCTGGCCAGCTGGGCCATGGAGAACTCACATCCACTCTGGGTGCCCCAACGTGTTTTATACAGTTTGAGAAAATTCGAGCACTCTCCCAAAGGCTGCCTCTCCCACCTCCACAATTACTGGTTAAATGCAGCCAACGACCAGGCATTGGCTACACTTGCATCCAAGGAGAGGAGAAAACTGATCCCGGGCACTTCCTGTGTGTCACCCCCTGCCCTGGGCGCTTCATGAACCTGTGACAGCCTGAGACGAGCTCCCTTTTCCAGAGGAGGAGAAAGTCGCTAAGACTTTGGCGGAACATTGGATGCCGTCCTCACACCCCTCCCTAGCCTTCGAGGAATGAGGTCAGAAATACGGTAAATAAACAAACTCAGAGTAAGTGGTAATGAGAAGAAGTCACAGAAGTTTCTATTCCCACACTAAGCCTCCAACAATTAAAAGAAAATACCAGCACACATATCTGTTCCTGGGGGCAGTCTGGGTCCTAACCAACACGGAGCAGGTTCCAGGGACGGAGGCAGAGGGAGGTCCTGGGATGCAGAACAAGAGGGCCAGACCCTCCGCTTCATGTTTTGTCCCAGCTTCTATCAGGGGCAGTCTGAGAAGGTGTCTGCATGTTTCGTGTGATAGCGTCAGAGTCACCTGTCAGTGTGATACTCACCACTCTTATCTTGGGGCCGCACACTACGGGCCAGGGGCTGGCTTGCCTGTTTCTGTAAACGAGGCTTTATTGGAAGAGCAGCCACACTTGTTCATTACCTGTCCACGGATGCTCTTGCACGACAATGCCAGAGTTGAGGGCAGGAGCTCCCTGTTATCTGTGGTTTCACTTTCTGGGGTTTCAGTTAACCAAGGTTAACTGTGGTCTGAAAACATCATGTGGAAAATTCCAGAAATAAACAAGTCATCAGTTTTAAACTGCACGCCATTCTGGGTAGCATGATGAAATCTCATGCCGGCCCACTCCGTTCCACCCGGGACGTGAATCATCCGTTGTCCAGCATGTCCACGCTGCAGACACCACCTATCCGTTAGTCACTCGGAAGCCCTCTCAGTGACCGGATCAACTGTGGCGCTGTCACAGTGCTGGTGTCCCAGTAACCCTTCATTGACCTAATAATGGCTCCAAAACACAGGAGCAGTGATGCCGGCATATTATTATAATTGCTGTATGTTATTATTGGTTACTGTTGTTATCTCTTACTGTGCCTAATTTATAAATTAAACTTTATCATAGGTATGTCTGTACTGCCTAGGAAAAAACAGTCTATACAGGGTTTGATACTATCTGCATCCACTGGCGGTCTTGGAATGTATCCCTCAAGCATAGGGTGGACTCTTACAGTTGCAACACAGACCATTTGGTCCACAGAGCCTGAAGTACTTTACCATCTGGCCCCTCATCATAGATAAAGGCCCTGCCTTACCTAAACATCCACGGGATGGAGCTTCCCGGGCTTACAGTCAATCCAAAACTCTTTCTATCCTCAACTATTACTCTTTATTTCATAAATTAACCAGAATTCACAAGGTGTCCCTTTTTGCCGAGGCTGCCAGGAAGCTCAGAGGTAAATTCAATGCTCTGCTGCAGTGGTTACTGGAACAGCCGTTCCCACCCCCTGTTTGTATGCCTCCCACTCTTTCACCATCATTTAAATGCCTCTGTTCCTGGTTTACTTCAAATTCCTTTTGTGATGAAAGCAGCTACGGTACAAATACTAAAGAAAGAGAAAAAGAGCACAAGGACCGACAGCTGCCCCAGCTCAGGGGTCCCTCTGCACTGTGATAAGCCTTTGCAGACCCCACTCTCAGGATTCACCTGGCCAAGGGCCCCTCGTCCCTTCCTTTCCTTGGGACTAGGAATTCCTGCATGAGGCTGGGGGGCTTTCAGGGCTCACTCCAGTCACTTCCAGTGCCCTTCCTGCTCTGGTGGGCAAAGGGGCTCCAAAAACACCCCCATTCACAGACCCTCACTGACCCCTCCTGGGCACCAAGGTCTGCCCTGGGTGCTGGGACCCTGAAACAGACGCACAAGGCACCATCCATGCCCTGGAGGCCCGTGTTGCACACGGGAGGATAAACGTGGCCAGCTGGCCCAGGGGCGTGTGCAAGTGCTTCCCAGGGCAGACTCTCCCACAGAGAACACAGAGCTCCCGTGGCTGCCCGGGGAGGCCGGGGCTTGCTGGGGTTGTGGCACAGCCTGTCCCACAGCTCCACCTAGGAAGGGGCCCCCACCAGCTGTGGCCATGAGTGAGTTACAGAGACCCCCCGAGTCTCAGACTCCTCACGCCCACAGGGCAGCATTACCAGGAAGGCCTGGGACAGCAGGTGCACGCGCCCGGCACAGACTGAGCGCTTTACACACAGAGGCTGCCCAGGCGGCCTGGTTGGGGCAGCACTGGGAGATGAGTCCAGAAGGTCCCAGAGGCTGTGAATGCCACAATGAGTCTACTTTCCCACGGGGGTACCTGGGAGCCCAGATATTTAAAGCAAGAGGCAATGGACCCAGGGCCGCCTCATCCTCAGCAGCACAGTTTGAACTGAGACTCGCTCAGGCCTGGCATCCCTCCCCCGGAGCCGGCGTGGTCAGCCAGACCACCCACAGGGCCCTCGGACTTCACCGAGCCTCCACGCCAGGTGCGGACAAGGAGCCTTCCTCCGCAGAGGCCAGCATCTCGGGGGCTGCAATCCTCGCTAATCGCCGCGTTATTTACTTGCAGTTTATTAGGCAGTTGCTGCCACTGGCTGTTGGCAGGCGCTAATATTTACACCCAGCTTTCTCGAGGTCTCCTGAAGCGCTCAAGTAATAAAAGGGCCATTCCTTCTAGCTGCAGACGGAGAAGCTAACCGAAGCAAGACCAAGCGCAGGGGTGCGTTTAACAAGACGAAAGGGGGTTTTCAGGCTCCCTTTGGCTTAGGACTTTATGATGCTGGTTAATATCGCCGCCACCACCCTGTCCAGGGAGGCTGGGGGCAGGGGCCCTTCCCAGAATCCAGCCTGGCCCTTGTTTGATTCCATCCTGACTCAAGACAACAATCAAGTCAGCGCACAGGGGTGTCTGCTGCAAAAGTCAGTTTGGTTATCCACTCGCCCACCCAGCAGCCACTGCCAGGCCCCTCCAGCAGGCCGGGCACGATGCTGGTATCAGGAACACAGAGGTCACGAGACACGGTCCCTGCCCTCAGCCAAAGTCAGGGCTAGGGGGGACACTAGAACAGCCACATACGCTGCAGCCAGGTCAAGACCAACATGGACATGGGCACCTCGAACCCCAACAGGAGGGAGCGGGGGAGTGAATCCACGAGAGCGCCAGGCCACGGCCCAGGGAGGCAGAGCACGGCCACGGCAGATGAGGCTCCGGTTGGCTACCCAGGGGGGAAGCACTGCACTGCAACACGTGTCTAGAGAGAAGGGCTGGAGTCCGAGCCCTGCTCACAGCCTTCCCTCCACCACTTCAGAGCCTTGAGGTCCCTTCTGAGCCTCAGTTTCCTCGTCTGTGAGATGGGAGTGGCCCTCCCGCCTCTGAGAGCCATGGCGGGACAAAGGAGGTAGGGGGAGAACCTGTCTCTCAGCTCATATTCCTACTGGACCCCAAAACTCCACCCCTTGTTTATCAAAACACACGGCCTCCAATGACATCACTGAGGAACTCCTGGGTGCGCGGAGAGCAGGGCACGGCCCTGGGGCGGATCCCGTGGAGACCACGGAAGCCATGTGATGGAACAAGGTCAGTGCGAGGGCCGGCCCAGCCCAGAGCCGTGAGCAACAACAGAGCTGCAGGTGACACCTGGGACAACCAGGGAATGAAACCACGCGCAGAGAAGAATCTCAACAAGGTGCCAAAGAGGATGCAGGTCCCAGCCCCTGGGGAGACCCTCAGCCCCGGGCTGGGCCAGGGGCGCTGCTCCAAGCAGCCAAGAGACACCTGGGAGTGTGAGGCTGGGGGCAGAACCCCAGACAGCATAGCCTGGATGAAAGCTGAGCACCCTGGGTGGACTGGCTAGGCCAACTGTCCCCTCTGTCTCTTTCCAAGTGTGTGACCTGAGACCAAAGCCTTGCCTTCTCTGCGCCTTGGCTGCGAAGGTGTGAGACTGCAGTGAGCCCAAGGCGGCCAGGCTGAGCCCGGCACACACCAGCACTCAGTAGGGCAGACATTATCTCTGCAGCTGCAGCACCTAAGCTGAGGCCTCTGGCTAAATCCCCACAGTGGTCCAATTACCAGGAAGGACCCCAAGTCCCCAGGGGCTTTCCTCAAGGGCTGAGGAAGTGTCCCCTCCTACCATTTCCCCAGAGGAAAGTCAAGCCAGGACAGAAATGAAATTTCAACTCCAGGGCCAGCATGATTGATTAGCAGTGGCTGCCCTGCCTATCAGCTTGAAGCATCCAGGCCAAGCCCAGGGGAAAGAGGTGCTGGGATCGACAAGTGATGTCTGTCCTGGTGAAGGAGGGAGCAACTGAGGCGCACGTGCTATGCACCCGCCCGACCCTAATGCATCTCTGGGCAACAGCATCCTATTGCTTCCAGGAGAAACAAACAAAAACAGACAGAACAAAGATTGTAGAAAACGGGAAGGTAGGGAGAGCTGGTGCAAAGGATGGCTGAAACCGGGGAAGAGCGTTGCCTAGAATTTCCCTAAATCCCTGGGCTTCATCAGCCAACAGTAAACACAAGGCCACAGGTTTTCCAGTCCATTCTGCCTGCAGAAGTGTTTACCGAGAAGGTTTTCTCCAGGGAGAAGTCACTGAGAATAGGTCTCTCCTCAGCTACCCTCCTCCCTCACTCCAGCCCCTTTGTTCTGGAACAGGCTTCCGGAGGAGCCCGAGTAACTCACAACAGAGGTTCGGGTGCACGGAGAGGCTTTTCCCTGCCCAGGTATGGAGGGCCACCCGTGGAAAGAGAAAGACACAGCCCAATAAAATCAGAATGCTGGCGTGGAGCAGGGGCTCCCAGTGGCCCAGGTGGACAGGCTGTGGCTTCACACTGGGGGACAGGGTGTCCTTGACACCAGAACCCAGCAAGCTCTGCAGCCCCACAGGGTAGCTCACACTGGGCTAACGGGGGCAACTCAGACGCTCCTGAGTCGGGACCCTCTGCACCTAGAATGTGCCAGGGACCCCAAGTGGGGGAGCCCAGCTGTCATCACCACCCCTTCGCTTAGCTGCATACAAAGCCGCAGACCCCTGCTCTACCTACAGCCGCAATCATCCTAACAATATTACAGGAGCAGTAAGAGCCCGGCCTGCTGAGACCTACCCAGTGCGGACCCTGTACTGAGTGTTACACACGCTCATACCTAGGTGATACCAGCATCTCCTTTCAGCAAGCGAGGAAACTGAGGCCGGAAGGTGGAAGTGAAGGGCTGCGGTTGCCCAGTCAAGAAGGGGCAGAGCCACATCAGGCCTGGGGGAGCCCCCGTCAGGCTCTCTGGCTCGGAAAGAGCCGGGAGAGTGGCAGGGCTTCGGCCCCCACCCAAGCCTGTGAGTGCCCAGGAGAGTAGGGGCAGGTCCCCACAGGAGCAGCTGGACCTCCGCGGGGTAGGGCCGAGTCAGGCACGCGGGCGTGGGCCTGCCCTGGCGCCTCCTGGCCTGTACCTTCCTCCTCTCTGCCCCCTCCTCAAAGATCACAGAGCAGCCGGCCACAGAGCACGGCCTCGGGGGAGGGTGGGATCGACGTGTGCACACACACACAGGTGCGCACACAGGTAAAAGTGCACACGCGTGCACACACACTTCCTTCTGGCCACTCTCGTCCATCGTCCTGACCGCCCAGGCTCCACCTGACCTCTCTAATGTAAACACACGGCTCTGACCTGCTGGCCCATTTCCCACCCGAGGGTCACATCAGACTCTTCCTCGCCCTCCAAAGTGCCCCACTGCTGGTTCCTCCGTTATAAACCTTTGTTTATTTTACAGAAAATTTAATAAGTAAACAAACTCTGCTTCTCCACCCTGTGTTTCTCATCATCTGCATGGACTTTTTCTTCTTACTCATAAACAGAGAAAATTTCAACTTAATACAAGTAAATGAACTTGAACCCCTGCCATCCCCACGCCCCCCACCCACCCACATCCTCACAGAGAAGTTGCGGTTCCAAACTCAGAAACCACACTTTGCATCAGATCCAAACCCACAAGCCTTCTCCACTCCTCATCCTCCCTGCATGTCATCTGTCTTTCCAAGAGGTGCCACCAACCCAAGGGACGGCTCCTCCTACCAAGGATTCACCTGAGCGGTGGGTGGCCAGAGCAACTTGCTGAATAAGAAAGCAAAAGCAAAATGGATCCCCCCAAAATTTCCAAAATCCAGTGGTACACCCAAAGCCAGAGATGGAATTCCAGGTTGGTCTGACAGCTGCATTTTATAGAATTCAAGTCCCATATTGCTCAAATGTGCAAACTTGCAGTTTCCCCTGTGCCTGAGCAGGCAGCCAACACTTCGGGAAACTGAGGCTCCTGACCGCGCCTGCCCTGGGTCTCTGGCCACACTGGGCTTCTGCCTAGTTAGCTTCTTTTTGCTTGGGCTCAGCAAGTGCTCCTAGACAGCCTGCCGGGGGCCAGACCAGCATCCAGGCATAGGGGAACAAATAGGACCCAAGCTAGCTCACAGCCTGGTCTCCCAGGGCAGGCAGGGACACAGGAGGGTGGACTCACAACTGCCATGGGCCCCGGGCTAGGTGTCACCATGGGAAGTGCAGGGACTCACAGGGGAGGGCAGAGGTGACACCCTCCACCCCTCACGCCCAAGAGCTGAGCTGGAACCAAAGCTCAGCTTACCTGTGAGAGCCCACGAGAGAGGCCACGGAGACTGCACAGCCAGGTAGCTGGTCACAGGGCCAAGCTCGCCAACCCCCGTGACCTGCCGGCTCCTCTTCCCCAAAGCAGGATGTGCGGCCTGCAGACAGGAAGACTCTGGGTCTGCCCCCAGGCCCCAGGGACACCTCCCTGCCTTGGTCCCTTTCCTGGTCCCTGGAAGCTTCAGGGAGAATACAGTAACATCAAATCTACAGACCAGGCTCACTGGGGGAACAAACCGAGCCTGTCCCCAGACTCCCCTGAGCAGGGCACCCACTGGGGAGAGGGGCCCCCAGATTCTGTGCCGGAGCCAAGTGAGGACGGGGGACCACTCCCATCTGCTCAGAGTTCACATGATCGGACGGACACGGAACCTTCTCAACTGGACATGGAGCATTTGCCGCAGTTAGATCCCCAAGGCCGCACAGAGGGATTCCAGAGAGCCCAGGGACGAAGGAGGCCCCGCAGCGCTGGACAGAAAGGCTCGGCCGGCCTGGACGTGCCGACACACAGGGACGCGGGCGCCAAGCACACGCCCTCTCAGGTGCTGCTCGCACGGCCCCAGCTGAGGGCTGCCACACAAAATGCCCTGTGGATTATTCAGCAAGGAGGTATAATTGAAAGGATTAACATGAATGCGATGTTTCCCTTCCAAAAATTCGAGGAACGCCAAAACGACTCTCATCTGGGCTGGTATGACTCATGTTTTTAATAGAAGAACTTAATTTTCACTTCTGAGGAATTTGGGCTCAGGGAAACATTGTCTAAGAAACACTCATTTTCCTCCACGGTCAACAGTAAGTGCTACCACCCAAAAGTAAAGATAAAGCCCCCCCCCAGCCTGTCCCTTGTCTCCCAGACTCCTCCGTGAGCCACAGGGTGTGTCCTCCACGGGCTTAGACACAGCGTGCGCTTCTAAGCAAAAGTGTGGCGTCCAACCTCAGCCAGAGGTGTCCAGCTCATCGTGGTAGCCTGGGGCACGTCGGGGCCCCTCTCTAGGACACTGCTGAGATGGCAATGAGGCACAGAGGCACCCGGCAGGGGACCCCGAGGGGCCGTCCAGCATGAGAGGCACAAGGGCACAGATGGGGCAGGCACCTTTCTCCTGACACCAGAAGGCTCTGGCTACCTGCTGGAGAGGGACAACTCGGCATCCCCACCTTCTGGCATCCCTCCTCCCAGCAGGGCTGAGCCCCAGGACACAGACTCCTCCCTCTCCCTAAGACAGGACCTCAGACCCCGCAGAGAGCAGATGGAACCAGAACTCAGGAGTCGGAACAACCTGTGGCCACTTATCAGCTTCCTAATTAGTGGAGATGGCACTGCCCACCTCCCGGACGAACAGTGCAGAAGCTCCCCTTCCCTCTTGGTGCAGTCAGTGCCCCAGTCCACACCCTGCCTGTCCCCAGCCTGAGTCCCCACAGAGACCCCGCCTCCCAGGGACTTCCCAGCCCACCGCCATCACTCTGGATTCCAATGAGCGGCAACTTTTACATAAAAACTGAACCCAAAATGAGCATCTGGGATGCAGACTTCTTGCAAGCATCAGGACCTGGCAAGACACTATTTTCTACCTCTTTACCTTCCCAGTAATAGCTTCTTATTAACACGGGCCCCAGCAGGTCCCCAGTGCCTCTGTGCTTCTAGAGGCGGGACAAGGCAGCCAAGAAGGTGAGTGCTGCCTCGAGGCTGTGGCCCCAGGTACTCCCATCACGCACCTGTAGAACTCCACACACGAGTTTCCCATCAAACATGTAGGGATGGAGGATGCTCCGACACCACCGTTCCCCCCGACAGCACTGTCACCTGGACAGCTGCAGTGGCATGTCCCTTCTGAGCACGGCTGACCATTCACCAAGGCCTCTGTGGGAACCCTCCGTGCCCAGAATTGGCCCCCACGACCTCCAGCTCCCACCGTGCAATTAAGAACAAATATCCAAATTCCTCCTCCCCAACCCTTCCCCACCCCTGCTCCGGCCAAGGGAGAGGCATTAATTTATAAGTTGTAGATAATGTCACCCACCATTCATCCAAATGTGTCACTAACATCCCATTAGACTGTAATTATTTTTTAATTAAAACTAAGAAAACTGGCATGCCTGAGCCGACTTTATGCATCTGTTATGGGTTAAAATAGCTTTTAAAAAATGTTTCGGAGACCGCAGTCTATTGTGGCCGCGGCCTCTGCCAAAGAAAACGCAAGCTTGCTTATTTTCTCCATGGGGCGCAACAGTGCCTATGTGTGCCGGCACAGAATCGGCTGGCCGTGAAAAGAATTCTAAATAAAACACAAACATGGAATTTGGCAACGCCACAGAAGCAAGCTTAAGACTAATTCCAGCATGCGGACGGCTCTCACATAGTAAGTCTGGCTCCAGCATAAATGAAACCAGGCACTGTAAAATACCGAGGCCGCGGAGCTTCCACTTAAAGGGACAGCACGCCGATTCCAGGTAGAAAAGCTTATTAAGCCAACTCGTGCTGGCTCCATAAATCCACAGGTTATTAGCTGTTTGCTTTCGGCCAATCCCGTCTTCAAGAGATGTATATTAAGGAAGAGAGGAGGAGAGAGAACAACAAATGAAAACCATTACTTTGCACTTGACTTTTAGAGCAGTGGTTCTGGAAATACTGTGCTCATTACCTCAATTAGAGGAGAAAGACTATCTGGGACCTTAAATATACACAAACTCAGACCGGAGGAGCAGGGGCGAGGGGGGCGGGAGATGGAAGGCAGGAGCTCTGCGGAAGGACGAACACAGCCCCGACAGCAGAGGGAGGACGCGGTGACAGAGGGAAAGACACGTGGATGCTGGGAATACCGCCACCCGGGAAACGGCAACGATAATGATTGGGGTGGTAATAATTACAGTTATAACAACAATGAAAATACAACAGTAGTGCCTGCCATACCTGCTGCTATTCACCACCTTTCACAGACCGGCCGCAGCCGAGGGCAGTGGGATGTAACAGGAGGAGGTTCTAGCGCACAATAAAGCAGTTAAGATTCTGAACTGAGACTGCCTCAGTTTCCCCATCTGTAAGATGGGGATGAGAAGAGCGCCTTCCTCACTGAATTGGGGTGAGGGATGTTGAAGATGAACACTTAGCAAAGTGCACCATCATTACCGCTAACAGTAGTGAAATGGGACTGTTCCCACTTTGCAGACAAGGACACCGGTGCTCATAAAGGCCAGGTCACCCGACCAAGGTCAAAGAGCTTGTCAACATCGGAGTCGGGTTGGAACCCGGCTGGCCGCCTCCAAAGCCCTTGTTCTCCCTGCACAGGCTCCTGTGTGGGTCACACACAGGACTGGCCACACGTTCCAGGACTATGACTTGTGGGTTCCCTCTGAGGCTGGGGGGAAGGGGGCTCAGTCTCCCCCAGAAGGTATTGAGAAGGTGAATCCCTCTCCAGGGAGAGAGTCCGAGGTCGCAGCAGGCCGCGGTGCTGGAACAGGATGGGCACACACCATAACCCGGCAAGAATGACAAAGTTCAGGGAGGAAAAGTAATCCAAAGTGCCTCCGCCATAAACACCCAGCATCGGGCAGCAGTGGAGGGAACTGTTCTGTGCTGACGCTGACGGTTCCCCAACACCACACACATGTGAACATGCATACACATACATACACACTCACGTGAACACACACAAACACCAGCATGCATGCACACACACACACACAAATGCATACACACAAAAAAACACATATACACTCACACACCTACACACACACACACACACACACACACACACACGGCCTTTCACTACGGGGTCCATGCCAGGCCCAAGGACGCTGGCAGAGGCAATGGGAAAACCAGGGAGAAAATGACATGAGGCAATGTTTGGCTCCAAATTAAAAAGCCATGGAATGTTTTCCCTCGTGTCCTGGTTATTTCTTGCAGGTCTGCTCAGACCCGGTCAGGTCCGCCTCACCCAGAGGGACCCCCACGCCCCTGCCGCCACCCCCTGGCCTCTAAGCTGAACCAGCTGCCGTTCCCTTCTCTTGACCCTACCAGCTACCTAAGCAGGTGTGGCCAGGACCTCTCAGGCCACCGACACCCATGGGGGCCACAGTTAGGCCACTCGTGGACTATCCTCTCATCCAATACATGCTCAGCAAAATGGGGCTCAGAACTAAGCTCCGTAACCTCTGACCCCACCACCTGGCACCCCCTCTGCAGGCCTCTGGTGGGCTCTGACTCGATGACATCATCACACTCCAGTGGGCTTTGAGCTGCTCTTCCTGAAAAGATGCACAATGTCTTAGAAGATGCAGACTAAAAATACTCCTGGCTTCTCAGAGCCAGTTTACAAAAATAATTATATTTTCTTTTTAAAAAAATGGATTATAGGCAAGTGTGTGTCCAGCTATTTTTAGCTCCTATTCAACTCGGTTAATTTTTTTCTCATAATAATCATGGCAGACTCTTTTCAAAAACCCTCCCCCTCTCTTGTTAACAACTGCATTCTGACTTGGCATGGGGGCAGCATTGGGGGGCCGCATGTGACCACACAACCCTCCACAAACCGCGGAGGTTTGAGTGGTGGCCAAAGGTGCCAGGCATTCAGGGATCACCACGTTCCTCGGGGAAAGGAAACATGTGCCCATCTTGTCAGAAACCAGCTCCAGGTTCAACACAGGAGGCAAGTGGGCAACGCCCACAAGTGCCTGAACCTGTCCCTGACCTCAGGAGCTCATGGAGGAGACCAAACTGGGGCTCCTGCCCTGGACGGGCTAAAAGCCAGCAGGGGCGTGCAGAGAGGTTTGAACGGTGGCCTCTGAGATGGTATGTCCAAAACCAAATCCCTAGACATGTAAATGTGATCTCATTTGGGAAAAGGGTCATTGCAGATGTAATTACGGTGCTTGATGAGATCATTCTGGATTATCCGGGCAGGTCCTAAATCCAGTGACAATTGTCTCTTTAAATATTAATTGTCCAACACAGGAGAAGGCAGACTCAGGGGGGAGGCCACGTGACCACAGAGGCAGGGATGTGAGTGATGCCGCCACGAGCCAAGGAACACCCGGAGCCACCGGAAGCTGGAAGAGGCAAGGAAGGATTGTCCACCAGAGCATCCAGTGGGACTACAGCCCTGCCCACACCTTGACTTTGGACTCGTGGCCTCCTAAACTGTGAGAGAATAGAGAGTAAACTTCTGTTGTCTTAAGCCACCCAGTTTGTTGTCATTTGCTATAGCAGCCCTGGGACACCAACATGGAGCAACAGAGAGGAATCACAGCCCCAAATAACCCTCACGACAGCCTGCAGATTTCTATCCCCCATCTAAAAAGGACCCCCCAGTCCCTCCCAGCCCAGCCAAGGGCGCAAGGCCAGCGAGATGGCTCCCATGATGCAGGGAGACCCCAAGAGGCTCAGAGAGGGTTGAGGTCCAGCCCAGCACACCCCACAAGCTCTACCTTGCTCCTCGGTGTTCTGATTCTAAATACAGGGCTCTCTCTTTCTGCTAAACTGCACTCAAATCCACGCCCTGAGGACAAGCAGAAAGGACAGTGAAAATTGTCCATTGGCAGAATTTTCTTCCCCAGACTCTTAAGGTAGCTAAATCTTTAGCTGATTGTTAAAAACCAGCCATCCTGGGAGACAAGGGTGTCATGGGGAAGCATTTACAAGAGAACTGGGGTTCAAGACCCTCAAATGAAACATAACGAAGGTGGTAGCCCAGGACAGTGGCTACAGATACCACACCTGGACCAGGTGAAGCTGGGTCCAAATTCACCCTCTCAGGCTTATTAACTGCATTACTTGGGCCAGTTGTAGTTGTAAGGAACCTGAGATGCAGATTCCTTAGTTATAAAATCCAATCAAAAAAAAAAGAGGAAAAAAAATCCAACAGTCAGGTGAGGATGTAGAGAAAATTAGGACCCTTGTGCACCCACCACTGGTGGGAATTTAAAATGGTGCTGCCACTCGGGGAAACAGTTTGGCAATTCCTCAAAAAAGTAAACATAGACTTACTCTTTGATCCAGCAATCCCCCTTTCTGGGTATATATACAAACGAACCGAAAACAAGGACTCAGACAGGTACTTGCACACCCATGCTCTTAGCTACATTATTCCCAACAGGCAAACACGGTGGAAGCGGCTCAGATGTCCGTGAGCAGATGAATGGATAAGCAGAACATGGTACGCGGGTACCACGGAACAGTATTCAGCCTTGAGAGGAGGGAAATCCCAGCACATGCTACGGCATGGGTGAACCCTGAGGACACTATATTAAGAGAAATAAGCCAGACACAAAAGGACAAACACTGTATGATTCCACTTACACAAGGTACTAGAATAATCAAATTCAAAGAGACATAAAGCACAATGGAGGTTACAGGGCTGGGGAGGGGAAAAGGGGAGTTAGTGTTTAATGGGGACAGAGCTCTGCTTGGGGTGATGGATGATGGTGATGGTTGCACCACAACTGCAATGTACTTAACGCCACTGAACTGTACACTGAAAAACGGTTAAAATGGTAAATCGTATGTATATTTCACTACATAAAAGAAAAACCTCCCGATCATACCTTTGTGCTGTTCTGAGAACCAGTGGAGCTGATGCGCAGAAGCCCACAGCACAGCACACAGTGGGCCCTCAGTCAGTGCTTCCTGCTACAGTTAAACCAGGAAGAAATGAGCCGGCTAATAAAACACAGGGAAATTCAAAGCGCAAGAACTGGAGTCCAAAGAACTGGTTAGAGACCACGCGAGAGCCAACGCACGCACCCAGAGGGCCTTGCCGCACCCCTCCGCCATTCCTCACCTCTTACTAACAAAGGCAATAAGGAAAAATGTCCGGTTTTATGAAAAGATTCCAACTGCCCCTGTTCGGGCAGGTAGTGACCGTTTCTGCATTAACCTCCTTGGAGATGTCCCCAGCCCTCTGCTCCTTTCTCAGGAACCATAAAATCCAGGTGTTCTTATTACCCAGGGCCCCACCGGCCCTGCAGCAGCCCCGTGACTCAGGAGCTCCATCCTCTCCCTCGTGCGCCCCTGCTCACACCTGCCGGGTTGAAGGCTGGCGCAAGGGGCGGCCAGGCAGCCGGACTCGAGAGGAGCAGGCTGCCAAGCGCCGGCGAGGACACACTCGGGAGGCCTGGGTTCAAATCCTGCCTGCGCAATCCGCCAGACACGCAATTTCAAGCAAGTCACCTCTCACCTGTGAACTACGGGAGGGGTCACCCTCCTAACACAGGAGCTGCAGGAGCAGCCTGAATTCAGAGCTGGGATGGCCCCCGCAAAGGAGCCTGAGGCATAGTGCTGGGCCGCGGAACCCCACGCAGAGGGACCCCTGCCCCGTGCTTTCTGGGGTATGCTGGCCAACCCTGACAGTGTTTGGATAAACTATTTCATGGCTTAGACTACCTGATCTGATTGAGAAACATGTACCGTACGCAGCCCCTGCACCCCCACCCCGCCCTCAGGGTTGAAAAGTCAAGTACATTGTGTTCCCCCCACCAAAAACACAACAAAGAACACCTCAAGCTTTCTTAAGAAAAATGAAAGTTGGTTTCTCCAGAGAGAAGAGAAACTGATTCTACAACACCGTGTGCAAAAGCGAGGAGGACTGTCATCCGAGAACATGACCAATAGCATTCTCTGTCCCCTCTTCCCTCTCCCACAGGTGTGGACACCACCTTTTCCAGGTCTCCACTGTCCCCCAGCATTTTCTGGGCACCTCCTGGGGCCAGGCACCTCCTGGGTGCTGAGCACACAGGGACGGGCCTAGAAACCCACCTGGTGATGGCTGGAAGGGGCTCGATGCCAGGCCCCAACGCCCAGCCAGACCCCCCGAAACCCAAGCTGAGGGCGATTTGATGAGAAAATCTTGTTCATGCTCCCACTCTCTTCTTCAAGGTCAAAACTTCCTTCTGGTGGTCTGAGGAGCAGTCACTCTGTGTCCCCGTAAGTCGAGCCAGGCCCCTCCCTGAAGATACCCACCTCCACACCTGTCACTGACCCATGGGGGACTGGACCCTGGGCCTCAGCTTCCCTGGCAGTAAACCCCCCAGTCAATCTCCCAGGACCCTCCCAACTCTCATAAGCTCAGTTCGTTTGTTAATTTACTTTTTTAAATAGAGAAAGGCACCACGGGGCACGCATTTCACATCCACCATGCAAGAGGGCCTTTCATGGGACACCTCTACCCTCTGTGGGTTCCTCTAGGGCAAGGACCCCTGTCACACTTGTTTCTGGATCCCTCGGGTCTGGCACAAGCATGACCAGTGGAGGAAGGAAGATCTTGGGGACCCTCCCACGGACAATGTCCGAGTTTGATCTGGTGTCCCATCGGCGACTCCAGCTCTGTTGTCCACATCCAAACAGCCACTGCAGCCAACAGGGAGCTGGAGGGGAGAGCTACAAGCGCAGCTTTGAGGCTGGCCAGGCCTGAGTCCGAATCTCAGTTCTGCTGTTTGTGTGCTGTGTGACCTGGGGTGGGTTGTTTGGCCTCTCTGAGCCCCAGTATCCTCATGAGCAAGGGGGAGAGGGGATGCCTCTTCTTAGGGGCGTTATGAGGATGACACGCCATGCCTGTGAACATGCTGGCACACAGCCCTTTAGAAAACAGCAGCAAGCCCTAGGAACACTGACGACGTAACCCTTCCACTCCTGTCATTCACGCTAAGAAACTCTTGCAGGTGAGTGACTTCCAAAGAGATGGCAGCTAAGTCACCATTGGAGCGCAGGGTACCCAAGGCCTCCACTGTCGACGTGCTTTTCAACAGCTCAGCCTTCCCCTTCCTGCCCTTCCTGCCTTTCCCGCCGCTTCCCCCACGTGCCGGAGGTAGGCTGTGGCCATGTCACGCTGGCGGCTGCCCAGCGAAGGGATGAGGAGCAGGCATCTCCAGCGTCCCACTTCACAGGTGAGGAAACTGAGGCTTGGAGAGTGGACGTGGCAGGCCTGGGGTCACACAGTCACATCCACTCACTTTGAGAACAAGGACCAAGGATGGTGCCCTCTCTGGAGCGCCCGCGATGCCTGCAGCTGTCCCGCTAACGTGTCCATCGTGATAGTTAATTCCAAACACGCATCCGTGCCACAGAGCCCCGAGGACATGCAGCAGCCAGTGATCAAAGCACGACCACAGAACGTCTCAACCCTAGGACACGAGTGCTCCAACTGCAGATGGCAAAGATGCAGGTCCAAGGGGTCAAACATGGGGCTCGCTCCTCCATGTAAAATCCCGACCTGCTGCCAAATCGCATCACAGCTTTCACACTGAGCCTCGGAGTAACACAGAAGTCAATTTGTAAGCGGCTTCCACTAGATAATGAAATCTCCTTTTCTGGTTTTCAACAGAAACTCAAGCGGGGCAGTATGGCCTAGTGGGCAGAGCCCAAAGGACCTGGGTCTGAGTCAGCGCTGCCACCCACGTGTTGTGGCCTCATCCCCGCTCTCTGCCTCAGTTTCCCCATCTATATAATGAAGGAGTCAGACGAGATGATCTTTCGGGCCCCCTGGTCCTGGGATAGTTAAAGGTAAATTTGAGCCTCGGGTCACCCAAGGCAAACCCATCTCTGGACCACTCTGCTCCACGTGGAGGGTAACGCCAGCCCCCTCTGCCACTTTCGGGTCCCCTTTAAAGGAGAAAGTGGCTGCCTCGCTCTGAGGTCTCTGATGTCTGTGGCCAGTGCTGGTTCTTCACATCCACTAACTGCTTGAAAGCGCTGCATCTAGCGCTGCATTAAAAATTAATTACACATGCTATTTTATTGCCAGCGCATAATGTAATGAGCACCAGCTGTGCTAAACAGCCAAACTCCTTTTTAAGACAGCTATAAAAAAAAAAAAGAAAAAGAAAGAAAGAAAGAAAGAAACTGCACTTCCAAATGCCTCTCCTGTCAGAGCAGAAAAACAGCAACATCTTGTACGGATTTGAACAGAATTCTTTGATTTAGCTCTGCCTTCAGAACGTCTGAAGGGCCGGCTCGGAGAGCGAAATGGAATCTGGCGAGGCTGCAGTGGTCTCTGCTCCGGGACGTTGTTGGGGCCTCATTTATCTGAGGACAGTCACGCTGTAGGTGCCCCGCCCCCGACTGCGCAGCCACGCAGTCCTCCTGCCCACCCCCCCCCAGCTCCTGTGGCCCCCACGGGTGCTGGAGAAGATGTCACTTTCCGGCCGTCTGTAGTCCAGCAAAGCCCTGCCACCCTCGGCCACCTCCACCACCCTGGACAATCAGCTCCCCCTGCCCTGGGGCCTTGCAGCTCTTCGTGGCTCCTCCTGGCACTTCCTCCAGCCACAAAGGAGGTGTCTGGGGTCTAAAGCAGGCAGTCGAGGCCAGCCACCGCAGCAGTGTGATCTCCAGAAGCGGGCAGGTGCCAGGGTAGAGTCCACGGCGCTCGCATGCGGGAATCGCCGACGACACTGTCCTGGGCTGTGGATGCCGGGCCACCAACCCCCTGGGCGATGTAGACATCGCAAGGCGTACAGATGACTCTCTAAATTTTTAATAACTCCCCTGAAAGCCCCTTTTCTACAGTGAGCCAAGCCCCACAGACACTGGGACCTGTTTAGCCCAGAAAGACCCTACCAACAAACGCTGCTTTGCAGAGGGATCCCATGAGCATGTTCCCCGACCTGCCCGCGGTGGAGTTCTGTCCGCACACACTCGCTCACACTCACAGCTCTTTTCCTCTTCACCCCCATACTCACCCCGCCCTCCAGAGTCTCAGTGGAGGCTCTGACGCCCTCCTGGGGCGCCTCTGGCACCCCCTGCACCAGAGTCGAGGCGGCGCACCGGCGGGGGCCTGGTGAGGTTGCCATCTCTGTCCGCATCGCCATCCGGCTTCCCATTGATCCTCCAGTGTTAATCAAACCCAGTCCAGAATGGAACTACAGCTTGCTTCTTGTTCTGGTATGAAATGTGCAAAGCACAGACCATATCATTAACATAAAACTTCCAGAAATAAGGCCACTTTCCAGACAGACTGTATTAATTGCATCAAGCTTCCACAGCTAGGGTGGTCTCATCCACAGCACCCCATTGGATGGCTCCGGTTATAAAACCAACACAAAATGAACACTGGGATATAATTGAAGGAGGAGAAAAGGACAGATTCTACTGTTAAGCCTTACTATTTACTTACAGGTATTCTTTTATCTTTATTGTCCCTTTAACCCATGCCAAGAAACCCCAGACTAGTTAAATAACACAGCAAGCACAATTTCAGTAGAAAAGTAAATTGAATTTAACTTTACAAGATTGCCCTGTGATTTCAGCATATACTAATGACTGCAACTGACTCCCTCTATTAAATCCAAATACTTCCACTTCCCTGAGCTGGGATCCTGTGTGTTCTTGCATGAGACCTTGAACTTCACCAAGCACACGTATTAATCACTCTGGCTGATGACCATTTGCAGCTTTTAAATATGCAATGAGATGTCTCAGTTCCTTTTCCACCTCCCAATGCCGGGACATGATCCGAGCCAGCCAATGCTTTTAAGAATGGAAACGCGTACCAGCTTGAAGTACGATCCTACAGGGTGCCGGACACGTAATGATGTAATGTTGTGAAACCCATTCTGCTGGGCATGAATCACACCTTCTAGGGGCTCGCTCAGGACAAGGCGTTGTTCTCAGCACCTGGCCTACATGGCCTCACACAGTCGTCAGAACAACCCTGTCTTTGCCTCCATTTGATAGATGGGGAGACTGAGGAACAGAGAGTGGAACGACCTGTCTGAGGCCACACAGCTATAGAGGACAGAACAGCCTTCCCCACCCCCGCAGAAGTCTGATCGCTCTGACGACCAGAACAGGGAAGGGCCTGGGATGGACAAAGCCCAGTGGTTTTCAAACCGTTCTCTGGATACCCCAACCCCTGCCCTGGGAACCCCGCTCAGCCCACGCTCAGCCCACCCCCAGCAGCTACACCTTGATCTGTTCCATAGAACATTGGGAGCCTTGTTTACAGATTTACAAGCATGCTAATATACGTATATGTAATTTTTACAAAGGGGGAAACTGAGGCTCGGAGAGGGGCAATGACTTATTCGAGGCAGCGGGCCAGCTGGAGTCAGGGCCAAGACCACAGTCTGAGACTCTTGACACCACAGACACTTTTCCAAGCCTCGACGTGGAATTTCTCAGGGATGAAATTTCAGTTCCCAGGAACTCTTACACTCAAAGCCCAACATTCCTTCAGCAAAGTCAAGAAGAAACGGGGGCCTCGGGTCCCTTTTCCCCACTGTGACCACCAGAAGGAGGTCTGGGGCTGGGGTCCCGGGAGGCGTAGCTGATGGGCTACAGCCACCCAGGGTGTCACAGACACACATACCTGTGCGGTTTCTCCCCCCTAAAATCACATCCTTCCATAAATAACCGCGAATGCATTCACGGGCATGCAATTAACCTGTGTGAAACACGTTTACACTGGGGTTTTCTGTATTAATTTGAAGAGACAGGTTCAGTGCATCCTGATCCGAAAAGGGACAAAACCAAGTAGGGACGGGGGGCCCGTTCCATCTTTACAGAGGACTGCTTCTTCCTAACGGGGTGCTGGGAATTTAATGACTCCATTCCAACTACTAATTAAACAGGCACTAAAAACACTTAAGCAAACAGCCCAATGCCAGGGACAGAAACCACAAAGGGACAAAAACCACTGGAATAGGAGATTTTCAGGTATTGAAATTGATCTGAAAATATGGAAGGTGGCCTGGCTCGGGGCGAGGAACGAGAACAGCACTGGACGCGGGGGCCGAGGGCCGGAGGTAAGAGCGGTTCTCAGGAGGGGCTCAGCCCCCTGCAGCCCCGACCCAAGACTGGGCCATCGCCCGCCTCACTCCCCTCAGGCACAGCAAGCGAGGCTGCTCACAGGCTCTGAACCTGGGAGAGTGTGTGACAACGCACTGATGGCGGAGGCTGCCAGGACCCAAGGCAGTGGAAACCTCGTCTGTCCTCCCGTGGACGTAGGCACAGGCAGTGTGGCACAGTGGGAAGAGGGGCAGCCTTGGCAGGAGGCATCCCAAGGACAAATCCCAGTTCTGCCACCTTGGCCCAGCCACTGACTCTCCCCGAGCATTTGCTGTCCCATCCACAAAATGGGACTGGTGACAGCTCCTGCTCAGCTCTGTGTGAAGACGCTGAGAGGGCCCGGCCACGTGAGGGAGGGGCTCAGGCCCCTGGCTGAATCTCATCTACTCTGGCAGCTTCTCAGCAGGGCCAGGGCCAGCAGAGGGTTAAGCAAGGCCCTGGGTGAGCCTCTGGCGAGGAGATCATGTTTCCGTGCCGCAGAACTTGACCGAGTCCAGTCATAAACACTCAGGCTGATCTTTGATAGTGTGGCCCCCTGATTGGCTGCAGGGGCTGCAGCACTAATTACAGGAAGCCACGAGAGCAAGGCAGCCGCCCAGAAGGAACAGTCATCCCTCGCTCAGCAAGCAGGGTCTCCTACCGACCCCAAGAACAGATCTATGGAGCCAGGGCAGGAGCCCCAGTGACCCTCGGGACCAGCACGGCCCAAGATAGGGAGCTGGCTGCTTTGCAAGTGGTTCTGACTCCTTCCCGGGTGATTTGGGGTTTTGCTCTGTGCTTTTAAGGCACAAGCCCAGTGAAAAAACAGAATTTCCTCTTGGAAGCCAGATCCTATGATGTCACCTGTCACTTGGGGGGTGGGAGGGATACTAAAGGCTGTAGGCCACTCCACCAGCAGAAGGCCCAGGCAGCTCTCAACCTCAGAGCAGGGCCGCCTGTGGCCTTCTGCAGAGCTGTGGGTCCAACAGGGACCATCCCTTGGGACAGCTTCAATTAAAAGCAAAACCTGCCCAATAAAAATAGTTTTCTTTTCACAACTCAAGTCAAGAGAAAGCCCATGCCTGGTGACAAAGCAGGGAAAAGTCGAACCTGCCCCAGTTCTGAACCCACCGTCTCCTTTTCTGGCCCCTGCCACAGAAACAAGGCCACAGCCACTTGCCACGTGTGGCTCTGTCAGCACCCTGCCTTGTGTGGCCACAGTGCCTGTCACACCATGCCCTGCCGAGACGCTGGGCAGGAGAGGCTGGGAGGAGAGCCCTCTGCCTGAGAGCTCCCAGGGACCCCAGGCAGAGCAGGAGCTGGGTTTTTTGGGGGGAAGAGGGCAGGTGTGTGTGGCCACACTGCCCATCTGCATCGTGGGCGGCTACACCACCCTCCCAGCAGAGCTGGGGGGAGTTGGGCCCATGGACATGCAGGTCTGGGGTCTGCCCAGAGCCAGGCGCACGGTAGGTACTCAGCCCTGTGCCCCTCTCCCCCACACCCCCCACACTGTGTCCCTCCCTCTCATGGCCACAGCTTTTTAAAAGGCTCCTTTTGAGTGACTTTCTTTTTTTTCTCAAAGTTAATGGGCAACACATTGTCCCGAAGAGAAATTCAGCATTTTGGATGGCTCTGGCAATGTACACAGACAACCAAGGAATCTTCTCTAGCCTCGTGCTGGGGGGGTCAGGGGAAGGGGGAAGGGACGGCAGTGGCGAGGGCAGAAGAAAACCTCAGATGTTAAGCATTATCCAATTAAGCTTTAGCTAAACAGTCCAAGGAGATGGGATTGGAGGCTGGAATGCATTCTGGGAGTGAGACTCGGAATGGCTGGGGACGGTGCGAGGACTGATGGGGACCAGGCGCTGGTTCACAGTTTTGTGAACATCCTTTACCACTTCCCCTGGCACCCCCCAAAAAGCCTCTTGGGTGCGGGGTGTGCCTCCTCCCTGGGTCCCCACCTCATCCCAGCGCTGCCCACGCCGCCACGGCACACCCCGCCATCCCGGGGGCCCACCCCCCACCGCGCGCCATCTGTTACCTGACAACTGACACTGGCATCCAAAGGGAGCCTCCGTCTGACCCTCACCCTGAGTCCCGTCACCCGAGACCGGGCGCGCGCTGCAGCACGGCAGGGGGAGGCAGGGCGGGAGAGCGCCCAGGGCACGCAGAGGTGAGGTGATCACGGATGAGTGAGGGTGGGAGGAGGCAGCTATGGGGGCCACCGCTGGCAGCTGGGCAGGCCTGCACGGCCCTGGAGAAAAAACAATAGAAAAGACTGGTCAGTCGGGCCCTGGACTGCACAAGGGGCCCAGGGCGTGGGACGGGGCCTAGGGTGGGGGCTGCAGGCCACCCTTCGAGGGTGGGTGGCCCCGGGGGTGCCAGGCCCTGCAGGGAAGGCGACTGGGACAGAGGCAGGGGAAGGGCACAGGAAGAGGGTGGGGCACTGCGGAGGCCCCACTTCCACTTCCACAGCTGCCAGGCTGGGCTGTCTGTGGGCCAGGACCCTGCCTCTGGGGGCTGTCAGGGCCCCGCTCCCGGGAAGGACACCCCATGTGGGGGCTTCTGGAGCAATCGGGAGCAGGCTCCATTTGGGGAGTTGTTCCCCAAAATCTGGGCCACCCATCTCTGGAAGAGCAGGGAAGTTCAGAGCCACCATTTGTTGCTACGTCAGGATGGGCTGGTTGTACAGGCCTCAGACACCTCCAGTCCACCTCCGAGTGTCCGGGCACCAGTTAGCCTCCTACCTACCATCTCTGGGATCTCTCTCTAGCCCCAAGCACGGAGCACGAAGCACCCAAACTCCAATGCCTTCTAGAAAGTTCTGATGCTGCCCACCGCCCCCCCCCCAAGAAAACCCTGGTACTGCCCAGACCCCTCCTACTGTCCCAGCCCCGGCTTGGTAGGCCTCCCACCTCGTGACAGCAACGATGCAGGGCCAGGGCCTCCTCACCTCCACCCAGCCCCTCGGCTTGCCCCGGCTCCCCGGCAAGGCCTGCGTTTGATTTGTCCGTTTATCTTAAACGGCTAAGAGACCACCAGGGCAAAACATTTGTGTGAAGCCCTTGCCAAAACCACAAGTGAAGAAGCCCAAATTCCCTGGGTAAATAATTGAGCAGGGAAGCACCAGAGAGACAAAAAGGAAACATCAACAAGAGGACAGGCAGCTGGGCCGGCCGGCTCCCCCGGGTCTGCACGGTGGGGGTCTGCCCACTCCAGGGCCCCCATGAGATGCCCCTATCCCGAGAGAGCCAGGGGACCCCACAAGCCCACTGCGGGCCAGGAGCCTGTCAGTCTCGGTTTGATGGAGCTTCCCACAGGGCCAGGGGCTTAGGACACCCAACGCACAGACCAGAAACCGATGTGACGACGGGACCGCAGAAAACGGCAGACGCCAGCAGCGCAACCCTGGCTGCCTGGCTCTGAACCCCCAGCTCCTCTAAAACACAGGTCATCTGGGATCAGGACACATAAGACCCCCCACTTAGGGCTTGGGCGCTGTCAATGTCCTGTCAAGAGGCCAAAGCTAGTGATGGGGACACTTACAACTTTGACTCAAATGGTACAAAAGCAATGTATGTAACCAAAACATTTGTACCCCTGTAATATTCTGAAAAAAAAAAAAAAAAAGGCCAAAGCTAACACTGCCGGGTCCCCTCTGGGCCAACAAAGGCTTCGTACTGGGCTAGACCCAGGGCCCAGGGTGTGTCTGAGCTGGCGACAGCCCTGGAAGGGCATGGCTGGGGGACTCGTCAGCAGTTTCAGCCACAGATGCTGATCAGAAGCAACGCCCTAGATTTAGTGGGATTCCTTGAGGAAAGTCGGCCCCCGAGGCCAGTGTGACCTGCCTCCTGGCGGGACTGCCCTGGCCTGAACCCCCAGCACTGGACACTGTGCATTTGACCCTGCCTGCTACTGGTCTCAAACCCCTATGTGGGCTCCCCACTTCAGACCACCGAGGGCTCTGGATCATTCATAACCTTGACAGTGGCTTTGTGCTGAATGCACTACAACCACCTCACTCAGCAGGGAAGACCACCCACATTCCGCGGGGGGAAACTGAGGCTCAGGGAGGCCTGGGACTTGAACCCCACTGTGTTTCCAAAGCCTGGCTATGTGCTACCTTCCTCGTGGGCTGCAGCTGGGGTGGAGTGAGCAGGCGCCCCGGCAAGGGCCACATGGGTGTGGGGCAAGCCTGGGGGTCCTTGAGCTCAATCCAGCCATTGGTGGCTGCAAAAGCCCAAATCCAGGCTCCAGCTCCTGGGCCCTGGGGGAGGCCACTACCCAGCCAGCGCCATTTCTCATGGCTGAGAAACCAACAGAAGCACCTCGGGACCTGGAAACGATCGTCCCAAGGGCTAAGGGAGCTGACCGTCTCCACGGGGGAAAGAATGACCACAGAGCAGGTAGAAAACAGCCATCCAGCCACACCCTTCTCCTGGAAAAGTCAAAGGTGGGGCTCAGGCCAGAGTCTGTAAAGGTGAAATCACACACCACGTGATGCCCCGCATAGGGGTGGGGGCCGGCCGCCCCTGGACAGGCTTCCACAGGGCCTCGTTAGGAATTCTGACCTTGCTGAAGTCCACCTGCTCCAGGGACTGGCTCAACTGAGGCAGGGGAGGGGGGCCGCAGGGAGAGGGGCTCCAAATCCCAAGCTGTGCCAGGTCTCTCTGGGTCTCTCAGAGCACCCTCTACTGGGGGGCGTGGGATGTCCCTCCCTCGGGGTAGCTTAAACCCTGAGCTCTGCCCAAAGGTACAACTCAAGAAATCCTCTTCTGAAGCTACCGCAAAAAGACAAAAGTGGTGAAGGAAGCCACATATTGTATGATTCCACGGATATGAAATGTCCAGAATGGACAAAGCCATGGAGACAGAAAGTAGTGGTTGCCAGGGGCTGGGGAAATTGGGGGGGGGGGGCGCTCATGGGTACACAGAGGGGTAATGAAAATGTTCTGCAATTAAGATAGCCATGATGGCTGCATAACATTGTCAATATATGCAAAACCACTGACTGTACTCTTTACAACGGTGAATTTTACATTCCGTGAATCCTATTTCAACGTTAAAAACAAAGCCTCGGTACCTGTCCCAGGCCACCTCCCAGCCCCCACCCTCGCTCAGGGAAGGGCTGTTTGCCTTCACAGGTGCAGCCAGGAAATACAGAAGCCCTAACGAGCACTTGAGACCCGGCGACAGCCCATGCTCCCAGACACACACAGAGGAAGCCGCAGCAGCCCAGAGGCAAAAGCGTGGGGACAGAAAGGCCCGGGTTCCAATTCCCCCTGTGCCATTTCCTGGTCGTGTGACCTACGGTGAGTCATTTTCTCAGAGCCTCAGTTCCCTCACCTTTCAAGGAAGGCTCAAGCCAACTCTAACCAGAGCCAGGCAGTTAGTAAAAACTCAATACATGCTGTTTGTTTATGAACTATCATTCATTTATTTTCAATTGTGGAGCTTCTCCTACTCCCGGTGGGTCCTTCCCAAGGCGTCATCGCAGCCTGGTACAGAAAGTTTGTCCCAGTGTTCTGGGCACAGGAAGGCACCCTACCCAGCCCTGCAAGACACTCTTTAAAAACACCTTCTTTTGAGGTATACAGGCACACACACACAAAAGATCTAAAAATAAGGTCCCTAAAATGTTTCTTAAGCTCGAAAACAGAGTATAAAATCATTTTTAATGGCTTCATGGGTTTACGCATTCCACAGGGGTCTGTAACCCATCTCCCTTCTAGAGGGGCCCTGCAGATGCTACGGCTTCATTCTTCACACATGCGCACTAGCCCGGCAAACACGCCCACCGCCAGGGAGCGTGGAGACACAGAAACGCCTGGAAAAGCCCCAAGCCGGGTTTCGAGGGGAATTGGGAGCCTTCCCCATCACTGAATCCTCTGGGGCATCCCCTCCCAAATGGGAGGGTTACCGATTCGGTGTTCAGGACTGGAGCGAGGTGGTCTGGAAGACACTGCGCAAGCGATGTATATCTCCCTCCCCACCGGTGCCTTTCAATTGATACATTTCTTTAAAGCCGAGAACTCCTACTGATAGTGCAGAAATGAGTCACAGATCAAGGCAGGAGACAGACAGGGAGCCAGCGTGTGTGAGTGAGGGACACTGGCAAGGGAACCTGACAGTCCCCGCGCCCCCTCCCCCCATGCCAAGACATTAATTCTCACAAGTCGGAGAAAATTACTATGCATGAATGCAAAAAGCATGATCAGGAGTAATTAACATGGCTTCATATGCAAATTTTATTAATGCAGAAGTACAAAGTCATTATGCAAATGAAACTTACGTCAACTCTCTTGACAAATATTCATCTCTGAGGCTCAAGTTTCTCCCTTTTTATTTATTTATTTAATTTTCTCTCCCCCCCCACCCTCCTTTTATCCTGGGTTTCTTTTTTTTTTTTTCCTGTTGGTTGGGGGGACGGACACTGCAAGGGAGGTGGTACTGGTGGCTGCTACAGGGCGGCAGCAAGCCACAAGGACTGTTTGACAAGTTTGCAAAGTTGTTTTTCCACCAGAGAAATTTATTCTTGCATTGTTGATTTTTTTTTGGGGGGGGGGGTTGTTGGCAGGTACAAGACAGCTCATAGGAGAAGGGGAAAAAATTAAAAAAAAAAAAAAAAAAAAAAAAGCTCTGGGCAGCAGGCAGCCAATCAAAACGCCAGAGCCTGTAATGAGGGCGATTGATGGCTGTTTGGCTTTTACTGCAGGGTAATGAACTAGAATCCAGTCTGAGGAGGGGGAAAAATATGAATATTCATGAGACTGTGCTCCTGCCTTTGATGATTAAAGAAATTTTTAATATTCAAATAAGCGCTTGCCAAGTGATTAACAAAGAACAAGCACGCAGAAATATGGAAATGGGAGCCGGGAAAGATTTGAGAGGCGAACATACTGTGCAGGAAAGGCAGCCCCAAATTTCATAAACAAGATAGGCAGATAACCCAATTCGAACGCGGGCAAATAAAAACATTTCTTTCTGATCACTTAAATATTTTGCCAGCTACTTTGTCTCCGGGATGATAAAAAAAAAAAAAAAAAAACACGCTACGTATTAAGGGGGTGGGGGGAGAAATGCCATGAAGTCAAATGCATGGCTCACATTTAAAGAATCATTATCCTGATCCTAGCCTACCTCCTCCCACCCCAACGGGAAATTAGGATTCTTTTTCCGGTTTGCTCGAGAGGAGAGATGGAGGGGAAAGCCTGCTCAGACTTGAAAACCCAATGCTGGAGACTCGGGTCTGCCTGTTCTGGAACATTTGTTGTTTCTGGGCTGGTCCAGAGGACCACAGACTGGGGGACCGTGGAGGTCCAGAGGGGAGGGGGTGTGACGCTGGTGCCCACAACCCGGAGAGCTCAGGCCTCCTAGGGATTCAGGTCCTGCTCTAAACACATGAAAACGGTGGTAATCAGGAAAACCAGGAGCTCATCTTGAGAGGTTGAAAGGACTTACACCTTCAGCACAGGGCCTGGTCTGGGGATCTCCAGGGCCAAAAACACCAAGGGACCAGCTGCCACTGAGGAAAGTGCCTCCACCGATCCCGCAGGCTCCATTAGCCGCGTCTGCTAAGACCTCGCGCTCATATTTTAACAGCTCCACCATGGGTTCACATTGAAGCACATAATAACAGTATTAGCTGGTAAAATGATCCTGCAGTTAAAATACATCTAATTAGCAACCGATGACATCCATTTTGGCAATTTCCTATTTGAAAGAAGTGGAGTGCTACCTTAAATGAGACAGGCACTGGGTACTCACCCGAAAGGACTGGACTTCCCATCAATTTGTCTTTTTCTCTCCCTTTTTTGGGGGGTGAGGGGGTGGGCTGTGGGGGGAGTGGCTGAGACAGCAGGAATAGAGAACGATTCTAAGCAGCCTTCTTTGTTGCTCAGTTTCAGAGCACACAGGTCTGGGAGGGCTACTCAAAAAATAAATTCCTTCACTCCACAGGTATCATTTTCTTTCTTTCCTTCCTTCTTTCAGTGTTTTATTACCAAGGTCTGGGAACCAGCAATGACTGGAACTTGTTTTTCATTTCATTGTAAAAAATGTATATAATAATAATACAACAAAGCAAAAAGGGAAATCCAAGCATTTATGTGAACCCCTTAAGCTGCCACAAAAACCTGCAAGTCCAAGGCATTGCCCAAGACACGACCAGAAGGGGTGGATTCGGGAGACCTAGAAATGTCACGCAGGGAGCCAGGGCTCCCCAAGTCCCACTTCCCACTCTTCCAGATTCTCCTTCTCCATCAAGGGCTACTGCTCTGTCTCAGCACCCAGTGGGCATCACGGGTCTCCAGCCCCTTGGTGCAACGGGTTTTGGTTTGGGAGTGAATGTGGAAGTGTCCTTTGAAAGAAAAGCAGCGAAAAGGGGAAAATGAGGTCTCACCAGGATTTGCACAGTTGTATTTAAAGAGTTCCTGCAGGATCATTACATGGGAGACATGAAAACATAGCTCAAATCCACGGCTGGCCTTTACACGGCTGCCTGCTTGTATCTCTGCTGCCACTTCCTTAAATGACCACGCAGAGACCCCCACTCGCCACCCAAAGCCCCGTGTGGACAGCAGGGCATCTCCCTGCACCCACTGACAGAAGGCTGGCCACCGAAAGGAGGTGAGTAGCACATCTCCAGGAGCACCCAGAGCCGGCTGCCTCCCTCTACTCCCCGCTCCTAGAGCACTCCTGAAATCTGTCACGGTGAATCACCACTTAAACTGTTTTTGATCCCCGACATGCTGCCCATTTAATGCATCCCAGAAAAGGGAGAGGCGAGGTGAAGGAGGGACCGTGCTCCCCAACACTACCAAAACCTGTTTTCCTCCCCAGCAGCTGCGTCTTGCGATTGGAAGCAGGCGCGCTCGGGCACAACCCTCCACCAGGTCCGAAAGCACCTGTTTCCATGGCTGCCAACCCCAATTTCCTCAAGATGCAAGCGGCTGAAACACTCCAGGGCAGTGGATGCCCTCTGCACCCAGAGCCAAGGATAGGTGAGATCATGTCACAAATTCCAACACCTCCGATGGCCCTTCCAAAATGTCCCCAGTGAGAGAGTCGGGAGTTGCTGGGGAGGAAGGGTGTCCCTGAACCATCCTCCATAAACTACTGAGGGTGAGGCGTAGGGAGCTGACCAACTGGTTAGGGCTGACCATTCCAACCCCTAAGCAGCATCTGCAGGGAAAAACATGCAGCTTGCACTCTTCTTTTGCTAATCTCTGGGGGAAAACCCTGGAGCTCTGTGAACTGCTGGAATGCAAATAACCACAACCACTTGTCCTCCAGCTGGGACGCTGAGGCCTATGCATCATGGCTTCAAGACACACACAGAACAACAAGTATGACTCCTCTGGGGTGACCTCAGGAGGCAGAGTCCACCAAATTGGGGCCCAAAGTCCTGGAGAGGGCAGGCCTGGGGACAACAGAAGGTGAGGCCATGTGTCTCACCAGTTAGAAAAATGTGTGGGTGCACATCTATTATATATAAAAGAGATCATATAAACATATACATATATGCATGTACACATACACAAACACATATATCAGCAACGTGCACATGTTAAAATGTCTGCGTGCATCTTGAGTCTACAGAGGCCAAGGACAAACTGCAGCTGACAGATTCTCCGAATCTTGGTAACAAAAACAGCCAGTACCTAGCAGAGGAATTCCCCCTTTTCCTCTGATTTGGGCCTTCTGATGAGAAGCTGGGTAGCTGCTTGGACCTTCAACAGCTTCTGCTTCCCAGCACAACCCACCCAAGATCCTTCAGCAATGTCGTATTTGGTTGCATTCAGAGCCACAAACAATATGCTACACGTAATCTGCATGAACCATAACTGGATAAAAAGTGCGGTCTACAAACTGAAGTAAAGAGCTGGATAAATCATTTGGATTGCAAGCACGAAGAATTTGGGACTTGGGCTCAGGACCCCACAGCCCATTCCTCAACAGAACTTAGGGGCCAGGCTCCAATGTCAAACCTGGCCAGGCATCCTTTAGGTACACTCCCATTTCTCCATCAATTTAGAGCTGATGGGAAAAAAAATCCACAGTCAAGACAGAAGTCACATGTCCCAGGAGGGAAATAAACCAGGAAACACATCTTCAGATCTACAGTGAGTTTTAAACGAGAGATACCTTTTTCTTCCCCCCCAGCATCCATTGTGCCTGACCTCTGAGGAATCACCTGGAAACGCTGGATCCTGATGCTTGTTAAAAATCTGGTCCTCTATAAAGCATGTTTAAAGACTGGCGAGTTCAGGAAGTTGTTGTGGTTGGAAGGTCCCACAAACTCCAACACTGGCTTTTGCTCAACTGCCATGCGCAGACAGCACAATGGAATAAATAGAAGGAGGAAGTCTGAACTGTGAGAATCCCGGAGAATTAAGAATGAAAATAAACAGCACAGCCAGTAAAAAGAACATAAAGAAAGTGGAGTGCCCAGCAAGGAGGTTATTGCAATGACTCAAGCCCAAAGCAGCCCGGAAAGGTGACTGAAATTTCAGGTGCAGATGGAGTTGTAGATTTGAAGAATGTCAGCATCATCGACCTTTTTAAGATCAGACCATAAAATTCTACCTGGGCAGTAAGGGAACATGTAACCACAGGGCTAGCAGGGTTTCTTGTTTTAGATGGAACAGAAATAAAGCTGGTTAGTGGAAGGTTAAAAAAAAAAAAAAAGAAAAGAAAAAAAATCAAATTGTGAAAAATGAGACCCTGTTATAGTTTAGATACATATTTTGGTTTTAGTTGCACTTATATTAGAGTTATAGGCAACTGATCTCTACTGTTGCAATAAAGAACACAGCTCTCCCCTGGATGGTGTTGATGATTAAATCTTTTTTTCCCTTTCATTTCTTTTTACCTTTTTCTAATGGACATATAGAATGCTCAGGCTCAATGCTTTGCATCACGTAAGAACAAAATCTTTCTATGGCCTCTTTATGTTTCTAAGCCAAGTCTGAAATGTCACTGACTAAAAAATTGAACAGGCCTATAATTACTTTCAACAAAGTAGTTCCTTTAACTGAGTTTTCCGTATGTAGATGGCATTTAATACACATATTGTAAGCCTTCTTTTCAACACGGGTAACAGTTGATGGCAAAAATCACAAATTTTCTTCTAAGGGAGCAGTCTCACAGCCACCTTCTTACTTATTTTTTGACGTGAAATCCATTTTCATCTCCGAACATACCAGCGGTAACGTGCAGCATGTGCACAACAAAATTTGTAAAAATTAACACTTCGCAGGATTAATTTAATAAAGATTGTTAGCACATTAACACTAGTAACACTGCTCCTTACGATTCATCTAGCCACGCTCGAGACGCCGCTGAAACAGAGGTTTACGTTCAGCTGAGGTTTATACCGCTATTTAATGTAATTAAAGAACCAGCAGCGTGGTTCTCAATGGAAATATCGTTTCTATTGCAGAGTATTCCCATTAGAAATTGGGGGAAATCACAGCACGCTGACTTTGATTTTGTTGTAATTTTTTTTTTCCTTGGCTGTCTTTGAAACAGAGCTGATGTGCTGGACCTCAGACAGAATTCACTGCAGAAACCCGGCAAAGATTGCCGTGATCAAGACGAGCCTCCCTCCACACAGGAGTGCCCAGCATTTATTTGCACGCATTTGTTTTTGAAACTGTTAAAAAAAATTTTTTTTTTAATCTACGGACTGTATTTGGCTGTAATTACCCAGGAAGTTCTCCACCCAGCACCCTATCATGAAAATGACTCTTCAGATACCCCAAAACAGCATCATGGATAACACCAGCAGGGCAGAGAGGCTTCTGTGGCTGTTCTTACACAGAAACAGTGAGAGTATAGCTGGGATCCCAACAAGCTCCAAACCCAGATGGGGCCAGAATCTAACTGCAACCTCAGAGGAAGAAAGCAAGCACTGCTCAGGAGCCCTCAGAAACTAAAGAGGCACAAAACCAAAAAGGAAAAAGAAAAAGAAAAAAAAAAATCTTTGCACCACATCACCAAAATGGCAGAGAAAATTAAGTCTTGGGGCTGAATCGAAGGGAACCTGACTCAGCTCTCGGGCCCAGAACAGCCTCTCCGCCTCTGACAGCCGCCTCCTGCCCTTGGAGCCGGCAAGTGCAAACAACAACAAAAAAAAAAAAAAAAAAAAGAAGAAGAAGAAGAAGAAGAAGAAAAGAGACCTTTCTTTAAACCTGCTTGCTACATTTCCCTGTGCTGTAGGGGTGACTGGATAGCTTTTTTTCCCTTCCCTAAGTGCATTTTAATATCCTTATTCTACATCCTAATTTCTTTGAAAAAAAACATCAGTGTCACTAAAAAAACGTCACTCTGTTTTGCAAAATCCAGCAGCTTCCTTGGCAGCGAGAAAGGCTGGCTGGCATTATCCCCTCATTTGACAAAACTACTATTTCTGGGCATGTGCTCAAAAACAGGTAGGAAGCAAATGCTGAGAAATAAGGAAGTAAAAACAGCCAACAGATTTTTCACTACCAAGAACGCCAAGCGTAAACATGATTTATTTAGCTGTGTAACGTGTCTGTTCTCCACTCAACTACAAGCCCACTTGGGTTTAAGGAAAGGGTGGGTAGGAGGGGACAGGAAAGGGGGAGCAGGGAGGACATGGGGAGAGAGAGACGAGGTGGGCAGCGTGCCGTACGGAGACTTCCTGAACGTTTTGGTTCAGAGTTTTCAGAGAACGAGAATCTTCTACCCCAAAATATATGCATGCGTCAAAAGAAGACAACACTAATCTGCCGATTAATTAATGAGCTGCCACTAACAAAAGATAGAAGACCCAGTTCATACAAACAATGTTTACGTGGGCATAGCATGATCTTGTCCCCCACTTCCCCACCTTTCCTTGCAAGCCATGTGGGCTGGGTGCAGGGACAGGCAGAGAGGCCCGTCAGGTTGGGAGGTCACAAGCTCCAAAGTCCAGACGTGGGGGAGAGAGGGGAAATATCACTGCCTTTCTTGCCCATCCTTGCATGCCCACGTGGAATTTACTTAGATCTGTATTCAATTAAGGAGCACCAGACAGCTTCTGGCTCCAAGCCTGCACCAACACAGACTCGGGGTATCTGCGGTCCCCCACCCCAGCCCCGATGCCAGGGAGCACCCCCACCCTGGGAAGGGAGAGGGCCACACTCACCCACTTTCCCCCTAAAACTCCAGCCCGACATCCTGTCACCGCCGGAGTGAACAAACCAAATATGTATTAAAGAAAGCATCTGTATTTCCTAACTAGCAAGGGGAGCCCAGAGGTTTTTGGCCCCGCCAGAGGTTATTCTTATTAAAAACCTAATTCAAGTCATCCTGCATGTGCTGGAAAAAAAGAAACTAAGTCTCTTCGAAAGGAAAGCAACAACAAAAAAGTAAAAGGGACCCCGCAGGACACTTGAGGCCTCCGGTTTCCCTAGTGAAGGTACCATTTCACAGCAGCCAGCTGTGTGCTCTGTGGGGATAAATGCCAACTTTTGTTAGCTCTGAGAGGCCGAGGAAAATGAGAATTTCCTCACCAGTCTGCACTGAGCTCCTTCCTCACCCACCTGCACCTAGCAAGACTGTGCACTTAAAGACTGCCTGCTGTATGCATTCCTCCCCAATCCAAGTCCACATTCCCCCTATCCAGCTTCTCTCCTTCTGGGACCAGAAACCAAATATTAGGAAAAATATCTTTTCTGTAGTATTCAGGTCAAGGGCAACAGCAACACTACTTGCTGTTAGGATTCAGAGCCACGTGACAGTCCCCAGCAATAAAAAGGGGTCTTCTAAAATGAATGGGGTAGGGAGATGTTTCCTATTGGCATTAGGTTACTTAATTGAAAACCCCAGTCCTCCCGGTAAACCTGCCCCCAAAGCCCCTAATTCTTCCTCCTTGCATTACAAATGACACCATCTATAAGCAGCTATTTGATTCCCTTCCCCTTTGCAAATTAGTCACCCTGCCCCCACCCACACCCACACACACACACACACACACACCCCCACTGAACAATAACAGTTCTCCACTTTTATGATGTCTTTGGAATCAGCAATTGCTTCACTCCAACTGGTTCAGAGACAGGAAAGTAAACAACTGGCTATCCCCATTTTATAGACGAAGAAACTAACTGATGAACTGGCTGGCCCTGGGCTGTTCAGGAAGGAAATACACTGGAGAATGTGCAACCCCGTAGGCCAAGCTCTCCACTACGGTGCTGTAACAGTGAGATACCCCGACAATCCAGCAACAACAAATATTTATTGAACCTCTAACCAGGACTCGGGTGCCACTCTGGGAAGCCACACTTGCAGAAATCCTATAAGAAAATCTAGACTTCTCAAAGCAATAAAATTGATGATATTTAACAGCACCTCCAGAGGAGGCTTCTCCAGGATCCCTTTGGGTACCAATTCCACTGGTGTTTGCACATTGCTCCAGAACAAAGAGAGGCAAGTGCCCTGCAGACACCTCCCAGGGCTCAGAACAACACCACCAGGCAGCCCACCCTGCCACTACACACACAAAGGTGTCTCCCCTCCAAAGAAAAGAGAGCACCCTGGGGACTTCAGGCTCTCCTCCAGGAAGATTGTGGACAAGATCCTTCCACCACTCTGCCCAAGCCTTAACCCAAACCAAGAGGGAGAAATCACATGTAATTCTTATCACTGATGAGCCGTCAAAATAAAGAAAACAGAGATGAAAAGTCAGCCTCCTCCTCAATGTTCTAGCCACTATGTCAGCCAGCCACAGGTTACCCGTCTTCCAAGCAAAACATAAACAATTACCCCATACACACACACCTTGTCTCCAAAAATCCTACAATGTACATCTCTCTAAATGAACTGCAGAGACCTAGAATGGGGCCCCTCAAACACACACACATAATTAGCGTTTCATCTTTCTGTAAAGGAATCCGGCAACATAAATATTAATCAAACCCGAGAATCTGCCTGTTCATTTTGGGCCATTATGAGTGCGGGACTGTGATCTGTGCCAGTATTTACAGATATTCAAAGACAGATTCCATCTTGTTAGAACTGCTATAAACGGACGGCTGAGAAATCAAGGAGCAAGTTCAGGCAGATCCGAAAACCTTTCTGTCCAGGACTGGCAGGAGCTCTGAGTTCCCAAGTGTTGAATTCTTGGGATACAGAATACAGAAAAGTTACCTTTCAAAAAATAAATTGACAAATAACCTTCGGATTCTTCCACCAGAAAAGCTAGCTGCTCAAAGTTTGGGTTAGCTAAACCTGAGATTTTAAGATTGACTCTTACTCAAAATGCCACGAAGGTACTGTTTACATAATATCTTAGCCTTGAGAGCACAGGAAGTGCAACATACTGTTTCTGACCCAAATCATAAATATATATGTAGATACATATTTTTTAAACTACCTTGACTCTTGTTACAGCAAATCTACTCTGGTTCAGACTTATTTCTGAATAATGGAAAATAGAGATGTCGTTCCAATTCTAGGCTGGAAAAGCTGTCACAGTGAAGGTAAACTTTTAATCTTCTATAGGCAAACAGCATACATTTTTATTCCCAGAGCAAAAGTTTTGGGAAAATGTTTGAACATTTTCTTTAAGAGCTTTGTGGCAGATACACTGGGTGCCCAACCACTGCTTTTCTGGATCTTTAAGGGCTTGGCGGAGTCCTTAAACAATTGGAGGCCAATTTTTAACAAGTAAAAGTAGGGACTCCTAGCAAAGGGACCATTTACATACAAATTCTCTTTGGGAGGAGTTACCTTGAGAGAAGTCTGGGCTGGAGGGAGGACTGCCATGAACGCCCTGTAATTCCACGAGGCTTTGTGTCCCACTCTAGTGGAGGGTTTCATTCCCACACAATTGGGAAAACACCTTTGCCTTCCAGTGTTTGAAGACCCCAGTCCCGGGATTTCCCTCTGGAAGAGCTGGCTCCCTCTCCTCCCCCTAGGGGGGAAAAGGGACGAAAGAAAACCGCTTTGGGACAAGACCTCTGACCCTGGCGGACCACACAAACGTACAAGGGCACTCTGTGAGGCTCCTTCCGCCCAGGCCTCACCTGCACCCGGGGCGCCGCCCGGCTCTGTCCCGCCAAGGTGGGCAGATGAGGACGCCCACTCAGAGCAATGGCGGCGGGCAGAGGCCGCACCCCCGGCGGGCAGAGGCCGCACCCCCGGCGGCCCCAGGACCCGGGACAAATGCCATCCCGGCGAGGAGATCTGCCCCTCGGGCGCAGCACTTTCGAGGACGGGGGGCATTGGCAGTTTTCGGGGGTCCTGAAATTCCCCACGCCCGGGAAGGTCGCCCGCCAGGAAGCGCGCCCAGGGACCTGGCAGGAGGCGACTGGTGGAGGAGGGGCGGCCCGATGAGCACAAAGGGGCCCGGGCCGGCGGGCTCCCCGCCCTTGACCTTGGGTCTCCGCCTCCATCCATCTCCGCCCGCAGCCAGGGAAGGGGGCTGGCCCCGGGCCAGGGGCGTGCTCGCTGGGCTGCTGCTGGGCTTGGGACGACAGGGGGCCGCCAAGGGGCGGGAGGAAGGGGCCGTTAAAGAAAGACTCAAAGGCTGCAGAGTGCAGAGTGCAGAGGAAACCTGCATCCCAACTCCTTCTGGAGCCAGTCCGGAGGCGGCTCCGATTCAGTGCACGCCCCCCGCCCTCCAAGGCAAAAGTTGCAAGGATGCACGGAGGAAATCTCCCCATGGCTAGCCCTTCGACCAGCCGACTACCCGCTCTTCCTCGGACCTGGGCCGAGAGGGGGAGGGGAATGTCGGGGAGGAAGAAAGGAGCGCGCCTTCCCGGCGAGGCCAGACGCGGGCAGGGTCAGCTGCGCCTCCGCCCGCCCGTCGCCGCCCCGCTCGGGCAGCTGGCCCATTAAGCCCCCGAATTATGCATAGGCCTGGAGCCCCCCCTCTGCACTCCTGCCCCACGAAGGCACAATCTACGTGCGCGCCGGGCCCTGGTCCGGGAGAGCAGGAAGGAGGTGGGCGCCGGGCGCAAAGCCGCGCGCCCCGGGCGCAGGCTGGAGAGGTCCTGGGCGAGTTGACGGGGCCAGCGGCCGGGCGGAGCCCAGGCGCCCCCGGAGGCCCCCGACGGAACCAGGGCCGGCCAGGAGAGGGACACGGCCCGCATGGGGAGGCCCCAGTCGCAATTTCCAAGTTGCCAGGGTGTCCGCGCAGTACTGGGTGCGGGATCTGGGAGGTGCGGGGGCTCAGCGCCTCCAGCCTCGGAGAAGGCCTTTGTGTGCCTGGGGCTTGGCGAAGAAGGGGGGCTAATGGACCGCAACCTCTGAGCCCCCAGAGGGCGGGGTCCGAAGCCCTCCGCCCGCAGGGCTGGAGGAGCTCTGTCCAGGCCCCCCTCGCTGGAGGAGGGAGGTGGATATGCTTTGCTAAGGTTGGGCGCCGTCGGGGGGAGGGATTGCTGGAAATTGGAGGAGGGGGCGAGTCTTGCACGTTGCAATCGTCGGGGCTCACGGGAAATTGCATTAATGGGGAGGCAGGTGGTGCCTGGTTTCATGGGAGTGGGAGAAGACGGTCTCAGAGTTGGGAGGATTTTGATGTCCACCCCCTGACAACGACCCAGGCCCAGAGGGCTCCGCAGCCGCGGAGTCCCGCGCCCCGCCTCCCCACAGCGCCCGTTTGTGGCGGTCCAGACCAAGGCGCTCCGGTCAAGGCTGCTCTGACGCCCAGGGTGGACCTTGTTTTGCTGCCTCAGGATCCGTCTGTTTCTGGAAATGACTTCTTTCTCTCATTCCCCTTCTCCCCAAAGCAAAGGCCAGGTCATGAAAATTACATACTTCTTTTTCCCAGAGAATAAAGCCGCCTAGTTTGCAGGGAAAGTTTTACAAGCCAGTGATGCAGAGAGAAGACCACACTGTTTAGGTTTCTTAATTGGCTGGCTTTGAACTCACTGTGGGAGGGGAAAGGAACCCACTCTGGCCCCAGAAGAACTTAGTTTTGCGGGGTCTACCAAGCCCAGCCATTTCTGGCCGAGTGCTGGAGGTGAAAAGGAGTCATCCAAGGTTTGTCCTATTTTCTCCTTAATGGAGGAGAAGAATCCAGACAGTTGCTGTCTCTCTGAGCTCAGGACATGCAATCTTTGGCCCCCAGCCCCAAAGGAGAAGCCCAAAAACCCCTGGTTGGGAGGCTACACTTTCCAGAAAGTGTGCTCTGCCCTGAAAAAGACATTGAAACAAAGCCACTTTCTCCGCTACTTTCAAGAATGCTTTTGGCACCTGAAGTCATCAGGAGGTGGATTTGGGTTTTCTGGACACTGCCCAATTGGACAGATGTCCTCATTTGCGCTCTGTCACTTGAGGCACCCCAGGCACTGGGACTGCCAGCCTGCAGGGCTCTGTGTTTGGATTCATCTTAGGTAGACACTGACCCACGCACCTGTTTGCCTGCATCTTTGAAGTTGGGTCCACACCTGCAACCTGAAGGCCATGGAAGCTGTCCTTCTGGCACTCAGCCCTGGCGTAGAAGAGAGCAGGAGGCACGGGGGGGGGGGGGAACAGCCCTGATCATATATCCATCACCTTGGCTTAGAGAAGGAGCAGGCTGTCTTGAGCTTGAGTTTTGCACTGCTCTTGGCCAATGCATCTGCATAGATAGCTGTCTTCTCCTCTCCACACCAGGAGCAGGGAGTCTGACTTTTCACCTCCAGCAAATGGCCATGTGGTGGCTATTTTTCCACCCCCAGGAGCCCAGGGTCCCAGTTTCTATGATGTCTGAGCAGCAGCAGGCTGAAGCTTTCATAGACCTGTGGCTCATCAATGGGTCCCACCTCTCCCCTTGCCAGCCTTCCTCCCCCACACTCCTCCCACCCTCAGCAAAGACTCCTCCTCTCTGAGCCACCCAGGCTACCCCTCCAGATCAAAACCAGCAGACCAGCAAGAGGGCACCAAGGAAACCACTTAAAAACAAAATAAAATGAAGCCTGTGATGCCCTCCTCCTCCACTAAGGCCTCCTCTGCCCTGGTCCAGCTTGGGCCTGCAAGTCCTGATCATACCCTGCCCTTCAGAGGCTCCCACTCCGTGTGCCCATAGGTCACTGGTCACCCCATAGCAGTCTCTGGGCCTGAGGTTTATACAATTCGGGGGACCCTCATCACAAAAAAACAAATACCAAACCCCACAGCAACATTAAGGACAGGGCCTGTGCACCACATTCTCCCAGAATCTTCACTGAAGCTGGGAGCAGAAAGACCCTGTGGATCTTTTAGTCTAACAGTTTTCATTTTCACCACCAATTTCTTCAGAGAAAACTTACTTCCTGAGCCCAAGATGTAAAAAATCAGCAAAGCCAGGGCTTCTGGGTGGGAAGGGAATTTAGGTGGGAAGCTGAAGTCTCCTCAGCCCCCCTGCCTGGTTCTTGCAGCTGTTGGAAACCACTGGTGGCTCCTTCTCACATTTCAGTTGGGGAAGCTCAGGCCCAGAGAGGGGGAGGGCCTGCTCAAGGTCACCCAGCGTGTCAGCCGCAGGTGAGGATGCCCAGAGTCCACTGAGGCTGCCCCCCAACCCTGGACCCAGTAGGACCCCTGCCTGCTACCCTACTCCTGACTGCATGGGGCTCAGCTCCTCACAAGATGCACAGTCGCCACGCCACCCACAGGCATGTGCAGGACGTGGGTCCCACTGTCCTGATCCTTTCACCTCACTCTAGACCCCATGTCCCATCACGGAGATTTGATGTCATCTCAGTGGACATTACTCATTGCCTGGCGAGGAGCAAGAAGGGGCCTGCACCAGCCACAGTCACAGAACGTTGGCTCCCTCCGGGCCCAGCCTCCCAGGAAATGACCCAGTGAAGGCCCACTGGCTCCCTGGAGCCTGGTATCTAGGCACAAGCAAGTCACCAACTCATGGGGTGGCTGTGAAAGGTACTTGACTTCTCTATAACTCGACCACCTCATCTATAAAACGAAAGTAACATCTGATTTACCGTCTTCGTAGGATGGAGACAGTGCATGGGAACGTAAGAGGAAATATGACCACAGTGAAGAACACGACTGCCGGAGCTGACACCCTGGGACCCTACTCACCGCTGTGTGACCTTGGGCAAATAACTTAACGTCTCTGGGCTTCAGCTTCCTGTTCTGTAGAGTGAGACTGATATTAGCACTTACCTCATAAGGTTGTAGGGAGGATTAAATCAGATAATATTTGCAAAGCCCTTAGAACAGTGACTGGAACATAGTAAGATCCAATAATTATGTGTTAAATTAAAAATCAAACTATGGGCCAGGCGCGGTGGCTCACGCCTGTAATCCTAGCACTTGGGAGGCCAAGGCGGGTGGATCATTGGAGCTCAGGAGTTCGACACCAGCCTGAGCAAGAGCGAGACCCTGTCTCTACTAAAAATAGAAAGAAATTATCTGGCCAACTAAAAATATATAGAAAAAAATTAGCCGGGCATGGTGGCGCATGCCTGTAGTCCCAGCTACTCGGGAGGCTGAGGCAGTAGGATCGCTTGAGCCCAGGAGTTTGAGGTTGCTGTGAGCTAGGCTGACACCACGGCACTCACTCTAGCCCGGGCAACAGAGTGAGACTCTGTCTAAAAAAAAAAAAAAAATCAAACTATGAAAAAGTCGATCTCTTTGTTTCCTGAGTGAAAAGACGACCTCAGTGGCACAGGCATGACAGCCAGTCTGCCTTACATATACAGATGACCGACAGAGAGCCCAGTCCTAACAGATTCTAGAGCTGGTGGTTATGTGTTGGCCCAGCATGAAAATCAGCAACAACAACAGCAACAACAAAAAATGCCTAATAAAAAACTTAAGTCAACTGCTAACTATTTACTGTCAAATAAAAAGCCTAATAATAATAATAATAACTGAGGCTGAATGCTGGTTGTGTCCTCCTCTTGGGAGCCCAGTCGCCTTTCTCTCCCTGTCTTTCCTTACTGTCCTCCCCTCTCCTGCATTGCTGCTAGAAGCATGCATCCGCTCCTACAAATCAGTAAGGTCCCAAACCTAAAAAGGAGAAAAAATTACCCTTTTAGTTGACCAGTATTTCTGTCTTTTTTTTCTTTTAATCCAATAAAACTTCCAAGCAAAACTCAGTGCTGACATCACATGTCATAGCCACTGACATGCTGCTCTGGTTGGTACAATTTACACGGCAGCTTGGGTCTACCACCCCCCAGCAGGCCAGCAGGACTGGCCTTGCTCACCCGCATGCTCGTGAGCCAACTGGTGCTACACAAGGCAAATGGCCTGCCTGGAGCCACAGGCCTGGGCAGCCTGGTGTGGCCTGTCCTGACCCAAAATGCTTGGGATCTGGACTCCACTCTGCCAGTAACTTGCTAAGTAAGCTCAGACAAGTCGCCAACCAGGTGAGAATGACAGTGCTGGCAACGAAGTCCTTCCAGCTTAGACTAGAAGGCCAGAACCTTCGTTTGCATCCCACCAGTGGATCTCTATGAATACCAGCTCACAACCCACAGGGGCCTATTACACGCATACACTGTCTAAATCAAACAAGCCCGAAAGACAGGGAAGATTAGCTCCACGTCACAGCAAACCGGCACTTGGACAGGTGAACAACTGGCTGACGGTCATATAACACGTCACTGGCAAAACCAAAATTCCTCAAGATAAAACGAATAATTTGTATTAATGGGGAAAAAATCTGTGTAACAGTGAATACCAAATAAAACAAATAATTTGGTTATATGGGGGAAAACACAAAATTCTAGCCCAGGCACATCTGAATTCACATCCTATTGCTTTCTTTTCTGCCACCCACCTCTCCAAAACCTTCACCAGGAAGTAAAGTATATGCGGATGCCACTGACTGTGGGGCAAGGTCTCCGGGGACCTGAGAAGTCCTAACGGTATCCACAGGGTCATCTCTGGGATGGACTTCAAAGACCACCTTGGAGGGGGTCAGAGGTAATGCCTGCCAACAAGGGCTCCACCAGCCAGGCTGACAGAGCTGGAATACCTCTCCCTAAGGGCTCCCATACATCTCGCTATCCAAGGAAGTCAGGCAGACCCAGGTCTAACTCTGCTATGCTGTGTGACCTTGGGCAAGTCCCTTAACCTCTCTGAGCCCCAACTCAAAGTGGGGTTAGAAATATCCATTTCAGGTTTGAAGAATGGAGATAACCCAGGAAAAGCACCTAGCACAGTGAGGGGTACCCGATAGAGACCCTCTTCCCCACCACCGGCCAGCCCAGCCCAAGCTCTGCCCTGGTCAGCCCTACCAAAACCCAGCCCCCCAGCCTGAGCCCAGGGCCGCGTCCCTCAGACAGAACACTGCACTCTTCCTCGGTGCAGACAGAGCTAATAATTAGCTGTCACGATTTAATAATAAAAAAAGATAATCCATGCCACAACACACATGGATTTAACTAATCTTAATTTGAAGGGAAAATAACAACTCTAAATAGATCAAATGCAAGTTTTTTAAGACAACCTGCAAGTGGGGTTTATCTCCAGTTTCCAGCACAAGCAAGTTATTTAGTTTCTCCCACTGGCCAAGCTAATATTTTTTTTCACGTTTATTTTATTTATTTTTAAAAGTCTGAAGCGAACATTCTCAGAGTAGTGTGTAAATCCTGGGGCTCAATCAGAAGCCCTTTTCTCCAACACATTTTGCTTAGCAGTGGGGCACTGGGACCCCAGACCAAACCCGTCTGTGCCCTGCCTGCTACAGGAATCCCCCAGGTGCACCCCTGGCCCTTCCCGTGCTCCAGATGAAGATGTATAAAGTGGCAGGGATATTACAGCAGGGGCTGCCTGCCACCTCCAAGCCCAGGGGGACCTGCCACCTCCTGTCACCCACTGCCTGTCTCCTGCACTTCTCCACAAAACTGACATTCGGGATTGGGGGTGGGGGGAGACAAGCCTGTGAGTGACAGCTGATGGCTAATTCCTCCGGTTACAGCTTCATTTGGTTATGGAAGGGGTGGTAACATGCGAAACCGAGTTCCCTGTGATCAGCGCCTCCCCTTCCGTGGCTATCAAATGGGAATTCTGCAGAGGAATATGGAGGAAATCACCAAGAGAGACATCCCAGGTGAGTGTTCACGGTTTTGACAGAGAAAAGCAAGCACCCTGCATGCTGCCAAGTGGCTTTCTAGAAGCATCCACGTCTCGGTCCTCTAACATGGGCCCAACCTGTGCTACGCTTCCACCCCTCATCTCATTTAACCCCCAGCATAACGCTGAAAAGTAGGTACACATGAGACAACTGAGGCCCAGAAAAGTGAAGTGACTTGCTTGGTGGCCAGAGTCAGGGCGCTGGGATTCAACCCGCGCTCCCTCAACCCCTAAAATCCCCAGCCAGCTCCCCAGGGTGAACCGCCAGCAGAGAGCCGTCCCCATGTGACAGCAACGTAACAAAAGGCAGAATGGACACCAACAAGAGTCTGTCTGGTTCTGACGTTGTTTCTGATGGTGGAACCCAACGGAGGCTCTTCCCCAGGGCTAACAGGGAGCCCAGTTCCAAGGAGGCCAGTGCTAGCTCTTTTAACACCTGAACACAGGACAGAGGTAGGGAAAGCAAAGGGCCAGGAAAAGCTCGTATTTGCAGCACCCCTGCCCCTACATGTCATAAATGTCACAGTTACCGTTAGAGAGGTGAGCAGATGAGGAAACTGCCCGAGGCTGGCAGGGAGCAGGGTGGGGCGCAGCCGTGGGCAGTGTTCTTTCCCACAGAGCAGCCTGTGGCCCTCAAACCCCAAACACTCCCCAGCTCCCCCCTCCTCACCCCACCTCAAAACGCCCCTCCCGGATAACGGCCCAGCAGCCATAGGTGACTTTGCAAACCCTGGACTCCTCTCAGGTCCCCCAGATGGATGGGTCCCATGTTCTATCAGAGCCCCCCGCAGAGGCAAGGAGGCTGCCTTAGGCAGGGATCCTAGGAAACGTGAAGAAATGTCCAGACGGACATATACCAGAGGCCACCAGGCCAAAGACACTACCTCGGACCAACGCCACCCTATCCCCAGATAGGCCTTCAGACAAACTGCCAAGGACCTCCTCTCTCTGCCCACAGCAGACACGCAGGGAGCAGGGACCCGGACCCAGACCGCATGGGGCAAAGGCAGGGCCACCACCAGCTCACACCCTGGCCATGTGCCCACTCCGACATCCTCTCCCTCCCCGGGGCCTCTCCACCTGGGAGCCAGGCAGCGATGCCCAGGTGGAGGTGGGGGTTGGCCGCAGGTGCACAGGTGCCAAATGAATGAATGGATGAATGAATGCCCTCCAGGAGACAAAGCTTCAGCAACCACCTCCCTCCACCTTCCTATTTCTCTACCATTTAATAATAAAAAAAAAAGTAATAGTAACTCTTTTGATACCCATCTCTAGTAGGACTGTCCCAAGGAAAGGGCGGATACGGGGTCTACGCCCTGGTGCAATGACTGACAGAATTCCAACGCAGTCCTCACCCTGGGGACTCCCTTAAGGGTCAAAGGAATCCCTTTTGGTCCATCCTGGAGGCTCTACCTCTTGAAGCACCTGGTAGCAAGGAAGGGCTGGGACCTTTCTGGGCACGGGAAGACTGCTGGCTTCAGAAAAGGCGGGACCCCCACACCTTGGACCCCAGCAAGCCTGGGCAGCCAAAGCCAGAGGCAGAGTCCCAAGAAAGAGGCGCGGGAGCTGGGCGTGGAAGGGCCGGGGGATCCCTCGGAGCCACCTCGGAGAGACAGGAGCCCAAGAGGCCAGTGGGGCCAGGGGTGTGGGCAGCAGCTGTATGGGTTTCCGGAAGCCCGGGCGGAGAAGCACCATGATTCCTAGTCCCCCTCTTAAAATATAAAGACTCAATTATCTTTGAGCAGCTTGCTTTACACATGAATTGACACATTTATTTTACAATAAATAACTGAAAGTTATCTGTGTTTCCTTTACTGTTAATCTACACAGAGAAATAATAAACAGGGCTTGTCTACAAAAATGCAACTACTGCAGTCCTCAGAATTCAATTAAGCTAAAATAATTAATGCTCCCACCATATTAAATTACTTTATACATTTGAGCCACTGAAGTTTTACTCTTTAATCTTTCCTTTTTTATTAAATAAAAAAAAGAGAAAAGTTGGTACCCAAGTAGGCAGGGAAATAGGAAAAATGGGAGCTAAGAGGCAAGCGCATGATGTGTTGTTAAAATGGAATGGTCGTCTTCAGCTGACACAGCATGTAGACTGTTTTGTGCCTTTGATTAAAATAACATTTTAAATGCTTTGAACAAACATATCTCTTTAGACTTCTAAGGGATTATTTTACATATTTCTTCTAGAATGAAGCAATCCATTTGCCCTGTTGCTGAACAGAAAGGCCAAGAATATCTTCCGTCACACATAAAATAAAAATACTGTAGGCTGCTGCAGTATTACAACCCGAAAAAAAAATGGGGTCGGGGGAGGCGGCAGGATGAGGACAAAGCTGCCTCGGAGATTAACTTTGCCTTTTATGAAATCGTATCTAGTCACTTTCTCAAACAAACCCACCACGATGATCTGTAGCCTCTCATTGGGAAATACCTTCAATGTGAGTTGGGATTGGGATGCTTTTGGCAAAAGCAGCAAGTCTTTCCCTCGAAACACAGATGGGGGCCTGAGTCTCCCCAGCAGAGGCCACCCGTGTGCATTAATGCCAGGTGTTCATCCCACGGGTGAAATTGCCCCACGAGTGTCGGACGACACAGACAAGAGGGACCCAGCACCGCCCTCGCCTAAACCTCGGTCCAGTGAAGGAGGTGCCCCTTCATCTGTGCAGCACCCTGAGAAGCCAGCATTTACATGCCTGTGGCCTGGACGTGGCAGATATTTTTCTCAGTGTCCTTTGTATCTTGGAGGGAGTATGAGGGACTTCGTGCCAGGACACCCACCGGAAGGCAAGGTGGCACCCTGGGGTCTCCCAGTGCCCAGCAGGTGCCTGTGGGAATCTGCACCACTGCTCTCCCACAAGAGAGAAGTCTCGCTAATCCCCCCACACAGGTGAGCAAAGCGAGGCCCAAAGCCACAGAGCTGCCACGTGGTGGGGACAGGCTTGCAGCATCAGCCTGACTGCCTCCTGCTGGATGCGGGTCCCTGTCTCACCCTCCTAGAAGCATCCAAAGCCTCAGTCCCTTCAGGGCCCTCACTGGCTTCCAGGACGGACACACGGGGCTCGGTCCACACGTTTTCCAGCCACCTGCTTGCACGCTGCAGAGCCAGAGAGAAGAGTCCCACTGGCAAAGCACTCATGGAGCCCCTGCTCATTAATACTCACACCAGGCCTCCTCACATTATCACTCCCTGTTGACAGATGGGGAAACTGAGGCTCGGACCCAAGAAGTGGCTAGCCCAAAGTCAACCAGCAAGATTCAAACCCTCCTCTGCATCAACTCTGATGCCTGTTCTGCTCCGGGACAGGCTGCTGCTCTTGAGGAACCCAGGCCGGCCAGGCCTTTCTTTCTCCCCAGGCCTGCTGGACTCAGAAGTATAAACCAGAAGCAAACACCCCGGTTTGCACGGAAAGCAGAGGCTCCCTGGAGGAGGCTCCAGCATGCGTGGCCGTGGCTAGGAGGGGAAGACTCAATGCAAACTCACCGTGGGGAGCAGCCCCCGTTGGAGGGTGCAGGCCCGTGCCTGGGGGAAGAGGGGCCCACGCCTGCTCTCAAGGTGGGAAAACCAGCTGTCCCATGGCTGCTGAGTGAGCAACCAAAGGACAGTCCAACCTCCCAAGGCCTCCAGCAAGTTCCCAGCCCTTCCCCAGACCTACCCATAGGGTCAGGCAAGTCAGAAGAGGCCTCTGGGATCAGAGTGCCTAACCTCTCTTTTTGCAGATGGGAAACTGAGTCCAGAGAAAGGAGAGGGGAGAAAATGAGCACTCCCATTCATAATGCCTACCAGCTACTGCCACACGCAAGGTCTCATTAATCCTCACAATCTTAACAAGGTAGGTTTTCAGTAGTTACATTTCACGGATGGGGAAACTGACGTGTCCGAGTTGTGAAGAACAGATTCCAGCCCAAGACTGTCTGGCTTCAAAACCAGGGACAAAGCCAATATCAGTAGCAAAGAGAGGGCCAACCAGACTTCCAAATTTCCATTCTGTGCTCCTGGCCACCTCTGGATTAGGCCCCAAAACAGAGTCCCCTCGACAAAAGCAAAGCAACCATCAGCCATGAGCCCCTGGCCTGTCTCCTCCTGAGGGTCACCTGGATGGTGGGCCCTCAGAAAGGGTGAGCCCCACCTGGTGGCCCAGAGGCCATCCTGGAAGCCCCCAGGCCTTCCCCTAGTACCAGCGCTCTCAGACCGAGGGCGTGGGACCCAGGAGGTGGCTTCAGCAGCGACCAGGCGAGCGCAATGTCCCATACCTGCAATGTTCTCCTGCTTGGGGCAGATGCCTTTTGTGGGCGAGAGCAGGTGGTCATCTTCGTCGGGGGTGACCTGGATCCCGATCTCCACCGGCTCGGACACTTTCCTGAGCTCGGAGCGTGAGGAGGGCGGCGGGCTGCCCTTGTCCAGGCCTTTGTCATAGCAGGCACTCAAGCTGCCGCCACACTGCTTCCTCTTGTGCTCTATAAAAACCAGGATGTCCCCCAGGGGGAAGTTCATCTGACACTGGCCACAGGTGAGCAGGTCAGGGTCGGGGCCACCCACCATCAGCCCCAGGCCGCTCGGCTCCTCTATCTCCAGGCCCTCGTCTTCCTCGAGGATGGCAGCCTCCACATGGTCAGCCTCTGCTGGAGACAGAAGGGAGAAAGGGAGGGGCAGAGAAGAGAGATGGGCTTAGAGGATCACAAGCACACGCATTCGTTCCAACCCTTCCCCACCAAGAGGCAGTGCCCTCCACTGCTGGCTGCGGCGCTCACCTGGGCCTCCCCAGGGTTGGGACAGACGGGCCCACTGAGGCTCTGAGAGTAACATCACAGCACCCAGAGGTTGTCACATACGTAGTGCTGAGACACCGGGCTCTAGTGTATTTCTGACAATTTCTCCCCAACACAGTATAAGAACGCACACATGGACACATGCATGCATGTGTGAGAGCACGCATCACACACCACACACACACACACACACACACACACATACACACACACACGCACACATCCCCTGGCTGCTAACAGAATCAGGTAGAGACATGTCTCAGACTTTGCAGTCTCTGAGAATCACCTGCAGAGCTTTGAAAAATCCCAATGCCCACGCGGCAACCCCAACCAAGTACACTGGGAACCAAACATCAGTATTTTCTTAGATTCCCCAGGTGGTCAAATGGGCAGCCAGGGCCCCTCCCTGCCCCCTGCGCGGCCCCTCCCTTCCCTTACCCTCATTCACACCCTCGGGTGCATACCGGTCCTACACACATTCCTCCACCTGAGACCTGCCACACACCAAACTAGAAAACAGAAACCCAGACGGGTGTCAGAGGGCCAGGCCTTACAAGAGAAAGAAGCCCACATGCTCGGAAAGCAACAAGTGAGTGTCGGGTTCCAAAAAAGTATCAGAGGAAAAAGCAATGCTGCAGAAGGGACGTGGAAGGCCGCCTGCAGGGGGGAGCAGGCTCTCCTGCCAAGCACCCTGGTCCTGGTCAGACTTCATTTCTCCGCAGATTTCCCAACACTCATCAACTCCCCACTGTCCTTCTCTGTTTGTTGGTTTTATTTTCACTCCCAGAAAAAGAAAAGAAAAAATATTCTTCAGACTCCAAAAGCATTCCTTGGCAGATAGCAAACCACACTTTCAATGGGCTGTATGTTTTTATATTTCTTTAGCAGCAGATAGATTTCCCTTTATTTTTTTTTTTTTTTGTTTGTTTTTGGTAGGGGGCATAGAACCCAAATATTTTGAAGCTAATAATTGTCTCAAAAAGCAGCAACCCCCTCAAGGGAAAATTGGAAGAATTGGCAGTCGAAAGTGTCATAAATAAAGAGAGGTGGACAGTATGGAGGTTTCATATCCCCTCGGGGTCTGAGCGGATTCGGGCTGGAGTATTTCAAGAGCAAATGTCAGTCGTCATACAGGAGGCACAAGTGGTGGGGACTTCAGAGGAGCGAGGGGCAGCCAAAGGTCTGCAACTCGAGGAGGCAGGTAAATTTTAAGTTGTACGGTATTTAGGAAGGGGCAACAAAAACCACAGCCGAGCGGCAAGAAGGAACGGAAGAGGGGAAAATACATTCCGTGGCAGTGAAGTTATTGACGGGCCAGAGCCAAAGAACAGATAATTTAAGGAAAAAATTCTGTGGCATCTTCCATCCTACATATAAATCACTGTTCTATATTTTCTGAACACAAGCTTCTTCAGGGCCGAGGAGAAGTCCTTTTATAAAGCTGAATACAGAATATACCACATATGACGCGTAATGCACACGCGTGAGCTATATGTGGATGGGTAGAGGCGTAGGTATTGCTAAGAAGGGAAATTGTAATTTTCAAATTACAATTTGAAATCCTGCCTGTGGTTACAGGAGAGTAGACACAGTCCTCAATGAATTACGCGTAGAAATGCATCAGAAATGTGGCAGTACAAAAACAACCCGCAGCTGAGGAACTCCTAAATCTGTTGTCTGTGTATCTCTAACAAAAAGAACCTACAAGGTAAAGAAACAGTCCCCACAAAGCCAGAAACCATTAATTATACTTTAAAAAGAAATCGGAGTTTACTTAAAAAGGAGTTTGAAGACAATGCCACATAATTAATTTACCAATTTATTTTATGAAAAGATGCTTTGCTATGGTTTAAAATGTAATCACAACCTTCCCGCTGAACAGTGGTTCCAGGAAAGACTGGATTCCTGTGAACGGTTTGTCAGAATGTAAAAGGTAATTATTTGGTGCCTCTTTTCCCTTTAATGATCTAACATTGAGCAATACTGTTTATATTGAAAAGCTCGCACCTTTAATTACCAATTACATATACATAATTTCGGAGCCAAAGGAGAGGGCTGTAAAAACAGCTCTTTAGAAATATAAGGATGTATTGTGCGCCATTTTTAGAGAAGGAGCTCTAATAAATGGGAGGAGGATGTCAAAATATTGTTTTGTTAAAAAAAAAAAAAAGAGGCACAAAGGAAATGAGCTGAAAAGCAAAAAAGGACATAAAGAAATTGAGAATTCAAAAGAAACAGGGGTGAGGTGCCGTACCTGGTACCGTTTAAATCGTCACCGCCATGCGGGCCTGGCAAACGCCTGCGTCAGCAGAGCATTCGATGAAAACAAACAACATCAACAAATCCACATGCCAAACCTGACCATCCTTTCTCAGGGAGAGGGGGTGTTTATTGTTTTTTTTAATTTAATCTCCGTGTACTTTTTTGCTGTTTTTTATTAACTTTTTCAGCCATGTGCGCCTTCCTGGGTAGCAGTCCAGCAAACAGGAGTATTTCCTCTCTGCTAGTAGGTTTTAAGCTACATAATTTCAAATTCATTTTCTAATTCAAAAGAAACACAGACTAATCTAAAAATTAGCAAAGGTCACACATGCCTGTTCACAGCATCCCTCTCCCCACGCCCTCTCCTGCCAAGACTCTGTACCAGGACTTTTTTCCTTTTTCTCTTGTTGTTTTTTTTTTTGTAACATCTGGTATTCTTTCCTTTTTTTGGCAGTCTCTGCCTTTTCACTTTCCTCGTGCAGCAAGCCCTGCGAGCCCCAGTAATTGAGTCTGAAGGTGTCCAGAGCTGTGCACTGAGCCGCAGCTCTGATTTCCAACCGGCCGGGGAGCCAGGCCCTCCCGCGTCCTGCACACAGTCCTGGGATGATCCGGGGCTCCGGGGCTCCACTCCTAACTCGGATCTCCACCTCCCAGACCAGCCATCCAGCTAACTGCCTCTAAGGGAGCCTGGGAGGAAAAGACATCCGAAGAAACAAAAAAAAAAAAAAAACTCCTTCCCCTCCCACTTTCAGCGTTGAAAGTAAAACTCCCTAAGATGACAGGGTGTTCCCCCAACTCCAAAGAATGGGGTTTCCTCTCCCCGCCCCCCAGGCTCTGGAGCTCTGAGCCTTGGCCTGCTTGCTTCATCTCGTATTTCCCAGGAAGGTGGCAAGGTCACCCCCAGCGTTCAGGCAGCAGAGTCAACCCAAATCCCGAACTTCTGGGCCAGAGCAACTGGACCAGGCAGCTTGCTGGGCCTGAAAGCTCACACTCTAGGCCTTTGGAGACACCCCAAAGACTGTGGTTTCATTTCCGCTGGCAGGCGGATACTGAGCTGGGTGTGTAGGGTGCGTGTGTGTGTGTGTGTGTGTGTGTGTGTGTACCTTCTTAGAACTGAATTGATAATGGAATAAATAAAAGGAGATAGAGCTACTTAGCCAAGCCCTGAAAAGGGCAAAGTGAGGATGTGTCCGGCCCCCCGAGAACCCCCTTTCTCTGCCCTTAAGATACCTGAGTCTCCGGGCCTCAGAGGACCAGGCCTCTGTTCTAACAGGCAGAGTCGTCTGACCTGCCACCAGAGATGAAAAAGCACCAGGAAAGAGAAAAGACAAATAAAAACAGCCTTTCAAATCCCCAGACCTTACAAATGAGCCCCACATGCAGCCTTGTCCAGAAAACTCGGGGCTTAAAAAAATAAGGCAAAGATGAGGTTTTCCTCTGAGATGATTTCTGTTTTCATGAAAAGCTCCCCAAGTGTCAGACAGTCCTGCAAAATATTGCTGCTCTCAATATATATTATGTGCCGAATAAAGTAGAGCAATTGCTAAAATGTTTGACTCATTAAGAGGAAAAATGAATGGATGCATCAGGCAACTTGTTCCAAATGTCAGATATCAGAGGGCTGGGTGAATTCTGAAATGCTAAATCCTGAAGTACATGGACAAATATATATTTACACACACACACACACACACACACACGCATGCACACACGAGTTAGATTTTCTTTTACAACAAAACCACATTTTATTTACAAGGCTGGGCCTCCTCCCAGCTGGTAAACGTATTTAGAAGCAATGAAATCAGGCTTCACAAATAATAATGGGCATCGTTGTTAAGTAGAGGGGGAAGTACTTGATCCTAAGACAAACTTCCCCATGCCTGAGCTTGGCTGGGAAGGAATTTGGGGCAGAAGACAGAAATGGAAAGACATTGTTGACACTGGCTCAGCCACGCAGCCAACAAGCCCTCAGCAAGGCCTTACCTGGCCAGTGATCCCCCTACACGAAGGGCTCCAAGGCCCCGACTGCCCTGGTCCATCTCTAGCAACTGCCCCTGCACCTGCCCGTTGGGGAATCCCGCCTACTGTCCGCAGAGCACAGGGCCTGTGCATTGCTGCGTGTGTCGCACGTGAGCTCGCGTTCCCCTTTACCCTGCATTGATTCAAATCCAAATCTCTATCTGTGATGGCTGAGCCCCAGTCCAGGAGAAACATATGCAGAATTACCGTTTCAGTGATAGGGGAGGTGGGTAAGGGAAGGGTGTTGGGGGAGGGGAGCCAGGCTCCTAAAATCGTGTGCCACTAACGTCACAGCCGCCATCATGATGTGTACGCGTGTTTACAAGAAATGCTCAGCATCCAGCATTCAGGATGCCCGAGCTCTGCATCTGACTGGAGACTTCACACCTGCTTCCTGCGAAGACGGAGCCTTTGCCAGCAGCCCATGCTTACCAACAATCTAGGAAGGGATCTTTTCATTCTCCTCCCGGTGAACGTGCGGGGAGGGGCTGAGGCTCTGGGCGACACCGTAACGCCACCAACACGCACACTCAACGGAGCACAACACTTTCTGAGCTGCCATCAATTTTTAATTTATTGTATCCAAGAGAAAATAACAACCGTGGGGAGGAGGGATGGAGAACCGTGGATGGGAGAGAGCAGGAATCAATTCTTGGTGGAAAAAATAATCTATGACTAGATGACGCTTAAAGGCACAACAAGAGGTTTTATGAAGTTCCCCCAGCACAGGGAATAATGAAGTGCCAGGCAGAGAAGGAAATGAGAGTGAGGATGTGGCAGGAGGAACGTCCACACAGGGTCAAGAAGGGTTATTAGGACACAAGGTGAGGATGAGGGTGTGGACCCTGGGAGGGCATGCCAGGCAGGGTCCAAAGCTGGCATCATCAACTGTCTCTGCCCAGATACCCTGCCCTCTCAGGAGACAGTCTGAGGAGTCCAGCCTGTTCTAGGTGCCACAGCCCTGCACGTCCCTGAGACCCTCCAAAGGCTACCTCCCTGGAGGAACAGGTGCACACCACAGCCACCACCCCATGAGGCCTGTCTGCTCCACGCCAACCACAGCACATGCCTCGGTCGCCATTTCTGACATCTGGGAGGAAGATGAGAGAAGGCAGCCGGTGCAAAACATGGTCACCAACGTGGGTTTCCGTTCCGAGAAAATGACCAGGTTCCTGGCTGACTCGGTCAGCGGGGAAAGTTTGGGGCCTGGCCTGCCTTCCAGGAAGGTGGGGATTCCTGATCCGTGAAGAGGTTTTGGATACAGGAAGAAGCTCACTCACATAGCCCCGGTCAGTAGACAGGTGGCCAAGTAGGATGTTGTAGGGAGGACCCGCATATGTACAAATTGTCCTACAAAACTCCAGCCTGGTTTTAGGATACTTAGGCAGATTAAAAACAGCTCCCTGAAAAATATCCTAACTTGCTCTACAGACTTAGTCCAACCTCCTCCCCTCCCCCACCGCAGACACCTCTCCAGAACCCCCAAAACTGAGCTCAGGAGTCTGGGTCGTACCAATTCAAGAGCAGGAAACAAAATGAATAAGCAAAACGGCATTCAGGTGTATTCACAGATCCCAGCCATTATTAAAAGGTTACAGATAAAAAGCTATATTCACAACACCAGGGAACACAGTGACCTATGTTTTGATAAATAAAATAGTTGCTTTAAAGAAAAGAAAAAGATTTACCACTATAGAAATCCTTCTAAACACACATTCAGCAGGTTCTATAAAACTGCAAATGCCTTAAATCTTCAGAGCCACAACAGGGCTCGTGATGATGTGATATAAAAGCATGCTTTGTAGCCAAATGAAGAAATCTGTTTTATTTAACGTTATGCTTTTTCAAATGTGTGGAAGAAAAGAAGGACTTCCACACAAGACACTGGGCCTCGAGGCTTTAGCTGGAGGAGCTCAGATTCTCTGAGGCCGACAGCGAAACAGCGAGGCAGGAACTGCTCTCAACATCTCTTTTCCAAGGTAGGCGTTTAAACATGACCCCATTTTTTTTTTAATTCTCAGTAGTGCATCCATTTCTGAGGCACATGTTAATCACAATAACATTGGCATTCAACTTTCTTGAGTCATTTTTGTGTGTAGGTTCAGTAGAAAACTCATTAGAACATTTCACAAATGTGTTTGTATTTCAGCAATTCAGTGGAAGGGGGTCATAAAAAAGTTATGTAAAACAGAGGATTTTTTTTGTTGTTCTTTTTCACTTTGAAGTTACTTAATTTTGTGTGGTCTGGGATTTCATGACAGTAAAATAGCTTGGGCTGGCTAATTCAACATCCAGGCAAATTATCAGCTGTTGCAGAAAAAGAAAAAAAAAATAAATTTCTTGAATTTCAGCAACTACACAAAAGACTTGCATATGTCAAAATGCCGGACGAAAGTCCCCGTGAATGTGGCACCATTAATCAAACCTCGATCTAGTGTCACTTTTGCCAGTAAAAAACGAGACCGTTCTGCTCACCCCCCTCCCTTGCTCGTGCAAAAGACGCAAGAAGTGTGTCCCTCTGCTTTTATGTGTCTCCAAATAGCCTGCTCTCGGCACTTTTTACACAGGTCCTGGGAAAACCTACCGCTCCAGGGAGGCAGTCAAAGGACAGCTTTTCTTGGGGAGAGGTGGAGAAACCGGGAGCAAAACATGAGCAGATCTCCCTGCCGTTTGGTTCCCGGACCCGATGGAAGATGTGTGGGATCAGGGAGCAGGGGCAGGACAGAGCACACAGGACCCCAGGCCAGATCGTGTGAGTAAATAAAGAGTGCCACAAAGTGACAAAGCCATGCTCAGAGCAGACGGATGACAGGGACATTCATTCCTGGTATTCTTCTGTGCCCCATCTGCATTAAAAAAATACGCAAGTGTGTCTACAGCTAACACTGTCTTCAGAGAAGGAGGTGCAGCCGACATCTATAACTTGACTGTGTGGGGTGCAGGGTGCACTCCCCAAAGAGCATTTATTTTTCTCTTGTCCTCCCCAGATGTGATGCTAGCATTAACCTGGAGGCCAAAGTCCTTGGAGAGTTCCAGCTAAAGGTGAGGCCTAACCAGGCAGCCAGAGGCTTCTTCCTTAAGCCGTAGGAGGGGAAGAAAGAGCCTCCAACAGCCAAGAACCAAACTCCCATCTTTTCCCTCCCCCATATATATATATACACATACATATATTTACACACATATACATATTATTTTCTCATGCATTATTGTATCTGTGGTCTGTGTTTAGTTACAGCTTGTGAAACTCCCCCAAGTTCCAAGGCAAAGGATCGAGGATTTCTCAAATGAATTTTTTTCAACAGTTTTCTGCATGCCAGAGGCCACTGCCCGCCTGGCCCAATGCTGTGAAGTGACCGTGCCTCTCCTTCTCTGAGTTTTCCAGTGAGCTCACTGCCACTATATGCCTGCAACTGGCTCGATTTGAACATTAAAATGAAGTAGAGAAATCATCAGATAAATTGCTGGACCTCTGTACTGGAGAGTGAGGGCTCTTTCTCCAGCTGATGACAGCACTAGGCTTTTGTCTGACCTAATTTATTTCTCTTTCAGGTTAGAATAAAGCACTCTTTCCTGTCGCAGAATAACCTCTTCTGCTCACATATTGAACTCAAGCATAAGACGCAAGGTTACTGTGCTGTCTGCGTATTTCTCGAACTTGGAAAAGAAGACATTGTAAATCTAGAAATCCTGTGATCAAAAGCACACATATTCTCCAGCACTAAATTACATGTTTAGGGAAGAAATAGTCTCATTAAAAGCCATCCATGACGGGCACCGTTTGGGGTGAAAGGTATTACCAACGCTGGCTCTGGCAGGCACATGCTCCCTCCAAACAAAGTTTTATGTGTTATTTGAGTTGGCATTTTCTATCTTTGGGGAACAGGGCTATTTCCCTTAGTACAGTGGGAACATTACCTAATAAACGGATGGAGAATTCAAGTTTTAAAAAATCTGAGCTAAAAGGATTTTAATTCACCGAGCTGTGTCAGGTATATGACTCTCAGCTGTCCCTGGGTCTGTGACATGTGGGACAGAAATGCACAGTATGCCTTAATCCCAAACGACTTAGGCTCTTCCCTGATACCCCTCCCTGTGCACCCCCCCACGCCCGGTCACAAATGCCTTAACAACCCAACGTAATTTTCAGAACGTCAAGAGCACTGTGACGGATGAGGGAAACACACCCATTCAAAACTAACAATTTTAATTGTTAAAAAAAAAAAAGAAAGAAAAAGAAACTCCAAGAAAAGGAAAATGCCCCCATCTGCCAAGTGAGGGCTTGTAAATCAATGGCAATAGGTTGAAAATGGATTTCTCAAACTTATATTCTCATTTTGTCCTGCACAAATCTCTGCAGGAAAATCAATATTACAACTTCACACTTAAGACATTTTGCAGCAACGTAAACTGCCGCGGCCGCCGGTGGAGCCGTCCTGGCCGCCGCGGCGGAGGCGCCACGCATGACACGGGCACCGAGCGCCCCCTAGCGCCAGGCGGCGCCAGGCGCGGCTCGGTATCCCAGCCTTGCCATCCCCAAAAGCCAATTCGACTGAGTTTATTTTGGAAAGTATTTTATCACAACAAGCAACAGAGAATGCAAAGCAATCGAGATAGGAGATGCGGAGGGGATAAGTGAAGGCTGCTGCAAGCCGTGTTCTAAGCTGTAAGAGAGTGCCGAGTCCAATTCTGATAACGCTCTAGAAACCGGTGCACTCCACAGGCAGAAACTGGTTATCTGTCATCCGACTGTTTGATGTGCTCCCATCTCACCTGAGACATAATTCTAATGATTGTCAAATGCACCCAAAGCTGGCCCTCCCCTGGGTCATGTGAGACCCATTTACTCCTGCACAGCGGTCAGGGAAGCATCACACTCAACCCACCTAAGCCCAGCCTCCCTCAACATTTCTAAGGCCGGCTTCACAAAAGCCACTGCGTTTACCCCAGCACTTGAGAAATGACTACTTTTCTGTTACGGAATATTTTAAAGGCCAGACAAAATTTGCCAAGGCCAAGGCACAAACAGAGAGCAACCTCCTTCCCTCAAAAAAAGAAATATGCATATGTACATAATATTCAGGTAGGGAAAAAAATATCCTTTAAAAATATTAGGGGTTGTTAAAATATGCTCACGGCTGTTTTCTCTCAGGTGTGAACTACAAATGAATAAAATCAGCCTGGCATAGCACCTTTGATGAACACATTTTTATTCTCCCGTGGCATCAGAGCAGCTGACTTATATCACACTTCTAATGATATGGGGTTCCCTTCTGTGCAGAAGGGAGACGAACTTCACTCCCCCACCAACTACTAAAAAAAAAGAGGGCTTATGTCTTGTGAAATTTATCGGAGGCCCAATTTTGAAAGATACGTGGACCATTGGAGATATACTATACCCTGAGGAGTTAAGATAATTGTGAGCGCAGCCACCTTCAAAACATACAGCTACAGCAAAACCCAATTTAAAAGGCAACCATGGAATTAAGTTAGCCTAACTTCTGCGTCAAATCCTGGGTCTCTAGTTGTTTTGCAAAATCGTGAATTCATACAGAAAATTACTAATCTTCCAAGGAAACCTGTTGGTGGGTTGTTGAAAATCACCTTAATTAGGGTTATGTAATTTACCACGGACATCTTATTTCCTCTGGTTTCTTTGGAAAGCCTCAGGCTCCTTCGTGGACCTGAGTCCATTTCCCTTCACCCTGGCCCTGTCTGCACAGCCGGCTATGGCCCTACCCTCTGCCTGGTCAGCCGCTCCCCCTTAACCTCCCTCTTCACTATTGTCACTGTGTTGTTTTGTGTTTGTTTTTATTAATAGCTGTGTCTGTCCTCCAGTTTTAAAAGCCATATCCATCTGGGTCAAACATTGTGAGGCAAACCAGAAGCCCAGGTTCCCACCACCAGCTGTCTTCTACACTCTTTTTGTTAACCTCACTCCTCTTGTCACTGGCCCTGTCTGTAAATTTAACTATCTCATTATGGAGCCCTTCTGAGCACCCCCCGACACAAAGATCATCGATGCTATTTGCGTGCACTTCTTGCTTCCCAGGCCATCAGTTATTCTCAGTTGCATCATCCCTAAAGAACCTGAGGCTGCCACCCCACAGGACGGCGGCTGCCACCCAACTGATAAAGATGCACCACGTTTCAGGTGGCTTTTGTCATATTTAAAACCAAAAATGTGAACCCCAGGCAGGGGCTGTGACAGCACCCGCTCTGCTAGCTGGAGCCCTAGAGCACCCTAAACCCACGACTCCTGTGCCATTTGTGGAGAGGCACTTGCAGCGGCCACGCAGTCTAAACTGCATCGATTCCTGCCTTTCGCCTGCCTGCTCCCTTGTCCCTCCCGGGTGACACGGGGCAGAAGAAAAGCCAGCAGCTTTTGGATAATAAATAGCCTTGTCTGAAAACTGGTTGGACCACTCTCCCAGCTTAAACCCGCACACCAGGCCTGGGCCCCGTGTGTCCCTGGAAGGCAGGCGGCTTCCCGGGGCTGGCCAGTCTCCTTCCCTGCTTCTCCCCAGCTCTCCTCCTCTGCCCCTCTTCCCTCCCTGCCCCAGCTCCAGTGTCAGCTGGCTCCCCCAGCACCGCTCTGAGCAAGGCTGAGAGAGACAGGGAACAAATAAAGGATGGAAGGACATTGCACCAGGCACCCCTTGCCCCCTGTGTCCAGCTGCCGCCGGTCCTCTGGCCAGGGCTCTCTCCTGACGTCCCAGGAATGCCAGGACAGGGAGAGCCAAAGCAAAGCAAACCTACCTGCTTCTTCCCTTTACACACAACTGCAAATGCTCCTGGCTCTTGTCGTTGCTGCCAGCTTGGCAATGCACCCCCAACAACTCCCCCTTCTCCGAACCCCCCACTTCCCCCTCCTCAAAAACAACCCTTGCAATTAAACAGAGGCTACGTGGGGCAAATTGCCTCCTGGAGAAATTAGGCGCCTGCAAATATAGACGTTTTAACAACCACCCCATCTAAAGGGGCTGGGGGTGTAGAATAAGCGATTGCTGTGGCTTGGTAAAGGATCGAAATGTCAACTGGCGAAAAAGCCCTTGATCAAACCAGGCTCAAATCTGGCTGCAAAACATTTTGTTTTAAATGCAACCAGCGAGTCTTCTTTGATGTTAAAGGGGAAAAAAATAAAAGAGAAGTCCTCTTCCCTCCCTCCAAAAAAGCATCCCTCTCCCAAGGCAAATCCCACTTTAATATCTATTCCCCTCCCCAAGAATAATAATAATAAACCCACAAATTCTTACTAATGTCTGTGCTGTAACAAAGGAGAGATGGCAACAGCAATTGCTCCGAGCAGATGGCTCCTATGCTGGGTTTTCAGGGGAGGGGAAAACCCCTTTATATATTTATTTATTTATTTAAATTTTTTAAAATATAACATAAATATTCGGCTCTCGGCCGCCCCGCAGCCACTCCTCGGCGGCGGCTGGGCGCACAGCCCGCTCCAGCTCCGCACCGGCAGCCCGGCCCCAGCCCGGCGAGGTGCGCGGAGGATCGCAGGAATACAACCTGCCCGCGGTCTCGATGGCACCCAGAGGATGTCTTATTTCTATTGCAATTAAAAAAAAAAAAAGTCAACGGCGACCCCCGACCCAGGCACTGCGAGAGAAAGAACGGCGGGGAAATGTTCGCGCGCAGCGAAGAAGCGGCCCCGCGGGCTGCTGCGGGCGGAGAGCGCTGTGAAGCGACCTTCCCCGCGCGAGTGTGCGGAGACCCGGGCGCACTCCCCTGCAACCCGGCACCTAGCCCGCTCGCGCGCGCTCTCGCCCTTGGCCAAACCAACCCGACAGGGGCATTGGGAGCTGGGGCGTCGCTGCCCCGCCGCCTGACTCTGCCCGCCCGACACTCGCTGGAAATCCACACGATCGCGGCGGGTGGATTTCCACTGCGACCTGCGTTGTTTATTTAGATGGAGAAGATGAAAGATACTGAGATAGAAAGATGGATAAGAGACTGATAGGTCTCTTTTTCCTCTTTTTTTCTTTTCTTTTCTTTTTTTTTTTTTTGTTACTATTTTACAAGCGCATCACTCTCTTCCCACTCCTGACAACCTTTTTTTTTTCCCTGTGGCGGGGATTTTTCACCAACCCCAATCCCCCCCACCTTTTTTTGGAGTGGGGGGAAGAAGATCATCCCAGGAGACAGACGGAGGTGGGGAAACGGGGGGCGGGGGGGCCTTGAGCCCGGCAAACAGCCGCGCAGCTGGATTCTTTTGCAAATAGCAAGAGGAGGGGAGAAAGACGGCAGCGGAATCTAGGACCGGCGTGGCCTGCGCCCTGCCGGGCTGGGCGCAGCGACCGAGGACCGGGGCCGGCGGCCGCCCTTCGCCCTGCGGCTCCCCCACTCCGGAGCGCACCCCGCTCTCCTCCGCCCGCGCCGTCAGTGCGGACCCACGCGCTCGCCAACTTTTCCCCACTTCCCGGCTCCCCCCTCCCCCTCCGCTCCCCCGGCCCCCTCCCCCTCCTCTCCAAACCCCGCCACCAGCGCCGCCGCCGCCACACACGCCGCTCGGAGGGGCTAGCGTCCAGCCGGGCTCGGCGCGCACACACACACCTCCTCCAGCCTGCGCGCCCCCTCCCCGGCCCGGAGGTGGCTCCGCAGGCCCCCGAGCCCGAGGCGCGTCCGGCTGCTCAGCGCCGCGACTCCCCAGGCTGCAGAGAAACTTTCCTATGGCCCCCCGCCCCCCACCGTGCTCCAGGCCGATGCCGCCGCTCTGCCAGCCCGCGGGCGGCCCCGGCGCCCGGCCCGCCTGGCTGCTCCCCGCTCGGTGTCCCCAGCCCCGGGCGCCCGGAGCCCCGTGCTCCGGCCCCTCGCGCACACGCCGCAGACACTTACGGGTGATGAGCTCCCTCTGGGACAAGTGCTGCGGGTTGCCCTGTTTGCGGCGGGACATTGCCCCGGCATCTATTCTGGCATCGCCCGGAGAGCTGCACTGATGGGGAGAGCCGGGGGAGGGTCCGAGCCGCCGCCGCGCCGCTGCCGCCGCCGCCGCGCCTCCTCCTCTGCCCGGGTTGGTGTTTTTTTCCCCTTCCTCTCTTGCCCTCTCTTCCTCCTCCTCTTCTTCTTTATTTTGCTCTTTCTTCTATGCTGCTTTTTGTTTTGTTTGAGAGAAGGAAAAAACAAGAAAAACCTCTCGATCTAAAATAGGAGAAAGAGGCAAAAAAGAAAAAACTGCTGTTGCTTGCCGCGGACTGGCTGATTTCCTTAAAAATATATTCTTTTGAAGGAAAAAAAAATCTCTTACACTTCTTCAAACTGCTTGGCCTCTTGGACTTCCAAATGTCTTCTTGAACTTAAACCGGATTTTGCACCGGCTCCTGACACTTTCTTTCGGGGTCTGGTAGGTGGAAAGCGCACTTCTACCAGGAGGGGGAAAAGAGAAAAAAAAAATGCAAACAAATAAAAAAAAATGAAAAGAAGAAAAAGCAAAGAAAAAAAAAGCTACGAAAACTTGGGGACTTGTCTCGTACCCCCTCACCCCGCCCCCTCAAAAAACCCGAAGCAATTGTAAAACTGCCCTGGTTCGGCTGTGTCTGGGTTTTCTGCAGGCTGCCTGTTTTTTTCTCGGAGACTGACCCTTCCGAGGCTCTGGGGGACTCCAGGAGCGGCTCCTTCCCAGTTCACCTGGCAGGCTGGCGCCGGCCGCAGGGCTGCCGAGTCCCCGCGAGCGCTCCCCAGCGCTCCCCCGGCGCCTCGGGCCCAGGGGGAGCGGGCCGCGGGCGGCTCGCCCAGTGCGCCTGGGTCGGTGCGGGCGCGGACTGGGAGCTATAGATTGCAACGTGAAGATGGCGGAGTCCGGGTTCTCTGGGAGCTCTCGGTCTCTCTATGGCTGGGGCTGCCTCTGTACAATGGGATAAAATTCAAGTTCAAGTGCGGACGTGACGTTTAATCTGCACTAGAGACAAAAAGACCCAGAGAGTCGGAGCACTGGGGGCGACTAGCGGTGGCTTTTTAACATTGTACCCTGTAAGAGAACAAGAAAGCACACACAGAGACACGCGCGCGCGCGCACACTCACTCACACACACACACACACAAACACTCGCCCGTGCGCACACCCGCAGCCCGGGCCGGCCACACGTGCAAACCGCGTTTTTGTGCGCTCCTCATCCCCCCCCCCCAGCACCCGCTGCGCAAAAGCGGGCGGGGGGTTGGGGAGGGTGGACAGGATATTTTTAAATAAAAGAAAATCCTCCCCATCCCTCCTCCCCTCCTGGGAGCAGGACCCCCTGAGAAGGGGGGGCGGGGTGCCCTGTGAGTGAAGTAAATTGAATCAATGCAAGTCCCCACCCACCCAAAAGTGCTTTCGGACCTGGGGGGAGGGTTGGACTGTGGAAAGGGATCGACCGGGGAATAGGGGGTATGATCAATTGCTTCATGTCCCTCAAAAAGTAGCTTGGTAGTTTTTACTTTGTTTTATTGGGGGTCGGAGCTCAACTTCCAAAAAGTGTCTCGATAGAAATACTGGTATCAGACTCTGAGGGGCGACGGCAAAATAAAACATGCTAAGAGAAGAGAATCCAAAAGCACGTGGGGGGATCTGAGACCTTGTTTCAGTACCATTCTGGAAGGGATTTTCACCCTAATCTCTGCTCGCCCTCACCTCTCACCCCATTAACTCCTGGGGGGTCTAACGCGCCCCTGCCCCCTAACGCCAGGATCCGCAGGAAGCCAGAGTGAAGGAACAGGGGCGCTCCACGTGGGAGAGGGACTTGGACTTGCTGACCCAGGAGTAGGTGTGGCCAGGTCCCGAGTACTCGGGTGGGTGCGTCCTCGAGGCCCCCAGTTCCCTCCCACCCCCTGACAATCACAGCAACCTGGAAGGCACACCCCGCCTCCCCACCCCCACCCCCGCCCCCGCGCTCCTCGGCCCAGGGTAGGACCTGAAATTGCCTGTCACACTGAGAAGGACACAGCTGCCTTGTCAGCCGTTTGATCTCCAGCGGGCAAGGGCAGGAGGAGTTGTGGGGGCCTGTCGGTGGCCCGGGGACAAGGTCTGGCCGCGGCCCCCGTGGACACCCCCGTTCCCGAGGTCGGGGCCAACTTGGTCCATTTGATGACCCGGCCTCCACGCGGCGGGACCCCGCTCCCTTCTCAGGGTTTGTCCAGTCTCGGCCGGGAGGCGGCCGGGGCGGGTCGGGGCCAGGCTGGGGCTGGGCTGGCGACGAGTCCAGCTGCATCCACCCCACTCCGCCCCCAGGCCTGGCCCCCGCGGCTTCACCCGAGCGAGGAGCGAGGCCGAGACGCCGGCGGGCGCGCCGCCTCCCTCGGGGCTTTTCCTCGGGGGTACGTGGGGGTTTTGTTCTCCCCGAGGTCTTGGGTAGGGGCGGTGGCACCAACAACAGCGCTCAGAACCCATGAGGGAGGACAGAAAGGACTCCTACCCCTTAAAAAAATAATAGCAATGAAATGTACCCCAGCTTGCAGGTTTTCGGACTGTGGGCTACAGGGTCGGTGGACGCGACGCTGGATACGGTGGGGGGGGTGGTGAGCTTGCACCTCCTCCCACCCCCCACCTCGGCCAGGCACACTGCACTCAGTTGCCCACCCCCTCCACACACACCCCACCTCCACGTGGTCCAAAGTCTAGAAGGTCCTCCCTCTCCTTCCATCCCACCCCACCGCGCAAATCTTTCCAGGAAAGTGGCCTAAGTAAGAAAAAAAAAATGCCCACACGCACCTTTAATAAACGTAAGATATCCATAAACTGGCCATCCCGATTCGCCCAAACTGTAAATTTGAGAGCTCAGTTAGCCCTCTCTTTTTGAGAACTGGAGATGTGAAGCCCAGAGAGGGTTAGCATTTTGCCCAAGGTCACACAGCACATCAGAGACAGATCTGCACTCAAAACGCTGCGGCGTGCCTGCAGCCTCGCGCCACTGGCAATCCGGGGCCCCAAATCCGGACACGCGACCCTCACCTTCCCGGAGCTGATTACAAGGAGGGGAGACCAATGGCTGGGGGGAGCGGCAAGATGCCCTCAGGAAAGCCCCCCCGCCCCGCCGCGGGCGGCGAAGGGCGCCAGGGGATCCCGCGGCCGCTGCCAACACGCGAGCGGCCAGGCAGCCGGGCCTGGGGAGGGAGCACCCCCGCCCCACCCCCAGCAGGAAGTGGCGGGCAGGGGGCGGCGCGGGCCCCGACTGACCCGAGGAGCACTTCCTCATTGGCCCCGCGCTGCCCCGACGGCGGGAAGAGGGACGCGCGGGCGGGCGCGAGCAGGGCCGGACACGCCGCCGCCCGCCGGCGCGCTCCACCTCGCGGCAGCCGGGGAGAGGCTGCCCTGCCCCTGCCCAGCCCTGTGCTGGCCCCTTCGCCCTCCTCCTCCCCCTCTTCTTCGTCCTCTTCCTCCTCCTCCTCCTCTCCCTCCTCTTCCTCCTCCTCCACCTCCTCCTCCTCCTCTCCCGCGAGGCGGCCGGGCGCAGGCAGGGAGCGATCCCAGCTGCCACTCCTGTCTCCTCTTTTTCCCTCTGCCCGTCTGGCACGGGCATCATTAGCGCAGAAAGCTGTTAATGTCTGGTCTCACAGCTCCCCCTTTAGTCTTGCTGCGCTCCCTGTCTCGCGTTCCTAGCCGGATCAATAGCCGCCTCTCGGCCGACCTTGACCTCTCCCTCGACCCCGCCTGGCTTCGGCAGCTGGCCCACACTAATGTTTCCCCACTCTCCGGATACCCAGACAGCGGGCGGGGCGGGAGGGGGTGGCTGAGCTGGGGCCACAGCCCGTCCCCATCCGTTCCCCAGCACCCCAGGCCCCAAGGCGGGGGATCCAGGACCCCTCTGAGAAGGTCGCAGCACCCTGCTCCCCAACCCCTTCAGCTACCAAGCCTTTGTTTAGAATAAAAGCCACTCTCAGCCCCCCAAAAAGGGGGTGCAGATGGTTAACATATGAGAACGTAAGGGGGAAAGTGCAGGTACAAACATGGTCCTGAACTAATATCATAAAACTTCAGATTCATTTCCCCAGCACCTGCTGCGGGCCTAGTGTGTGCTCTGCCCATAGCTGGGGCTTTGTGTATACTGGAATCAGATGGAAATAAATGCCACATTTTTTGCACTATCTTTAAATACACACACACACACACACACACACACACGCAGCAGCAGCAGCAGATGTCAAAAAGCTTTTTGAACTCACAAATATTTCCCTGCTATTCTTTTTCTAGCTTCACAGTGCATTCCAGCAGATAATCCCCCATATTCTCAGTCACTTTAAATTTCTTTATAGAGGAAGAGTTCAGAAATCAGAAATCATTTCATCAAATCAGAGTGCATTTTTATTAACCTTGTGTGGGGCTTTAATTCCCTGTGTGTGCTGCATGTAACACGCCAGGCAGTGGGGGCAGATTAAACAGACACGTGACCCCCAAGCCGAGCTTTTTGTTTAAAATTCTTTGAGCGATTCTCAATACTTAACTCAGCTGAGGTTGGACTCTATTCGAGATTCTACAATGTTATCTTTGCCTTCTGAGCTGTTATATTTTATCTTATGTCTTTACAAAAATTTGGAAAGAATCAAGATAAGAAGTGTCAGTGGAAATGGGAGCTCCTAATGTTTCTGCAGAAAGAAAACTGACATTTCATTTGTTCTGTTGTTTTCTTTTTAACAGGGATCCACCCTCTAAAATGTAGTCAACTTTGTAGCAATACAACAGCACATCTTACCAAATTACTTTGGGCTTCCTTTCTGATGCTTTAAAAGAAAGAAAAAAGAAACCTATACAAAGAGAAGGCGAATCTTTTCGTATTCACAGGTATGGGGCAAACTCAGAAGCAATCTGTGTCTGCTAATTTCTATTCTTCTGGATCTATAAACGCTATTGACTATTAAGATGAGGGTAAATACGATGTGGGGGTCTGATCAGTGGATTGATTGACTCATTCTAACTTTTGAGGAAACCACAGAGGAGTTACTAAACAAATCGTACTTATGTACATAGTAATAAGGCTCCCAAGATGGTCCTCATCTCTTTCCTTACAGTTCTAGAATCTTTAGCTATCAAATCTAGAAGCATAAAAAGACAAAAGAGGCCTTTTGGGCTTCCTGGCATATCTTCTAGAATTCTTTTGTGTCATTTCTGAAAATTACAGCAAATTTCTGGGTGCCATAAGCACTCAATTAAGGCTTTACTAGATTTGGAGGGGTTTTTGCATTGTCACCTGATAGCAGAGGCAGGACCACAAAACGCCAGCCTTTCAACAATCGTTTGTGACTCTTTCCATATACTGAATTTAACAACATTGCTTTTCTTAAAAGATGACATCATTTGCACCTTATTTTTTTCTGCAAGTAATACTTGGGCTTGATACCATAGTCAATTTCCAACTATTGCTCAACTACCTGAAGCTCATGGGGTAGGCTCTAGGAAAACTAAGACATCATTGCCTGCTGCCTTGATATCTGCAGCCTGCAAGGGGTTAAGCCAAATTCACTGTTCCTGATTCATGTATTATTTTCCTCAAAAAATACTTACCCAGCTCCCCGTATATGAAAAAGACTCACACCCACATTGAATGTTCCTAGCTCTGTCCCTGTCATCAGAAATGATATTGAATGGCTCAGTACTAGGGGATCTGGAACTATTTCTACAGCTTTCTCACCTCATTTGGAATTTTCTTGCCTTGCTAATTTTAATTCTTTAGTTGAGTCATCAATTCAAATTTGGTAGAGACTGGCATCACCCAGTTGGTCGACTTAGGAGAAATATTGTTCATGAAGATAATCAGACTCCACCAAATCCCACCCCCACCCCTCGCATATGCAGAGACCAGAATGGCTGTGGCCTGTGTGCACATGTGGGGGTGGGCTATGCAAAGGGGTCTCTCTGCTGCTTTCCCTCTCATCACTGAGTCTCCAAATTGTATAACTGCAATTGCAAAGGGGACAGTTTTCCTAAGGATGATGAAAGCTGTATTTTGAAGACACACACGCACACACACATCCGTGAGTTTGAATTCAGTGGTCCAGTGGCCATCAATCTGCCCTATGTAGAGCACAGACCAGGAAGAAAAAGGGAGTTAAAATGGTTCATCTGGAGAAAGCACTGGGATTCTGAAGGGAATTTTCAGTTCCAACTCTGGCTGTCAGCCGCCGTGGTGGAGAACACCAGCGACAATGAGATGTCTGGTGGTAGGAAATGGGGAGGGGTTGGGGATGGAGGCAGTAATGATCACCTTCCTAACAAGGGTTTTATGAGGCTGTGAGGATTAATTAGTTTGTATCCTTAAGCTGTTGGAGAAAGAGGAAGTTTCAGTAAATGCTAAGCTGGAGTTGTAGACAAGTCTGACTCAGTTGAGAGCTCTCCCCTACCCCCAATCCCAGACTCCAAAAACTCCTATCTGTGCTGTGATGCACCACAAAGGAAGTGAGGGGGAAGAGCCGAGCAGGGGAGAGAGGCATGAGTCAAGCTAGCAGCCCTCCCAATCAGCTAATGAGAGCGCTGCAAGGGGGCGCTCACCGAAAAATAAAAATAAAAACCAGCCAACACCTTGTTTCAGACATGCCTTCCAGAGCTGGAAAAGAAAGAGAGCTCTGGGAGATCTCATCTGTTGTTTTGTAGTTTTAGAAACAGCCACATATGCTTTCGAGTGAATTCAGCAAAGGTAGTCTGTACCCTAGAACACACGTACGTGGCTTCCCCTCTATCTAACAGAGAAGGGTTAAGGTGGCACGATGACAAACAACAAGGCTCGACAATGCAAAGTTTTACCTGCAGCACGTTATTGAAGATGAAATAATATTTCTATAGTATGTGGAAGTTATGAAAGTTGTTCCATTATGTACACATTAAAACAGTGCATCTGCTCGAAGATGCACTTTCAGCTCAATTTACAAGGCAGACAATTTGCTACAACAAAAGGTAATTAATGCCGCGAGGGGAAACCGAGACACTGGATTGCTGTGTGTTCTGATATTAGTTTAATCTGGGTCCTTTAAAAAAAATGACTTCACTGTGATTTTAAGCCTTTGGAATCATTGAAACAACAATGGCTTCTAAAATATGGATGTGGCAATAACATTTCCCATTTGAACTTGGGACAAAGCCCCTCTGCCTGCTCTTCTCTCTCTCTCTCTCTCCACAACCCCCCACCTCCCTCTCCCTCCCACATGTATCATGACATTGCACACCAGACAGGAGCAAAGAAGCCCATCTCTGACCTGTCTCCAGATCACCCTGATAATCTGGATTCTAAATAGGACAGATTTATGGTCAGTTTCCAAAAATCCATATTTGGACCTCCAGATTCAAACGGGTAGATTCATCAGCTGTTGGGATTTAGCACAGGCATCTGCAGTTTCATTATTTGTATCTGCTTAACAGGAACAATTAGAGAACTGAAGAGTGAGGACGCCTGTTTGGGGACTGGTTCAGTATTGTACCCAGACCACACATTCCGGCTGGGAAGGAACACAGTAATGTATAAAGCATTAGTGGATTTAACGCTCTGCGTTGTGCTTGGGGAATCGAATTGTTGATGTTTCTGGCAAGAACTCATACTCCAGTTGAAATCTATCAAACACCTTAATTAGCTCCGGGTACCTAAATGCACCCAACCCAGAGGCAAGTTGGAAAGCAGGAGAAGGCAAGGACAGGAGCTCGAGCAGAGGTGGCACAGACCTCCCTTGGCACCCCCAGGGCCCTGCGGCCTCAGTTTCCAGACCAGGATGCATGGGCCATGGTGCGAAGTCAGACAAGTGGTGGCTCTCGCGGTGGCAGCCCTGAGGACGTGAATGAGGGTGTTTGGATGGTCTGACCGGGGTTGGCTAAGGGGATGAGAAGAGGCCGCAGTGACACAAAGCTGTTGCCGACAATAACTGGAGCCTTTTTCTGAGCCAACCGTTCCACCTGGACCTCAGTACAAATTATTGTTTTCAATTACCACCTGTGTATTCCTTCCCATGCAACTTATTGATGTAAAATTACAGCTACACCGGTATAAATAAGTTATGCTGCAGTTGTAAAATGGAAGAAATTTTGTTGTAGCAATTATGTTCAGCAAGATGACAAAATAAATTTCCAGAGCTGTGCCTGCAGTAACCTGGGGAATTTAAACCTCATAATTTCCATTCATTTCAGATAATTTGGAGTAATTTCTATATGTAATAACTTTGTAATGAAAAACACAGCGGTACTGAAGTGATTTCGCTCTGTTTTCTTCTCCTATGGTATACATGGCACAAAATAAATGATAAAAATATTATTTCCTTTTTATATGTGTGTGTGTTGAGTAATTCCTTCAGTAAAAATCATAAACTAATACCCGGACTAAATCTCTGTCCACAAAATGAAAAATAAATTGAGTTAAAGAAAGTGAAAAAGTATGAAAGGCTTTGGATGTTTTATTGTGACTTTATTGAATTGTTTCACTCCCATGCTCCTTCTGATCTCTAAGGGTTACAGTTCCCAAGTAAGGGGTACAGGCTGGTGAGCCCCCGGACTGCCCGGAGGGGGTGGCAGGGAGACCCCTGAAGGCTGGAGTCCCCTCGCCAGGTGGTGGCTTCTCCCTGAAGCATTAAGAGACTCGTCGGCCCCTTGAGATGCGCCAGGCCGTGCTGAGCTGCCGATTCCCACCGAAGGCTTCAGCGGCAGCTTTTGCTGCGAATGGAAACGACCTGTTAGGCTGGGCAGTGGTCATGTAGGTTCTGACATATTTCCTCCCTTAATTAAAGACGAGCCGAGGTGGAGCTGTGTTCCCCGCAGCACCAGTGCCCTGCCTGACCTCCGACGGTGACACCTGCAACTGATGTACACAGTCCCTGAACGCCCCGAGTTATTCATCGGAAGCTCCTACTGAGTTGTGAGAAGGTGACAGGAATTACAGCGGTTGCATTAGCTCCAGCTCCATGCAATTAGCGCCCCCCCTCCTCCACCACCGCTGCAGCACCCATCAAAGGCTTCCTCTCAATGAAAAATGGAGGCTGGGTCTGAGTGAGGTGTCCACCCCCTAAAACCTGCCTGCCAGCAGGAATGGCCAGTGACTGCCAGCCCCCTCCCCACCAGCCATGAGGGCTGCCAGCTGCCTGGAACTAGAGCGGCTCCCCTGCTCTGCAAAACCTGGTCCACTGCATGCAGCCAGGGGTGCAGATCTGGAGGCTCAGGCTTTGTAAAAAGGTGCCCACTGGCAGGGTAGTCTGCGGAAAGGGTGTTCATTTCCCAGGCTCCCTTGTCAGACGGGCTTCAGAGCTGACTGAGTGGACCTGTGCAAAGAGCTGACTGAGCTGGTGAGTGGACCTGTGCAAAGCACCTGACCCGGTCTCTGCCACACAGCAGTCACTTCGTGAGCATCACTGTGATTCTTTCCTTCAACCACACACACACACACACACACACACACACACACGCACACACGCACACAGATGGGCCACCTGCTGTGCAAGCACACCACGGCTACTGAGCCCAAACGTGGCAATATTGTGCCATGGTTGGTACCCAGGTTCCAAGGTCAGGCAAACGTGACTTTGACCCATCACCCCAGCTACGAGGAACAAAGTGAGGTAAGGCAAAAGCTGAGGACATACTTGTACTGTTACAGTAGTGACAATACAGCCCACCAAATGTAGTCATGGCTGTGTCCCAAGTGCCAGGGAGCAAAGGAGCGGGGTGAGCGGACCTCTGCAGGTGTCCTGATCACAGTGCAGAGACCCTCCGAGAACCTCAGGCCGGCTAGGTCACAGACAGGCGTCTAATTACATTGTTCGGCATTTTATGAGAAGAGAAAGACCTTCCTCCCCATTACACAGGAAGCCCAAGGCCAGTGGCCAAGGGGTAAAGCCAAGACCAACCCCACGTCTGTATCTGTGGGTCACCACTACACCGTCCTCCACCCAGACTCGATTTCCATCCATCCTGCAGGCCGTGGTGGGCCACTGGAGACATCTCTAGATGTGGAAGTAGAACAGCAAGGACAAAGTCAATGCCGGTTCAGGATACAGGGAACAGAAGAGAAAATTACAAAGAGAGACAAGGTCTGAAATGAGGAAACAGTATATCAGGTCAGTAGAAGAGATTTTTTTTTTTCATTTGGGACAATAAAATCCAAGAAGACATGACCATGGCTATGAAACCAAATAACTGAGGCAGAGAGAAATGGGGTGGAAAGAGTCAGATTAGACTGAAGGCTCTGTTGGTGAAATTTTGAAACGAACAACTCATATTGGAACAGAGTTTTGCAGTGTACAAGGTCCTTTTGCTTCCCTGACTTGAGTTTGTCCTTCCAACAACCTTGTAAGAAATGCAGGACAGGGCACAAACAGCTTGACATGTACCTCCAAAAGGCATGGGGTTCGAGTCCCTGTTGCACTGCCTGTCAGCTGGAAGGCCTCATGCAGGTTCCCTTCTCAGCATCCTAGGTCCTCGTATGCTCTGTCCAAGGCCTCTGGGAGAACCACATCAGATCTATCAGGAAGCCGCCAACATAGGCCCGGCCCATAGTAGGCATTTCATAAATGATAGATATGATTATAACAAACCCCTTATGCTTGTCTGCAGAGAAGTTCACTTTCAATTCCATCTATGGTACACACTTCAACATTTCATTTTGTGAGTGACATGAGAAATTTCCCCTAGATTTCATTTGTAAACATATTCTGCAAGTATTGATGAAGTACCTTGTCTTAGTCCGTTTGTGCTGCTGTAACAAAATACTTGATACTGAGTAATTTATAAAGAATAGAAATTTATTTCCTCACATTTCGGGAAGCTGGGAAGTCCAACATCAAGGGGCTGGCAGGTTTGGTGTCTGGTGAGGGCCCCGGGCTCTGCTTCTAGGATGCTGCCCTGCTGCTGCATCCTCCAGAGGGGACAAACACTGGTCTGCACATGGCAGAGAGCAAGTGGGCCCCTCTGTAAGGCACAAATCCATCCATGACTCAATTACATCCCAAAAGGCCCCACCTCTTAATACCACCACAGTGGGGATAAAGTTTCAGCATGAATTTTGGAGGGGACATACTTAAACCACGGCACACCACTGTGGCGGGGGCCGGGCTAAGCTTGGCAACACCCAGAGGAAACCTCACCGTCGTTACCTGCTAGTGGGATGTCACTGGGCTCTGCGCTTCTCAGAGCAGACAGCCCAGATGCTGCCATGATAGACACATAGTAGGACATCAGTGACTGAGGCAGCTAGACCTCGATACAAGGCCTAATACATCTGCAAACTGGAAACCGCGCCCAGAACAAAAATTGGACAGAAGGCTTCTCAGAGACAGGGATGGGGACAAGGAGGGGATTGTCATTCATTTTCTTCTCTTAGTCTTCAAATTTCCTATAGTCCGAATTTATGGTTTTTATAATCAGCCCCCAAAAATTAAAAATTAAAGGTTGTAGCAGCTGAACCTTTTGGCTAATTATTCAGGGGAAAAATAATCAACAGACGACATATGAAAAAAAAAAAAAAAGTCTGGAAGGAGATTCGGAAATGACAGCCGCTATTGTGTTAGAATTATGAGATTTAGGGGCTTTTAAAAAAACTTTATTTCCCAAACCTCCTAACATGTCACCGAAGACTTGCGGTATATTTTTATGAACAGTTTTGCAAAACTCATCTTTGTGAAGGGTCAAAGGGAGCGATTGCTGTGCTATGAAGCGGAGGTTCCTCTGGACGGCCAGGCCTTGAGCTTGGGTCAGCGGAGGTCACTGTCCTGGTATGAGATCGTCCTGGGTGCCGGGAGGACTGTGGAGCGTTGGATGTGGCCCTTTTTAAAAAGCTGCCCTGTTTTTTCCTTCCTTTCCTTGTGTTTGGGGACCTCTGTCACCTAAGACCAAACGCAGAGGCAAGACTCTGGAAGGCTCTCTAACGGCATCCAAACAGGCTGGTTTTAAATGCCACCTCTGCGCACCGTGCTGGGGACTCTAACCAAACCTGGTGGAGCTCGCTGGGGCTCCTGTGCACAGCAAGCAGCCTTGCTGGGCTCTCTGCTGGGAGCGCGCTAAGTGTGGGGCACTTTCAGACACTCCCAGTGAAGAATGTCCTCTAGAAGCTTCCCCCTCCTTCCCACCTTCTGTCATCCGGAGAGATAATTCATTTATGCAGCTTTCACAGAAGACTGACATTTTCGACTTTTTTAGCAGAATAAATTTATAAGGTAAATTAGGGGGTGGGAGCCCTAGTGTCCTAGGCAGATTCAAACTGGTAATTACAGAGGG
>CM052442.1:4143654-4178430 GCA_028533085.1 Varecia variegata | reverse complement strand
CCCTCCATCCTCTGGTACACACTGATGGCACCATTTCCTCATCCGTCACTCACGGCGCCTGCCCCCATCACACTGAAGAAGCATGGGGCCTTCAAGGTGACACAGAGGTGATAATCTCGGAGACCTGATTCCTTGTTGAGCGATTTGCCCTCAGGAGCAAACAGACCTGCAAGATTCGGAGGTGAGCAGCCAACTCCCTGGAAAAAGAGCCTCACCGTCGGGCCCCTCTGGTCCAAAAATGTGTCCACTTGACATGCCAATCAAAAGAGACGTGAGAGCTTCAGAAGGTGTGAGGTAGGTGTGTGGGATAAGGTAAAAACACCCAGGCTTCACTTCAAAGCCCTCAAAATAGTGTTTGATGGATGGATTCAGAACATGGAATTTTTAAGCTGGAAGGAACCAGAAGCTAATGCAGTCCACCTACTGCAGGAGGGAGCCTGCGGCCGGGGGAGGCAGAGGACGCCCACGCCCAGGGCGGGGCCTGAGCCATGGGCTGGTCCCGCACGCCCCTGACTCCCAGGCCCGGGACTGTTACCCCAAACCCTTCCCCAAATCCCTTTTCAATCTGTCAATCAACAAAAGAGAAACAAGCGGTTGGGAAACCATAGACCTCTGTCTCCAGTGGGCCTGACAAAGGCTTGGAAAAGGCTCATGAATCCCCGTCACCTAGGATGGCACTGGTGACAGCTACCTATGATGATGGGCATGGTGGCAGTCGTCAATCTTCGGGGAAGGGCGGTGGAGCACGTCGGGGCTTCTCTCCTCTGTCTCAGTTCCGGCTGCCCTAACAGATCACCATAAACAGGCGGCTTAAACAACAGGCTTGTCTTGCTCACAGTTCTGGAGGCTGGCAAGTCCAAGACCAAGGTGCTGGCACAGCCAGCGTCTATTCCTGGTTTGCACACTGTCTTCTTGCCGTGTTCTCACGTGGCGGGGTGAGTGATCTCTCTGGTGTCTCTTCTTATGTGGGCACAACTTGCATTGATGAGGACTCCACCCTCATGGCCTGGTCACCTCCTGAAGGCCCCACCTCCAAATACCATCACATTGAGGGTAGGATGTTAACATGTAAATTTGGGGGTGGGGGACACAAACATTCAGAGCACAGGAACTGTCATGCCCCCTGCTCCTAGTTTCCGCTCACTGTGGCCCCGTGAGTTCCACTGTGTCCTCTCGGAAGCCTGAGAGGCAGACCTCACCCCAGACAAGGCCCTCTCCTCCCTACAGGGGCCACCACGTTCTCAAAGAAACCAGGGACTTTTTCGTGAAGAGAGTGGACATCAGGCAGTGAACAGCACCGTGCCACTCCACATGGGTACCTCATCGACACCCGTCGGGCTCCCCGACAGGCAAACACAGCATCCCAGCACGTCTCGGCCACCGTGCTGTGCCCTCCCGGGCCTGGTGCTGAGCGAGGGAAACCAAAACACTCTGAACCGCCAGGAACTCAGGAACTATTTCTAAGGAAGCTTATTGTCAAAATGTGTCTGGATGGACGTTATTCCACAGTGCACGTTCAGTTGAAGGAATCTTGGGGATTGTCGAGTTACAGTTGGGGAAACTGAGGCCCACCGAGGGGCAGGTAGTGCAGTGAGTCCTGTAGACAGGGCAGGAATGCAGAGCAACCACTTCGGCCAGGGAGGACTAAGGGCCTCCAAATAGCCTGTGTCACGCCCTCTATAAGGCTCTCCTTGCTCCCCACTGCCTCGGTACAGAGTCTGGGGCAGGAGGAAGCCCCTGGTGTCTGGGCCCCCACTTCCCAGCCTCATCGCCAGCTGGGCCACCCTCTCCACTGCACCTGCCAACCCTGCAAACGAGGTGCTGCGCTCACCGTGATGTTGGACCATTTCCTTCTGCCTGGGGGGCTCTGGCCAGGTTTCTGCAGGGGATCCCAAGATGCAGCTGGTTGGCCAGGGCCCAGCCAGCCCAGGGTCACCTCCTCCAGGAAGTCCACCCTCCCTGCGGCTCCTTCCCAGCAGACATTCATTCTGTGTAGCTTGTGCACCACTTAGTCCTGCTCCTGCTCCTGCTCCAGCTCTGCAGCCACCACCAGGTCCCAGGCTTTGCTGGATTTTCTTTCTGTCCCTCCCCTGGACCATGAGTAACTGCAAGCAGGGACCACAGCTCACTCACCTGCGAGTCACCTGCTCCCACTCCAAGGAGACTCCTGGGAAATGTGGGTGATGCACAGACCGGAGAGTCCATGAGTTATGTGGATGAGGGGCTGAACGAGAGAGCAAGTGAGGGCGAATGTATGCGTGGCCCTGTGCCTGCTGCACCCGACCCCCAGCCCCGGGTGCTGCCTCCTTTAAGGAAGATGTGAAGCTGCCTCCCCACCGGGCAAGACCAGCAGGGCACAAACCCGAATAGACCTCATGATCCCAACGAAGAAAAAGAAATGAGGCCAGGTGTGGTGGCTCACACCTGTGCTCCCAGCACTTTGGGAGGCCAGGGCAGGAGGATCACTTGAGGGCAGGAGTTTGAGACCAGCTGGGCCACATAGACCCTGTCTCTTTTTAAAAAAATAAAAAAAGAAATGAGTCTAACAAGCAAATAAAGAGATTTGGAGGGGGAGACAAGGGCTTCAATGACATCTGTAAGATTCCTTAAAGTGAGTGCTGGGTGCACGGCTGTTTATGATATGGTCACCTGCCTTTGTTGCAAACCTGAAAATGCTTCATATTTTTTAAAAGACTTTTTTTTAGAGCAGTTTTAGGTTTGTAGCAAAATAGAGCAGAAGATACAGTATATACTCATCTTGTTCCCATGTGCCCCTTCCCCCACGTGCACAGCCACCCCCACTGTCAACCCCCAGAGCGGTGCCTTTGTCACAAGTAAGGGGCCTCCACCAATGCCCCGTATCGCAGAGCCCACAGGGCACATTAGGGCTCACTCTCGCCACCATGTATTCTGGGGGCTTGGACAAATGCACAATGACATGTATCCACCATTAAAGTATCATACAGGGTAGTTTTATTAATTTTTAATAGTTTATTAATTTTTTTAAATAAAAGGAAAGGAAAGTAAAAGGCAGAGAAGAACAGAGATAGAAAGAAGAAAGAAAGAAAGAAAGAGAGAGAGAGAGAGAGAAAGAAAGAAAGAAAGGAAGGGAGGGAAGGAAGGAGAAAAGGCAGGAAGAAGGAAATAAAGGGTGGAAAAAGGAGAGAGAAGGAGGGAGGAATGGAAGAAGGGAGGGGCAGAGAGAAGGCGGCTAGGGCTGCCGGGAAGGCGCTGTGCTGGCTCATTTCCTTGAACTTGATGCTGGAGGGGTGCAGCAGAGGTGGGACGCGGCAGGCTGTGGGTCAAGAAGGTCCCTCTGCAGAATCTGAAGGAGAGGGAGACAGGGTGAAAGGCCAGCAAGGGGCCATACCTGGTCTAGACACAGAAGGTGAGGCCCACCTGTGCAAACACAGCGCCCTAGGGTGGCGGGGAGTACCTTGCTGGGGCTGTCCCCTTTGCTCCAGCCACCTCCCCACTGCCCTCCCAGAGCAGAGCCCACCCCATGGCCCAGGGGACCAGCTCCCTGGAAGCAGATCCTCAGGATGACCTCACAGGGCGCTCGGCCCTCCGAGTCGTGTCTGTGGAGTCCGCAGGAGACAGTCTCCCTCTCTGGCCTCTGCAAAATCCAGCCTCACTTCATTTTTGTGTCATGTCAAAAAAAATGTTTCCTGAGCCCTTACTGTGTGCAAAGGCCTGCGAGGTAGAGTTGCTGGGTAGGAACCAAACCAGATTCAAATCAGAGCTCGGATACTTCCTTGCAGTGTGACCTCAGGCGAGGTACTGCAACCCCAGCACCCCGAACTCCTGACAGTCGCCCCTGACCTTTCTCTCTCTCCCACGCCCAACGTCCAATCCATCGTTAATTACATCCTATTGGTTCTACCCTGAACGTCTTTGCAGAACAGACACTAGTCTCACCACCACCACGGCCACCTCCCTAGACCAAGAGCCTCCTCCTTGGTCTTTTTGGTTCCATCCTTGAGTCGATTCTCAAAGAGCCAGTCTAACCTTTTGAAACATAAGTTAGAGCACAGCACTGCTCTACTCAAAACTCTCTATTACTCAGAGTAAAAGCCATAGTCCCCCAGTGGCCTAGATGATCCTAGGTGATCTGTGACCTTACATCCACGGCTCTTTCCCTCTCCATCCCCTCTGCACTGGCCTACATATTGTCCTGCAACACACCGGACACATGCATGCCCCAGGGCCTTTGCACTTCCATTTCCTCTCCCTGCTACACTCTTGCCCCAGATTTGTTTGTGGGTTGCTCCCTCCCCTCCTTCAGGTCTCCGTGCATATATTGCCTTCTCAGCAAGGCTTTCCTGGACCTGCCTGTTCTTTATGGAACACTGACAACTTAGATAAAATGGACTCATTCCTTGAACAACATCACTTTCAAAAACTGACATAGGAAGAAACAGAAAATTGTAAGAGTCATGTCTGTTTAGGATTGAATCTGTAATTTAAAACCTGCCTTTCTCTGCCTACCACTCCACCACTCCCCTGCAGAAAAAAAAAAAAAAAAGTTAAGCCTAGATGATTTCACTGGCAAATTTTGCTACACATTTAAGGAGAAAATGCCAATTTTACACACCCTCTTCCAGAAAATAGAGAAAGACTAAACACCTCCCAACTCATTTTATGAGGACAAATTATAACCCGGGTACCAAAACCTGACGAGAATGTGACAAGAAAAGACCATTGCAGGCCATAAGCCCCCGTGAACACAGATATAAACAAATTATTAGAAAATTGAACATGTATTAAAAGCATAATGCATCACGACCAAGTGAGTGCACTCAGGACTGTACGGTTGACTTACTAGTCCACAATTAATGCACTTATGTGGAATCATTGCTGGAATATAGTATGAAGTGAAAAACTACAAATGTCGATAGCAGACTACAGTTGGCATAAGAGAAAAGGAGAAATGAGAAAATATACATCGATCCACTAATTTGAGCAAAAGAAACAGGGAAGATAAACCGGAGATGAGTGAGGCTTGTCACTGTGTTAGTCTGCGAGGGATGCCCTAAACCAGTGCCACGAACTGAGCACTTAAACAACAGCAATGCATTTCCTCGAAGTTCTGCAGGCTGGAGGTCAGATCGAGGTGTTGGCAGGGTTGGTTTCTTCTGGGGCCTGTCTCCTGGGCTTTAGATGGCCATCGTCTCCCTGTGTCCTCCCGTGGCCTTCCTCTGTGTGAGTCTGTGCCCTCCACTCCCCTTCTGAGAGGGAGGACACCATCAGAGCAGATCGGGGCCCAGCCACGTGACCTCATTTTCCCTTATTCACCTCTTTAAAGTCCCTGTCCCCAAAAACAATCACATCCTGAGGTATCGAGGGTTAGGGATGCAGTATGTGAATTTGAGGGGACACAATTCAGCCCACAACAGTTCATGGGTGAGGAGAGGCTGGTAACAGAGGTGACAGAGGCAGTGGAATGACACTTCTCTGGTTATGCTTGTATAGTACCGACCATGTTAATGTTCCACGTGCTCAAAAAGAGAAAAGAAAACCCATGAGGAGTGGGGAGGGGAGCTAAGTTAGGGTACCGACAGAATGCAGAGCGGCATTTCAAATAAGTAACGGAACTACACCGAGCGGGGAGAACTAGGTAACTTTTGAACACAATATTTGGATTATATACCCTCAGGCAATCGACAAGAAGAACTCTAAACAGATATTGAAGTCTCATTAGTAGGCTTCATTTTTGCAGATGAATAGGTTAGCAGTGCTGAAACTACTCTCTACAGGATTGGACAAATATACGAATATATGGTTGGTAACAGGAGCCAGCTCTTTCACCACTGAGAAAGGAGTTACAAATACAGGAAAGGAAGAAGAGAAAATGAACCATGAGGTCTTGTTTGGAATTGGAGACATCAGTGTGAGCTTGTAGGTTTTGATGGATAGATAGAGAAATAGACATAAGTGTGTGTGGTGTGTGTATGTGTGCACGTGTATACTCTGCTAAAAGACCCACGCAGCAATGAGCGTACGGACAGACAAGGTCTTGCTTTGTAAATACCATTCTCCACTCAAAGGAATTGATGACTAATTCAGGGCTGGAACAAGGAAAGTGTAAGATGAGCTTAGAACATCTTGCGACAAAAAGTAAGAAAGTGCTCACAAATATTATGGAGGCATGTCAAAGGCACAAGAACCAGACTGGAGGGTCTTCCACTGGCCAAATCTGAGAAAATGTGAGCATCAAAATAAATAATGGCAGTAAATGATTATAACATATAGCATTAGATAAGAATCTATGAGTCCATGCTGATCTAACAAATGAATAAATGAGGAGAAATCGAACTAATAAAAGTAGAAGGAATGATAAAGCTAGAAAATCACCATTTGCCAATCACAATGGTAGTAAGAATAATAGTTCAGGCAAGAGTCATTAATGGATGCGAAACTAGTGGATAAAACTTTGAGGACTAAGAGGATATTTACGTAGTCTCAAAGTACATCCTCGTACGATACTTTTTAACTACAAAGGGTAAAGCGGTAACTAGAGTGGAGAGACCTGACAGATGCCAGCAGTGATCAAAGTTAACGTTACCAACAACAGGACTGACCGACAACAGGCGCCTCCTGACAGCATAACTGAGGAGGACACAGTGTCTCCCCGTGACATTCCCACCACAAGTGTCTCACCTTGTCTAAATATGGAGAGCCATCAGGAAACCCATTCTACAAAGTAACGGGACTGTGTTCTTCAAAAGGGTCGGTGTCATAAAACAGAAAACTACAGAGAAATGACAAATGAGTTCAACAGTATAAAGGATATTATGGGGATAGTTCTAAATAAGGACTACTTAGATAACAGTTTTGTATCAATGGTCATTTTCTGATTTTGATCATTGTACTGTGGTTATGTAAGAGAAATCCTTGTTTTTAGGATGTACACACACTGTAATAGAGGCATCTTACTCTTAAATAGTTCGAGAGAGAGAATATTTTATGTAGTAAAATATTAGCATTTGGGGAGTGTGGGTGAAGGATATCTAAGTATTATTTGTACTATTCTTGCAACTCTTCTGTAAGTCTGAAATCATACCCAAAAGCAATCAATCACTGTAGTCAAATTGCCGCGCCATTGCTGGCCTTTCCTGGCTCCTCCTTGCGCTTTATTTTTCTCTGTAGCAGCTATGGCCGTATCAGTATAGTGTATTTTACTCATTTTGTTTGTTGTCTGTCTTTACCCACCAGAATATAAGCTCCAAAACAGCAGAAAGCTGTATGTGTTTTGTTCACTGCTGTGTCCCCAGCAACTGGAACAGTTACTGCCACAGCATTTTAACAATATTTGTTAATTAAATGATTTGCACAGAATTGTGTTCAAAAAAGTAAAGTCGAGCTGGGCCTGAAAGATGGGGTGCTCTCAGCCACAGACGTCTCCCAGGTGAGGAGCAGTTCCTACGGCCTCCAGATTCGTGTGTGAAGGTGAAGCTTAGTGGGACTCTCCCCACAGAGCATCCTCACAGCCTGTCGCTGGAACTTACTTCTCTGTTTGTTTACCCAACCTGGCTTTGATGCGTCTATTCCCAACCCCAACAGGAGTGCGGCTGCAGCTGGCAGGGCCCCAAGAGAAACGCCCCAGACATGGTTCCACTTAGCCCCCAGAGCAGAGAGGAAACAATTCTCCAGCAGCCACAAGAACCCACCCAGATTTGGTCCCAATCCCAGGACGATGAGTCAAACCTCCCCAAGTATTGTCTCTGAGCAGACTTAGTGCTTCTCCTCACAGGCAAGACTGGAGGCAAGGGGAGGTCCAAGAATGCCAGATTTATAGCACAAGTTTGCGAATAATTTGGGAAGAGGCAAACGGACCCAAGGGAATTAAGGCAGCAGAGAAAAATGCCTGCTCCCTACTCTTCCTCTCCTCCCTCCCTCCCAGAAAAGCTGTAATCAGCCACAGCGCTTTGGCAACTCTACTCAGAGTATCATTGTCATTGCTACCCCTTATTTTAGAGCAGCAGTCCCCTGACTTGTAGAATCATAAAACGCACCTGGGAAACTGACTCAGGAGATCTGGAGTGAAGCCCAGGAATCTGTATTTTTAACAAGACAAAGGATCAGGATGTGAACCTGGGATCTTGCTGAGAGCCATGCCCTCCACCCCTCTGCTATGCTCCTCTGATCCCTCACAGAGTCACGCAAGTACACAAGAAGCAGTTACAAGCATGTCCACTGTAGCATTTTGCAATATCACAACATTGGAAATGAAGTTAATGTGTACCAATGGAAGTGATTAATTAGATTATGATGCCATGGAACTTTAGCTTTCAGCTAGGATGGAGTAGCTTGTAGAAGACCAGCATGCCTGTTAAGAAAAACTGAAAAATCCAGATAAAGTTAAAAACAATTTTTTTGAAAGAAGCAGGACCATAGGCTGGATCATAAAATGATACTCAACAAATTTCAAAAGATTGACATCATTCAGAGTCTGCTCTGGGACCAGGGTGAAATTAAGCCAGAAATCAATAACTAAAAGAACCAAGGGGGCAGGGGGGAAAAAATCCCCAAATGTTTGAACATGAACCAAAACACTTCTAAATATTCAGTTTGTCAAATAATAAAACAAAATAGAAATTAGAAAATATTTTGAATGAAATGAGATTAAAAATGCAACGTATGAAAACACGACATAGAGCTAGAACTGTGATTAGTAGGAAATGCATAGCCTCAAAAGCAGATATTATAAAGGAGAAAAAAATTGAATGACCTAAGTATCCACGTCAAGTTATAAAAGAGCAGCAAACTAGACACAAAGACAAAAATGGGAAATAATAAAGAAGAGAGCAGAAAACAAACACATAACAGAGAAAATTAGCAAAGACAAAAATTATTCCTTGTGGAAAGATGATTAAATTGATAAACATCTAGAAAAAACAATCAAGAAAAAAAGGAAGAGAAAAATATTACCAATATTAGAAACGCAATGTGGACATCACCACAGACCCTATAGGAGCATTATGAACAATTATTTTCCAAAACATTCGACCATTTAGGTGACGTGTACAAAGTCCTAGAAAAGCACAACTTTTCAAAACTGGTGCAAGAAGATACAGAAAATCTGACTAGTGTATAAATATTTTTAAATTATTGTGTAATTTGAAATCTTCCCAAAAAGAAATGTCCAGGCACAGACAGTTTTCCTGGTAAATTCTTTCAAACATTTAAGGCAAAACCAATGCCAATATTACACAAACTACCAGAGAATAAAAAAAGAAGGAATGCTTTCCTACTAATTTTATGCTACCAGTACAATCTTAATGTCGAAACTCTGATAAAGACATTATATGAATGGAAAATTACAGATCAATCTCTTTCAAACTAGATGCTAAAATCCTAAGCAAAATATAAGTAAATTGAATCCAGTGATTTTTAAAAAGAATATTACATTATGACCATATTTGATTAATTTGAGGAATACAAACCTGGCTTAATATTTGAAAAGCAACCAGTTTAATTCCCTGTATTCTCAGGAGATGCAGAAAAATTATTATCACCTCAACAGATACGGAAGAAATATGTGATAAAATTCAACATCCTTCCCTAATTAAAAAAGCTCTCTAAGCAAACACAGAATAGAAATAAACTCCCATACTCTTGCAAAGAGTACCTATTTTAAAAACCTCCAGTGACCATCATCCTTAGGCTATCTCTCTGATACAGAAAAGACCAGGATTCTCAACACCACCGTTTATAGCAACATTATTCTGAAGACCCTAGGCAATATGCTAAAGAAAAATAAATAAAGAAAAGATATAAGAATTAGAAACAAAAAGAAACTGTCATTTTTCTCAGACAACATAATAGCATATGTAAAAAATCCCAAACAACCCACAAACTGTTAAATTCAATGAGTGAAGTTAGCAACACTAACTACATTGCTAGATAGCAAATTAGTATTAAGATGTCATTCTTATTCCTATATAACAACAGCAAACATTTAGAAAATGATATTTTGAAATGATACCACTTAGACTTCTGGTTTATTGTCATAGCGGAATTAGGCAAATACTCTCAAAGATAACAATTGTAAAATCTGGAAAAATTTTATTAAAAGAAAAACTATTTCAAGACACTGTAAAGCAATCAAAAGAAGGCAGAAACCAAGGGAGATTTTTGTCACAAGATGGCCATTGCAATGGAAAAGAATTGCAAATTTGTGGCTTTTTTTCTTGATGTGATTGAGGGTAATCTTTGATCCTCACAAATCCTATGGTAGAAAACCTCATTTTTATATGCTAGATGAGGTAGAGGAGTAAGCTCAGGGCTAGCTGAGTAGCTGGAAATTTAGGGGGGCATTCCTGGAAGCAAGAGAACCACAGAAGGAACAAGACTTAAAAATCTGAGTGTAAACTGCCAAATCCCTTGCTAACCTGCACATGTGTGGGGGAACCCAGGCAGCCCAGTGAAAAAGAGGCAGAAATCAAAGAGTCTACCCTTGAAAGATAGCAGTTCACTGGGAGAGATTTGTAAGTTTGCCACATTTTTGACAAAGGGTATTCCCCAATATGCAGAGCTCAAAGCAGCAGAAATGCGAATCCTTACTGGCGTAAGGTGTTAGAGGTCAGAGCTCAGTATTGGCAGAGCAGCAGGAATTTAAGAGAGAAACCATAGAAGCAAAGAAGTCACAGAAAAGGTGAATGCCAAAATGCGGCTATAAACTTTTTCTGAATCCTTGGCTGACCACCAGTCTATGCTGCTGCAGGAGAGACCCCAGGAGCCAAGCTAAAAATACAGCAGCTGGAGGATGAAAACCACTGAACATAGAAAAGACAGTGTTTAAAGACTGAGACCAGGCACAGTGGCTCATACACTTTGGGAGGTCAAGGCAGGAGGATCACTTGAGGCCAGGAGTTCGAGACTAGCCTGAGCAACATAGCAAGACCCTGTCCCTACCAAAAGAATTATTTTTTATTAGCTGGGCATGGTGGCACATGCCTGTAGTCCCAGCTGCTTGGGAAGCTGAGGCAGGAGGACCACTTGAGCTCAGGAGTTTGATGTTGCAGTGAGCTATGATCATGCCACTGGACTCCAGCTTGGGGGACAGAGTGAGACTCTGTCTCCCCCCCAAAAAAGTTCAAAAAATAAAGATTGAGTCCTGGCAAATTATCTATCTGCTAGAACAACAACAACAATCAACGATCCTTAGAAGAATATAACAGAATCTAGAGTCACTACAATATATTGTCCACAGTGTCTAGTTTTCAACAAAAAATACTAGACATGCAAATAAATAGGAAAATGTGACACATACTCCAGAAAAAAGGCAATAAATAGAAACTAACTCCAAATGGCACAGATGTTAGATTAGCAAAATTTCAAAGCAGATAATAAAAAGAGAAATAAAGAGAAATAAAAGAAGCTGTGGCATTTTAAAAGATTAAATGAAATGTGGTCTTACAGAGTGAACAAATAGGAAATTTTAACAGAGAATATAAAACTTTAAAAATGTTAAAGGAATACTCCATTGCTGAAAAGTATAACTTTGTATGTTCTATTTGAAATGGAAAATTAAAAATTTACTAGATATGCTTCAAAGCAGAATGGATATAGCAGAAGGAAAAATATCAGTGAATGGGAAGATAAATGAATAAAAATTATTCAATCCAAATCAGAGAGAAAAAAGTCTGAAGGAAAATGAACATCAAAGAACTATGAGAAAATAGAAAGGAGTCCAACAGAGATGTAATTGGAACTTAAGAATGAGGGCAGAGAGAGAGGGACCAAAAATACTTGAAGAAATAATGATCTAAAAGTTCCTGTACTTGGTGAAATAGAAGCTGAACAAATCCTAAGCAGAATAAATACAAAGACAATGATACCTATAAACTCCATAGGCAAAAGGCTAAAAACAAGATAGAGAGAAATTCTTGAAAGTAGCCAAGAAAAATGAGAGAGAACAGATGAAAATTAACCACTGAATTCTCAACAGAAACAGTGGAGATCTGAATGTATTGAAATTACATATTTAAAGTACTCAAAGAAAAATAAAACTGTCCACAAAGAATTTCATACTCAGCAAAATAGTACTTCAAAAATGAAAGCAAAATAGAGACAAAACATGAGACAGTTAGTTCTACATTACAAGAAGTGCTGGAGGGCTGACTGGGGAAATGACACCAGATGGTAATTTGAATTTATAGGAAAGAATAATGTGCACCAAAAATAGAAAATATATGGATATATATTTTTTCCTCCTGTAATGTCTTTAAAAAGGCATCTGATTGTTTAAAGTGACATTAACAACACTATATTGCAGGTTTATAGTGAATATAGATGTAATATATATGATGATAGCATTAAATGAAAGCATTGTTGCAAAGTTCCTACGTTTTATCTGAAGTATTTCAATGTAAACTCTAAGTAGACTGTGATAAATTAAAAATACCTATTTAAATTTCTAGAACAACCATTAAAAACATGCTAATATATAGCTATAAAGCTGATAGAGGAATCTAAAACACACAAAAAAGTGATTAACACAGATGAAGAGAGAAGAAGACAGAAGAATAACCAAAAAAGAGGAAATATATGGAGAACAAATACCAAAATGATAGACCTAAATCCTAATAAATCGGTAATTAGGTTAAATATAAATGGACCACATGCTAAAATTAAAAGGCAGAGATTGTCAAACTAGATAAAAATACAAAACTCAGCTAAATACTGTTTGCAAGAGTTGCACTTTAAATACAATAACATGGATAATTTGAAAGTAAAATGATGCAGAAAGATGTATCATATAAATAGCGAGCATAAGAAAGATGGAATGATTACATTATTAATAATTTTAGACAAAATAGATTTCCAATAAAAAGTACTACTAAAGAGAAAAGGTACAATTTATAATGATAAAAGAATCAATACAGCAGGAATATGTGAAAATTATAAATATCCATGCAGTTTAAAAAAGACCTTCAAAATACGTAAAGCAAAAACTGATTGAACTAAAGGAAAGAACAGACAAATCAATAATCACAGTTGGAAATTTTAAGACATATTTTTAAAATCATCGATAGATCTAGGGAAAAAATCAATACAGATATAGAAGATATAACAATAGTATCAAGCACATTGACTAATTGATACTTATAGGATAGTACACCCAACATCTGCAGAGTACAAATTTTTTCAAGTGTATATGAAATGTTCTCCAAGATAGATCATACACTGGACTTTAAAATAAGTCTCCACAGTTTTCAAAAGATCAAAATCTCGCAGAGTATATTTCCTGACTAAATTGAAATTAGTTATGGAATTAAATTACTTATCAGTAACAATGAGACGCCTAGAAAAGCCCCAAGTATTTGGAAATTGAACAACCTATGGGTCAAACTGCAATCCAAATAGAAAATATTTTTAACTGAATGATGGCAAAGACACAGCAAAAGAAAATGTGCAAGGTACAAATAAAGTGAGGCTAAGAGGAAAAACTATAATTTTAAAAACACATACTAGAAAAGAAGAAAGGCCTAAAATCTCTGCTATAAGCTACTATACTAAGAAACTTAAAAAAATAAATAAAAAGAATGGAAATAAAAGTAAGCAGACTAAATAATAAGGAACACAAATCAATGAAATGGAAAACAGACCAACAACAGAGAAAATAAATAAAACTAAAAGCTCTTTCTTTGAAAAAAATCGATAGAATTGATAAACTTCTAGCTAGAGTAATAAGGAAAAAAATTACCAATTTCAAGAAGAGTGGGCACAAGTACAGATGCTACAGACATTAGAAGGGTAACAAGCCGTGTCGTGCTTGTCAAACAGCTACCTGCGGCAGGGAGAAAGGATCTGAATTGCAGCGTTTGCCAATGTCCCTGTTGTAAACACTCCCTCATGGCCGCTTTCAAGCTATCGATGTGACGTCATCAAATGCGAAGTTAGAAAGGGATGCTCACGTCGGCTCCTGTGAGCCTTCATGATCTGGCTGCATACATTAAAATCCTCAAAAAATAGATGCAAGATCCTTTCCAAAATACGATAGATAACTTTACGCCAATAAAGTCAACAACTTAGATGACATAAGTTTTTCGAAAGACATGATTTAGCTCAGGCTGCTATAACAAAATGCCATAGACTGGGTGGCTCAAACATCAGACATTATTTCTCATAGTTCTGGAGGACGGGAAGTCTAAGATCAAGGTGCCCACAGGTTCAGTTACTGGTAAGGGCCTTCTTCCTTGCCGAAGGAAGAGAGAAGGTGGAGAGAGAAACAGAGCTCTGGTTTCTCCTCCTCTTCATGGGAGAACACTAGTCCCATAATGCCTCACTTAAACCTAATTACCTCCTAAAGACACTGAAGGATAAGGCTTCAACATATGGATTTGGGGGGAACACAGACATTCTTCAGTCCATAGCAACATGAGTTACCAAAACTAACTAAAAAAGAAATAAAAAATAAGCAGCTCAACAACTATCAAAGGAATTCAATTTCTAATTTATTAAATAAAAACCCTCCCACAAAAAAAACAATGCCCAGGTAAATATAACTTACGGTGATTTCTATTAAACATTCAAGGAGTAGGTAATACCAGTCCTACACAAACTCCTTCAGAAAATACAAAAGGCAGAAATACTTCCTAACTCATTTTCTGAGGCCTTAATACCAAAATCAGACAAAGACATTACAAGAGAAAGAAACTGTAAACCAAATTCCTTAGAAAAATGCACAAAATTCTTAATAAATATTAGCAAAGCAAACCTAGCAATCTGTAAAATGATAATACATTATAATCAAACAGGATTTATCAAAGAAATGAAAAGTTGGTTTCAGATTTAAAAATCAATCAATGTAGTTTGTCATAGCATCATCTCAATAAATGCAGAAAAATTATTTGAAAAAGTTCAACACTCATTCACTCATCCTTGTCCAAACTAGGAATAAAAGGAAACTTCCTTATCCTGATATAGAGTACCTAGAAAAAACTATAACTAACATCACACTTAATGGCGAAAGAATGAATGCTTCCCTTCTAAGGTTAGGAACATGGCAAGAATGTTGACCAAAAGGAAATATATGTACACCCTATAATTCACTCCTCAACAGAAATGTGAAAATGCTGCCATCAGAAGACATGTTCAAAATTTTGCATAGTTGTGTGATTCCTTATATCCCCAAGCTGGAACCAGTGCAAAAGTCTATCACCAATAGAATGGGCACAAAAATTATGGTGTGGCCGTACAATGATCATACTGTAGATGAACGATCACGCTGTAGATCAGTGAACCACGGCTACATGCGACAACATAGATGAAGCTCATGAGGCCAGATACAAACACCTACATACTAAGAGTTCATGTACACAAAGCTCAAAAATAAGCAAGGGAGGTCACGGTGACAGAAGTCAGGCTAGAGGCTACATTGGAGAGAAAGCAGAGAGTGGAGGGGGCTATGAGGAAGCTGCTGGGATGCCAGTAATTTTCCGTTTATTGCTACATGTCGGTGGTTACACGAGGGGGCTGGCTTTCAAGAAATTTATTAAGTTATATGATATGGGTTGTGTATGTTTTTCTATGTATGTTACAGCTCAATTTTAAAAATTACTTTAAAGCTATGGTGCATCTACACTATAAAATGCCACATAACTGTTTTTAATAAGATAACTCTCCCTATATGTACTAATTTTAAAATCTCTTCAAGTCACTTTAAGGGAAAATAACAAAAAAAAATCATGTAATATGTTAAATTTTTAAATGGTTTATTTATTATACATTTAAGAGAGAGTATGTCTTAGTCGGTTTTCTGTTGATTTTAACAGAAGCCTTGAAACTGAGTAATTTTAAGGAAAAGAAATTTATTTCTTGCAGTTATGAAGGCTGAGAAGTCCAAGGTCAAAAGGCTGCTTCTGGTGAGAGCCTTCTTGCTGGTGGGGACTCTCTGCAGGGTCCCGAGGCCATGCCGGGTGTCGCGTGGCAAGGGGGCTGAGCGTTCGAGCTCAGGTCTCTGTTCCCCTTCATGTAAAGCCATCAGTCCCACTCCCGAGATGACCCATTAATCCATTAATCCCTCATTAGAGCCATCATGACCCAATCACCTCTTAAGGACAAACCTTTTAATAATGCCACCTTGGGGATCAAGTTTCAACATGAGTTTGGGCGGGGACAGATATTCAAACCATAGCAGAGAGAGAGAGAGTATACACATATATTTTAGGCAGATGGATGGACAGATAGAAAGAAATATTAAGTTGATGTTGTGAATGAAGCACCAAGATATAATAAATTTGAAATTCAAAACTGAAAGTGCTGACCAAGATGAAAAATTTGAAAGGAAATATCTCACCCAGTGGCTTATCATGGTATATGGAGGGTGAGTTCTGGAGAATAGTTTACTCTGTGTGCAGGCAACTGTCTATAGATAATTTTAAAACAATAATAAAACCAACTAAAAGTTGATCTGCTTTTTATTACTACCTTGCATTGGCAATTCTAAATAACGCCCGTGATAAGATATTCCACCTTGGAAAAAGAATTTTTGTTGATCTAAGTTCTAAATAATTCCTGCTATTACAGTTGAGTTTTAATAATATGTTTCAAATTAGCACATTTTATTACTTATCCTCTATTAACTATTGTACCTTACATGGAAGTTAATATAAAGAACTTCCAGTTAAATGGTTTGCACTCAACACACATGAACTCAATTACAGTGTTTATTTGGAGAGTAATTTTACAATGGTTGGAAATCATTCAAGCTTGCAAACTAAGAGGTGTAGTATTTTTGCTTGATAAATGAAAATTTCAGTTCATAAACCAAATCTTTTATTGGATTTAAATAAAATTTAATTTTAAAATTTGATAGTTAAAATTTATGTTTTAATTAATTGTTTTAGAACTAAAATATCAAAAAATAATGATTATTACTGATACTGAAAATAAATTTGTCACATTGAGGAGGGAAAGTGCTACATACGATCTGCTTCAGGTGTTAAATGTACTAGGTGCACAGCTGCCCACTTCTCAAAGACACGGCAAGGATTATGTAGGAGAATGCACATGAATTCCATGGCATAGTGCCTAGTGCATAGTAGATGCTCCATACACGGTAGCTTCTGTTATTAACATTCGTAAGCGACTGGTCCCCTGCCCACCTTCCTCAACCACCTGTCCTTCCATTCCAGACTTTGTCGGAGAAGTTGAGATTCAAAGTCCCAACTATGTCCGAAGCCCTGTGCTTAGCATTTTATAGGCATTATCTAATTTATTTCTCACAAAAACCCCATGACCACTATTTTTATCCCCACCTATCATTTTATAAAACTACTCTTGGGGAGTTGTTAACTTTCTCATTTGACTAAGAAATGAAAGGTTTATGATCAAATCTAAGTTTTTCTGACATTAATCCTGCACAGTCTCCATATAATCATCCTGCAGGTTGTGTGCACCACCATGGTGACCATCATCCTCATCCTCATCACTACCATTTGTGAGCACCTGCTCTGCCAGTTATTATGTATGTGACTAGATATGGCTTTGGCTGCTTTTTTTGTTTCTTTGGGTTTTTTAGAGACAGGGTCTAATTCTGTGGCCCAGGCTGGAGTATGGTGACACAATCATAGCTCATAGCAGCCTCAAACTCCTGGGCTCGAGCGATCCCCCTGCCTCGGCCTCCCAAGTAGCTAGGACTACAGGTGTGTGCCACCATGCTCAGCTTTTACATATATATATATATATAGTCTTGCTATGTTGCCCAGGCTGGTCTCAAACTCCTGGGCTCCAGCAATCCTCCCACCTTGGCCTCCCAAAGTGCTAGGATTACAGGCATGAGCTACTGTGCTCGCCCATGATTTTGTTTTATATAGTCAATATAAAACAATTTTTACCCATATATTTACCACTTTCCTTTTAGTCCTATACTCCTTCCTGCACCTCAGACCTTCTATTGGTATGTTCTTTGGAATTCCTTTAGTGAGGGACTGTTGGTAGCAGATTTTCTGTTTGTCTAGCCGAACATGACTGTATTTCATCCTCATTTTTGAAAGCTGTTTTTGCTAGGTATAGAATTCCGGGTCCACAACTATTTTTTCTCAGCACATTGACGATATCATTCCACTGTCCTCTGGCTCCTTGTGTGTCTGTCTTGAGAAAGTCACCCAACCCTCTTCTATGTAGAATCTATCTTCTCTCATCTACTTAGAACACCTTTTTTTATTTTTGGTGCCCTGCAGTTTCATTGTGTTATATTTTTCTTTGAATTTAACTGGAATTTAATGGGCTTCTGAGGATTGTTCCTTTTTCTTTTTTTTTTCTTTTTTTGAAATACCAAAGATAATTTATTTCTTTATCTATTCTCCTTAGAAATGGAGACCCCAACTAGGAAATCAGATATAAAATAAACAGATATCACAGGATATGATACCCTTACTTGTGCCATGTTTCCCAAGACCAGTGCATATTTTTAGATGTCTCTTATTTGCCCAGCCATGTGCATGACACTAAAGGGATTGTTCCTTTTTCAATCCTGAAAAGTTCTCAGTCATCATCCCTCACATCACTGCCCTGCCCCAGCCCCCTCTTCCTTCCTCCACTCTCGTGTCCTCTTCCTTTCTGTCCTCTCCTCGTGGAGCTGCAATGACACGACATGTAAATTTCCCACTCAGCCCCGCAGGTCTCCTAACCTCGTGTCCGTATTTTCCATATGTTTGTCTCTTTGGGCTGATTTTCAATAATTTCCTTATTTCTGTCTTCAAATTCAGTAATTGTCCCTTAAGCTTTGTTCAAACTGCTGTTAAATCTGCCTATTGTATTTTTAACTCCAATTTTTTTTTTCATTTCTAGGCGTTTGTTTGCTAATCTTCCTTCTTACTCATCTTAAACTTCCTCTTGTTTCTTAAGCTAATTAAACTAATATATTAAACTAATATTTTGCATTCTTTGTATAATCATCCTAATAGCTGCAGTTCTTAAAAGTCTGCCTATGTATTAATAGAATCCCTTTCTCCTTTCTCTCTCCTGACCTCTTTCTCCACCCTGTGCCCTTGTTTGTCCGGTGATTTTTACACAGGTGTTGCTCATTTTCTATGGAACTTTATGGAAAGTTTTCGAAGCCCGGGATGAAAGAGACGTCCTCCAGAGAGAACTTGTGTTCTCTTCTGTCAGTACCTGGGCTCATTCCCCGTACAGGGCCACTGTAAGCTAAAGTCTTGGCTTAGAGTTCTTGGGATCCCAAGTTTTGTGACTTCAGACTGCAAATTGACGTCAGTCACAAATCCTTGGAGGAAGTTTTATTTCCCCTTTCACCCAGCACGAAGCTCCAAGACAGGCAGTTTTCCTTGCAGTCGCACGAGAGGCACTGCTCTCTCGTTCACTCTTACACCAAGGATGTCCCCTTGGCACTCGTAGCTCCCTTTGAACTTGCCGCTTTGGCAGGTCCTGTGCTGTGTCATCTCACTCCCTCGTTTCAAGATATATAAAGTCAGTGCTCCCGCTGGCCTGGTTCAACAAGTGCCTCCGAGTCAAAGCTGGCCTCGGTCCCCTGTGAACCTCTCTGAATCTCTGTCGTCACTTATTTCCTGGCCCGAGTATACCTTACTATCTCGTCTGCTTATGCATACATTTAAGATTGTTTCAGTCCAAGATTTCTACCTGTTTCCAGTAAGATGATTGTCTACTTGGTCCACAGTGTTGCCAGAGACAGAAGTGCCTGCCCTCTGTTTTCTTATCTTCAAAATGGGCTTCTATCCCTGCCACCCACGGTTACTGGGGGGACCAAATGAGTGAACAATTTTGCAAACAAGCAGTAAACCAAAGTTTCTGTGATGAGAAACAGGAGTCAGATGTCTTCAGGGAGCAGTGGTGACACACACAAAAGTCTCCACGTGAATGCACCTCCAAGGACAGGGAGTCACCCCTCAGTGCCACAAAGATTCTCCGCATCCTCCACTTGACTCAGCATCTTGGTGCCAGGACACTCCGTTCCCGGCAAGCGGTGGGCCAGGGAGCGCAGGCTTCAGAGACGAGGCGGACGTGAGCCAGCCCTGACGGGGGTCCACAGGAAGTAGGGAGACTGGGGAGGGGTCCCAGGCAGGGGGATGGCACGAATGAAAGACGGGGCCCTCGAGTCAGGATGAGCTCGGGGAACTGAGCTGTCCGCGCAGGCAGGGACGGCAGAGCCTAGAAGCAAAGGTGGGTGTCAATGACGGGTGTCTTGTGTGGCAGGCTGAGCAGTTTCCACTTCTTCCTCAGGCACTGGGGAGCCCCTGCAGGCTTGGGAGCAGAGGACTGACACAATCGATAAACTGAGGCAGAGACTGTGTCTGCTTCACTCATCAATTTCTATGTCCAAAGCCTAGTGCATTGCAGGCACTCTACAAATATTTGACGGATGAATAAATGAATGGACTCTCTAAACTGAGACATTCAGATAACACACCTTTGCCAGTTCAGTCTGATATACGTGCACAGGATGTGAGATAATTTTAATGAAAGTTTCCAAGCGTGCATTCAGCGACTCCCTGAGTCATCCACACTGTCGTCGGCTACCCACTGGCAGTCCCAGAATTTCCTTCTTGTCCTTGACGAGCTTCTCCAGATAGTCCCGTGCTATGCCCTGGACACCCCGCCACCTTCCTAGCAAGTCTCACTCTGTGGCTGTCTTTTTCAGCCCAAAACGGCTTCCCCGGCTTACTTGTCCTCGAGGAACAGATCCCTCCCCCTAACCACAAGGACCAGCTCATGATCCAGACTCAGCCTTGTCCTGGACACCGGTCCAGACATGACCAGGGGACACAAGCCAGCCTGCTGAATCCTGCCCCAGGATGGGACATTTCTAGATGGCACCTGTGGAGATGTCCTCTTTCCGCTCAAGTCATTAAGCTGGGGGGTCTCATTCTGCAGCCACCTGTGGCCATGAACTCCTCTCCAGCCCCCTCTACGCACAAATGACCTGCAGAGAGGAAGAGAGGTGAAATGAGGGAGAGAGAGAGCTGAGGGAGACGGAGGATGCTGTGTTGTCCAAAGCCCATGATCACGTGCCCTGGAGGATGCTTTTATCACGTAAACCAACAAATCATACTCTTTCTTCCCTCCCCTTAAGCCAATTTTAGTTGAGATTCTGTCATTTGCAATCAAAAGGATTTCGGCTGATTCAGAAAACTCAGCGTATGTGTCACTTTGAGGATGGAGCGCCACCAAAGGTGTGAGGCCAGTCCTCTACGAGTCCACCCAGCCCAGTTCTTCATCAAGGTGGGCTTATCACTCCTTCCCGGCTCTGAAACCTGAAGACGTCAAGGCCCAGAGAGGTCCAGGATGTGCCCCAAATCACACAGCTATGAGGTGGTGGAGCTGGAAACCGAGCCCAGGTTTGTCCACCTGGGCAGTGTGGGTGAGGCTGAACAGAGAAGATCTGAATGCAGGTGGCACCTGAGCTGCCATTTCCTGCTGGGTGGCCTCAGCCTCAGTTTTTACCTCTTTAGACCATGGGAAAGGGCTTGGTCAGTGCCTGGTGCGAGTTAACTACCATTATTTGTACAGGACGGAGAACAGATTAGTGGGATGGGTGCAGGCTGAGGAAAGCGAGTGGCACTGACCATGAAGGGCAGCCTGAAGTGGTGGCTCCTTTGCACTGAGGCAAGAGTTGTGCATCTCGATTACGGCGTGGGTTACATGAATCTATATGTGTGACAAAATGTAGAATTAAACACAGACAAACCAAAAACAAGCGCATGCAAAAAGTGTGAGAGCTGAATGAAGGTCTATAGCCCAGGGCATTGTATTGTGCCAGTCCATGTCCTGGTTGTGATAATGTACATAATTATGTCCTATAATATGTCACCATTGGGGGAAGTGAGTGGGAGTAAATGGGACCTCTCTACTATGTCTGTAACTTCTTATGAGTCTATAATTATTTCAAATAAAAAATTTTAAACAAGTAAATATAGGCAAAAACCTCAGAAATGCAGGTTGTGCCTGTGACTTTGTTGTCGTAGATATCGTGCAATATAATTTTCCCCCATCACTCTTTTGAAACGACAGTAGTTGGTAGCCTGGTGGCTAGAATTTGTTCTTTAGTGCATTCATAAAGAAGCACATGTATTACCTCAAATTTGTTTTTCAATATTTTGATAACTGTATTTCAGTCTCATTAGCTTCCTTTGTAATCTTCAGATTTTATTTTATGCATTAAGAGAACATTATTCTGAGAAGGAGCTCCCTTGACTTCCTCCCATCCACGGCACAGAAAGATTAAGAATGCTGCCCTGGAGCACTGCGTGCCAGCAAAGCACCTGGGCCAGGTGAGGAAAGTGAGGTCCAGAAGGTGGGTGTAAGGACACCTCCAGGTCTCTGCTTCCCAGACTCACGTGGAAGAAATATGTCTCCTCCAGGAGGAAGGGAAATCTCTCCCCGCTGGTACTGGCCATCTCTGGGTGGCTGTTTACTCTACCAGGTGGAGTCCGTCCCGGGTCCACTCTGGGGCCTCATGGTGGCCTTTGAGACGAAGAACAATGCCACATTGTGGCCCTGGCTTCAGATAAAAGAGAAACTTGGCCCAACTGCCCAGGCAAGAGTGACTGTCCGCTTAATATTAATACAAGGAGGGTGTGCCCCTCGCCCACACCCTTGCCACTTTCACCGTTGCGGCGGTTGTGTAGAATGTGATCCCACTGCCTTCTAATGGGTGGTCAAAGGCCAGCACACCGGGCACTTTTATTGTCAGCTGCCTCAGTAATCTTTAACCTCCACTGGCCAAAGGGCTGAAACCCAGAAAGACAAAACAAACATGGGTTGGGCACCAGAGAAGAGTGACTCAAGTGAGCCAGTTCACCCCTCCACCTATGCCATACCTCCTGACACCCCCAAGCCCACAAAGCTGGTTGGAACACTGGGGACAAATGCCCAAGGCCCATCCACTGGGATGCCACCCGCATCTCTCTCTTGGTGGTGGTAGGTTGAGGAGCCCTGGGTTCAGGGAGAGAGGACATGCACTCCAGCCACACTCACCCCTGGCCTGGGGCTGGGGCTGGGCCTGCTCCAGGAGCAAACGCTTCTGCTTGGGTCAGTCCAGGAGGAAAAGGGGCTGGGAGGGGCAGCAAGTGCATGGACTAAAGCTGACCCAGCCCCACCATTCATCTGACTGCCCTCCTGGAGCCTCAGTTTCCTCATCTGTGAAATGGGGACACTGATGTCTCCTCTCAGTGTCATTACCAGCCACTGCCACGTGCTGAGCATTTGCCACTAGCAAAGACATAACTTTCTTCAATTCCCCCACACCTGAGAAATGAGCTTCACTGTCCCCATTTTGCAAACAGGAAACTGGAGAGAGGTGGACTGGCCCAATGGCGACACCGAGACCTGAACCCAAGTCCTCATGATTCCAAAGCTGCCCTCTTTCCACTTGGCTGCATGTGGAAAGCCCTTTCAGCGAACATGCGCTGATCCCCTCTCGTGGTGGCCGCGAGGTGGGGCTCGCAGCCCCATTGGGCAGGTGGGCACACTGAGGCTCAGCCACCACGCGAGGGAGGAGTGGGTTGTGGTTGAAGCTTGAGTCACGTGATCCCATGCCCCCTGAGGTTTCCAGTACATCTTACTTCCTCCTGAACTGGGGAAGGCTGTCCACATCCACGGGCAACTGTTCTTGTCACTAGCATGAGAGGGTTTAACCACCAGGGCCCAAATCCATTTCAAGGTGCAAAGACAGATCCATGAGTCCCTAAATGGTCCCTGGTGGCTCAGCAGTGCCTGTGTCTGTCACTTGCCCCACTCTCTGATCAGAGCAGTCGTCACTATGCAGAGGACAGACGAGGAGAACTGGGTCAAATCCACCCGCGGGGCAGGGGTCTGCGGACTGGGGGAGACACCATAGGGGTAGACAGGAATGTTTTAGCCTGGCTCTGACTCCTTGTAGTCCCTCTCTCCACAACACTGGGCAGCTGTGGGTCTCTGCTAAGCTGGCAGAATCTCCCCCCTCTCCGGCCATCCAGGGCTGGGGCCCCAGCCAAGCCCGCAGCAGCCCTGCTGATAAAGGTACCTTCCGTGCCTGGGGCAGAAGGTCGGGAAAAGCCAGCAGCAGTTTGAAGAAGGTTATGGTCTTGGGGCTCTGTACCAGGGTGGGGCGTGGGGAGGGAGAAAGATAAGAGTGGACAATAAAAGCCAATCAGAAAGGGACAGTGAGGGGAGCTGGCATGGGAGCATGGCCCCCGGCGGTGCCATCTCTTTATGACCCATAAAGGGCACGTAAACAGGCAGCAATGAGAGCCTTATCTCCCCCTCTGAATCTGTAAATGATCATCCAGAGTCCACCGCTGGCCTCCGAAGCAACAGCTGTCCCAGCCACATGGTGGGAACGGAGCCCAGGACGGAGAGGCAGGGAGGTTGCGCTCCTTGCTGGGAGGCCCGGGCCTGCAGCTGCTGCACGACGGGCCCTGGGTGTCTCACGTGACACGCGGTCTTTTCTAGGCCAGGGCGGCCTGCGTCCGGGTGTTGGCAAGGACTTCACTCCCATGCGGGTGATGTCCAGGGCAGTGCAGGCTGTTAGGGGTTATTCTTTGTAGCATAAGAAGTCCCTGAACTGCAGGGATCACACTGGAGAGTGGACCTGACATGTGCTGTGGCATCTCTGAGCAGGGCAACAGCACCCAGCGGCCCGTGGCACACAGCAGGTGTGCGGTGAACGGTGAATGCCATGGTTATTCACTGTGGTCCTTGCAACAGGCCTGGAAGGGGTGTCTTCCCACCCTGGCACCGTGACAGTGCACCTTGCAGACCTCCAGCCTCAAGCCGACCTGCTGACCTATGGCCCCTGCCCCCTGCTGTGCTCTGAAATCCATCACTGGGTTTTTGACAAGGCCAAGGTCTGGCTTCCCAGGGGCTGCTCCTAGCCAGGGCCCAAGCATGGCAGGCTTCTCACGGCCCCCGCCCCCCAGAGCCTGGCGGCATGGCTGTCCCCCCAGGGTCTTTCTGAAATTCGTGGGACTGGCATGGATATGGGGTGGGGCTGCCCCTGACACTGTGGAACTGGCAGCCAGTGCCCAAAGCCACCGCGAGCGTTCTCCATGGGCCACCAGCTCCCCACCCCACAGCCTGTCCTCCACCTGCTCTGCCCTGCCCTGGCCGGGGGCCGACCTCAGTCGTGGCCTGTGCGACCTGGGCTGCTGGGCCCCCTGGCTGCAGGGTCCAGCCAGTGGGAATCCGGACTGGAGACGGGTGGCGAGAGGTCGGTATTTCTGTCCTGCTCCCTCCTCGGGTCAGCGCCCAGGTCTGGCAGCGGCTTTGTCCTCCCACGACTCCAGCCCTTGCCAGACAGCCCCTCCGTGGCTCCCGCTCCAGCTGGGGGGCTCCCCGCTTCCCAGTGCTGCTGGCCCTGTGGCAACATCCCTGCGGGGTCCTTTAACCCTGCTCACACCTCTGTGTAAAGTCCCTGAGTTACACTCCCTTCCTGCCTGGGTCTGTGTTTACCGAAGGACCTGGCCCAAGAGAGACACCACCATGAGGACCGGAGCCCTCCCTCAGGGAGGCCAAGAGGCTAGGGCCCACCACTACAGCCCCCCACCTCCCGCCCAGGCTACAGCAGGGGTGGCTGGGGTTCCTCCCCTCACCAACCCCCCAAGCTGCTCTGGGTCCAGGCGTCAGCTCCTCCCTACTCGGCCATCCCTTGGGAGGTGGGTTTGCCGATCTGCCCCAGCCGGGCCTCTCTGGGGAGTGGATGAGAACAAGAGAGCACAGAGAGCCCAGGCCAGGTTATGGGGTCTCAGCTCCCCTGCTGCCCCCGACCTGAGAAGGCCTCCTGAGGCTGTGGGATGACCCCGTGCCATGGCGCAGCCCCTGCACTCACCCTCCATGGGAGCCGGCGTCTGGGCAGGGCCTGCCACCCAGGGGACATCAAGCCCTGAGTGCAAGAGGGGCCGGGAACTGGGTCTGAGACCCAAGTTTTCAACAGCACAGGATTTTGTCCAAGGGGCTGTGCATTCAGCATTGCAAGAGCCTCTGCTCAGGAGGCAGGAGCCGTGTGACAGTCCAGGCGGGGCGCAGAGCGGGGGGGAAACGGGGCTGTTTTGTGTGGGCCCCACCCGGCTAGGACTGGTCAGAAAACCCACCGCAGCCACATAAGGCCCAGGCCCCAGGACTTGAAAAACACCAGGGGAAATTATCCTAGTAAGGCTGGAAACAAAAAGGTGACAGGCAGACTCTCGCCGGCCCCCACAGCCACCCCCCTGTGCTCTGCCCTTTCCTCTGGGCACACGCTTGCAGCCACCGCCCTGTGGATGAGTGCCACAGTGCCAGCATCACACACGTTATCATCGGTGCCACTGGCGCACAAACACAACACACAATGTGCCGTCTCACTGCTGTGACATCGTCCACGGTAAGGCGGGCACCAGGCAGAGGTGAAAAGAGCTTAAATGTCCAAGTCTAGGGACTTGGAGTATCGAGTAGCTCTGTGCCTAGCAGCCCCTGTCTCCAGCTTCTAAACACTTAGCACACACCTACTGTATGCCAGACACAGCAAAGCGCTTCTACGTGTTCTCTCATTTAATTTTTAGAGAAGCACCAGGCCCCACCCCCTTCACTGCATGGCTCTGCACCTCTCTGAACCTCAGTTTCCTCCTCCATGAAATGGGATCGTAATGCCCCATGACTCTCCTGGACTGAGGATTGAGGGAGTCTGTGTCCAGATTACTTTGGAAAAGGAGTATCTGTGAGCGTCCGTCCGCCTGGGGGGGCCGTGGGCCTCTGAGGACACAGATGCCACCCTGGTTTTCCTGACACCCCAGCTTCCCAGAAAAAGTCCGGCACAAGAGGGGACTCCTGAGAAGTATTTTCTGGGCAAACGAGTGAAGCTAATCTAATTTTTTTAAATAAATCATTTTGGGGCTTATGATGTTTTGAGTAAAAGGTCAAAACAACATACAGGTGAATTGCATTTTGTGGAACCCAAATGACAAGGATTTGCTGCAGCACGATGTGAGAAGGTGAATGAAGTCTCAGGGACGCACAGAACTGGAATCAAGGTACGTCCCACCGGCCCCATCCCCATGGGAAAGCTCAGCAAGAAATCTCACCTCAACGTGGGTGGGGCCGGGGGCCCTGCAAACTGTTCCTGCTGGGGCCACAAGGGGGCGCCACGTTAGCGGGTGCGCCCGAGTCTGCGCTGGGGTGGCCCCTGGGAGTCTGCAGGACCCGGCGTTGCCACGCACCGGAGTCACTCTGCGCGGAGAGTGGTGGGGGTGCCAGGCGCGTGCTGGCCCTCGGGAGGGGCCCTAGGTGGGCTGGCCCCATCCACTGAGTGAAATGCACTAAGGTGGCAGATAACTGGAGAGGGTCAGTCCCAGGGAGGTCAGGTGGCTTCTTAGGGGTGCAGGGAGGCCAAGGGCAGAGACCCTGGGACAGTTGCGGGGTGTGTCCTGTGGAGCCACGCAGACGGGTGGGCCTTGGCAGGGTAGCGCCCCCTTCCCAGGCCTGGGGAGCTGGGTGGCCGGGGAGAGGTGGCCCGTGGGAGTCAAAGCCTGGGGCAGCTAGCTGAGCACACAGCCCCGGCGGCCGGGCGGCCGGGGACAGAGCCGTGTGGAGAGGGTGAGAAAATGCCTGTGAACTGAGCATCGGTCAGGTTCTCACCTCCGCCCACGCATGTGGTCTCTGCGTCCACTTCCTCCCTGCACGGCCCCAGGTCTGGGCCGAGACCCGTCACCCTCTCAGCGCCCCTAGGAGCGGGTCCAGGAGGGAGGACAGCCTTGCGCTGACCAGACACCCCAGATGGCCGATGGGCAATTCTTTCCAGGGACCCAGGGCACCTTGCCCAAGGCACACCTTCCCGGTGGAGCTGTTACACCTGCTCTGCCCTGTCAGGTTCAACGGGAGGTCATGGGCCTGCTCACGGGCAGAGTACAGGGCTCTGACCCCTGGCCAGCCCAGAGTGAGGAGGCTGCCCTGCTGCCCCGGGACCCTCCCGTGGCGATGCCAAGATCCGGGCCACCTCTCAGGAGCTCCTGGCCTGCGTGGGCCTCCCTTCTCAGGAGAGAAGCTGGAGGAGCTGAGGGCGCCAGCCCAGCAGCCCTGGCTGTCTTCAGCCCGTGTGGATGCTGCAGCCACAGGCACTGCCAGCAAATCACAGATGTGCACAGGCCATCCTCGCCCCCTCACGTGTCGTCAGCAGGCCACCGCGCACGGCGGGCAGCCCAAACACACCCTGCGTGTCACTGGTGTCGTTCTGCAGGACCTTGTCCTCATGGTTTATTGAGGGCAGACACACATGTGTGTGCACACACACTCAGACATGTACTCACACACACTCACACGCACACGCCCCTCCTCCCCCAGGCACACTGACAGCAGAGGGAAGAAGAGTCTGGAGGGTTCCAGGCCCTGCCGTGGGTGTGTCTGGAAGCCCAGTCGTCGAGTCTAGCCCGGCCCTTGAGAACAGGGACGTCCACGTCGTCTCTCAGCCCCAAGACGCCCTCCCCAGTTCACGTCCCAGGATCAGCAGGTCACACTCCTTTCCCAGCAACCCCATTTGTCACCCAGGCCTGTTTACCTCCGTGCACCTGGACACAGACCCGACCACAGCTGATTGCCCAGGCTCAAATCCTGCCCTCACCTGCCTATTACTACCTGTAAGATCTTGGGCAAAACTCATCAAACACCTCTGAGCTTCAATTTCTTTGTGTCTAAACATCTCAAAGACATACATGGCTGAGAACACACCTCCATCACTTCTTCCACTCTGACCTAATTCCAGCTTACTTCAGGTGCCACCGCTTCCTGGAAGCCCTCCTTGATCTCCCCAGGCAAAGTCAGCACCTCTCCCTGTGGCCACATCGTCCCTTCACCTCACATGCCTGTCTCGCCCTCCTCACTGTGACAGCCTGAAGGCAGGGGCTGGTGTGACCCCAGTGCCCACAGAGGGAGGCCAGAGCCCCCAGTGGCTGTCCATGGAAGGCCTCCTTGGATGGCACAGGAAGGAAAGGAGGGAGTGCAGGCTGCCTGGGGGAGCTGTAGCCCAGGCGGCACCTCCCGGCGGCATAGAAGACGCTGGTTTTTCCATATGTTTTGCTCTCTCCTCCCCACCCCGGCATTTGCCTGAGGAGCAAACTTTGGGTTTGGCAGCGACCCCAGGACTCCACGGTGCTCTGTTCCTTCCAAGGCTCCGGGAAGCATCTTCTTGTTCAAGGAAGTTTGGATCCTGAGGGGAAGCTTCCTGGGGATGTTGCAAAGGGGGTCCCCTCCCCAAGGCAGTTCTCCCTCCCAGGCACCCCATTTCTGCCTCCAGCTCCCTGGGGGAGAAGAAAACATTGGAACGGGGGTCTGGGACAGGGCTGGCTGCATCGGCAGCCCATGACCTGGCCTTGCCCTGGAGGCCAGCACATCAGAGGCACCGCAGTGCCCAGCTCTGTCCAGCTGGTGTCCCAGCCCCCGCGCCCTGACACGCACCTGGCCCTTGGCCCCTGGCCCCCTCCCGTGGCCCACGTGGTGTCAGCGCCCTCGGAGCCCCTGCCTGCTGCAGCCCTGCCCCAGCCCCTGTGCCCCATGGACGGTGCTGTGCCAACCTTTGTGAGTCGTGTCTCAGCCTGACCCAGCCCCTCCTCACCCAGGACCCGACGTGCCCAGCATTCGTGCCTGGCGGCCCAGGCCCCAAAAACAAGGCCTGGACACGTTCCTCCCTAGCAAGGTCGACAATGCGTCATTTGGAAAATCATTCTGGCCAAGGCTGGTTTCCAGCCCTGTTGGACTGAAGAGTGTAGACCACAAATCAGGACACTGAGGTTTGAGCCTGGCCTCCCTGTTACGTCACCATAGAGCTTGGGATTCCGTGTCCCCATCTGCAAGAGGGGCCAGTAGCCCTGACCCAGCGTGGGCTGCAGAAGCTCAAAGAGCAGGTGCGCTCTTTCCCATCCTTCCCAAGACACTGGCTGTGAACGGGGGTCCCAATTTGTCCACCTGTGCTGTGCCCCACCCCGCCCCACCCCAGGATTCACACGCTTCCAGATGTTGTGACTACGAACACCTCCATTCGAGTGCAAGCTCCCCATGAATTAGCTGTGTGAGCCAAGGCAAGTTACTTCACCTCTCTGAGCCTCACCGTGCCATTACAGTGTCATCATCTGTAAAATGGGGTCAGTAGTGAAGATTGAAAGACATAATGTGTGTACAGTGCTTAGCGCAGAGACTGAATGTCAGCAACTACTATTGTTATTGTGACCTGTCTGGAAGACTGGGGGCAGGCTCCCCGGTCTCTGTTTGTCTGAGGGACGGAGACCCCTCCTGGGGAGGAAGTCACCCTAAGGAATCAGCGAGCCAGGCTGAGGGCTTGGCCGGGGACCGCAGGCCCTAGAGAAGGAGACTGAGCGCAGGGCGGGGAAGCTCCCCAGCTGTCACTCCGGGACCCAAGTCTGCACCCAAGAGGAAGCGAAGCCCAGCCAGCCTTCCCCACACCTCTGTGGGGTCCTCGGGGCAACAGGGGGCCTCCAGGGCCCACTGGCATCCGGAGCCCGGGTCTGGCAGCCATGGGAGGCAGTATCAGAGGGGGGGGACAGGGCCAGAGGGAGAAGGGCAGCACCCGGAGCCCTCCCGGAGCCTCTGGGGGAGTCTTTGCTTCTGCCGCAGCAGGTAGAGCGAACCCCGTCGCCCTTTATACCCCCTGATTTTGGGGAGCGGGAGACTTGCTCGTTTTTCCCTCAGTGAAAAAAAAAGTTAACCGGGAAATTTGGTGTCAGCTCTTATGAGGACAGTCCAAACACCTTTAGCCTGTGTTCCTAAGGGCGGTCCCTACAATGCCCCTTGTTTTCAGTATAGACTTATAGGGAAGGACGTCTGCTTACTCAACAAACGCTTTTTACTTTTTGTTTTTAATTAACAAATAAGAATTATATATTTGTGAAGTACAATGTGATATTTTGATGTGTGTATATATATTGGAATGATTTGACTCAACAAACATTCCCTGGGCCCCCTCGACATGCTGGACCCGGTGGCTCCGTGTTGAGCAAGGCAGACCCGGGCCCGCCCTGTGCCTGACCGGGGACCAGCTGCCCGAGCTGCAGGGGTGGCCCCAGAACCACGCAGGCTCACGCTCAGATCCCAGCTCAGCCACTTGCTGGCCGGGCCTCTGCTTGCCCATCTGTGAAATGGGCGTGGCAAGCCTGACTCCATGCTGTCCCAGGAAGATGAAAAGACATAGTTTTTTTTTAATAAAGTTTTTTTTTAAAGTGAAACTAAACAACATACTTTTTCTAGTATTTACATGTGAAAACTGTAATTTTCTTTCTTAATTCAAATACAAGATTGAGGAGTGTGGTCACTGGGTGAGGGGAGAGAGGCCCTCAGAAGAAGCAAGTTCTCGGCAACGTTCTGGCTCTCGTGTTGGGTAGTGGGTTCTCGGGGTTTATCATTTACATACACACATAAGAATAAACATCAGGCCAGTCCTGAGCATGTGGCATAAACAGAGGACCAGAGTGACCCAATCCTGAGCTTTGAGGTCCTCATAGGAATAAAAAACCGAAATGGCACGATGCACCTAATAAATGCCTCCTCCCCACCTCCTTCCTGGAACATGACATTTCCCTTGCTTTTAAAAAGCAGACTTGTGCCATTCGGTGAATTTCAGAAGAAACAAAGAGCACTTCTCCCTCCTGAAAACTCCCTCTGTTTCCTTCCTGAAGCGGCTCCAGGAGCCCTCAGTCCCCGCACAGGCCAGCAGCAAATTCCCGTGGCTGGGCCCCCGCCAGGTGCACCCAGCACCTCTGCCGTCCGGGCGAGGCTACCTGTGCCTGGCGCATGAGGCCTGTGGTGCCGGCCATGGGGACAGCTGCAGCTGGCCGAGCTGTCAGGGATGGGAGCTTCAGACCCTGTACAAGTCAGGGCTCCTCAGAGAAACTGGCAATAGGACAAACACATGTGTAAAGGAATCGGCTCTCACAATCATGGAGATGTGATCAGGGAGACAGGCAAGTCCCAAGGTCAGCAGGCTAGAAACCCAGGAAGAGCTGATGTTTCCATTCAAGTCCGAAGGTGGCAAAAAGCCAATGTCCCAGTTCCAAGGCCGTCAGGTGGGGAGAATTCTCTCTTACTAGGGGGAGGGTCAGCCTTTTGTTCTTCTCAGGCCGTCAACTAATTGGATGAGGCCCCGCCTCCTTGGGAAGGGTGGTCTGCTTCATTCACTCTGCAGATTCCAATGCTAATCTCATCCAGAAACACACCTGGATAGCATTTGGCCACATATCTGGGCACCCTGGGGCCCAGACAAGTTGACACATAAAATTAACTATCACAGCTGCCCGGAGCTCAGATGGGAGATCAGCATCCTGGCGCCTGCTGACCTGGACCCACGGACGGGTCCCGCTGGCCTGAGCTCCAGCGTCACACCTCAGCCCACGTCACGGGCAGCGTGGGAAGCTGCCCAAAAGGTTCCTGGTGTCCTGGCAGCACCATCACCCCATCTCCTCCATGTGAATTGCCAGATTTAGGAAGTAAAAATAAAAGGATGCCCAGTCAAATGTGCATTTCAGATCCCTGACAAACGAGTGTGCAGTTTAAGTGTGCCCCAGGCCACTGTTGCACACACTCTGTGCACTTCCACACTCGTGGCCTCATCTTATTTTTCTACCATTGCTTTCCTTCCAATTCCCTCACTTTCTTTGGATTTAGAAGGATGGACAGAGACGAGGCACAGGGCCAGCCCTCCTGCCCTGCCCTACTCTCTGCACGAATCACACTCCGTGTGGCCCCACTGTGTGAGCCAGGCCCTGGGGGGCTTCCCACCTTCGTCTTCCCGGAGACAGAACCCTCTTCTCCTCTCTCCTCTCCTGGACTGAAGTGCTTCGCTCACTTGGGGTTCGGCTCTTGATCCAGACTGTGTTGACTGAGCACAATCTATCCATGTCCCAGCACGATGCTCGTGGCTTCCCTTTCCCGACCGGCAGCCAGAGTGCTCTGGGTTGCTCCTCCAGGGCACCCGTGTGGCCCCTGAGGCTCCCGCAGGCCAGATGCCATGAGCCAAGGGCCTGAAGAGCCCTCAGTGGATACACTGGTGTCACGGCCACCCAGTGGAACTACGAACCTCGAACCCCAGCAGGTATGCCTGCCAGGCCTGTGCCTGTTGCCCATAGCGGGTGTGACCTGGACTGAGAGCTGGGCTGGTCCCCATCTGCCTTGGAAGGTTATCGGGGACCTGGAGAGATCCACTGCACCTCTCAGGCGGGCTTCCTCGCAGCCAGGGGCCTGCCTGTCAACCTAAAGTGTGGTCTTCCACCCAAAATTCTGTGATTCTATTTGTGGATAAAGCAGATAATCTGGCTAGTGTCAAGATCGGGAAGACAGAGAGACTCTGCTAATACCCAATTTGCCCCAGAATAAATATTCATCCATTTGTTCAACAAACGACGAAGGTTTGCCCACTGATGGCATCTAGAATGTGAGACCCCACACTCGAAATGCTCACAAACGCTGACTTTCCGGGATGCCAGTTTAGTGGTGCTGAGGTTGGAAAGAATGGTTTGGTCTTCCAAGACTGGATGTTGGCCATGCCTCTCTGGCTAAGGCCAAAAGGAGCTAGTTGAACTTGACATTGGCTGGAGCACAAATGCTGCCATTTTATTTGTGTTGTGCGTAGAGAGAGCAGACGGAGAGCAAGGGCTGGAGGTAGAGGGGGTGGAGCTGGGGAACTATGTGACCTGGCTCTGTCTCCTGTCCACACCACACACAGCACAAAGTGGTCCTTGCTGGGCAGGCAGAGCACGGGTGCATGGTCCACTCCTCCCTCCTCACCTGCTGTGAAGTTCGACACCAGCACCAGGCTCCCCCCCGAAATGACAGATCACAACCAGACTCTCGGCAAGAACAGAGTATGAGGTCTTCACACCCTCCACAGTAGCATTAAATTCATCCAAGCCCTAAACTTCAAACTGGAATGATTCCAAAAATCACCTCAGTCTGATATCTTAGTTCATGCTTTACCAATGGGGAAACTGAGGCTCGGAGAGGGAAAGCGGCTTGCCAGAACTGCAAAGGCAGGCAGACCCCTGTTCTGGCCACTGAACCAACTGAAGAACTCTGTGGCCCCATCACGGGACTTTTGCCCCGGAAAGCCGCGCAGACACCAGCTTTAGCGGAGTGAGAATGGGGCAGCCCATGCAGGAAGAAGGAAGGCAACACCCGCATGTCCACGGCTGCAAAGCCACGTCCACCCTGCGTGGGCCCCGTGGACAGCTTTGCCTTCCCAGGGTGGTGACCCTACACACCAGTAACTATTAGTCACATGGCTCCGGAACACCGGACATCAGTTTCAAAGGGACTGTGCCTCCAGTTGTGAGACAAGGACAGTTGGATGACAGGGAGAGTCTATGCTGAGACCAAACATACATCAAGCTGACTTTGGCAGCTTCTGGAATCCAGGCTGCACGTGGAGCCAGCTCACCCCCTCCGCCAAGCCCTAACATGTCGCCAGCATCTCCCTGGGTCTCTCTGTAAAGGGAGGCCCAAGTAGACAGAGGAGATGAATTGCAGGAATTTGATCTTTCAACACCCAAGGAGCTGGAGCCTGGGGGCCAGAAATTCCTTTCTGTCCCTTTAAGTGGCTTCAGTGCTTCTCAGACAGCTCTGAGCAGGACACTGCTAGGCTTCTGCTAATCTACTCTCATTCACTCATCCGCCAGCAAAAAAGGAGTGAGCGCCTATTGTATACCAGGCCACTGCGGCCCAGAAACGGGCATAGCCATGCTTCCCCATCCGGTGCTGGGGACACTGCACCCCCTCTCTCGGGGCACACCTTGCCCCATCTCACACCTGCCTTTGTCGTGTCTCATTTTCCCGCCAGGCTGAGAG
>CM052442.1:4098632-4143154 GCA_028533085.1 Varecia variegata | reverse complement strand
GAGAGACCCCTCTGAGACTCAGTTTCCCCATCTTTTCAGGTGAAAAGCCCACCCCCCACTGGCATGAGGAGTGAATGAAATATGAGGGGCTGAGCAAAGGTGGAAAGCCAAAGCAGACGGCCGGTTCCTCCTGCTGGTGACAAGTCCGGCCCTGAGTGCCCAGGTGCTCTGCCCCTCTGCTCCCTGCACGGAGCCCCCTGGCCACCAGGACCCCTCCCCCTGCCTGGACAGAGGGCCCGTGGGGGGCTGAGATCTGGCCACGTGCTCTGCCTCAGTCCAAAGCCACGCTCACGTGACCATCGACAGCGGATTGATGAAATTAAGCACAGATGGCTACTTTGTTGTTGTTCTTTGAACTGACAGCTGCTGGTATAAAAATAAATTAAATTAAATTTCACATAAGTCAGACTTTTTTGTATTTTTTTTAAATGATCTAAGTTTTTCTGTGTTGTTGTCGTTAAATTGTTTTCTTTCTTTTTAACATACGGAGGCAGAGAAAACTCTAGGGCAGTAGAAACAAGAATTATAAGGAGACTGCTCCAGTGTGACCCCAGGATTTGGAGAAAAGTCCGACTCCACCTCCCCACTGCCCCACAGCCCTTGAAGTTTTGAAAGGCCACAGAGCTGCAAGGTGAAAATCTCAGCTGCTTCGTCTTCAAAGCGTAGGGCTGGGATGTCAAACAGTCCTGGGTTTGAATCCAGGTCTGACCCCCAGTTAACCACGTGGCCCTGGTAGAGTCGTTTAGCTTCTCTGTGCCTCATTCTACCAGTCCGTAGAGGGAGGATAACGGTGGTGCCTCCCTGGGGAGGGCCCCTGTGCCTGGCAGCCCAGCACTCGGCAGTTCTTGGCTTACTGGCTCCATGACCTTGAGTAAATAGAGAATCTTTACTCACCTGGAAGGATTATCAAGAAGACTAAATGCAAGAGTATTCAGAAAGAAGTCTCCAGCCCCACTTGTCTCACAGCAAGTTCTAGAAACACATTCCCCAGAGCTGGTCTCACCCACCCTCTCCACCCACCTTCCCTGCCTTCCTTACACCCTGTGCCGCTGAGCTGGCCGCCGGGTGCAGCCTTTGGCACGTGGAGGAGAAGTGGGAGGTCTGGCTGGGTCTGGCACAGGTGTGGAGTGGGCATTTATGGTCTGCCCAGCCCTCCATTCCCTGTCCCCAGAAACTCCCTTCCCCGTGGCCAAGCCAGGAGCACCTGTTCTTAGACAACCTGCCTCCCAGCCACAGCTGACTGGTCCAGGGGTGAGCATCTAGCCCGAATGGGCCAATCAGAGCCCTTCCCTGGGATTTTTCTAATGCGAGCTGAGCAGGGTTGGAATCTTGCATAGGGTGGTAAACTAGAAACCTTTGGAGCTGCCCTGGCTTACCTCCCGCCATGGGGCTGAGTGGTCTGCAGAGAGTGAGGTGGCCAACAGCCAGGGGCAGAGGCTGGAGCTGGAGAGAAAGTCCCAGCTGCACCCCCTGCACCCCACGGCATCCTCCTCGCGCTTCCTGAGATTCAGCTGTTCCACTTGCAGTGGGCCTCTCTGTCTCCGCCGGCTCCAGCTGGGTGGCTGTCACTGCGACCACACGGCTCTACTCGTCCCTCGCTGACGGAGGAGGGAGGATGTACCCTCTGACTACAGCATCAGGTGGGGCGTGCATGGGTCCCAGTGGGGCAGGGATGCAGAATCTCCAGGCTCTCCACAGATGGAGAGGCCACTTCCAACAGGGAGCGTCAAAGCCACCTGGAGGAGCAGGTCCCAGAACTGAGACAGAGGGGCAGGCGGCCCTGGACGTGGGAGAAGGGAGGACATCCACGCAGAAGGCAGCGGGAAGACAGGGAAGCCACGCATGCGCGTGGAGGGTGAGTGGAACAGCAGTAAAGAAGGCCGGGAGCAGGGCGGGCCAGCCCCGGAAAGGCCTGGGTGCCACAGAAGGAGCATCCAGGACAAAAGAGCCCCACAGACCCTGCTCTTCCAATTGGCCCCAGTATTATTTCCCACTGAGCTGGAACACGGCTGCAGGACCCTTCTTAAAGATGTCTGCTCCAGGCACCACGCTGCACACAGCTGCTGCCAACTGACTGGAGTGGGCACGTGGGGACAACCTACTTGCCATCCCTGTCGCCCCTGATGGGGAAGCTCACAGCTCTGCAGATGCCCCACTCCCCCTCCCTGCCCCAGGGGAGCCACTTGGTCCAGTCGGGGTACAGCAGGGGCACTGCAGGCTCTGGGAGGGAGCGGGGAGACCAGTGAGGAGGCTATTGCACTAAACCAAAAACCAAAGAGCACTGGTGGGATTGGCAGAGGAGAGACCCAGGGAGCTTTAAGGGCTTGGCACCTGGCTGAGTGTGAGGGAGGAGGAGGGGGAGTTGAGGATGAGTTCAAGTTTACACCTGGCGCCTGGAGGCAGGACTGAGTTTGGGCAGGTAACAGCTTGCAGTTAACCTATGACCCCTCCAGGTGCTGCATTTCCAAGCCAACTGCCACACCTCCCAGGGAGGAATTCTCCCGCCTTTTCTCAGCCAGAGGACACCAGGGTAGCCCAGTGGATGAATGGAGGGTCCTATGGTTGGGAAAGAAGGTGGATTTCCCAAAAAGATGAGTTCACCTGCCCCCACGAAATACCTTTCTGAGAATCTACAGATACGATCAGGGCACTCACCTGACTTTGGACAAGCCCCTGCCCTCTGCTAAGCCTCCAACTGGCGTCTGTCTTAGCTTGGGCTGCTGTAATAAACTACCTTATACTGGGTGGTTTATAAACAACAGAAATTTATTTCTCACAGTTCTGGAGACTGTAAGCCCAAGATCAAGGTGTGGGCAGATCTGGTGTCTAGGGAGGGTCTGTTTCCTGGTTCACAGATGGCACCTTCTCTCTGTGTCCTCACATGGTGGGAGGGGTGAGAGAGCTCTCTGGGGTCCCTTTTATAAGGGCACTAATCCCATTCATGAGGGCTCCACCCTCATAACCTAATCATCTCCCAAAGGCCCCACCTCCTAATGCCATCACCTTGGGGGACAGGATTCCAACATATGAATTTTAGGGTGCACAAACATTCAGACCATGGCAGCATCCATAAAACAAGGCACAAGGACAAGACCCGTGACTTTCAAACATGTGTGTTTGTTAAGCAGTTGAAGCCTCAGTCATATCCCACAATGCCCCTAAGTAGGTAGGAAGGGTCCCACCAAGAAGTACACTCGTCTCTGCTCTAGGGAGAGGTGATAAGACCACCTTGGCATCATCCGAGCTCCCTGTCCCAAAGGCAGAAGTGTGTCTGATCCCTCCTGCCTAGGCGACCCTTATGGTGGGCACAAGGGGCAAATCCAGACTCCTGAGTTTCAAGGGTACGGAGGGAGAAAAGACCACTTGACAGGGGGAAGTGGCCCCGGATTCTGATTCTGACTGAGCACCCAGCCCATGGTCACTTGGACAATGGCTGCCCTGGCCTGCAGTGCTGAGACCTGAATCCTTCCTCTTCCAGGGGCCAGAGGAAGTTGGCTCTGAGCCAAGCCGGGCCTGGGGAAAAGGGGCACCAGCCTCCCTCCTCGAGGCTCCTGTGCACCCTGAGGTTAGCAACAGGAACTCCACATCCTCCAGCAGACAGGTGGGAGGCTCTGGGTAGCTCAGACACCACAGCCCCTGTCCACCTGGGCAGAGGAGGAGGAGGCCAGTGACAACCAGTGCCCTCTGGAGTGCCTGAGCTCCAGGCCTGGCCACTTCCGGGCAGAGAGGATCCGGGCCCAACAGGAGAGCTGGACATCCTGCTGATGGGGGAGCTTCCACTGTGTCATTACGAAAATGACAAGACACAAATGTTAGAGCGTGTGGGGCAGTTCTTACTAGTTTGATACAAAACAGGAAACAGAAATTGCTCATGTTGAAGAAGATGAAAGACATTCCTACACCCAGCCCTGCCCACGTGCAAGGTGGGCCCCCACATCCAAAGCACCTGCAGGAACCCCGGGCCTAGAAGGCTTCTGGGAGCTGCCCCCACGCTCCACTCCCACACGCCAAACTCAATTTTCGGGGGACCGTGAAAAGCGCCCTGGACTAGGAGTCAGAAAACCATGGTTCCTGGTCCCCACTGTGCCACCTAATGACCAAGCCACCTTGCGATGGTCACTTCACCCCATCCTGGTTGGACAGAACTTTCTGCAATGCTGCAAGTATTCTATACTATTGCTGTCCAGCATGGTAGCGACTGGCCCCACCTGCCTGTTAAGCCCCTGAAATGTAGCCAATACAAGTGAGGAACTGAAAACATCTAAATTAAAATTTTATTCAATTTTAGTTAGTTTAAATAGCCACATGGTGGCTAATAGCTATGATACTACCAACACAACTTCAAATGCAACCCTGAGCCTCTGTTTTCCAATCTATAAAATGGGATGATGAATCCTTACCCCTCAGGGGATTTAGAGAATGAAATATAATAATAGCAAGCATAATAACAGGACATAAAGGAACTTCACAAACTAAAAACTGGTAAAGAGATGCAGAGGATTCCATTCGCTTCCTTCATCCTGTCAAGTCCCTACAAAGCACTGGACACCGGGCTGGACTCTGGGGTCCAGGGCAGGGAAGATGTCCTCGTGGAGCTCGCAGTGCAGCAGGAGAAACAGATTCTGAAGACGCATTCATCACAGTAAGTGTCACGATTGTGATAAGTGCAATGAAAGAAAGGACAGTCCAGTCACGTAAGTGGCTATAACGTGGGTTTGGATTCCTTGAAGAACAGCTGCTCTAAGCAGCACAGGTGGTTCCAGGAAGACGCCTTGGGCAGGGCTAATGTCACCGCAGAGCTCCTGGAGGTTGAGCCACTGGCACTCGCCTTTGGGGGCCTCTGCTGCTGCCCAGCCTTGTGGGAACCCCGACGGAGGATGGGCCGCTCCGATTCTGGGACAACCCCAGACTCAGCAGGAGCCAAGCCCAGCGGGGCCTTCCCCATGGAGATTCACAAGTCGGTGCAGTTGTTTTCAGATGCAGGTGCTTTTATTTTTCCATAAAAAAGGTAGGGAAGAGGAGGAAGAGGAGTGCAACAAGGAAGAACGGAGGGCCCTGGGTTCTAAACTCAGCTGGGCTAGTCCTCTGTGGGACCCAGGTTGAGCACGGCATTTCCCTTCTCTTGAAATCGGCTTCCTAATTTGTAAAAAAACAGAAGCTGGACCAGGTGAACTTTTTGGTCTGTAACAGCTGTGGCTTTCTCTAATTCTAAAAAAAAATCTACATAACAACTACAAAAACAACAACTATAGTGATGGTGATGATGGCAGTCGCAACTGCCATTGTAGGAATGCCAGAAACTGAGCCAGTGGCTTCGCACTAAGGTTTCAATGCCCCGTACCGAGGGAAAGATTATGACCTCCTTTTTATAGATAATAAAGTCAAGGCTCAGAGAGGTGAAGTGCTGCACCCACCAGGGGCAGACTCAGGTGACACCTTCAAACACTCTACTATCCAGACTCCCGGGCCTGGGGCTGTCGGTCTGATCCACCTATAACATCACGTGGAAAGGACCTGTCCCCCCTGCCTCTGGGAGAGCGGCCCCTGAGAGTGTGCTGAAGACCGGAGAGAGTATCACACGACACCATGATCCTAAACCCGCAGCCCAGAGGTGGGGACCAAGCCCTGGAGGAGGAGGGAATGTGCCTAGGTCCTGTGATTGAAACCTGGTCCTGAGAAGAACTGGGAAAGGCTTCTGTCCCTGTGACAGCTCCTTCATGATCTGGGGTGGCCTGTGGTGTGGGAGGAGTCTCTGGGGAAGACAGACAGACAGACAGAGGGGAAATGGCGGCTTGGCCATTGCTACCCAGAGAAGCAGCCTGGGCCAAGGCACTTCAGTTCTCTGACTGTGATTCTCCATCTGAAAATGGGGGGGGGCATCTGCCCTGTCCCAAAGAGGGGACAGCAGAGGCACAGCTGGCACAGTGGAGCAGCTGCAGGCACAGCTCTGGGTGCACAGTGGTGCTCGGGGAACGTGTCAGTCATCTGAGGACTCAGGACCATGGTTCCTCCAGCTTGCTGTGCCCAGGTGCTCATGAGGCTCAGAAATCCCGGCCAGGAGGGGGCCATCCCACTGCCAAGGAGTCAGCCCTCGGAAAGGACAGGGAGCCAGGGATGGAGCCCCTCCCTCCACAGGGCCCGTCCTCAGGGCTGAGTCCCCGGCCACATGGCCAGAAGAGCCTGGCAGCTGCCCGTCCCAGTAGCAGCAAGAGAAGAGGATTTCACGTAAATTAAAAACAAGCATGTGTGTTTCTCTTTGGCCCATCTGTGGCACTTTCTTGAAGCACCAGCTCTTGGAGTGGAGGGGAGGAACAAGGCGGAAGTAGAATGGCTCTTGGAGAAGCTGGAAAAATTAGCAATTAGGAGGGAAAATTGTAATGAGAAAATGAGCCTTAATAAGGCAAACACAGTACTGCTGTGGCTTCTTTCTTGCTCTCTGCCGCAAACAAGTGGTGACTTCATGTCTGGGTTTCTTTGCTTTGAGCCAACTGGGAAAGAGCTGGAGAAAAATGTCTCCATTGTCCCAAGACAGTGTCCCTGGCATCCAGGAAACAAAAGGCCTGCCGAACCGTGAAGGGCAGGAAAGTCTTCCCGGCTGCCATGCATGGGACACCTCTTCCACTGCAGGCCCCCATGGCACCCACACTGTGCATTAGTCAGGATGGGCTAGGTCATGCTGCAGTGACAGTGCCACACTCTCAGTGGCTTAACACCACATTCATTCTCACTCACACCATCCGTTCCGCACAGCTCGGCCGCGGAGCTCTGCTCATCACGGCCCTTCAGGCACCTAGAGTAGCCAGAGGGCCCATGTGGATCCACCTTCCCTGGGTGTCATCACAGGGGGAAGGGACAGGGTGACTCTCTCTCATTGGCTCTTAAAGCTTTACCTGGAAGGGACACTCATCTCTTACACTCACATTTCATCAGCCAAAGGTAATTTCAAAGGGGCAGGGAACAGCACCCCAACATGCAGTCAGAAGGGGATCTGGAAAATTCATGACCACCCTAATGACTTCCACACGTGTGTTATCTAACCCACCCCACTAAGGAGAGACAGTAGCTGTCACTTTACAGATAAGAAGACGGCCTCAGGCTAGTTCATTCACCCATCCATGTGTGACCACTTATACGTGCATTCAACAATTAAGTATATCTTGACTCCTTCATTTCCAATAATTCATTCAACATTCAGCCAACATTTCTTGAGGGCCAGCCCTGTGCTAGGCACTGGGGATTTAAAACACACACAGTCTCTGCCTTCACAGAGCTCATGTTCTAGAAGACACAGACAAGAGAGCAAGTGAATAAACAAGAAAATTATGATTATGAAGGCTAAGAGGGAAATTGTTAGAACTGTAAGACAAGCTTGCCGAATGAAAGAATGAATGAATTAGCACATACATGAGGTGAACAGATGTTTTCCAAACTTTACCCCTCAAGACCCAACCCAAAGGCCAGGTGAGAGCTGGGGCGAGGGCTTTGGAATCAGAAGCTGAGCTGCAGGTTCCATTTTCACCATTTCCTAGAGATCTGGTCTTAAGTAAATCGTGTAATCTCTCTGGGCCTCAGTTTTCCTATTTTTATAAAGAAGATGAGGAAGCTTACCATTGAGGGCTTCACAGACTTTACAGATAATTTATATAAAGTGCTCAACAGAAGCCAGGCACACACATCCAATAAAAGGGTGGCCCTCACTGTAATTATTACAACTAACAGAAACATGACTGGATAGAGGGGCCCTAGAGTTCATTCTGACGCACAGAAAACTGTGAGCTCTAGCCTGGGTGGGGGCTGGGCTCTGCTGCTGCCTGGGCTGGCATCCCAGCCTGAGCAGGCGAGAGTTTGGGTTGGTTATCCCTGGACCTAACACTTAATACCCTGAGGGGCACCAGACAGGCCCTCTCAACATGGAAACTGCCACCTCTTTTATAAATATTGATGCTGATCAATATCGCTGGGCCTTGCAATATGTAACTTCAACAGTCTGTCTGCAGATGCGGAATTCACTAGGGGTGACGTTACTGAAAGCCTGTACCTGACTGGCTGTCACTGTGATGCCCCTAGTCCCCTCCAGAGGCCTGTCTCACCTGGGGGCATTGGAACAATCTGGAAATTCAGTTGCAAGGTGCTGACCAGGCACCAGAGGCTGCTGGAGAAGGCAGGGAGCAGTGCCCACGCACAGCACGACGGGAACACCTGAACAGCAGGCGTCCCGCAAGACGGCAGCCTGCCCTGAGCCTTCATAGCTCCCCGTGAGGTGCGCTGATTGGCTCAGGTTGTTGGCGCCAGTAAAGGACGTTCCTATCGGACAGAGCTCGCCACACCTAAGGTGACCTTTGGCTCCGCCCTCAGGCCCTGGTCCAATCAGCCCCCAGGCAGGCTGCGCCTTGAGGGGTACAGGTGGCCGCTGCTTGCTCGGAGGCCCTGGGGCCACCTGGTGTACCAGCAAGAGCCCCGCGTCAGGAGAACTCGGTCCCTCGGCTGCCACCACCACTACCTTCCCAGTGATCTTCCTCTCTCATCTGCAAAATGGGGCGAGCAGGTGGGACAGTGGCTGGCCCTGCTTGGGTCACCTTATGCCAGAAGCTCAGAAACTTGTTCCTGGGCTGCTCGCGGCACATGGGGAAAAGGGCAACCCAGCCACCACATGCATGGGACTTTGAGGACACGCGTGGAGGGGAGAGCAGAGTGGAGGGGAAGGGGACCACCAGGGAGGTGGCCTGAAGCCCCCAGCCCCACATCCACAAAGCGAGTGCGTGAACAGCAGCACCTCTGGGCCTTGGTCTGGCCTCTCCGTGCGTCAGACCAGCTAGCGGGGCGCCAGCACCATACCTGCTGTGGGCAGAAGGCGTCTCTGTGCCAAGCAGTTACAGGCGCTGTGCATTAGCTCGGAGCAGCGGAGTGTTTCACGGCCCTCCCACGGCCAAACCCGTCCCTTCCAGCCAGGGAGCGGCCAGAGCGGGAGAAACAGCTGGGCTGCCTGCGCAGCCTAAGTTAATGGGAGCTGTAATTTCTCCTGTGCCTCCATCTAGAGATGGGAGTGATGTGCATAATTTATGGGGGCCTGAGTCTGCACAACCAGGCTGGGCGCCCGGCTGCAAGTTGGACGGATGTGAAAGAATGGAAAGGCACCCCAAGGGCAGCCTGCCCGGAGCTGCTGCCCTGGCCTGGCTCCTCAGCCCCCTTCTCGGGAAGTTGAGCACCCACCGGCTGGAGGGGAGTCCTGGAGCTAACACTTCTCTGGGCTGGGTTACCTGGGACAACAAGGTGAATGGAGACTGGCTCATTTTATTATTGGTGGTAGCTTTTATAGCTTTGAGTCACCAGCCAGGCTAAGGAGGGGGCATTTGAGCAGCCATGAGGTCCTCTCATTTGCCCTCAACCCTGACTCCATGCTGGGTTTTGTTTGTTGTCAGACACACACACACACACACACACACACCCCTCTCCATGAGAGCAAAGATCTGTTTCATTGACTAATTTCCTCAGCATCTAGAATCGGGTCTGGTCCATAGCACATGCTCAGTAAATACTTGTCGAATGACTGGGAGGGCTCCGGCTCCCATCAGGAATGAGAGAGTGGTTGACAGAGATATGAGTTTGAATGTTAATTCCACCACCGGCCAGCTGTGCGACCTTGAACAATTCAAACCTCTTTTTACATTCTCTGAACCTTTGTTTCCCTCTCTGTAAAATGGGGTAACTGGCTTATTCTCTATGGATCCTAATGGGGGCATTTTCAGGCTGGGAAGGGGGCTGGCCAAGCAGCTAGCTGGGTGGGCAGGGCCCTGAGAACAAACCCCCACCCCCACCCCTCAGGGATCAACCCCAGGCTCGGGAATTCATTTCATAGACCAGCGTTTGCAGCTGGAGGGGGCCTTTGCCAATGTCTAGAGACATTTTGGTTGTCACACTGGGGGAACGCTACCAGCATCTGGAGGGTACAGCCAAGGATGCTGCTATATGCCCTGCAGTGCACAGGACAGCCCCACAACAAAAGATGACCCAGCTCAAAATGTGAGTAGGACTGAGGCTGAGAAACCATGGTCCAGACCAAGGAGGGCATTCTGAGGCCCGGATTCCCCATCTGCAAGATGGGAGGAAGACCAGGGGGTCTCACGTGGGCAGACTTCCACCCCAGTCAGAGCCGAGGGCAGCTGGAGAAGAGGGAACAGTGGGTGCCCTCCCCGGGGGGTGCTCGCCTGAGCTCCTGAGGGAGCAGGGAATATACCTGGGGAGGGGAGGTTGCCCCTCTGGCAGGCAGGGTCTCCTCCCATGTAAATCAGCTCAGGAAGGCAGGCGCCATGGCAGCCCTAACTGGTGGCTGAACAGCTTTGTCACAGTTCAGAGAACCTTCCACTATTTCTTGTTTAATTGTACCCTGAAGGGCAAAGCAGGGGCACCTGCCTTCACTGCTGCCAGGTGCTCACTCCATAAACCATGTTTTCCTGGATGGGCTCTGCCCCAGCAGGGGCAAAATGACCTCTGCACAGGTGTGACGGCTTCAGGTTTCCAGGCTGGGCGTGCTGGGTTCTAGAGCCACTGACTCTGAGGTTCCAGACCTGCCCACTGGGATTTCAGAACTGTACACCCCCCCCACCCCCGGCCTTCTTGCATTCTAGAACTACGCTCACGCATTCAAGAGGGCAAAGGTTCAAGGAGGAGGAGTTCTGGATTATGGCTTAGCATTCTGCATCTTGCTTAGGGACCCAGTTCATACTGACCTCATGGGAGCTGAGCCGTCACAGAGGACCAGGGCTTTCAACCTGATGGGTCCGGCGTGCTCGCGGTCACAGGGCTGACAACAGTGCTGAGACCAAGGTGTCCCAAGTTCCAGCTTTTTCTTCTGGAGGCTGGCTCCCCACAGGGAAGAGTATCCACTACCCGAAAAGTTATCACAGTCATGGCACACTGGGCCCACGCCACCTGGGAATGGGCTCTTTTTTGCTTGGGGCGTGGGTCTCCCACCAGTGGGGACACAGCTGAGCCGTTTTGTCCAGGAGTGTGGTTGGAAAGAGCCCTTGTGCTCAATAATGCATTCCCCCCAAATGAGGACATCCATCAGGTGGCGGAGGCAGCCCTCGCCCCCTCCTGGGTCAGGCCAGGACGACACATCTGTCCTAGCACGCGGCGCAGGCTGCCTCGCAGAGACATGCAGCTTCCCCAGCCCGCAGGGGCCTTTTGTGAGGAAGCAGCGCAGCCAGCCCTGACAGGCTCAGTTCCTCTGCCCGCAGCCTGAATATTCCATGGGCTTGAATAATGCAGGCCCCCAGTCGCAGCAAACCAACTGGGGCCGCTGGGAAACTGCAGAGAGAGAAGGTGGCAGGCTCCAGATTCCCCCCCCCCAGATCATGACTGCTTTGAACAAGAAAAGGTCCCTGCTAAGCTGGGGAGGGGGCCTGATATACTGGACAAGGTGGGCAGGGACCCTGTGCCGATCCCAGCTTCGGCCATGTTTTAAGCCGCTGCGAGTTGGAAGGAAAATCCAGGTGTAGGCGCTGGCCTCGCAATGTACTGGCTGTGGGCCCCACACAGGTCACTTAACCTTGCTGAGCCTCTGTTTCCAAATGTGTAAAATAAAGATATTGCCCTTAGAGCGTTAAATGAGGCGGGGTAAGCAAGGGGAAAGTGCAAGCTGGAAATTGCAACATGCATTGATCCTCCTCCTCCTCCTCCTCTGTCATCAACACCACGGCCACCAACACCATCATCATCTTCATCACCGTCAGTCTCCACTCCCCAGGCCAGAAGAGCAAGAGCCACTTTCCTTCCTTGTTTTCATCATACCCCATGTTCTACAGATTTTCCAGACCACTTCAGAGAGTATATTTAGCCAAAAAATTTGGGGTCTGCAAAGGAAGACCTTCCAGAAAGCAGTTGAAATATCCAATTGTGAAAGGTAAAAGAATAAATGAAGAGAGCCCCTAAAGCTTGCATCCTAGCTCTCTTTTTAAAATGCTTTGTTTTGTAAATGCAAAAAAAGATACATGCTCATTATAACAATTCAAACAATAAAAACATATTTATAAACCTAGCAGCCTCTCCCACTCCGTTCCGTCCTGCGAGATAACCATTGTTAACAATAGGAAAGGCGTCTTTCCTCACCGCTCTGTATATAAACACATAAATATATAAGTTAACTTCTATTCCCATTGTTACTGTGTGTGTGAGTTTGCTAGGGTGGCAAAGTGTGTACCATAAACTGAGTGGCTCACACAACAGGTATTTATTGTCTCACAATAACCTCACTAGAAGTCCAAGATCAAGGTGTCGACGGGTCCTTGCTCCCTTCGAGGCACTAGGAAGGGTCTGTTCCAGGCCTCCCTCCAAGCTTCTGGGAGTTCCTTGGCTTGTGACAGCAGAACCCCCAAATCACCTGGCGTCCTCCCTGTGTGTATCTGTCTCCAAATGACCCTTTTTCATAAGGGCACCGTCATATTGGATTGGGGCCCACCCTACTCCAGTATGACCCTAACCAATCACATCTACACGGACCCTATTGCCAAATAACATCACATTCTCAGGTACTGAGGAGCTGGGACTTAAACATATGAATCTGGGGCAAAGAGAGGAAGAAGAGATGCAATTCGACCCCAGCATGCTGCAACTTTCTGTTTCCACTTAAGCATTTATCATACAAATCCCTCCAGGTCAATTGTTCTAACTCATTCTTTAAAACACAAAACCAAAACCAAACAAACAAAAAAACCCAGCTTTATTGCGCTGTAATTCACATACCATACAATTGACTCACTTAAAGTATATAAATCAATGGCTTTTTTGTGTATTCACAAATATGTACAGTCATTGTCACAACCGATGTTAGAACACTTTTATCACCTCAAAAAGAAACCCCACACTGTTTATCTATGGTTCATCCCCTTACCACCGGCCCCTCTCCTCTCCCCATTCTCCACATCCCTAAGCAACCATTATTCCACTACCTGTCTCTATAGATTTGCCTCTTCTGGGCATTTTATATAAATGGAACCATACGCTGTGTGGTCTTTTGTAACTGGCTTCTTTCACTTAGCGTGATGTTTTACGATTCACCCGTGCTGCAGCTTGTGCCAGTGCTCCATTTCTTGTTATGGGCTGACACTGTTCCATCGCGTGAATACACCACATGCATCTGGTTTCTCCAGTCACCAGTTGACAGACATTTGGGTTGTCCCTGTCATTTGGCTGTTATGAACGATGCTGCAATAAACATCTGTGTACAAGTTTTTGTGTCAATGTTTTCATTTCTCTTGAGTAGATACCTAGGAGTGAAATTGCTGGGTTGTATGGTAACTCTTATGTTTAATCGTTTGAGGAACTACCAGACCGATTTTAGAGGTGGCTGCACAAGTTTACATTCCCACCAGCAAGGTACAATGGTTTCACTTTCTCTACGTTCTCACCCTCACTTATGGGCTGATTTTTTTTAACCTAGTCATCCTAGTGGGTGTGGAGTGGTATTTCATTGTAGTTTTGACGACTAATGATGTTGAACATCTTTTCATGTGCTTATTGGCCATTGGTATATTTTCTTTGGAGAAATATCTACTCAAGTCCTTTAGCCGTTTTAATTTAGGTTATTTAAATTAAGTTATTTGTCTTATGGACAAGATGAGTTATTTATATATTCTAGATACAAGTCCTTTATCAGATGCCTGGTTTGAAGATCTTTTCTCCCATTCTGTGGGTTGCCTTTTCACTTTATTAATAGCATCTTTGAAGCACAAAAGTTTTCATTTTAAGAAAGTTGAACTTATCTATTCCTTCTTCGGTTGCTCATGCTTTTGGGGTCATACCTAAGAATGCATTGCCAAAACTGCCAAAAAGAAGATTCACCCCTATGTTTTCTTCTAAGAGTTTTATAGTTTTAGTTTTAGTTTAGTTTAGGTCTTTTATCTCCACGTTGAGTTGATTTTTCTCTATGGTATGAGGTAAGGGCACAGCTTCAGTCCTTTGCATGTGACCATCCAGCTGTCCCAGCGCCAATTGTTAAAAGACCATTCTTTCCCCATTAAATGGTGTTGGCACCTTTGTTGAAAATCAGTTCACCATGGACATAAGGGTTTATTTTGGGCTCTCAATCCTATTTCATTGGTTTATATGCCTATTGTTTTGCCAGTTCCACACAGGCTTCCTTACTGTTGCTTTGTAGTAAGTTTTGTCTTCTTGGTGCTATCGTTTGTTCATTTTATAGGTGGGGGTACAAGTGCAGTTTTGTTACACGAGTATATTGTGCAGTGATGAGGTCTGGGCTCTCAGCGTACCCACCACCCAAATAGTGTACCTTGTACCCGAGAGGTAATTTTTCAACCCTCACTCTTCTCCCACCCTCCCACCTTTTGGAGTCTCCAGTGTCTATGATCCCACTCTGTTATGGCCATGCATGTAGTCAGTTTTGAAATCAGGAAAGTGTGAGTCCTCTGATTGTATTTGTCTTTTTCAAGATTGTTTTGGCCATTCTAGATCCCTTATGATTTCATATGCATTTTACAATCACTTTAGAGATTCCTACAAAGAAGTCAGTTGGGAATCGGTTAGGGATTGTGCATTGAATCTGTAGATAATTTGGTGAGTATTGCCATCTTAATAATACTAAAGTCTTCCAATTCGTGAACATGGGATGGTTATTTAGATCTTCTTTCATTTCTTGCAACAATGTTTTATAGTTTTCAGAGTAAAAGTTTTGTGCTTTTGATAAATTTCTTCATAAGTGTTTTATTCTTTTTGATACTATCGTAAGCGGGTTGATTTTCTTAATTTCATTTTCACATTGTTCCAAATCTATGAGGCTTTCCTTGTAATTGACATGTGACTTTTCTCTTGCTCCTTTCAAGATTTTCTTCTTGTCTTTAGCTTTCAATATTTTTTACCATGATGTCTCTGTTTGTGGATCTCTTTCCATTTATCCTATGTGGCATTCATTAATGTGTGGGTTCCTTGATTTGTGGGTTAATGTCTTTCAATAAATTTGGGATTTTGCCATTATTTCTTTGACTATTTTTTTCTGCTATTTCCTCCCTCTCCTCAACTTCCTGTGCTCACATTACATTTATGTTGGTGCATTTAATGATGTCCCACCTCTTTCTGAGGCTCTGTTCATTTTTCCTCTCTTTTTTCTCTTTTCATCAGACGCATAATCTCTGTAAACTATCTTTCTTCAAGTTTGCTAACTGTTTTTCATGGAGTTAAAATCTATTGTTGAGGTCCTCTAGTAAATTTTTAAACTTTAGTTATTGAACTTGTCAACTTCAGAATTTCTATTTTGATTCTTTTTAAAAAAATAATTTCTGCTTCTGTATTAATATTTCCTATTTGATGCAACATTGTCTTCATATTTTCCTTCTTTAGTCATGGTTTCCTTTAGTTCTTTGAACATCTTTATAATTGCTACATTTAAGTGCTTATTTTTTAGCTCTAATATCTCTTTGCTCTCAAAGGCACTTTCTTTTGCCCACGTTTTTCAGTGTATAAGTCATACCTTCCTCTTTCTTTACAATTTTGTTCTGTAATTTTTGTTGGAGACTAGACATTTTAGATAATACATCGTAGTAACTCTGATACTAGTCTCCCTCTCTGGGGCTTTTTATTGTTATTTTCTTATTTATTTTTTAAATAACTGGCTGGATTTTTTAGTAAAGTCTATTTCCTCCCTGCGGTGTTAAGCCTCTGATGTTGCTCCTCAGGGGATCCAGGCTTGGGTATGCCCACAGTCACCCTGGGATGACAGTGATCATCGGGCTCTCTTTGTCTCTTTCCCTGACCATACCTGGCTGTTATGCTCCATTAATTGCTGGCCAAATGCTCTATTGTTTTCAGCAATACTCTGGGGGCTCTACAGGCTAATCCAATCAAATTCAGGCTTCTTTGCAGAGATAGTTCCCAAGGTCAGGGTTTGAAATTTGTTCAGACCCAGTAGAGCCCCTGTCAGCTGTCTCTTTCCTTGGTTATCTCCAGCAAACTAGCTGGTCTACCATTTATCCTCTAGCGCCAATGAATCTATCAATCAATCTTCTTCCAGTTGCCCTTCACCAATACAGCCACTGTTTTTGAGGATACCTTTAGGCTTGAACTTCTCCATGAAGTCCACTGACTGCAAATAAAGTCAGTTCCTTGGGGAAGAGATTAGGAGTTTCTCTCTCAATGACATCTTCACTTATTTAGGAGCTGAGCACTGGTTGGGGAGTGGGGGCAATAGCTCCAGGTCTTCTCAGCTCACCCTTTCCAACATGGAACCTCTGCCTTAGGAGGAACAAGGGCAAGGGCTGGTCAGGGAGCCAGTGTTCTCAGCAGTGCTATGCTCAAGGTGGAGCCTCTATCTGACAAGTGAGAGCTGGGCAGAAGAAGAGAACCCTTCAACATTTGGTCACACTCATCCAGATCTTAACAACAGGTATCTCGGTGTGGGATGGGAATGCTGATGTCCTGCCTCTCCTGGGGAGATAGTCCTGCATTCTTGACTACACCAGCCCGGAGTGGAGTTTCCTTCCCAATGAACTTGGAGTGGGAAGGGAGGAAGTGGTCTTGATTCAGATAACACAGACTCTGGCTCTTCTTACCCAAATTTAGTAGATGTTCTTGAACAGATGTTTCTTCACTTGCTATATGCTCTTAGGACCATATTCAGAGACTTTAAATAGCCATTTTTAAATAATTTTCACCAGTTTCACTGGTGAGTGTGTCCACAGGGCTCCTCATGCTGCCATGCTGCTCAGTTCTCAACTCTTTCTTTTTAACACGTGCATACTATTCCATACTATGAGTTTTCCATCATTTATCCAACAGTTACCCTATTGCTGAACACTCAGGTTGTTTCTAGTTCTTTCTGTTATACACAGTGCTGTCTTAGCTAACTGTCTGAAGTTGAGTTTCCCAGAGGCAGACTTTGAGACAACATTTGAGTACACTCATTCCTTGGTATCCATGGGGGATCAGTATCTGACCTCCTGCAGACACCAAAATTTATGGATGCTCAAGTGCCTGATATAAAACCGTGTAGTATTTGAGAATAACCTATGCACATCTTCCTGGATACTTTAAATCATCTCTTGATTACTTATAACACCTAATACAATGTAAATAATTGTCATATTGTATTGTGTAGGGAATAACGACAAGGAAAAAATCTGTACGTGTTCAGTACAGGCACAGTTTTTTTCAAATATTTGTGATCTGCAAATATTGATCAAAATATTTTGATCTGAATCCATGGATGTGGAACCCACAAATATGAAGGGCTGACTGTACAAAGAGTTGATCCCAGGAAATAGTAGTAAGGAAATGGGGAATCGATTCAGGGAAGGGAAGAAGCCAACAAAGAATGCATTATCAAGCAAATCACACTGTGGGCAACTGAGGCTCAGTCCTCTGGGGAATTCTGGAAGACAGTATAGACTACATCTCAGAATTATTCCACTCAAGGGGCAAAGAAGCTGGGTTATTTATCCTCAAACTCTTATCTATCATTTCCTGAAGACTGTTCCCAGGGCACTAACGCACTAACACTTCTGCCCTGTCCGATCCTAGATTAAGAGAACTGTCAGGCAGAAAGTTATAGGGGTGCAGTAGGACGTTATAGGCATATACCGAAATGGTGAGTGCATGGGTGGGGCACCAATAGTGCCAGAGACATTAGCCTTGTACACACACTGTATCCTTACATACTGGTGCTTTGATCTCCATAGGATAGAGTTCCAGAAGTAGAATTCCTGTGTTTGTGTGTTTTTAGGTTTTAAACTTTAATAGATAGTTCCCCAATATTTTCCCAGAAGTGCATTGAAATTATTCCTGATACCCACACGGTATTGAGAGTGTGCATTACCTATACATGGTGTCATCACTGAATATTATTGATCTTAATATTTGATAATCTGATGAATGAGAGTGGTATTTCATATAATTTAATATTCAATTCCATGATCACTAGTGTGGATGAGTATTTTATATATTTAATGGTCATACATTTTTCTATAAATTGTCTATTCATATTTTTGTCTGCTTTTCTATGTTTGTCTTTTGATTATCAATTTTTGGAGATTTCTCTATTTTAGGGCTCTGAACCCTTTGGCAAATGTTTTGGAAATATTTTTTTTCAGTTTGTCATTTGACTTTATATATGGGGTCTTTTGCCATTGAGCTGTTTTTCATTTTTATGGAGGCAAATCTGTCAGTCATCTCCTTTAGAGTTCTGTTTTCTGTCTGGCTTAATAAAGCCGACCCCCTCCAGACTTTAAAAACATTCTCCTCTATTCTAATGTTTAATTGTTTTAGCTTTAACATTTATTATTACTTCATCTGGAATTTATTTTCATATATGGCATGAGGTAAGGATATAACTATTTCTTTCCAGATGATTGCCAATTGTATCAAAACCACTTATCAAATTATCTATTCTTTCCCTCTGATTGGAATAACATTTTCATCAATACTAAGCATGTAAGTATATTTGCATCTGTTTCTGAGCCCTCTTTTTCCCCCCTCTGATCAATATTTACTGATTTGGGTGCCAGTTCCCTATTTATTTGATTAGAAAGGACTTATAAGAAATTTTAATATCTGATGGGACATCTCTCCCTTTGCTATCCTTCAAATTTTTTCTAACCAAATATTTGGTATTTACTTGTCCATATAAACTTTGAAATTATTTTATCTAATTTGCCTTCCAAAAAAAAAAAAAACCTGCCAGGATTCCCATTGGAACTGCATTAAAAACATATATATTAATTTCAGAATTATTGACCTTTTAATGATACTTTTCTTTTCATCCAAGAACACTGTGTTTCTTTCTATTTATGCAGATTTTGTATTCTGTCTTTCAAAAATCTAGTTTTGTTCCCATTGTGAATGTGATGACTTTCATTTCTATTTTTCATTATTTTTAATATAAAGAAAAGCTACTTTGTTTTTGCATATTTATCTAGTATCCAGCTACCTTAGCTTTTTGTTGTTATTGAATTGCTTGAATTTTCTAGATATATAATTATATCATCTTCAAATATAGACAATTTTATCTCTTTTTTTACATATTTATATTGTCATAGTTCATTTTCTCTTCCAATTGCATTAGCTAGAGCAGTGCTAAATAACAGTGGTGATAACAGGCATCCCTTTCTTGGTCCTAATTTTAATGCAATGGCTTTAGAATTTCTATTTGGTGTTCATTTTGTGTAAAAGGCCTTTACATGTTTAAGTAGTTTTCCAATATTCCAATCTTACTTAGGAGAATTAAATAGATAAAATTGTGTATTCTGAAGTCAGACAATATGAGCCTGAATCATAAGTTACTTACTAGATTTTTAAACTTAAAGAATTTACTCTAATCTCGGTCTTCCCATCTGTAAACCAGGGCTAATGATGGCACTGGCCTTATGGCATTGTTATAATGATTACATTATTCCTCTGTCTTCTGACTCAGGGTGGCAAATGAGAAGTCTGATTTCACTTGATAGTCTCTTAGTAAGTGAATTTTTAATTTCTATCTGGAATTTTGAAATCTGTTACAAAGTTTTCCCTGGAATTTAGGAATTTCACCAAGCTAATCCAGCCTGAAATTTGGTGTGCCCTTTTGATTTGGAAGTGTATGGGATTCTACTGAGGGTGAAAAGGCAGTGACCTCAGAATCCTATACCCAGTCATATCATTCATATGAGTGCCAACAACTGAAAATGTAAAAATTTCTAGGCAATAACAATACCAAGTATTGATGACAATATGGAATAGTGGGAACTTCATACTGGTGGGAGTCTAAATTATTGAAATTGCTTTTTGTATTGTGTAGTAAAGTTGAAGAAAGAAACAGCCTATGACCCAGCAGGTCCACCCCAGGGTATCTACTATAGAGGATTCTGGCCCATAAGCACCAGAAGACTGGCCTTGCACAAGCAGCACTGTTAGAGAAAAAAACAAAACAAAACTAGAAATCACCCAAATGTCGTCAGAAGAATGAGCCCATGAGTCATTGTCTATGCATAGGACAGAATGCTACACAGCAGTGAAAAAGAGTAGCTGCTACTGACTCACACAGTATGGGTAACCTCAGAAATATCAGATGGAGCAAAAGAAGCAAGGCGCAGAAGAACACACACAAGATTACTCAACTACATGAGGTTCCCAAACATGCCATGTTTAGGGCCACCAGCCTGTGGTAAAACAATAAAGAACAGCAAGAGGATGATCAACAAACAAAACTCAAGGCTTCTAATTGCCGTTGAAGGACAGGAGAAAGGAGGGGACGTGGGAGGGTCCACCGAGGGCTTCCAAGTTCATGTATTGTCCCATGTCCTACACTGGATGGCAGGGACCTGAACGTCTGTGGGCTGTCACCCTTCATACCTTGTGCATTTTCACAAATACTCTTTTGTATAGTCTCAATATTTAACTAAGCAAATATTTTACAAAGAATGGGCCGTGAGGAAGTGGAGGCAGGGGTTGCTGCAAAGTGGGGAGAGAAGAGGGAGTGACTGCAGAGCAGGTAGGGTCAGGTGGCAGAGCACCGCGGGAGGGTGGCAGGAGCCATCACCTGTCACACATAGTACAACCGACAAAAAGTCAGTCTGCTTCTTATTGTCTCCACGTGCCTGCAAGTCTATACCATGTCAGTGATAAATAACCCCCTCTGAAAAAGAATCTGTCTGTCTGAGTTCTGAACAATTACTGCAGTTACTGTTGGGTTTTAATAATAATATGTGTACACTCCAAGTTAGCCATGTTATTACTTATCCTTTAAAAAACATTGACGTCTACGTGGAAATAACTTCCACTGGCCCTTGAGACACGAAGACTCAGCTGCATCCGGGAATCTGGACTCTCCCCTGTCCCCACCCCAGGGACACCCACCTAGGCATTCTGCACCAGTCCTGGGCCTTCCACCTGATGCCTGCCCTGGGCACCCACCACCCTGCGTGGCACACAAGCCCCACCCAGACAAGCCCCAAGCAAGACTCAGATGGGCCTCCCTCTCCAGCTGCCCTTCCCCACTCCGCTCAGGCCACTCCCCCCCTGTGTCTCCCCGGGACTACCTAGAGGCTGTCCCCTCCAGGCAATGGTGAGGGGCTGTTTCCTCAGGGTCCCCAGCCCCGCTCCCCACTCTCCTGTGAGACTGTGGAGGAAGGTCCCTCAGAGAGACAGGAGTTTCTCGCCGGCCCCTGGGTCACGGGGACCAGGCACCGTCACAGGGCAGGCGCTCAGTGAGCATCTGATGGGGTGAGTGAGTAGTATTGAGTGGAGTTGGAAGCCATCCTTCCAGTCCAGGATTTTGTATCCTGTGGAGGCCACTCCAGACCCTCTGGAGGATGCCCTGGTAGCCTTGCATGACTCAGGAGGAAAACACAGCACCTGCCACTCAGGGCACCTCTGAGTGCCACCCAAGTGCCCCACACTAGGCACCCTGACCCCAGGGCTAGAAATGGCCTCCGCCGTCCAGAGTGCGTGGGATGCCCACCTGCCACGGAGAGCTGGCTCCTGACTCAGCAAGAAGTCCCCTCCCACCCCCCACCGTGCCATATCACAGTGCTGAGAATTAATATTTTGCTCCATTTTAATCCCCCAATAAATCTATAAATTCCACACAACCCCAATCAAAACCTGATCAAGATTTTAATGGGACTTGACAAGCCGATTCTAATATTCAGATGGGAGAGTAAATGTTCAAGAATAGCCGAGACAGCTTGAAAAAGGGAAAAACAAAGAGGGGAATCTTGCCCGACAAGATGTCAAAGCATATTATAAGGTAGCTTTAATAAATATAACGCGATATTAGCACACGAATAGATAAATAGATCCTTGGAACAAAAATAGAAGATAAAAAAAACAGACCCACGTATATACCGGAATTTAGCATATGAATAAAGATGGCATTTCAAATCAGTAGAGGGAAAGTGGGTTATTTGATAAATGCTGGAACAATTTGCTACCTGGAAAAAATAAAATTAAAATTTCCCCTTCACACCATTAACAAAAATTAATGGAACAAAGAAAAAATATTTTTTTAAAAAAACTGCAAGAGTGAGAGAATAAAACATTGGAAAACATGTTTATGGCCTTGAAGAGTTTTAAATAAGATTTACTGAAAAGCAAAATTCATAAATTTAACTGCAGAGTTTAAAAGTCTGTATGAAGAAAGTTAAAGGAGCACTAGCAGATAAGGAGGAAATGTCACTATATATAACAAACTAAGGATTAGTCTCCAAAATATACAAAGATTCCTTCAATAAGAAAATAGGAAAAGTTCTTGCTTAAAAAAAGAAGAAAAGAGGAAAAGGACAGGAACAGACAAGACATAACAGAAATCACAGGGTTAATACACATATTAAGAAACGCTCAACTTATTAGTAAAAAGGGAAACGCAAATTAATTTGACATATTTTTTTCCTATCAGATTGGCAAAAATTTAAATGTGCCAACATCAAGTGTTAGAGGGCTTGTAGGAAAGTAGGTTCTCTCCCACACACTGGTGAGATTATAAATGGGTAAAGTCACTTTGGAGATCAACTTGGCAACATCTATTAACATTTAATACACAGCCTGCCTGCCTTATTTTTCTCTTGCATATTCAGTCCAAAAGCTGTTCGATCAGGCTGAGCAAGGTAGGTGCCCGCCCTGGGAGGGGGCCAAGGGACCGGGAAGAGGGTCCACACTGGGCAAGGAGACTTTCCGTGTTGGAGGCCAACAAATGGGGTATCAGGAGCCCGAGTGGGGTGAGAGGGCATTGTGCAGCCCAGCATAGAAAGGCAGAGATGTCGCAGAGAGAGGCAGGGGAGTCGGGTCCTCACACACAAGGGTGACAGTGGTGGGATACTGGAGACCAAGCAGAAGGGGGGGTTCCTCTGAAGGACTGGTCACTTACGGGGAACTGATGGGTAAGTGAACATTTAGAGGGTAATGGGACCCTCAGTTCTCAGGCTGGAGAGGGAAGTCACCTACATGGACAGGGCGAAGATGAGGTGGACTCTGCAGTGCTGGGGTGGAGCTGGAGGCACGAAGTCATGGCTTCCAGTCCGTACAGACAGGTAGCCAAGTCTGGAGGGAAATGGGTGCATGGGGTCACGTGTGTTTGGCTCTGTCCCCTGAGAAGGCCTGGGACACTGAGGCACCGAGAGGCAGGAGCACACCCAGGTCCAGCTCTGGGTCACGAATGCTGTGCTCCGCTGAGACAAGCTGGGCTTCTCAGAGAGATGGGGGGTCGAGGGCCGGGGTGCAGAGCACAGGTACATCCGACGTCTGGCTGTGAGAGCAGGTATGGAGATGCTCCAAGAACGGAGAACCCACGGGCCAGCCTGCAAGGCGACCGCCCGCCAAATCGCCAGCAATTTGAGCATTGAAATGAATACCGGTGGTGATAGACCAGGCAGGTGTGTGTGTGCATGTGCACATATACACACACACACAATGGAACCACTGCGCACACACACACTATAGAACCACCACACACACACACACACACACACACAAACACAATGTAACCACTACTACCTACATATACATACAATGTAACCACCACTACCTACGTATATACACATGGTGTAACCACCACACACACACACACACACACACACACAATGGAACCACCACACACAGATACAATGTAACCACCACTACCTACATATATACACACAATGGAACCACCGCACACACACACACACACACACACACACATTAATTACAAAGGGAAAAAGTAACTACAGCCGGCAAGTCTGGCAGAAACTACCATAATCAAATGATCGCAGGTAACATGATCACAGGCAAAGGGACAAATCGACATCTTGTACCACCCAATAGGACGCAACAAGCAGAACACAGCGTCACTTCTGTGGCATCGCTGACAGAGATGCAGAGCCTAAATTTAATCACGAGGACACAAGTGACACAGGCCAAGAGAGGGGCATTCTACAGAGTAAGAGGCCCACGGTCCTTGGGAGTGTCAGAGTCACCAGCGTGCAGGAGTGCTGCACGGCGTCCAGGCTGGAGAAGACGGAAGAGGCGCGACCGCTAAACGCCAGGCTCGACCTGGATCCTTGCACTATGAAGCTCCCTATCGGGAGGACGGGCGAAACCAGACGGGGCCTGAGGGTCCGAGGGTAGCAGTATCAGCGGTAATTTCCTGATTTTGATGGTTGTGGAGCAGTTAAGTAAGCGAGTGCTCCTGTTCGCGGGAAATGCACACTAAGGGTCTTTGGTGGTGGGTGATGGGGCATCGTGTTAGCACCTTCAGATAAAGAGTTCAAGGGGAAACAGTTCTCTGTGCTGTTCTTGCTTAGCTCGCTTGTCGCTGGGGAAGGAGCAGGAACCCAGAAGGGCGCTGGGTCTGCCTCACTCACCACCCAGGTGGTGGCGGAGTGGGCTCGCTGGAGCTTGCCTTTGTAAAGGGGGTTTGAGGATCGTGAAGCCACCCTGCACGGCAGAGAAGGCTTGTTCCTAAGGACGTGCTCATCCCTTGATTCCTCAGCTTGTGACTTGGGGCAAAACCCTGCACTCACCTCCAATGTTTCAATGTTCTTGTTTGAAAATTGAAACAATAATAATTGTTTGATTGGACTCGACACTCTGTTGCAGCCACGTGGAGAGGCACTGGAGTCCCAGGCTCTGTCTCAGGGTCTTGTGCCCCCAGCCGTGGCCCCAAGACCCCACCCTTTCCACGCTGAGAGTTCCTGGGCCCTGCAATTGGCCAGCCCTTGAGGATCAATCAGACGTGGTCCCACCTTCAGTCTACTGGGGGCAGCAGACACATAAACAACCAGGACACAGCGGGGGTCTCAGGGTTGGAAAGAGAGAGCCTGACAGCCGTCCTGGGTTGGAAGAGCAAACCTCTAGACCGGACTTGGAGGCAGGGCAGGTCTGGCTAGTTCAGCCTTGCACCCCGGTGCCTCGCACAGCGCTGGGCACACAGGGACAGGCGACGTAAATAGAGTGACAAGTCACTCCAGCCGGCCAGTTAAGCACCCATGAAAAGTATTTGATGTGGTCTGTGAAACAGCCTGTGAAACAGATGCCGTTACTGCCCACTTTATAGGTGAAGATGAGGCCGGGGCAGCAAGGACTCGAACACAGGCGACCCCGTCCTTCCACGCTGCCTTCCCAGCGAGCGAATGAGTGAACCAGCGCATTAGCCGGGAAGTCCCTGCTGCAGTGTGTCCCGGACCCCAGCCTCGCCCCCGCCGATGGCTGGGCCAGCGTCCGTCGGCCACGAAGGCTCCCATGCGGCAGACAGAGAAGGCTCCGACGGACACCCAGGGCCTCCCGTTAGCCCAGGAGGATTTACATTCTTTTTATTAGAAATGTCACAGGAAGTCCACTCGAACATTTGAAGCCACTGCCAAGAGTGTACGCGTTTGATATTAATTAAAGCAAAAGATGACAGCCCCCAGGAAAAGGAGTAATTCTCTTCTCTCAGATAAATGACCTTTCAGGGGAGCTTGTTCTTCATTTCTTCTTGGTCATTACCAGAAATTACTGAGTATTTTCAATAACGTTGGGACTGCCGGCTCTGTTTGCTGCTTTCGGCCTCCTGGCAAGGGGAGGGGGCTTCATTCTATGGGGACCCCTCGCCATTGGTTTCACCCAGCGGAGCCAAGAATGACATCTGGGGTAAATCTGAGCCCTGTCAAAAGCCCCTTCACTTGGCATGCAGCTCTCCTGCCTCCCGGGGCTCCGTGCAGCCCCTCTAGGGTAAGTCGACCAGCGCCCCACTCCCCGTCCGCCTCGCCTCTCCACCTGCCCGTGGCCACGCCCCGGCCTGCTCTTCACCCCTCCAACAGCAGTTCCAGCCTCCGGTGCAGCCCCTGCCCCTCGGTCCGTCCTGTCACACCCCTTGGATCCTCCCTCACCTGCTGCTCACCCAACTGGGAGCCCTGGGCCCGACATTTTGTCCCTTAAGGGCCTCGTGCCCCTTGCCCCTTTTTCTGCAAATGCCAACCTGGATCTGGGTTTCACCAAGTGAGTTGAACTTCACTCCCCTCACCTGCACCTGAGCCACCCACAGTGGCCGCAGAGTGTGCCCTGGCACCGCCACTTCGCTTTAACCTCAGGGTTGCCCTCGCACACCTGCAGCCCCTTCCTGGCGGGCGTCTCTCTGTCCCAGCAGCTCCGCCTCCCAATTCCCCCAGACTCCCATCCTGCTCCCCACACCCCAGTGACGGGGGGTCCGCAGCCTCAGTTACTGAGAAACCAGCGCAGTGGGGTGGCGCTCTCGTCTCCCCTCCCTCAAACCGACCCGGCTCCACCGCTGTGCAGCCTCTGCCCTCCCAGGAGGCCCACTTCCCTGGTGGAACAGCCACTGTGACCACGATGTGACCACGGGAGTCCTGGCTCACCCCTTTGGCACCCCTGCCCCAGGGACATTGCATGCTGTACCTTCTGTGCCTTCACGCACGGCTGCTGCCCTGTAAGTGTTGGTCTCGGGCTGGGATCGAGGACGGCCTGGACCCAGCTGTAGCTTCTTTCAGTGATGCTGAGCACACTGAGGACACCAGCTGACCCGTCAGAGGTGCCTCTCTGGAAGGTTCGCCATGGCAGATGGTACCTCTGAGTGAGGGCTGCAGTGGACCTTCCAGAAGCTCCAAAGTCCCCTCCCTAGGAAGCCAGCCTGGGCTGGGACCCTGTGCAGGTAGACTGGCCTGGGTGTCCGCCAGGGCCCGCCCCATCTGGCCCCTCGGCATCTCCAGGCTGCTGCCGCCGGTCCAGACTGTGCTGGACCTCACGCTGCAAGGCCAGGACAGGGTGCCTACCCAGATGTCTCGGGAGCTGTGCCACCAGCCCTGCGGCCCCCCACTCTCTCATGGGCACCCTGACCCTTCCTGACACTCCACTCCTGCTCCCGGCAGGCATCTGGAATGGGATTGGCCCCAATGGAACTTTCACTCCCTCTCCCCGCTGTGGCCTCCTCTCAGGACGGAGCTCGGCACCCCCACCCAGAGCCTCCGGGAACCCAGGCGTCCTGACTCCCGCCCTCCCTGGGGCGCCCCCAGCTCACCCAGTGTGGGCCAAAGGGACCGTTCTGTGCCTTGACCCCCTCCCCCGGGGCTCCATCCCCTCCCCAGGGAACTTGCGGCAGCTTCCCCACCCCTGCACGCCTGCCCTCTCCAGCGCCTGCTCTTCACCAACCCGCTCTCTTTCCCTTTTGCTACCTGCAGTCCTCTGGGGTCATCCTACTGTTACTGCTTTGCTGCTCTGCAGCCCCTCCCTGACCAGGGCCTGCCTGGGGCACAACAGGAAATGCTGGGAGCCCTGAGTTCCTGCCTGCTTTGCCTGCCCGTGCCTCAGTTTTCTAATCTGCAAAATGGACCAAGCTGCACACGCTGCCCATCCCAGGCCAGGCCGAAGATCCGATGGGATTGCCTTGGGGCCTGGCATTCTCCCGGGGTGTGAGAGTGTGCCAAAGGCTCACACCGCCGAGCTGCGCCGCTTAGCCAAAGCCCAGAAAGGCCCAGGTTATGCCCAATTTGATGCTCTGTGGTTCTGTCTGCCTCGTTTTCTGAGTCACTTGTTCCTCCTGCTGTCTGAGGTTCCTTCACTGGCCCCGAGCTTCCCGGGCACACCATAAATTTCCATCACACGGACTCACTCAGGCTAATAAATGCTGAGCCCCTTTTCTGTAATAGAGAGTAAGCTTCTTTAGAATTACGACTTCTCTTTGCAAGATAAATAGATGGCGGAAAAGTAATACCACATAATAGAATATAGTCAAGGAAGGGAGTATTTTAATAAAGTTGTGTGCAGCATGTGGGTGGTGAAAAATAGTTTGTTTTTAATCAGAGAAAAGAGAGGTGAGCAGTTGCATCCTCCAGGTAGAATTTCCTACATGGGTGCGGCAGGCGCACAGCCCTGGAGGGGATCCCAGACGTGGAATTCTCGCTGGGAGAGGGTGATGGAGAGAGGATGGGGACCAGAGCAGCGAGGCCGGATTCCTTCGAGTCTCAGCTGAATCTGGTCCTGGCAGAGTCACCATGGTTACCACTCACCCCTAATAGGCTGACCCTCCACGTCCGGTTGACGAGCCAGGGCTTTCCTGGGGTGCACTCGAGTCATCCTTGGGTAAGAAAGCCCTTGAACCTCACAACAGCCTGTGCAAATGGGAGGGAATGAGTTTGACCTCTGTGGGCCTCAGTTTTCCTCCTCTAGAAAATGGGGGTAATAGACTTTACATTGTTCCTGGGCATAGAAGTTTAGCCTTGTCCTGGAAGGGCACGGGGTGGAGGGAATCTTGCAATTTGGTGGAGAAATAAGACATGCTGGAGTCGCGAGGATTCAGTGGATGCGCGAGGCCCTAGCAGAGTGTGGCGGGTGTGTACCGGTCATCCGTCACGTGTTCAGTGTCCCTGCGTGGAGAATGAGCATCCCTCAGGGAAGAGCGCTGTGGCATGGCCCAGGGCTTAGCATGTGAACGTCTCACAGTTTAGTGTTGGGGGAGACATACAAGCAAATTGTTCAAGACCCACTAAGGCCCACAGGAGAGGCAGGGGCGAGTGACCCATTTTGAGGAGGTGCCATCTGAGCCACAGCCTGGAGGGAATTCCAAAAGTGGAATTGTTCACCCCGGGCTCATTGCAAGACACTTCTTGGTCACTTCTATCTAAGGTCAGAAGTGCGGCTCCTAAGCCACCAGAGGCCAATCGGCCACGTGGGTGGAGGGCAGGCTGCCAGGTGGGAAGCCCCACTTGGGCTCTTTTTGGCTGTGTCCCCTTGGTGGGTCACAAGCCTGTCTGGGGCCAGTTCCTTCTCTAGAAAAAGGTGCCAGTCTCACCTTGCAGGGTCGTTGTGGGAGCCAGTGGTGCAGGGGATGAAGGCAGAGCTCTGCAGCCGGCCTGCTGGGTCCGGGTCACACACCCACACTGCACACATGTACACGTGCACACATTCTCAGACACATTTACACACGTGCTCCCACACCGGCCTCATCTGCACACTCATGAGCACATATTCACACACACACACACACACACACACACGCTCACACACACATGCACTCACACACTCACACACACATGCACTCACACACTCACGCACACTTGCACGTGAACGCACACTCACACACCGGCCTCACCGGGCCTCAGTGTCCTCCATCTGCCAAGCAGACCCAGTGACAGCCTCCTCCAAGGGCAGCTTGGCGCGTGGTAAATGCCCGATAAGAAAGACAGACCTTGGAAATTTGTCCCATTCTTTCTTCCTCCCATCTCTGCCAGTCACCAAGGGCAGTCTTGGAGGGGGCTCTATTAACCAGCACCTGTGCAGGGCCAAGGTTACGGGGACAGTGGGGCACACATGAGGCCGGGCTCAGGCCTACGGTGTGGGGAGGGTCACCGGGCAGAGTCAGAGGAGGTCAGGTAGGCAGATGGTGGCAGGAGGGCACTCCAGGCACTTCAGGCCAAGGGGGAGGCCGGGCTGGGAGCAGGGCCGGCATCTGCAAAGCTGCCACCCAGAGAAGTGCCTAGCACATGTCACTCCCCTTCCCCTGGAGACGGAGCACCAGCCTGTGTTGCTATTGGCTGAGTTTTGCAAATTCCCTGAAAAACCCTGTCCTCTTTCCTTTGTGTGGTCTACCAGCCCTCAGTGTTTCATCTGAAAAACAAAAAAGCAACACTTGGACCCTTATGTGCAGCTACAGATTTGTCTGCAGTTCTCGCTGTACTTTAAAAAAAAAATTTAAAAGCTCTCTGTGCAGCCTCGCAGCTGACTTCCCTGTGGCCCCCCGAATGCAGCCACCGGCCCTGGGCTGCTGTCCTTGGAGCTTCCCCAGGGCTCTCGTGCAGACCACCCCATCCTGCTGGGATGACTGGGACTCAGGGCGGGCTTAGCCGGGCTGTGGGGTTCTGTGTTACTTTGTTTCCAACTAATTTTACACTTACAGAAAAGCTGTGGCAACGAGCAGAGTTTCCGACATCCCTCACCCAGCTGCCCCTGAAGTCAACATCACACATGACCCTGGTGCAGACCCAGGAGGCTGTCGCTGTACAGTGTCATTAACAAACCGCAGCCCGACTCAGGTGGCACCGTCTCTGCTCCAGCCCTCCTCTCTTCCAGGGTCCCGTCTGGGATCCCACGCTGTGGAGTTGTCGCGTCTCCTTCGTCCCCTGCAGCCAGGGACAGCTCCTCAGTCCGTCTTTGCCTTTTGTGACCCTGACACTTCTGAAGAGAGAGCACTTAGTTACTTTGTCGAGTGTCCCTCAGTTTTGGTTTGTCGGGTGTTTTGTTTTGGGCTGAGTTTGTGCGTTTTGGGCCAGAATCCCACAGAGGTGATGTCCTGCCCTTCTCAGTGCCTCTCGCCAGGGTTCCTGGTGTCACCGTCTTAGTCACCGGTGATGTTGACCCTGATGGCTCGGCTAACGGCTGTCTGCCAGGCTTCCCCGTAAGGTTATTCTTTCCTCTGTAGTTGATAAATATCTCATGTGAATCCTGTTTCTTCTCAAACGTTTGCCCACGAAAATTAGCATTCATCGGTGGGTCTTGTCGACGCTCATTACTGTGGTGTTTCCCTAATGGTGATTTCCTATTTTCTTCTTTCCTTTTACATTAACAACAGGAACTGTACTGAAGGAAGAACTGTCCCATCCGCGGATGAATTGACTCGATTATTTATTTACATCAGTACAGACTCGTGGTTATGTATTTTATCCTATGTGCTATACTCCATAGTATCGTTATTTATTTTGTTGGGCAAATTCTTCCAGTCTGGCCATTGGGAGCAGCTTCATTTTGGCTCCTGTGTCCTTTCAACAACCCCCATCTTTTCCGAGCACATCCTCACTTTCTGGCAGCACAAGACATCCCAGGGCATCTTGTATTTTCACTGCCCCAGTCATGGAACCATTTCTCTAAGGAGCCTTTCTTGGAGGATGCTGCTGAGAAACGGAGAAGGGGGTGCTTGGTGTGCTCACCGTCAGTGGGGTGTTGTGGCCCAGCAGTGACCCAGTTTCAGAACTGCTGGAGGGGACTGAGAAGACACGACAACTAAGCAGCATGGGATCCCAGACGGGACCCTGGAAGGGGGGTCAGTGGACTGAGTGGGGAGCACATGTGCCATACATGGGCTGAGCCACACGTACACACATCTGTGATTCTGTGTCTTTTTCTTTTTCAGACAGGGTCTCATTCTGTCATGCAGGCTGGAGTGCAGTGGCAGGATTCATAGCTCACTGCAGCCTCGAACTCCTGGGCTCAAACGATCCTCCTGCCTCAGCCTCCTGAGTACCTGACACTATAGGCATGCACCACTATGCCGGGCTAATTTACTGGTCTCAAACTCTTGGCCTCAAGCAATCCTCTTGCCTTGGCCTCCCAAAGTGTGAGTCACCACGCCTGGCCTTGGTTCATTTTTTGTTTGTTTGTTTGTTTTTTGGGATGGGGTCTGGATGAGACTGGTCTCAAATGCCTGGACTCAAGCGGTCCTCCTGCCTCATCTCCCGAGGAGCTGGGATTATAGGTGCGTGCCACTGCGTCTGGCTTGTATCAATGTGTTAAAAACCATGCGTTCATACTGACACTTGGGCTTCTCATACACCACCACACTCATTTCGGCCTTCCCCTTTTCCTTATTTGAAACTTTTTCCTCCAACAGTGGGAAGCCTAGCTCTCACCTACAATATAATGGCAAACTGGTCAATTCTAGTGGACACATAGGTGGCTTCAGAACTGCTGAGCCACGCCCCCGTGGGAAACACGTTCACTGACCAGATGACAGCGTCTAAGCGCCATGCTTGCTGCCTTCAGCCTGACAGCATCTGGTCGAGACGGTGCTTTCCAAAGTTGCTTAGGTTGGTTCTCTCCTTCCCCGCCCCTTCAGCGGTTACGTTATTCATCTGTAGTACGGCTCAGTCCACTGCTGGGGACTTTGTGCCATTGTGGGCTCTCCCCAAACGCTGCCGTATTTTATTTATTTGGGAGTATATGTGAAGGACCGGGGAGAAGCTGCAAAGGTTAAAAAGAGTCAGAGCTACACAAAAGGTACACTCAGAGCCACGCCCCTCCCTCCTCAGCCCTGCCCCCGGGTTCTGTTCCCCCCCTGCTCCCGGTAACTAACCTGTTTAGTGTTTGTTTTGTCCTTCCCACATTTCTTTTGCACACATGAGCAGATACATGTGTATTTCTTTATATCTCCTTTCTTAAGTGAAAGGGAACATATTATAGAAACTTTTTTGTACTTAGCTTTTTTTCACTTAACAGTACATCCTGGAAATCACCCCATCTCAGTTCACAAAGATCGTCCTTGTTCTTTTTCACAGCTGCATAGTACTCCGTTGTGCTTAGGTACCATAGTTTATTCAGCCCCTCTCCTATTTGTGAACTTGCGAGTGGTTCCCAGTATTTTGCAATTACAATGTTGTAACAAATAACCTGTGTATACCTATTCTTGTTGCAGGTGTATCTTTAGGATAAATTCCTACAAGTACAGTTGGTGCGTTGACAGGTAAGTGCACACGGCTGTGTCTGATATCGCCAAGTCTCCTTCAAAAGGGTTGCACTAATTTGCACCTCCGCCAGGAGTACGGGGAGGTGTCCGTTTCTCTGCAGCTTTGCCAACAGGACATGTGGTCATGGTTTAATTTCGGCTAATCTGATCTGATAGGTGAGAAATGGTACCTTAGTGTTGCTTTAAATTGCACTTCTCAATGACGGGTGAATTTGGACATTTTTTCTCATTTGAGGACTTTTTTTCAGTGTGAATTGTCTGTTCATGTTTTTTTCCCATTTTTCTTTCACGTTTTTGGTCCCTTGTCCCTCAGTTAAGAGTTCTTTATATAATAGAGATATTTGTCCTTTCTCTGTGGTAGATGAAATATTTTCTCCCAGTTTATTGGGGAAAAAAGGCTTTGACTTTGTTTATGGTGGGTTTGGGGTTTTCTTTGTCATGCAATGAAAACAAATTATGTAGCCAAATTTATCCATCCTTTACTGCCCCTGGGTTTTGAGGGATGGCCAGAAAGCCTTTTCTTATGCCTGGATGCAGTTCTTTAACACAGACCCCACAGGGGTGAAGGGTTGGGCAGGGCCCATGGCGGGCTCCGCTGGGAACGTGAGAGGGGCCAGTGCCTTGGGGAGCTGCAATGGATTACGAAGGGATCCACTCACACAGGTGGACTATTTAAATTGGGCAGACTTGCCAAAATTTAGCTAAACACCATGCTTCGTGAAGACGTGGATTTATTTCATGGTGAGGTGGAACTGCTCCCGGGTCCTGCATTCTCCCACGAGTCAACGGAGGGAGGGTGGAGAGAGGGGAGAGTCCTGTTCGAGTGTGTGGATCCAGTCCTGGTCCTTGCCCACGTTCCTTCCCTACATTCCCACTTTACAGCCAGAGAAACGAAGGCCAATTAACCCTGCAACGGTCAAAGAGGCAGTGGAGGAAGAGTTAGCACGAGCCCATCGTCCACACTTCGTGTCACTGCAGGCGGCCGGCTCCTCCGGAGCCGGGTGGTGAGTTTATTTCTTCCCTGGGAAACCTGCTCCCCATCCCCGTCCTCGAGCCGTTTTGGAGCATGGCATCCCCATCCCCAAGCTGTGGTCTGGGTGGTCCTGGGCCCCTGCCATCATCACTGGGTTCTCCCCCTCCCACCTGCATCTATCAGACCTGCCCTTCTTCCTTGGGCTGTCGGAGGCTGGGCCTCCCCACCTCCCCTGAGATACCCGAGCACTCCCCCACCTCCAGCCTAGCACCCCCAGTGCACTGCACCCCACAGGGATCTCACCGAAATTCAAAGAGCCACTACCTAGGAGGGAAAAGCCAAACTGCTTCTGCCTGGCGTGGGAGACTCTGCAATGGCCTTGTTCCCTTCGAAGGGGTTCCTCTTCCACGTCAGCCCAGCCCCAGAAGAGCCAGGCACCAGCCCACCTCCCTGTCCACCAGGGGAACCGCTGTCTGCCGGGGCTGGGCTCCCATGGCTCCTCCTCGGGGTGACCCTGGGCAGGCACTCATCCCTCTGACCTGCCCACACCAGCCCCACCCATTCTGGGGAGCCTGGCCCCCTGTAGGTACGGAGCGAATTGTAGATACAGTAACATCTCTGAGGCAGTGCACTGAGCAAAGGGGAGAGGAGCGGAGTTAGGAAGAATGGGTGGAGATGGGGAGGGGGAGGGGCCGGCGAGCCAGCGGGAAGAGGAGGGAGACAAAGATAGAGATCTCACTTCTGTCACCTGACTACCAATCTTCGGTGAAGTGATAAATCCTTCTTAAAAGCAAGTAACCACCCTGCGCTTCCTCCCGCCAAGGCATCTATCCACATTTGTTCATAGGCGTGACGTGGATGGAACTGTTGGGAAGAAAGCGTTACAGTCAAAGCCACCATTCTAACTATTTTCCAAATTGCATATTTTTAAAGATGATTTTTTTTTTTGGTTCACGAACAGTCTCTTGCTGAGCTAAATGGCTTGGAGTTTTCTCTTCAGAATTTTCTGGGCACCTGCTATGTAAAAGGAACAGTGCGTACGCAGAGCTGGGTTGGACGCGGCCCTGGTGATAAACAGAACCGGAAGGTCACCTGCAAAGTGCAGTGGGCACGGGGAGGGCGGACACCATGCAGCGTAGCGGCCCCCGCGGCCTCACTGTAGAGTCTACGTCCAGAGAAGCCGGGCTGCCCTGGGGGCAGAAGAGCCAGGTGCTGGCTCCTGTCCCTCCCGAGTACCTGCTGGACGAATAGATGCCGCGTAAACCTGGTTTTTACAACAGAACAGCAGCATGAAATTCCAAATGCACCAAATGCAAACAAAAAGCCACCCCTTGTCTGTTTCCAGCTGGGTCTGGGAAGGCACCTGCTCCCTCTGCCTGGGTCTCACTGGGCGGCAACCTGGTGGGCTGTCGGTCCAGGCGGCACAGCCACCAGGGGGCGCACAGAGCAGGGGATACGCGGGTTGTTCCAGAGGGAGCTCCCCGAGGGCGAAACGGAGGGCATGTGGCTTTTTGGGTTTTGACAGGGGTGGAGAGGAAGGTTCGGTTTACCTGCCGGGGTGGGAGAGGAGGGCTCTGTGGGCCTTCTCTGCGGTTTCCCGTGCCGTGGCAGGTTCTAAAACCCCGCTCCTAACCCACACACCTGCGCTGGTCCAGGCGGGGGCGCTTCTGGCTGGTAGCGTGGGGGAAGGGCAGCCCTGGGCTCACCTGCCCTTGGCCGCTGGTCCATTGTTCATTCCGTTTGTCCGCCTGTCCGTGGATTCGTCTGAGGGATGCAGCCTGGTGGGTGACCACTGGTTCTTAGCCCAAGTTGTACTTTGTTGCAAGTTTGCAGAAATTACTGATTTTAAAATGTGCAGATTCAATAGTTGAAGTCCGAAGTCTACATAATTGAATGACTAGAATCCTGAGGTGATTTAACAAGCGCATATACTCACATTATCCTACTAACTGCACACATTATTTGGGCTTAATTTTTCTATTTCCTCAGCTTGTAATCTACTTTCCTTCCCATCAGATACACAGCAATTCTATTCTTCCAGTATCAGCTGTTTTATAATCATCACCCTGACAGCAGAACTACATCCTTGTACTCATTTAATAACTATTTATCATCCTCTATCTTCCCATTTTCAAAAAGGAATAAGTTAAATGCTCCAGAAATTGGAAAAAATTGAAATTTGACCTTTATTAACTGGGTTAATTGTCAAAATCTCTGCTTGTAAAAAAAAATTAATGACCAAAAAGTGTAACTTTTAGAGTTTCAAAGATTAGGTTAATGTCCAAGGAAGTATAAACTTTGACCTTTTTGACACATGTCATAAGAAACATCTATCCTAATAAATTGCTACCTGTGAGCAATTATAAAATTTTCCCTGTATCCAATCATACAATTTAATTGCTGCTGGAAATCCTGGCTTCCTTCGTTCCTTCCTGGCATTTGATGCCTACCAGAGTCATTTCATATTTGTTTCAGGGAGGTATATTTGTGCATTCGGATTTCTAGACAGTAAAATGCTCATGGACAGAGACCCTGGCTGCTTTAGCCACAGACAGCTTGGGCAGGAAACAACAAACTTGTCACGGGAATGAAATGGGAACAGAAGACAAGATTCTATGCTCAGATATGGTCCATGGAACATGGAGTTTCTAACTTCCTTGTTTATTGTCCATTTAAGATATACTGGAGTAGGTGTGGCTGGTGTGATTTTCCCTGTTACTGGTGACAAATCAACTGACCCCCAAATGGGAGTAAGAGGTGGTCTCTAAATGTCATCATTTTGGGAATGGAAGGATGTCTGCAAACCAGTACTGGGAAACTCCACTAGTCCCACAGACTAGTCTCATAACTGGCTTCAGGTTTAGCAAAGGACACAGAGACTTCACTGTCACTTATCGGGTCAGCCCAAAGCTATGATGCCCAGGTCCCCTCTTCTAATGGCACTGCTCATTTGGGAGATCCCAGGATGTTAGAAAGTCTGGAAATATAATACCTAAAAACATGACGATGATCCTAGTTTCCAGAGGCATGCTTCCAAAACACTTAAATTGAGGGGGGGACCCCAAAGACTTAAATTATCTACCATTTGCTAATAGGCATGAACCTCTGTGGGGGCAAAAAGCAGAAGTTAGACTAACAGAAAACACACAGGTAATCTATCATTTTGCATATGGTGGAGATTAAAAGCCCTGTCCAGCCTATTTTTCATTAAGAAAGAAAAATGGGAAATACAGCTCAGGCACAGCGTCCCCTAGGAAGCCCTCTACTCTAGTCCCCGGCGGCGGCGGGCTGGGTGGCAGCCCTATTCCCCCACGTCATTCGCGGTCTGCAGCCCCACACCTAGCATAGCACCAGCACGTGTCAGACACTCTGATAACTGCCGAGTGAATCCGTGGATGTCACTGATTCAAGGCGTATTAGGGGAGAAAACACAGATGAGACCATGCGGACGTCTGCGTCTCACTTTCCCACTGGCTCAACACAGTGACTGGACCTACATGTGTCTCCTGCCACCTGCCTTGACCACCTGGGTGTGGGCAGGATCTAGCAGCAGCCACCGCCCACGTGGTGGCACCTGTGGGGAACTCGGGCCTTGAGGGTCCGACGTCTCTGGTGTTCTGGACTTGGTGCGCTGCTGTACCTGACCTGTGGTGGCAAGCCAGTGTCCTCTGGGTGCCCTTTTCACCCCCTCCCCCACTCCCCGGCCAACTCCAGGTCAATCGGCGTTAAGGGAGTACCTGAAGGAGGAGACAGCCTCTTCTGTCACTGCAAAGTGAAAGCTGAAAGCCAAATGTCACTTGGCGTTTGGCACGTTGAGTACTCATCCTGCTTAACTTACACAGAGTAGCCAGAGCCCTTCCCCTAAACACTCTGTTCTGAGTCGGTAGCTTTTGTTAATGTTGGTGGCGCATGAGTCACCGGCTCCCACAGCATCTCGGTGTATGGCAGAGACGCACAAAACCAGGCTGCACGCGGTATCCACTCGGAGCCCAAGTCTTGCAAAAATAACATTGTGAGAGGCTTTTATGTAAAACGCCACCTTTGTCAGAGCCGCGCTGATACAGTTACAGTTGTGTCAGGGTTTCTATTGTAGCGCCTGCTTTTTCAGAGGAGGAGGGATGTGAGAAGGGAAGGAGGTTATTAAGGTGCCTTTAATTTGATCTAGGCCGATACTCAGCACAGAAGAGCAGAGCCGGGAATAAAATCCCATTTTCCTTTTTTCCTGATACAACTTTTCAAAAACACTCATTCTCGTCCTTTTAAAATCCCAGGAGTGTTACAACTGAATTTCCTGGCTATAGTTATACTGCAGTCTTAATGGTATCAACACTTACATCATCAGATACCATCAGCCCAAAGTCTGTTATTTTGACAATTGCCAATGACCAAAATAATACAACCCTTTTCTTTTAATTTCTATATGAAAAAGCAGTAACTGTTTCCCCAGATGCATTTCAGGATTCATTTGACATGTTCTGGTGCTAGAGTATTATTTCCAAAATTGGGCTGGTTGCGGTGGTACACGATCCCAACTGCCATCACTGGCTGTTCAATCAGTTATCACCTGCACCTACATTTGGGGGAGGGCTTGTTTTGAGTTGTAAGATTTACCTGAAAACTTAAAGCCAAGAAATTCAGAGGTGCATATTAGACTGATGTTCATACTTAAAAAATATATATATATGTATGTATAAAATAAGTAAACTAAATATTTTCAATTTGAGATACGTGCTCAGGCTGTAGAACTGGAGAATATGGCCGGGGTGTACTGAACTGAGGCCCATACACTGAACCACAGGCTGACGGGAGTGTCGCACCAACCGCAACCTCCCCATCGGGACATGCCTCCGGCCTGGCATGAGTTCCATTCTTGGGCTTACTGCTGGCAATCGCCCAATCATGGTGGGAACCAGCCACTGCACCCCTGCTACGTTCTTGGCACTATGCTAGATTTCCACGTATTATCACGGCAACCTCGTAGGGCTATTCCATTTTGCAGATAAGAAAACCAAGTCTCTGCATGGAGAGACTTGCTCTGGGTCACTGACGGTGGTAGAGAGGGTCTGCGATTCCAAAGCCCGCGTGGCCCATATGTTTCGGATGAACAGTCTCTTCTCTGGGCTAAAGTCTTGCACAGGCTAACGTGCAAATGCTCTTGAAGGATCTCTGAGTCTTACCAGCCGTTGACGCTGGAGTGAGAATTTGTTCAGTTCCTTCTCAGAAGAGCAGCTGTGTGAGTGAAAGGTGGAGAAAGCATGAGGTCAGGGCTCCTGGCACACCCTGCAGAAAGGGGCAACGGGCTGCAAACGGGCGTGGGGAAGCCCCTGCTGACCTTGTGCTCCTAATAGCAGGTCTCCCATAACCTGGTTAAGACGGAAAAGGATGTTTGAGGTTCAAGCCACAACTGGATCCTTTCCTACCAGAACACTCCCGAGGAGAAACAGGAAGGCAAGGAGAGGGGGCTGGGGTGGAGATGGGGGAAAGGGGTGAGATTTCAGGGCCAACCTGGAGGTTCCTCAGAGAGCGCGTCACTTACGGTTCCAGAGATGGGGCCTCCCCGTCTGCTGTGAGTGTCCCGTCCACCAGTCAAGGAGCCCTGCGGAGCCCTCACCCCACGCCACGTGCCACACGAGGCCCTAGGGATTCAAACAGCGGACAAGGCGGCAGCACCTACCTGCACCAGAATTTACACGCTTGATTTGTTGTGAAGTTTTGCCTAAACCACAGCCAGTAACTTCTCTGTTGCCTGAAGTGGAAGGATGTGAGTTTGGGAAAGTTTTATAGACACACACATGTATATGTATCCACAGTGTGTATGTATGTGTTTATATACACAATATATATTTATATACAAAATATATGTACGGACACACATGCACACGGATATGCTCGAGTCTGGGCTGAGAAAAGTGGCCCAAAGAAGTGAGAGCACATTAAGAAGCTGTTAAATAAAGACTTGCAGTTGGAGTTGACACCAGTGTGACTGACAGTCTAAGTTCCCAACTCCATAAACTGTGCTGAGCAGTCCAGGAACACAGGTTTCTAGGCACTTTTTACCTTGTTTCTAAGGAATCTACCAAGGGTGGCATTTGTGTTGAAGGGAGCTGGCAATCACTACATTTTTTTTCTCCTAAAGTTTATTCATTACAAGATCTATACAATCACACATGCGCTCTCCTCTCAGGAACCAGGGCACCAGCAAGGCACTCAGGAATTGCTCCTGGCAGGATTCCTCCCGGGGGCCTGGACTTCTCAGCACCCCCTGCAAACACCTGGCACATCCGGGCCTCCTCACTGCCCCCAAGGGCTTGCCCCACCTCCACATGCTCACAAACTGAGCCCCCCTAAGCCCAGCCACATGCTGTGGCCTCCAGTGCTGCTTTCCCTTGAGGGCCAAAGCATGTGTCCACGATTCCCTTGGGCACCACGGCGTACTCTGCCAGTTAGGATTCAAAAGTCTGCCTCGGCACCATGATGGCAGGGTTTCTTATGAGTCTCTGAATTGCCCACAGACCCAGCACTGCACCAAGAGCACCACTGTTGCTAAGTCCAGGGCTGAAGTTCCTGGACCAACGGACCGCTGCTTCCGGGCAGGGCAAGGATAATCTTGCTAACTCCAGTCCCACAAACATTTTCTGTCGCCCGTGTGGCTTGGACTCAGGAAATAGTAATGACCAACATTAACGTGCAGACATCAGACGTGGTTCCAGAAGCTCATATATGCATCATCCCATCTGGTGGTCCCAGCACTCCCTAGAGGTAGAGAGCACAAGAAGCCCTGAAGGAGGCTACAAAAGCATCCAACAATGGCCAGGGTCCCTCGCCTGGGAGAGAAGCAGGCTGCACGGAACCAGGTCTGTGGGATGCAGAGCTTGTGTCCCAGCTACCATGTTTTGGCTCCCTGATAGTCTGACAGCTTGGTGGCCTGTCCACGTCCAGGACAGCGAGCCTGAGCCCTCTCACGGCCATCTCGGAGAGAGCTCCCTCCCTCGGCTGAAACTACCTCCCCCACTCAGCGGTGGCAGTGCCTTCTGCAGAGAGGAAGTCAGAGCCGCCTTCATGCGACAGTTCCTCAAATACATGAAGACAGGAAGATCATGTCCCTGCCAAAGGCTTCCTCTCTCCAGCCCAAGCACACCAGGACCAGCACCTCAGCTTCATTTAAATAACAAATTTGTCAGTGCATTTAAATACAGTTTGAGTTACTCAAATTCAATTTACACACAGAATTTTAGGAATACATTAGGTAAGGTGCTGCTGATTAAAATAATAGGGTGACCCTTAATGAGGTTACTGGATTCTACTCTATACCCACCTCAAATCGACATTTAAATAAAAGTGAGCCAAATTCTTGGGTCAGGTTATCAGCTATACCCTATAAAACACACTCATTTTGCGAGATCAGTCACAAGAGGAACACGGCACAAGACACATGAAAAGCTTCTCACCATAGCTATGGCTGGTCACAGTGACACTAAGATCTGGGCTCTGAAACCCACCCCTCAACCAACCATCACTGAGTCTTTACAGTCAATGACATTTAAGTTCTGAGCTCAAGTCACAGGTACTTTCTTTGGATTAGTTTTTTTAATCTTTCATTCCAATATGTATGTACGTATTAACCACTAAAGAAAAAAATTAATGATTTACAGAAAATTAATTCCCTTATTTTTAAGTGGAGGTTTAATTTAGCATAATCTTGTATATTGGGAACCTGGGAATATTTTTAATGTCTTACCCCATCTCTTAAAAAAAAAAATTAAATACGTCTTTTAGTGAGCCTATTCTAGAAACTACTGGGGGAAAACCACCTATCAATTGCCAGTTTCCATGAAAAACTGGGTGTTTTTTTCTAGGCTGGTGCAATCTAATTGCTAACTGTTTACACAAATAACACACAGAAGCGGAGCCTGGCGCTTTCCCAATGACCAGCCTGGGCAGCTTCTTATCCAAAAGCATTAAGAAGAAAGTAAACTTTAAAATGATTTGAGAGAAAGGTCTATTTTCATGACAGATGGCAATGAGGGTTCTTCAATGCCAATTTCATCACTTTCCCGCAATTTTCAAATGCTTAAGTTGTAGCTCCAAGTGTTTGTGCAGGCAGCTCTGTAGCTGCCGAACCGGCCCAGGGCAGAGACGGGGCCTGACGCGTGCGGCGGTTCCGCCAGCCTTCAGGAGTCATTTTAGGGCAATTCAACCCAGCTCAGGACAGCAGCGCTGCCCAACAGATACTGCCTTCTCACATCGAATGGTTTTGTTCTCATGAGCACCACTACAATGTCACAAATGCAGAAGGTGCTCTCAGCTGGGAGCGTAACTTACATAACTTGACAAACAAACTGTCCATGAACTAATTGACAGGAGAAAGTGGTCTCTATATTTTTAAGCAAGGAAATTTGATAATTTAGTGCCATTCTTTCATCTCACAGGTAATGAAGAAACAGGTCTCAGGAGCAGACCTGACGACACCCGTTACAGCCCATGGGCTGGAGCTTGGGACCCCGTCTGTCCAGTCCGGCCTCCTCCAGCTGCACTGGAATGTGAACCTTTTCCACGTAACATTTTGAAAACTATCCTGTCGCCTGATGCTATTTTACATTTTAGCTGGGTATATGTTTTTTTTTAAAAGGACATTTTTAATATTAGGCTTAAAACTTTTCATCCAATGAGAAAATGTATCTATAGGCAAAATGGCCATGAAAGTTCTAGTCTCTTGGGCTCCTATGCTGGAGTAGAAAACTCCTTGAGTGCCATAGCACTTTTGCCTTTTGGAAATTAATAGGTAAGTTTTACAGGCCATCTAATATTTGTAGTAAAGCATCTCAGGCATAAAGGCTGACACGAGAGTTGGCAATCACACGCTTCCTCTTATCCGTAAGTTCGAACTGCATACACAATGGCCTAGGAAAGTTACAGGCGTCAACACCAACTAACATTCCCAAGGTCCCACAGAGATGAAGCTTGCCACGAGTGTCCAGTGCAGCAGGCAAACCTAACCTGCTGAGCAATTCAACACAATGTCTTCAAGAGTTATTCATCTGAACTATCAGGAGAGAATTAGGCAATCGATCTGCAGAGCCACGTCTTCTCCAAGGAGAAACTCCAAGAGCATCCTTCGGACTACCTATATTGCGGCAGTGTTTATCAAACCGGTTGGGTGAATAGTTACATAGCACTTTCAAAATAAGCAGTGTACTTAATAGTTAGGATATCAGAGACAATGTGAATATTTGTGATTAAGGAAGACTAGCAATCATTAACCTGAAAACTGGTGGCTTTCTGGAGACAGTTCCTGCTCCGACCCCAGGAAACTGTCCCAATCTTTTACTTCCCCCAAAAGCTAAGTACTCCTTTTCCCGTGTTCCTGTTGCCTTTGTGGGCAGGTGGGTGAGGGGGCCCCACTGCAGGCCTCTCGGCCCCACGGCTGACTCTCTCACCCAGCTTTCTCATTCCTCTGTACGCCCAGGTGGGCAAAGCCCCCAGCACAAGTCAGGGTTCAAACAATACTTGGGGAATAAGGATGATGGTTTGCATAAAAGCTCGACTCAAAGGGCCTGTCCCATGCCAAAAAAAAGTAACAGACAAAAATATTAATCATATTTTCCTTTTAATAAGGGTTTTTACTCAAAAGTGTAGCTTTGAAAATCTCTAGCTTGGTGTGAAAACCAGAAAAGCTGGGGAGCTGCCTCACTTTGAACACCACTATGGAAGGCTGTGGGCCGCTGTGTTTGCAAACTCTCCATTACCAACGCCGGAAATCAAATGCACCACTTTAAAATCAGAGCCAACATTTAAAATTAGGAGGATGATGCATGTCCTACTTTGATTCAAGAAGAAAGGACAAGTTTTTAATACAGTAAAACAGAACACAAAAAGTAAACAAATTTTTAGAAATCACTAGATATATATGTGTGCATATATATATATTTATGTAATTAGGATTATCATCAACATTTAAAACTATTAAAAATAAGATTGCCACCTTACCTTTTCTTTTGGGAGTTTTTTTTATAAGGAGAAAAACCAAAGATTTTGCCCAGATGCTAAAGTTTCCCAACTTCCATCCTGTTCTCTGCTGTGCAGTTTCTCCACCTTCATGCCGGATACCCAGAGTCCCGCCAGCAACTCGCGCTGGCAGGAGGCAGAGCAGGCCTTAATTCTGGCTGTCAGGATGACAGGCCCACAAAAGCACAGCTGATAGAGGAACTGAATTCTTCCCCAGGAAGAAAATACATTTGCCCACAATGGGTCTGCAAAATCTTCCAAAGGCACCTCTTCCCCCTTTGTTGTCATTTGTTAACTAGTTTATTTTCCCTAAAAGTAAGATGGCAATCTTAATCAAAATGGGAAGCTAGATTTTTTAAATAACTTAAAAAAATCATTTTTATATAAAGCAGCAAAAACATATTTTCCTCTCTGCAGAAAGAAAAATGTTAACAAGGAAACACAGCGATGTGAAGGGACTGTCCACGAACTTTTGCTAAACTGAATTTCCCACCAGCTCGGGCTTCATCTCAGAGCTACTTTTTAACTTCGTCAGTGCTGTCTGAAGAAGATCCTTTGGCGTCTTCAATCGCTCTTTTACTTTCTTCTTGATTTAAATTTTCATTTTCGGAACTGGTCCCGTTGGGGATAGAGTTCTCCCCATTTACCAGCCCGTTCTCTGTAGCCTTGGCCTTGCTGACGGCCTCTTTGATGTTCAAGGCCTCCTGCACTCCAGCCTCCTCCTCAAGGTTTCTCAAGACCAGGGGGAGCCTCGAGTCCCCCACGCTGCTCTCCAACAGCCCAAGGTTACTCTCTTCGTATCTGGGAAGCGGAGCTTTTTCCTCCATCTGTTTGCGGTAGTACTCCCGGTTGGCAGCGGCACTCTTCACTGCCTTCTCCAAAATCTCTTTCTCACCTAAGCGCAATTTGATGGCCATTGTTGCACGAACAGAAAGGTCGTGGTTTTTCAAGACGGATTTATCTTCCTGGAAAACAAAAAAGGGCAAAATTAATCACAAGAAGTCAGAATCAAAACCACAGAGAGGAAGGCAGGTCAGCTGTGGCAGGGGATGGGGAACTTTCTGGGGTGATGGAAGGTCCTAACACTTGCCTGGGCAGGTGGGTGCATGACTAGACACATATAAACGCGTAATTCGGAAGTGTGAG
>CM052442.1:3998888-4098532 GCA_028533085.1 Varecia variegata | reverse complement strand
TTTTTTTTTTGAGACAGAGTCTCGCTTTGTTGCCCGGGCTAGAGTGAGTGCCGTGGCGTCAGCCTAGCTCACAGCAACCTCAAACTCCTGGGCTTAAGCGATCCTACTGCCTCAGCCTCCCGGGTAGCTGGGACTACAGGCATGTGCCACCATGCCCGGCTAATTTTTTCTATATATATTTTAGTTGGCCAGATAATTTATTTCTATTTTTTTTAGTAGAGACGGGGTCTCGCTCTTGCTCAGGCTGGTCTCGAACTCCTGAGCTCAAACAATCCGCCCGCCTCGGCCTCCCAAGTGCTAGGATTACAGGCGTGAGCCACCGCGCCCGGCCTGGAAGTGTGAGTTTTATTGTATGTAACTTATACCTCAACAGAACTGTTATAAAACAAGAAAGAGCCTGAGTCAAACAGTGCTACCACATCTGACAGAGAACTTTATTTTTAAAGCCATCCTCTGTCTTGTGCACTGCCGTAGCCCCCAGGGCAGCAACTGGGTGCATGATACCAATGGAGGACAGAGAAAGACTTATTTGAAGTTAGTGGCTCAATGGTGAACTTTAAAGGCACAAATGAAAACTTGTGTTTGTGGAATCACATAAATTAAAATTAGAAAAAGGTATTAAATAGTTTAAAAAGTGTATCTTCTAATGAACAATGCCTAAATATGATATTTTTGATTAAGTATAAACATGTTAAACATAAAAGTAGTAATATATTAAATGAAAAATATACAATTTATTTTGCTAAAAAATTACAATAATTTACATTTAGGAAGAAATCTCTTATTAGACATCTTTAAAAACACAACAAAGCACAAATCCTCATTTATTCAATCTAATTACCTCAATAGTTGTTTTATATGTTTTTAAAAGGAGTGAGGCTCTATCTTCAAGAAATGTCCAAAGTTTGACCTCATTGTCCCAGCTAACAGGAAATTCAGAGTTGCCCAAAGTGAAGATTCTATCAATAGCATTGTCTCCTAGCAAATGTTCTTTCAGTTCTTCTACAAAAAATACAAACAGCAATCTGTTAGGAGGAAAAAACAGTGCTGCTTCTCATTTTAACAAGCAATCCACCTTAGCAAATACCTTTTCCAACAGTGTCATTTTCCCACGGTTAAAAGCCCTCCCTGATCAATCAGCCAGGCCATTGCTAGACTCTCCAAGGTGGGGACAGAGCTAGGTTTCAGGGGAGGAAAAAGAGGTGAGGTCTCCTATATTTGGAGTCTAGGTTAGGCCTTGGCACAGCACTCCATTTTGCACCGTTTTTATGAGAGGCACTGAGAGCCTCTAGACAGTTTTACAAGATTTTTTTTAAAGACAATCTATGGGGCCATGTAATCTTTGTTTTGACAATACCTTTTTCACTAGCCCTGAGCTCAGTCATGCCAACTGGGTCAAAAGACATCCAGCTGAACAACGTAAACAGAGAAAACAAACAGCAGTCACAACCATCCAGTGATCCTCCTACACTTAAACCTGATCAGCGCTTACTCCAGTAGCTGACCTGCAAGGCTATTTATCTCATCTTACAACGAGTAAGCCACAAACTGAAACAACAAAATGGACTATAAAAACCTTAGGTAATGAAAAATATGGCCGTATCTTTCACTTGTCAGAAATTTAAATAGGAATTACAAATAAACACAAAGTGAACATCTCAATTACCTTCAAATATATTTAAGAAGAGGAAAGAATCCAAGCAACTGCTCTGAGCACTTTATCTCCCATTTTATCTCACATTATCTCCAAAAGACCAAAACATGTCGATCCTATTCATGCTCAAGAAATATACCCACGCTTCTTATATCATTATGAGACAGTAGCTCTTTCAGAGCAAAATGCCCCACAGCTGTCACTATTTACAATTCAAATTGAAGAACTTCTGCTGCCAGCAAACCAAACTTTTATTAGTATTAGTTAGAGTAATTCAAAGAATACATCAATTGTCTTGACATGACAAATTGTCTTCCTATGACTAATGGGAAACTAAGGAGAATCAACGGACTTAAAAGGATTCAAGTAGTTTTTTTCTTTTTAAGGAAACAGAAGTTATCTAATGTTCAAAAAAGAAGTTTATTAAGTTGTATTTAACTGTTAGTAAAGATCATGATAAAATTCAGGTTAGATTTTTGATTCTTCATTTTATATTCTTTGTATAAAGCAGTGAAGATTTTTTTTTTTTTAATAAAATCTTCCTCAGTGGTTGCAAATTCCTTTCCAGAAGCCCCACACACTAAGGTTACTATTTCCTTCCTCAACCTGCCCAGGTTTTGCTCTGCAATGATGAAAGCTGAGGGGTAAGTAGCAGAGCTTTCTCTCTGCTACTTTATAACCATGAAACTGGACTCATTTCACATCCCTAGAGAAATAAAACCTAAAAAAGGGGAGTAAGATAACATAGCAATGTGATTTGCCTGGAACACGGGAGAGGGACCAAGTGCTTCTGGAGCAGGTGTCCTCCCCTGCTTTCTGCCAGCAAACAGGTCCCCGATGCTACCCCCTGTGCCTCAGTCAGCCCCGTCCCCATTCTGGCCCAGGCAGCGGTGTGTTTGGTCACCTCGGAGAGTGCAGAGCCTAGGGCCCCTGCCCCTCAGCCTGGCTTCTCCTCTGCAGGGAATGTCCTTATAGCTGTCCCCTCCTGCTCCTCCTCCCACCAAAGCCAGACCTTAATGGTGCCCCAGGGTCTCATTCACATGTTGTTTCCTCCAAACCTCTAGAGTGCCAGGAAGTTCTTCCATGGTTCTCTGTCAAGGTCATCACTTGTTAGCTGAGTGACCTTGGCCAAGTTACTTATCTTCTTTCTACATCAGTAAAATGGGAATACTTATCTCTCAATACTGGTAAGATTAAAATTAAGTATATAGCACATTTAGCATCGTGCCTGGAACATAGTGAGTGCTCCACAAATTCTAGGAATATCATCACCCTCAGCTCTCTTAATTATAAATTCTTTGAGGATATGAACTGTGACATTCGATTTTGTATCTATCTATATATGAATATATGTAATGTATCAAGAAATATATATATACACACACACACATATATATGGAAAAAAGCCCACAGTTAACCCTTAACTTGTGTTCATTAAATTGAATTGATGAACCATTACCAAAGTACAAAAATCACCAAAAGCTCCCACTTGAATGACAGTAAAGTTGCAGCAATACGGTTCCTTATGAGGAACAATTACCATATCTCACTTCCTCTACTTTCTGTGGCCAGTGTCTAAGTTGCCTCTCTGTATTCTGGGACTAAGTTTCTTCTGCCTCCCGCGTGATGTCGAGCCCGGGACTCACGCAGCGCAGCTCCCTGGATGCAGACGTGAAGAGGCACGGGCAGCAGGCGCAGAGCGTCCCTGCCACGGGCCACGACCGCCTGCTCTGACCAGCTGCCCCCTCCCCAGTGCTCGGCAGCTTCCTTCCAGGAGGAGACTTATCTGTCTGTTCACTCAGTCGATCATTCACGCATTCATCCACTCATTCCTACCCAATCTGTTCTGCACAGGATTTAAGGTAGTCTACCATAATAACAGTATCACCATCAACACACACACACACACACACACATACTTAAAAATGAAATCTAGGACCAGGGAATTTGGAGGAGTACATTTTAGGATGAAAATAAGAACATAACCACAAGAGGTCAAATCTCAGTATAAGAAACCCCAAAGGACTTGTCTTAAGCAAATATAAAAGTAGATGCTCAATACATGTATTTAACTCTTTCTGGGCCTGAAATTCAGGGCAGTAGCCAAGAACACTGTGTGTTCTCCACAGACTCTGTCTGCAATGTTACCTACTCTAACACGATGCCTGGCGCTAAATGCTTGCTGGCAATTTCAGAGTCAGAGTGCAGAATTGGTTAGCAAACCAAGTCCTACTGTCCACATATGCCCCTGCTGACGACATGACATCAGTGTCAACTGATCATGAACTTCTCCAGTAAGTTAGAGACTAGTGTCCTGTGAGTGAAATTATGTTTTGTCAGTCTTAGGTAGTAATAAGCACATCAAAAACTCCCATCTGCAAACATAGAATTTTTATATACTCACATAATACAAGATGCTTTAAGTTTCTTTCTAATGCAGTAGAGAATTACTTGTGTGTTACAAATGAATATTGACAACACATTCAGGATTTAATAAAACATTTCCAGGGTAAAACAGATCAATTTCTTCTTTCTTCAGTATTGCCACCTTAATGCCTCCCAAAAGTGCTTTACTTTTAAACAATTTCACCTTTAATCTGAATCCCTATGCTTTATACTTTCATGAATTAAAAAGAAAAAAAGTCAACATCCCTTTCTTCCTGATGTGATTTACCTTCGGTCATGCAGAAGACGCGGAGAAAAGCCAGAAGCTGGGCAGAGATGGGTGGCTCCGTGAAATGCAACGCAAAAACGCTGGAACTGACAAAAGCAGGAAGCAAGATCAGTCACCCCGCAGCAGTTACCCACTTGCTCCAAAGTGAAGCCTTAAATCTACCGCACGTGGAGCCATCCTCAAGGAGAGCTGAACTGGAGTGAGTCATTCTGACTCCTCATCTGAACTACGAATGCACAACTGTCAGTCCTTGCACAATGCAGCAGTCAGGGGCTGCCAGACCAGACGGCCATGCCTTGGTGGCCCATCTCCGCCAGCTTTCCTTATAGTCTAACAGCAAGAATCTTAGGTTGCACACAACATGTTCAGAGAATTAAACATATTTATGGTTCTCAAAAAATGTTAATAATAATTTATGTTGAGTTCACACTTTAATCATTAATCAAATATTGATAAGCTCAATAAAAAAAGGTCTGGATAATCCATTTTCATTAAGAACGGTTCCTCCATTCCCTGGAGAACTAATAAATCATAAATCCTGTCTTCTTTATCGTTTTACACCTCAAATGCAAGAAAATCTTAAAGAATTTAACTTGAAATTCTTGAAATCACTGAGGATCATGACTTCATTATAGAAACTAATGGTGGCAAAGAATTAAATGAAACAAATTGATCCAGGTCATTAACCTTTTCAAGGTGAAAGACATTAATGACACCAAAGCACTTATTTAACTTAATGAGGATTTCAGGCCATATCCCCTAGAACTGACTGCAAATGCTCCCAATGACACAATTCTGTTTATCTGAAACCGCCAGTAAATCACCAAGCATCACCATGGTTTAAATTTGCTGTGTAGCAGGGATAAAGGGATTAAGACAGGCTACTGTAGAGAAGTTTTATTAACACACCAAGTAAACACTATGCAACTGGAAATATTTCAAGTTTTTCTACGTACGTGGGGATGCCAGCTCGAGCCAAGACCTCGGCCTTCATGGCGTAGAGCCTGTCACTTTTACTCACTCCAAGCTTTATTTTCACTCTGTCGTGTGAGTTATTGTCAAAGAAAAAACCACTGTGGATCACAAACTCTGCATTTGACCGAGTGCCATAAAAAATGTAAATCTGAGATGCAGTAAATAAAAAATAAAAGGACATAAAACAAAATTAGCATGCATTTTCAATACAGAGCAAGGCAAAGGATTAGTTCTCCTATATTTAATGCTGCTTCACATTAACTAGCTTAAAGTAACTTTGCACCTGTTCGATAAATCAGGTGTTTCAAAGGTGAAGGTGTGCAACTTTCCCAGCTTCCCAAACTGTCTGTGATGCAGTGAGGCTGAGCACCCACTTCTACCATCATGTGGCAGAGGGGAGACCACCAAGGAGAGTACTCACCGAGGCCTTCACTAGGACACAAAGGATTCCAGATCCCCGGGGTCCCTGGGCCTCTCTTACAATCCTCTTTGTTTTCCAAGGGACAGCAAGGCTATTACTTTAAGATCACACTTTAAAATTCACCATGTTCTTCCTCTCCTTTTAATATAGGAGAGACTTTTCTTTTAAAGCAATGTCTGTCAGAAATTTATTTCTAGATTCTGTGGCAATTAATTCCAAACCTAGCAGGAGAGTTTGGAAACTTTTCTGAAGAAAGACCAGATCAGTAAGTACTTTGTTAGACTAATAGTTTTCATTTTATCTTAACCGGAATGTCAATAGTCTATATCAATTCTGTTTCTGTATTATCTGCTTAGGTGTAAGACTGATAGGTAGAATGCAGGTATTTACATATGCATATTACTGAAAGGCTTAACCCTGCTCCCACCCAAATCATTAGATTTAAAAAAAAAAAATCACAGATTAAAGTGAAAGTATAAGACAATAGATCTTAAGATTCCTGATTCCCTTATGGTTTTGACACTTAAATACTGACCTTTTTAAATAATGCCTCTTTATAAAGAAAGTTCCAATCAACAGAAAAAGAAATAAAACCAATATGGTTTATGAAATTAAAAAAATTATTTTAGTATCATAACACAGAGTTTATTTTCAGTTAAGAGTGTTACAAATATTTGGTCAATTGTGCAAATAACTGCACTTAAACCGTTTCCTTTGAGCACCCAAAGAACAATTCAAAGCACAATATGTGTATTACAGCTTTAGGTCTCAACATATGTTCCAGAAAACAATCCTAAATAAAAATCCCAAATTTTTCTTCCAAAGTTAAATACCTTTCTAAAATTACAGCACAGTATTACTTCCATGCCCAATGGCCAGCCCACATTCTGTAAGATCCTGTATGAAACCTACCTGCTCTCCAGCCCGAAAATCCTGCAGAGCCACACACTCACAGCGGTCGTCCTCCAGATTGTAACCGGTGGTGATCTAGCCACGGGAGAAAGGACAAAGTCATGATGCAGCAAACGTGTCTACGTGTCGCTCGATCACGAAGTTTTTTTGGCAGTTGAGGATAAAAGGTATCCAAAGGTACTCAAAAGTACACACCTACATGCTTTATAAAATTGAGCAAAGAACTGCTTGAGTATTTTGATTAATTCTAGTTATACCAGAGATTCTTATGGAAAGTTACTTGCCTGAAATGAAGGAAGTACTGCTAGGAAAATACATGGTGCCGATTGTCACATGCTGGTCTCAACCAAACATAATCACTTATTACCAAGTGACCCCCTTTGAGCCCTCCCCCTCAGCAGTGAGCCACAGGCTACGGCTCCCACGCAATGCCCTCTCTCTAGACAGCCTCTATTCACTGGTGATCTGGAGGAAGCAGGATCTCTGGAGAACGCTCATTTCGGTGCAAGTATTATCTTTACCTAATGTTTGGCCATTAAGAAACCAAAGTGGGTTTTCCACTGGACAAACAATCAGGGGAAAAGAAAAGCTCTATTTCTGAATTATAAATATATATTTTACTCTGAAATTAGAGAAATTGAAATTTTCAGGCAAGCAAAAGCAAAACAAAATAACTTAGTAATTTCTTATTCCCTCTTTCTCTGCTGAGAGATAAAATGTGAGAGTTTCTAAGCCCATTAAAATAAATACAGGAAATCCGCTAACTATACCCTAAATCTGTGTCTCCTCCTAAGCTCTCCTGTCTTAGTGAGGGTCAGGCCAATGCCATGGTCTCAGCACACCTCAACCGGTCAGCATTTTATCTTCTTAATATTTTTGGATTATTTCTTTCCTCGTCATCCCTCTGCTACAGTCCTTATTCTTTGTTGCCTAGCTTATTATTTGCAAAAACCTTCCAATTTTTTAAACCTGGTCTCAGAATCCAGTACGGTCCTTCCTGCATTGCTAATTGTACAATGTCACTCTCCTGTTTAAAATCTTTCTATGGGCCGGGCGCGGTGGCTCACGCCTGTAATCCTAGCACTCTGGGAGGCGAGGCGGGTGGATCGCTCAAGGTCAGGAGTTCGAGACCAGCCTGAGCAAGAGTGAGACCCCGTTTCTACTAAAAATAGAAAGAAATTATATGGCCAACTAAAAATATATGGAAAAAAAATTAGCTGGGTATGGTGGCACATGCCTGTAGTCCCAGCTACTCGGGAGGCTGAGGCAGAAGGATCGCTTAAGCCCAGGAGTTTGAGGTTGCTGTGAGCTGGGCTGATGCCACGGCATTCACTCTAGCCCGGGCAACAAAGCGAGACTCTGTCTCAAAAAAAAAAAAATCTTTCTATGACTCCACTCTGCCTTCAGAATAAAATCCTAGTTCCTGAGCAAGGCCAAATTAAGAGGAGGCCCACATTTCCCTTCGGCCTCAGGAACTGCCACTCACCTGCCGTACCAGGCACTGTTCCAGTGTCCTCTTGCCTGGGACCACCTTCTACTCCTGGTATGCCAGCGAGACTCAGCCAAGGCCTGGCTTCTCTGCGAAGCCCCGCACATCCTGCCCTCACTCCCTCCAGCCTAACGTCATGTTATCTACGGTCCTGCCTCCAGGCCCATCAGAGCTGGAGACCAGGAGCTCCCAGTTAATCTCCATGTCCCCAGTGCTTAGCACACAGTACCTAACACCTGGCATTGCCTTCTACAACATTAACTCGATGCATGAACCCACAGGGGAAAGAACAGGTCCCCAATTTATATAAAAAGCTCCTTCTCAGAGTTCTGTCCCTCGGAGTAGCCCCCCAAGCTCTTAGACTGTCTGTTCACACTCATCGATTACTTTTGACCTACTCGTTTGTCCTGGACAAAGACTGAAGACAGACAGCTACAAGTGCTACTTGCTAATAAAGGTATCAACATCTTGGATTCAAAAGATTACTTTTGAGTCTAGGGAATGATATTTTGGGCGGGAAGGGCATGTAACACCAATCTTTAAACCCAAGATCTCCAGAACCAATTGTATGAACTGGAACTAAACGCTGTCTACAAACCACTTAGAGGGATCCTTCTCAAATAAACTTAACAACCTCAAGAAAGAAAACCTGCTGCTTATGTTATAATAATGTTGGACAAATCGTGCAGGATATAAAGACATCTTATTTCCTGCAGTTAGTACTATACCTTCTAACCTTTCCTACATGTTTCTCCAGCTGGCTAGGAGAGCAGTGCACATTCACCAGAATCTCTGGTAAGGTGTGCAACCAGCCTTTATATTCTCCTGTACTTCCTCGCTGTTACTGGTTTGTCATCACTGATACCGACTTGATTCTTTGGTTTCTACTGCCATAATCAGGTTTTTGGGACACAGTTAGAAGCAGACAGTGTTGCTGGGTTACAAATTTCCACCTACTCCCGCAGTGACAGTCGGGATAGACTGACAGTAAGAAAATGATCGTCAGGATAGACGCACGCAAAAAAGAAAATCTCTTGTCTGAAAAGCTGAGCCTTGATTTCAAGTACCTTATTTTAAAAAATAGATTAACTATTAATATGTATAATATACAACTTTATAGTGTTAAAGAAGAGAATTTCTTAAATTCTACCACAGTAAATTTCCCACAAAGTCTTACAATTAAAATGGGAAATGGTTCAACAAAGGTGTAAAGTATGCAGGGAAAATAATCATTATTGGCCAGGCGCAGTGGCTCACCCCTGTAATCCTAGCACTCTGGGAGGCCGAGGCAGGCGGATCGTTTGAGCTCAGGAGTTCAAGACCAGCCTGAGCAAGAGTGAGACCCTGTCTCTACTAAAAAAAAAAAAAAAAAAAAAAAATAGAAAGAAATTAGCTGGACAACTAAAAATACATATTTAAAAAATTAGCCAGGTATGGTGGCAAGTGCCTGCAGTCCCAGCTACACGTGAGGCTGAGGCAGGAGGATTGCTTGAGCCCAGGAGTTTGGGGTTGCTGTGAGCTAGGCTGACGCCACGGCACTCTAGCCCGGGCAACAGAATGAGACTCTGTCTCAAAAAAAAAAAAAAAAAAAGAAAAGAAAATAACCGTTATCAGAAAAAGTACCAGCATCTTGAATAAGCCTTCTAAAGGTTAGCAATGTTTTTGCCAGGACTGTGGTAGCTTAAAAACTATTTGAATAGTATTAGGGCAGATACAGCACTCATTGTCATCGATTCATTATTTTTATTTCGAGATAAACTTTTTTTTTTACTTTTAGGGGAGGAAAGGGTAAATCATTTTATTCCATTTACATGGAAGCAAAACAAAACCCAGCATGTATGTGAGTGTGTGACAGTGCCAATGCACAGCGAAAGGATGGAAGAGACTTGAACAAAGTCACAGACCAGGGTGACCTGAGGCATCAAGTGCACCGTGGGGCGCTGGGAAAGGGACCTCTCCTTACTACAGAGGCTTCTGTGTTGGTCAAGTCTCTCTGTTTGTTTAAAGTAAAGCATGTACTTAAAAAAAAATTTTTTTAGAAATAAGAAAATAAACTCTAAAAATCAATCGAGTTTGGGAGCCAATGATCTAATCCAAAAAGAAAAAAATACTACGGTCATATATTAAAAGCTATTTCAAAATTTTTAAAAGTTCAAGCTTATGATCAGGTTAAAATATCTTTGAAGGAAAAGAAACAAAAAATACAAAATTATATTCATTAATGAAAACTATTTATAAAACATGCTACTATTTCTTAGTATTGCTAATTAAATTAAACATATCTAAATTATGGCGAAATTTAAATACGTTTAAGATTCAAGAGCTTACTTGTTGCTAGACCTTCCCAAATTAGCACTAGAATATTCTATCTTAAGTGTCTGGCACACATTACATGTGTTCTGGCCATTTTGTGGAATTAGATGTGAAATAATCATTTACAGCATTTCTTTAGTCTATTTATAACACTGCTAATAATAACAAAGAAAGCTAACATTAAGAAAGGATGAACAAAAAACTAACCAACCAGTATACTAGTAGAATAATGTCTAAAATTTCAAAATAATCTTAAATTTATCACATTTCTACCTATTAACATCAGGAAATCTTTCTCAGACAACCACCTCAGCACAGAGTGCTTCAGCCTATGCTGTTGCTTGGAATCCCAAGAATGCTGAGAAACAGAGAGACCGTCCCCCTGTGCCAGCTGCACTTTACAGTAATAATAAATCTCCCACCCAGTGCTTCCTTCCCATGTCTGATGACGCCAACTGACTCCCCCATTCGAGGGCCAAGAGGCAAAGGTGCAGTCCCCCTTCCTCCCCATCCCTCCACGCCAGGGAAAGTGAGTATCGGCTCTCGAACAAAAGCAGGTTAATAAACACGGCCAGGGATTTGTCAGCCTATCAAGGAAGGGACAAGGGATAGGAAAGAATCACAGAAAAGTACATTAACGGGAAACAGAGAGTCAGCAAAGGGAGAGAGAAAAAAAAAAAAAAGAACACAAAAGGGAAATGAGAAAGACAATTTTTTTCAATAAATGAGTATTTTTAAAAGAATAAGAAAAAGAAACTTTGGTTTAGTCTGTGGTACAGTAAGATAAGAAAATGAAGGTTTAGGCTGGAATTATGGCTTAGCAAATAAATGTAGTTCACTGTGGTTTTTGAAAATGGTATAAGATTCAAATTCCCAGTTTTCAGTATTAAGTTAACACAGTGGAAGAAAAACACCAGCTTCTATCTGTGGGCGGTGGGGAGGAGTGGCCCTTTTTGTTCCTTTTGAAGGGAGGCGGAGGGGAGCCGTGATGGTGGGGAATGTCCACTTGGAAGCTCAGCAACAACGGCCTCCAGGACCAAACACAGCACAGAGGAAGCAGACGCTTACCAGGCCGTTGGTGTGATTACACATGTCCCACAAAGGAATCAGAGCCAGGGTCACCCGGGAACCGTCCTCCGTGGGAATTTGGTTTTGTCGAGTCATAACAGAAGAGACTGCCCACCTATAACAATGAGAAAAAAGGGTGATTTAAGGATGGAACATTTAAAAGCCCATTGCAGTAAGAACAACCCGACCAGAAATTTAGGTTCGGCTGACCTCTCACAAATTTTAAAACCCTTTTCCTAAGTACCAAAGGTAACGTTTGGCTTTCATCATCATTTACAACTAAATCTGAGCTTTAGGGGATGAGGGGAAACGACGGACACGGACAGCCAGAGGAAGTGCAGGGCAAGAGATCAAGGGAAGCCGGTTGTGCACAGGAAGGCAGGCTGTGCACAGGTCTCAGGGCCCTTCCAGGGAGGCTTCGCAATCCACAAAACCTCCTTCCCCAAACCAACTCTACCCTCTTTTCCCCAAATGCTGACTCTGCACCTACATTAAGCCTCAATGAGAAGCAAATGATAAAAATGCGTTCTGATCAGAATCCTCTAAGGATTGTATGAAATGTAAAATGTGATTTTTTATTACATTGTGCAGTGAATTAAATCTTTTCTTTAAAAAAAAATCCCCATTTTACACTAACGGACTCTTTCTTAAATAAGAAAAAAATACCCGTAGGACCACCCAACACTCATGTTAGTCTTAAGTAGCATTTGGCTACCTCAACTAATCCCCTACCACTGCAGGTTAATGGCAATTTCTACATGGCTATTAAAATGCCGATACTTATCCAAGCTGTTCATTATAACTTCTGAAAGACTATCTGTTTTGATGCTTTAAATGGTCACAGCAGGTCACTTCTTACTGAAGCATTTCCCTCATTTCCAATACCCGACATTCACTTAGAAACCACCCCCAGCACGCACACATACATACACATGCACACACACACAGTCCACACCAACCTGTAGTCCTCATAAGTGAAAGAATCCTTCAAGGGCAGTTTGTTGGCATGAGGATGGGTCTGGGAATTAGAAGTTTTAGAAAGCAGAGGTGAAAAGAGAAAAAGGGAAAACAGAAATCAGTCAGCAGAATTTCATTATTTAGCTGCCTAACAGATCCTAACAAGAGCCAAATGAAGCAGGAGGCGTCCAGCCGCGCTACTGAGGGATCATCGTGCTATTATGCTCTCATACATCACTGTCAACTTAATTTGTTGTGCCCAGCAGCCGCCATAAATCTGCTTCTTCATATTTCGATACTAGCACCCACAGACACCGTGCAAAATAAAATTTAAGGTGGACTGACTTTACCAAAGGCAGGCACACCCACACTGTGAGCATTTGATCTAAATAGAAGCAGAGCCTCCAAGGCCAGGTGTCCATCCTGGCCTTTCCTTACACCTCATGCCATCATGTGCCACACAGGTCTTCAGAATAGATTTCAACTCTCTTCTTGTATCAATAAAAGGAACAATTAAAGGCACTCTAATAAATTGAAGATTCTTTCATTCACCTCTTACTTAAATCACTTGATGGGAATCAACTTGCTATGTGCAAATGAATCATATACACAGCAAATGTGGATCAAGTGCAGAAAATCCAAAGAGGTACAGTTTTATGAGATTATAAAATAAATAAGATAAACTAAGATATAAAATAGGATTATAAAACAAACAAGATAAAGATAAAACAGAGATCAGCATATGTAAATTTTACTACTATTTTTTCTGGACAAAAAGAACATTTGGTAAAAATATCCAAAACTTCACACTTATGAAAAAATGTTATACGTTTCATATTCTCTCCTCACAACGTCCTCCCCTCACACCTTTTAAGCACTTAAAAACTTTGTCTCAATTAAGAAATTAAAAGCTCTAACAGTATAATTTTAATCTTCAGTTTCAATTACAGTCTGATAGACAGATTGCAGTAAGTGATCAAATGAACAAATGGTTATTTCTGAGACACAAATGAAATTCTGCTGCGGCTGTCTCCGCACCACTGTTAACGCACGAAGCTCCGTGTAGCATGCAGTTTTCACTCTTGACGCATTGGCATCACAAGTGCACTGTAATTTATCATCGCTCACTGTAATGTACTCGCTGGCACCGAGTGCAGGACAGTAGGGGATGAGGTAAAAGTGGCTCAAACCGTAAATCAATTAGAAAACAAAAGCTTGTGCTCAGCGCGCAATTTTAGGCAAATTATGTATTACAAAAGGCTGCCAATGGGTGTTAGCTCCCAGGTGCCCGCCTCTCCCCTCTAGTCTTTAGCCCAGTTTTAACCCTTTGGAAGAAAGTCAAAATGTAAAAATATATTCACATAATTTTTAAAATGTATATCTGTGACAACAAAAATGAAATTAAAGGAGATATATTTTAGGTCAACATATAAAATAACATATTGCCCAAGGACATTTTCCAGCAGCTACAGAAAGATCAGGAAATCCCATGGGGGCTGGGGGGAACCAAGAGCATGGGCAATACAGCCAGGAGGTGAGAGTCCCGAGGGATTGCAGCTTCTCGCTTGTAAGAGTCCTAAAGATGTTTTCCACTTAATTATTAAACTTAACCGCAACAGCGTTCAGGTTTTTCCTTACAAAAGTGCAAATCGGCATTTAAGAACCACCTCCCCCCAAAACCCATTTGATCAGAAGAAGTACCACAGAAAAACTGAGAAACTGTAAAGAAAGGGAATTCCATTGCTAAAATTTCTTTTCACTTAAAATGAAATTTCAAATTATCTGATCAACTAGGAACTTTGCACATCCCGTCTGTTTTCATGTGCTAGGAGGCAGGAAAGTGTTGTTTTTGTTATTTTTAAGTATTTTAATTCATTTAAACTGTAGAATTTTCTATGGTATTTTGAAAGTTGGTAAATTCCAATGCTAAACCCCACAAGTACTAAAAATTTGACACTCCAACAAAAAAGTCTGACTTATTAAATAACAGAAAAGTTCACAATTATCAGCATTATTGGAATGCTGAATGTCAAAATGACTTGAAGAATCTTCGAATCCTCAGATATCTTGAGCCTGGGACCCTGTAACACTATTCAAAACATGTGTGATCTCTGGGACCAAAGAGGTGGAAAATAAACTCTCCAAAATGTTTCCCTTTCTACTAATCATACATACTTCTTACCCAACATATACATTCATGCTCACAGTCCTGATGAAGTTGTAAAAGAAAAAAAAAAAAAAAAGGCAAGAAAAAAATGTGTAAATGCATTCTTCAGATTAATTTTGAAGATTATTTTGGCTGTATCGTTATATAATATTTGCAGAATCTGTTAGAAATGGTTGTTCTTTATCTTCTTTAAAAAACAGGGTGTGCCCACTGTATGTAACTCTGGTATAAAAAGCTATTCTGCCACTGACACATGCACTTAACAGCAAAATGTGACACTGGAGAAAGGAAATAACTTTCATTTCAACGCTCACACTACTGGAACACTATCGCCACCTACTGGTACTAGAGGAGAGTAGGTTATAGTCGAGGAGTTCTTGAATTATTTGCCAGGGCAAGGCCTCTGCAGCAACTTATTCCAAACCAAACCCGGTTTATCAAAAATGGCTGCTGCTTCAGCTTTACTCAAGTAAAATTTGGTTTCTAAAAAAAATTCTATCCTACGTCTCAAAATCATTATATAATAGTTTTAAAAGGATTTTGAAAAATTCAAATACTGGAAATGATTTATATGTAAAAAAATATTTAACTGTGAAAATAAATGTTTTTACTTATTTTGAGAAAATGAACAAGGATAAGACAAACATCTATTCCAAACAAATTTCACTTAAGCTCTAGAAAGAATGATTTTATTTTAAAAAACACCAACCCTTTTCTCTGTTGAAGATCAAGTTATGGTTTAAAAATACATCTTCTAAAAATTATAATATTAACCTGAGGTTACTTGAAAGTTGCTAAAATGTTCTTAGATGAAAGTATTTAAGCTCACACCTTATAGAGAGGATAAATGAACATTCCTCACTTCACAGAGTGAACTCCCAAAAGGGTTTTTGTTGAGCACCACAGCCTTTTCCAACAGAAGACATTCCCAGCCTATACTTCAAAAATAAAAATGTAAAATTAAAACAGAAAACTTACTCTTTGTGGCCACTCTTTGATTTTAGTGTCCAATCCAATTGTAACTATGATTTCTAAGATACAGCTACACACAGAATGGGTGGGGAGGGTCCCCAAAGAGCTTTGGCCACTGTTAGAGAGATGACAGAGGCAGGGCTCCTCAGGCATGGGCCTGACAGGAGCAGAAGGTGGGTCTGCCCAAGCATGAACTCCCCACAACCCAAACCCCCCAATAAATGCAGGGTTAGAAATGAGCCACTGATTTTCTGCAAACTTCTTAAGTGACTGATATTTTTACTTTCTTGAGCATAATAAATATTTGAAGCTGGAAAAATGAACAACTGCCATAGCTCATAATCAGACTGGGAACACTAAAGAGCTTACTTGCAACAGAGGATTCTGGTTTTCTTTCTGCCAACCCAGGCAACTCAGTGAAGCACCCTTCCCATTTCCTTTTCCATCAAAAGGAGGCATTCCTTGTGAGACAGTAATATTGTAGCTAGTACAAAATAATCACTATGTTTGGGAAAGATTAATATCTAAAATTGTTTGTTTGGCTTCAATAAAAAGGAGCAATATTGCTAAATATGTAAGTATGACATTTTGAAGAATTTACCATATTGCATGGGTCTGCTAGCTATGCTTAAGGAAATTAAAAACCACTACAGTCAGCATATTTGATCCTTATTAAAGTTCTGTCTTGAACTATCACTCACATAAAACAAAAATAACCAAGAAGAAATTTAAATAAAACCTATGGATTATAAGTGTTTGAAGATGAAAAAATGAACAATATTCCAGCTTAAAAAAATTGATTTAGCATGCAGCTTCTCTTTATAGTCCCTTGATAAAAATGAAATCTCCCTAACAAACACTTAATAAAACCTGTCAATATCTCTGGAAAGAAAAATGACACAAATGCATTAAGTATTAAATACCCTTGGAAAAAGTCACATATTCCATGAATTTTTGATGTACTATCTTGACATTAATGTAAAACCTTGATATTTATAATTGACAGATATTTAATAAAGTATAAAAGAAGATGGCTGCTGTGCAGCATGCAAATCGTTCAGGCTGATCAGAAACAAGAGACGCAGACGTGCACTTAAACTAAACACATGGCTAATGTGTGTTACACAAGTCAGCTGTAGTCTTATTTTAAGCTCATATAACAAACCTTTGTGGAGAACCGAAATAAGCAGAATTCGTTATTATGTGAATCCCTAATTCAGAAACATCTAGTATGTGAAACAGCTTTGAAACATTAACAGCTCAGCACAAGAACAAAATATATTTAAGTTAAGGGGGTTTTTGTTGTTGTTTTTAATATTTAATGATAGCATGTTTAAAATAAAATAAAGTACTTCCATAAATATATGGAGAGATATTTCCAGAAACAATTCTAAAAAAAATCCCACCTTTAACCTAAAGGAAGATTCAAAATGCTCTGAAGAAAAAAAAAAGAAATGATTAGGAAACATACGTGGCCTCTAAGACACAAACATTTCTCAAAATCTGATCTTTACTTTTCTAAAGAATATTCTTTTCTACCTAAACCGATTTTTATAAGGAAACCAAGTTGAATACATTAAGTAATCACCTTCAACGACGCATTTAAATATACTAAAAGGAAACGTTGCTCAATTTATAAAAATGACTCCTAAATACTGTATTTCAAAGAATTTATATCCTTGCTATAACACATAATTAATTATTAGTTTCAAAAATATATATGGCAGTTCAGTGACTGTTCTGTTTGATGACTCTATGGTATCAGGAATGACAAAATTTAATTCAGAAATTATACCTAGCTTGTTCTGTTAAAAACCCATAATACCAGGCAATTGTATTTTTCTGACTAAAATACATGTGGATTGCATTTTGCTTTACTTCTTAAGCATATATGAATAGGAATAGTCAGGGGCTATCATTAACATGGACAGACACACCTAACTCTAGTGATGGTTCCACTCCACTTATTTCTATAAGGATGCAATCCATCACAGAACCTCACATTCAACCTTTTGGGGTGGATGCAATTGCCTAAGTTTCAGAAACGTGATCCTATCTCACATGAGCAAGACACCTCCGCTGCTTTCAGTGCCACCTGAGAAATCCCTGCACAGGACAGCCTGCTGCATCTTCCCTAAGCCCACTGTGGCTTCCAGAGCCTTAGCAAATATCATATTCTTTGCAAACTGAGGAGAAAGAAGAGATGCAACAGACGGCCCCCTCGACCTGTGCTGAAGGCCTGGAGAGACCCTCTTTCTCTTCAAAGCGATGCTGCACCAACCATAGAGGGGAAAGGACAGGGAGGATAAGAAGGAGAGAGAGATTTCTCCAGAAGGAAGCAGAGTGACGGAGAAATAGGAGATGAGAAACAAAAAGAGGCAAGCTGATAACTGAAAAGATTGCAGGCAGGAGAAAAATTTACATTAAATACCTCAAGGTTTCTTCTCTTTATGCCCAAATGAAGGCTAATTAGAAGCAGCATACAAGATAGCAAGTTTCTAGTGGGTCAATCAACGCTTCTGCTGGTATTTTATTTTCTAAGTGGATACAACACAGTTGAACAGAATGACAAACTGTAACACATCTACTGAATCTAGAATTTAGTTTTGATGACAATAAATCAGAATCAAAACATGGTTCATATATTTGGCTCTTGAGGGAAAAAGTCAATTTTTAAGACATTTTTAACACAGATTACATCCAAGACTTCAGGGAATTTTTCATCATAAAGTTCATCGAATTCACTCAATATGATCAAATAAAAATTTAAATATGTCAATACACATTAAATTAAGATTTTCTGCTTTTTACGTATTTATATAATTTTTCTATAACAAATGTGTATTACCTTATAAGTAAAAAATTTAAATTAAAAAATGAGACTAGTGGAAAAATAACATTGTTCAATAAATTTATAAAATTACTTTATGGTGGGAGATTTTTTCCCATTAGAAGACACTGAATCTATAATCTACATCCACTTTAAATTTAATTAAAATTTGTTGAACCGTTATAAACGTATGCCTCTTTAAACACTTTTTTATTAGTTATCATTTATATATCCCGAAGATGGACAACCGACTATGAACCAAATTTAGTCATAAGCAATCAACATTTTTGACTGCCAATCATTTATTCACTCAACAAATATTTCTTTTAGAAAGAAAAAAACTGATATAGGTTAAGACTAACAATTCATCCATTCAACAAATATTTTATTTACTGAATGTCCCCAAGTGAAAGGCACTGTTAGGTGCCCTGTGACTAGCAGAAAAGGGACATCATTGACATCCTCAGAGTGTTACTGCCTAACAGCAAAGACAGGTACGTGAATAACAACAAAAAAAGATGTGAGAGAAGTCACAGCTCAAACCCCTCTTCCTCAAGGCCACCTTCTCTGCCCTCCCGGGTCCTGTGGAATCCTCCTCTGGGACCTGTCTTCCATGCTGTCCTCAGGTGGCACCTGGCAAGTGCCTGTGCTGTGGGCATTGATTAGCACATCCCCCCACAGTGGGTAAGCTCAGCGAGGCAGGGCTCATGTCTCCTTTGACCACCAGGAGTCCCCCGTGCCTAGCACGATGCCTCATGCAAAGAAATCCATTGTCCAAATGAGAAGGAACACGTCTCCTGCCCTTTTCCCTGGGACAGCAGAGGAGAGCTGTGACCTGGTTGACTTTGGAGGCTTCCTCTCTATTGATCTGTAAGGGCCTGAACTATCGGTAAGAATACAGAAAGTAATGGCTTTCCCAAACCAACACACCCCAAAGGCCTTGAGAGGCAGCCCCAGGGGAATCTGGTCTCCACGTTTCTCTTCGGGGAGCTCCAGCCCATAGGGGCACCCCTGCCATACCAAGGCAGTGACCACAGGCTTTCAGAAACACAGCTTTCCACTTCTCTTTCTTCAATGCTCCATTTCCTATAAACAGAGTATTCTTCTACCATTTAGGGGTCAGAGAATCTTCCCTATTTCCTATTTTCAGACCTGTCTTTAAACACATTTAAGAAAGTCCTACTCTATTTTAAGAACCCAAAAAGAAGCAAAATAGACCAAGCCCAGCAATCCTCTATATCAAATGGTCACCAAAGTTCCGTCCACCACATTCCAACTCGGCCCAAGCGCACAGGGCGCGCCCTTTGAAGAGGTTAGCCCAGCAACCTGCTGGGTCATCTCAGCAAGCCACCAACCCCCTTGTGCCTCTATTTCCTCATCTGAAAAGGGGGTCAGACAAGTTATTTCCATCTTCCTTTAAGATCTTAAATCGTTTGTTTCTTTGCCTTTTGACACCTTCCCACCCCAAATACCCACCCCAATCTGCCAGCTGACTAAAGGACTCTAAACCATGATTAAGCCTCATTCTTTGGTCTGCAAAAAGTCAACTTCACCAAGTGATCAATGCTGATTCAAAAGGTACATATACTTGCAACTCGTCAATCTTATCATTAAACACACTAGAAATAAACAGAATAGTAAAAGCAGTTATTTTACAAAACGACACATGCATCAAAAAAGCAGGTTAAAATTATTCATCATCAGTTTCATAATATATTGTTTCATTTTCATTTCAGCTATTTTAAGTTTCAATGATTCAGGATAAATACTTTGGTCTCTTGTTTATATAAGCTAGCATGACCAGAGTCACCATAAGAGATATGAGATAAGAGAAGGGCATTATGACCACCATTGTGAAACTGACTTCCTTTATAAGGTAACTGACATTCAGACCACGCGTACAAACCCTGTCCTAGAACAGGAACGACCATGGTCGGCATACAGAAAAGCTGGCTGTTATCTCCATGAGGAAGAGAGAGTGGGACAGTGGGAGATAGATACTAACAATTACCATTTGCTAACCGCTCTGTACAAGGCACTAGATTGAGAACTCTAGGTTGCATACAATTTAATCATGGTGATTTCCATGAAATAGGCGCTGTTATTAGCCCCGTTCTACTGATAAGGAGACAGAGGAACAGAGAGGTTAGCAAAGTGCCCAAGGCTACCCAGTTAATAAGTGATAAGGATGGGAGAACAACCCAAACAGCAGCTTTCTGGAGTTTACTTCAAGGCAAAGGACAGTTAGTTGTCCTATATTTATAAATAAAGTCTTATAAGTTCTGATACGGTAAACACTTTTTTGCTTGGTGCAATTCTAGAAAAATGCTTGGCAAATATTGCTCTCATTTAAAATTTGCCATAGAGATATTGTAAAAAGCATTATAAAATTTAGAGGCAGGCAATATTTCCAAAACTAAGACTATGAATATTATTTTCCAAACTAGCATTGAAAGGACACCATATTTAGTTATAAGTCTTACGTGCACTGTCTGGGGAATGGACACGCTTGAAGCTCGGACTCGGGGGAATGGGAGGGACATGGGCAATATATCTAACCAGAACTTTTGTACCCCTATAATAAGCTGAAATAAAAAAATATATATATATCAGACCTGGGTGGTAACTTAGAGATTATTTGACCCAATTTCCTTCACTGTGCACATGAAGAACTCTGGCCCAGAAAACACATGTGTATCAAAGACATGTATAATAGACAGCATATGTGGAATTCATTTTCTGGTATTTTCTTCATTAGAATTATGCCACATTGGTATCCCAGTAACTTCCAATATCCCATTATCTGGAATTCCTATCATTTTCATGATAACTCTGAATAGCCTCTAAGACACCCCATAGATTTATCAATCATTAAACCAGTATATCTCCAAGTTATTACACTGGCATTATCTTTTGGGCTACTTTCAACTCTCCTAGTCGTCATGTTGTTAGGGAAATGAACTTTGGTCCCTTAAATGTTCTGCCTTTAAGCCTAAAGGAAGCTGAAGATGTCTATGAGTGGCTAGTGAGTAACGAGCTCTAGGGGTGGAGCAGAATCTGAGAACCTACATATTTGAGGTTCTGGTAAAGACAAGACAAATTCTGATGTAATAAGTCAATCCTGATGATTTAGGAAGACTGCCATAACTGAGTGAGCCTCTGAGACACCCACATTCTCAGGCACCCCATGAATCCATACATCACATATACTACTTTGTCACCAGCTGCCATGAGTTTACTCTGGTAAAGCTCACTGATAACAAAATCCAGGGTAAAGGTCCCTGGGGCACCCTGCCCGCTGCTGGCCACAGAGGAGGTGGGTGAAGATGCAGGGCTGAAAACACCGTTCAAAGCCTCTTGCACCAGTGAAGGCCCAGGGCACGACCCCGCTCAGCCCTGCGGCTGCACCAGGCACCTAGGTGCACAGGGCCTGTGGACACAGCAAGTTGTGGGTGTATTGGCTCTATCTACTCTTCCATCTCCGGAGTCTCAGTAACTTGAGGGACACAGTTTTCAGTTATTCACATTCCCTCCTTCTCTCTATTTCCCACAGTTAAGGGGTATTCGAAAGGTAATAATCAGAGACAATCCCAAAACTATTTCTCTGGGTCATTCTAGGCAGAGCAAAATTACAAATGTTCTTACCTACAGTAGAGAGGTACACAGGCCTTTGAACAAGATATAACAAAACTTCTGTTTTTGTAATATAAAATTACCGATAAAGAGCTATAGCTCTGAAAAATCTAAATAACCTTTTTTCATATCTTCTGAAAAGGGAACTTTCAAACACGGTACCCTGACATTTAATAAATAAAACAAATATGTTAGCATTACTGGTAAAATGTCCCCATTAAAACTGCAATGAATTGAATTATAGGATTATAATTTATTAGAGTCAAAACAGAATTATAGTAAGTCAGGACTTTCACCTGAATAACTAAATGTAATTTAAGATGTCCATGCCTTGGGTGGAGTAGCTGAGAGTTTTCTTTTTAAGCAAAATTATTTTATATTATCCTCAGTTAATAAAAAATTCCCTCTCATTTCATTAAGAGTCCAAACCAAAATAGGTACCAAAAGTCTCTTAAGCATTGTTCTACAAAAAAAAAAACAAAAAATGCGGCACTAAGATGTCATCAGTACTTGCTGGCTATTTCCCCATTAGCATTAAGATTCGTTAGGAGAAAAGTCATAAACAAAAATTCTTTTGTAAAGTATTGTTAGACTCTGCCTTTAAACTGAACAGGGTATAAAATCCGGGAAAAGAAAGCAGCAAGGCCAAACTGTACAAGGAATGGACCAAGCTTTTCTTGGTTTCTACCTTATGAGGCTAAGACAAGTGACAGCCAAGCAGTACAAGTTAGAAAATGCAAGTCTGACTACTTCCTTTTCCATAAAAAATTATATTTTGCCTTATATTTTCTTAATCAAATGCTTTTCTGATCAATAGTTATGAAATGGATTTCACTCTGTTTTTTTTTTCCCCCAGAGGAAATACTATCTCACATTCTCAAAGTGTTTTGTTGGAGCAGTCAATTTCTGGAAATAACTATTCAGTGAAGGAATAGTTTAATCAGTGGCTATGGTTTAAGCACTACCTAGAAAACAGATAATTATTAAATTTTTCACTTGGAACAGAATGTAAGAAATTTAATATATTGACTTTGTTAAGCCATCTTTTGATATAAGATGACATCTGACTATAATCATAGATGAGAAAAGATTTCAGAACTGGGTTACGAAAACCAGGTCAGCTGACTCCCAATCCAAGGCCCAGAAACTCAGAGAGCACTTATATTCAGGGGACAGGAGTGGCAGTGCCAGAGAAGCCTAGAGAAGGAAGAGCAGAGAGAAGGAAGCAGAATGTGGGGTGGCAAGGAGGCTGGGCAGTGACAGAGGCCACTGGCCCTGTAACCCCAGAGCCCTACAGAGGGCACTGCCCTGCAGGCGGCAGGGACTTAAAGAACTCTCCAGTGTGGCATATTCTTGATAATGTCATGATTAAATACAAGGAAACAGAGGAAGTTCTTATCCCATAGTCTCAGCTTTCTCAGCAGAGTAGGAATGAGGGGAGCCCAGGAACAGCTGAGACAAGACTCTGAAACCATGCCCAGGGAAAGGACAGAGAAGCCCGTAAGACACAGGAGTAAGATGTAGCGGCCAGGCAGAGGAGGGTGGACTCACCATGGTGCTGTCATGGCACCTGGATGCTCTTCACGACATTCCAGTGCCCAGGAGCAGAAGCTGAGGAAGGGGACAGAGAGGAGGATGTGGGGATGTCGATGATCACAAACGTGAGAAATCTAAGAGTGCTATGGAGGGTGCCCCCTCGGAGACAGGAGGGCAAGGCAGACCAAGGGAGGGTGGGTGCACTCCAATCATGCCTAGACCAGGCTCACTTGAAGCACTCTCTACTTCTTTGAAATTACACTGCACCATACAAAAAGAAACAGGACTAGAAATTATTTCCATGTGGATGTTAATTGCTGTATTACCACACAAAATAACATTTCACCAGGTTTGTTGAACTAAGGAGTACTATTCTCTACAAAATGAGATTAGCAGACTACCTTTCCAAAGTCAAGCAGGGACTCTGCCATCAACGTGTATACCTTGGTATTCAACTCTCCTAGGGCAGGAGCTACCAGGGCCAGGTACATATGAGAACAAGAAAGGCTTGCTGGTGGGCGCCGGGGCTGCCGTCTGGCCCAGCAGAGCCCAGTGGTCAGAGCACCAGTCCCGTATCCAGCCAACTCTGAACATGGATGACCTGGAGCCCAAGCTTTCTGTGCTCAGTGGAACACTCTTAGCAAGCAGCAAGCATGCAGTTAAGTGTCAGCTGTTATTATTCTTCTTTAATTTCTGCCATATTCACTTTGTACATGTCAGCTGCAGAGGGGATTATGTGACTTTAAGCAAGATACTGGCAGATGCCTTGCTTCAAGCCTAGAGACAGACCTCGGTCCAAGTGATAGTCAACAGCAATCCAGCTACCTCTTTTGTAAGAGGCATATGACAATGTGGAGTGTGGATTTAGCCTCAGATTACTCAGGCTTTGGAAGATGGTACATGAGAAAGCTTCTTCCTAAACACTTAATGAATCCACTGCAAAAAGAAAAAAATCTGTTTTCCCATCTGCACTTCCAGACACATATAATCAAGTGACATTTTCCAACATAGGTTTTGCTAGATCATTAGCTTTGTCAATTAAGACTCTATGCTCAGCAAAATGACCGTTATTTTTTTATTCACCTTTTAATTTCTAGAAAAAAAAACAAAAACCAAGTTACAAAAGCTGGATGTAATCTTATTTATCCTGAAAAAAACATGATGTGGAACAGTTTCCTCCCATTTTCACAATCTTCCAGACTGGAATAATCCCAACACCCTCCCCCTGCCCATTCACTTAGCCAAATCCTAAAACACGGTTTAAGATCCCTTTTCCTTCAAACCTTCACATGATCTCCAGTGACCTCTAAATTTCTAACAAATGCAGTCCACAAAATGTCACCAAGCACTTCAGTTTTACACCATATTAAATTGCTCTTGAGTTGCTTCATGGCATTTGTTCACTCATTCAACAAATATTTATGAGGTTCCCACTCTGTGAAATGGAAAACAAGGGGGTGAGACATCCAGTTTCTGCCCCCAGGAGGTTCCTGCCAGGTAGATGTAGACACTGAGGAACCATCACAGTGGGATGGGAGCAGCGAAGGGAACAGGATGTTAGGGCAGGCACAGCAGGTAGAGGCAAGGCTGGGGCCTAACCGCAAAGAAGGGTGGGAGAGGGGCCCAGCAGAGAGAGCCCTTGGCTCTCTCTGCTGGGCCCGGCAAACATAAGGTGCCCAAAGACAGGGACCAACCCCTCATTCACTATTCCCACTGACTGTTTTCCACGGAAGTCATAAACTTAGTTTGGAAGAAAAGGAAGAGACTGTCCATCTTGTAGTGATCACTGCCAATGTGTAGATTTCTTTCTTAATTGGTCCTTTATTTAAAATGAACAAAAAAAAGAGGTGGCATCTCCCAAGTGGAAGCACATTTAAACTAACACTGGAAGAGCAGCAGCACTGAGATCAAGAAAGCAGCTCCCAGTCCCAGACATCAGGTTCAGGATCGCCCCATCCTCCCGTGCCCACTTACAGCCTTGCTAAGCCAAAGAGGGCAGGGGCCTTGCCTTTCATCTTTATGTACTGTCCCCTGCTCCCTCCCACACAAGCACACCCCCCACGGGAGCTGCCCCCTGTCTAACAGTAACTCAGGTGGGAAGTGCAGGAAGAAGCAGGCTGTGACATTCAGGCTGGGCTTGGCAGAGTGGTTGGTTCTGAAGGGAGCTGGGTGGGCAGTGGGGAGTGTCCTGGGCACCTCAGAGTGTCTGCTAACTTCCCCAGGTGTGGTCACTTTGCAAATTAACCTTTTAGTTTGAAAAATAAAGCTAAGTACTCCAAATTATTCAGGGTAACTTAATGGTGCTAACAAAGGAAACATACCTTTGGATTATGAAATGGACAACTCCATTCAATTCAATAACCACTGACATTTAGTGAAAATAGGTTACCCATCATAGGATAACCAAATAACCACAGTAACCACATCTTTTGGCTACTACTTAACACATATGTCCACTAGAAGAACAGGACATAATAAAATAAATGTAATATTTACTGTACTACTCTTGTGAGCAAGTACTAGTGTAAAAACTAGGATGAACTATATATGCAAAAAAGTAGGAAAAGGAACAGGTGTTAAACTTTTAAGAAAGGTTTTGTTCAATCTCAGAAGAGTTATCAAAGTAAAATAGCTATTATTTCAATAATAAAGGAGGTTAAGTCAATTAGTTGGAACACTTTTATCCTAGATGTGCTAAAGCATATTTCTGCATCCTCAATGCTACTTTAAACCCATCGTAAAGCCTTCTAGCAAAGCTTCATTCACCACCTCCCCACACCTTCACTGAGTGTCTGCTACATGCAAGGCATCGTGGGGGAACAAGCAAAATGGGCTCTCCACTCTCAAGAAGCTAACGAAGTCGTAGCAGGGAGTCCAGATGGGCAAGCTAGGATGTGTCACACCAGGGTAAACGACATGTGCTGGAATTCAGAGAAGAGGTGCAGACATTGTCGGGAAGAGAGAAATCTGGCAATGACTCATGGAGGAGGTGGCATGTGGGTTAGGTCTCTAAAGATGGGCAGGTTTTTTCCACATGGGAAGGTAGAACACATCCTGGGCAGAGAGCACCAGAAATGGCAGCAGCAGGAAAGGAAGGGCTTGTTTGGGGAAGCCGAGGAGCTGCAGTTTGCAGAGTCAACTAGCACGTGGTGGGGAGTAGTGGGTGAAAAGGTGCAAGGCTGGTGGAGCCTGAGCACACGAGGCCCACAGAGGGTGGCACAGCGCCAGAGCAGGAGCGCCAGTCTCAGCTGTGTGGCCCTGAGCAGCCACTCCCTGTCTGTTGTCAGTGTCACGTGTTAAATGAAGACAATGCCTACCACTGAGGTTTGCTGGCACTTGGGAGGCATCAATAAGTTAGTACCCTTCCAGGAACAAGGATTTAGTAGACATTTGTAAATTATGGGAAATGATGAAGAGGACTGTCACCATAAAAGTAATCTAACAAAGGATGGATCAAAACGGGGGTAGAAGAAATGGAAAAAGTAGGGGAGAGGGGCTGGTAAAGCTTGAGAATCTGAAAAAAACTATGGGTCTTACGTGGCAAGGAACTGAGGCCGTCCTGCAGCAACCGCCAGCGAGACACTGAGGCCCTGAGGAACTGAATCCTGCTGCCAATCACGGGAGCAGGGGTGGACGCAAACCTTCCCCAGTCGAGCCTCCAGATGAGACTGACTGCAGCCTTGTGGGAGACCTGCAGCAGGGACCTAAGCCACTCCTGGATTCCTGGCCCAGACAAGCTTTGAGATAATAGATGTGTGTTGTTTTAAGTCTCTAAGAAACAAATGAAAAAAATTTCTTTTAAATTATGAACTTCTGGGTGTACTCCTCACAAATATTCACACAAGCACACGACACAGTCAGGATGGGCAAGAGTTTGTCATAGTTAAGTGTCTTCAGAATCTCAGTGACATGTCCTTTCTCAGTCACTGCAGGTTCCCTGTGGGTTGGCTGTGCCTCTGCTCACGGGATCTTCACTTTAGGACCCAGGCACTTGGTAAATGTTAGTGCCTTTCTGCCTTCCAGGAAGGAGGAACCGAACATATTTGCAGGAAAAAAGAAAGAAGATTTAAAAGAAAAAAGGGAGAAGACACAAGGCAGGGGGGTAAGTGACAGAACAAAGACACGTAGGCACCACACTACCAAAAGCACAGGCTGGAGAAGGACAGAAAAGTGAAGAAAACGAGGATGGTTGAAGGTAAAGAAAAATTCTGAGAAGAGACAGAAAGACGCCAAGAAAACTAAATTCTCCTCAAACCAAAGGCAAGAGACTGCTTAGGGTGAGTGTACTGGGTCTGTTTTACTATGACCATTAACGTAGTAATGCAATTTCCTGTCCCTTTTGTCTTCCTTTAGGCTCAGCATTCACTCAGGCACCTGAAAACTAATATTCTATTTCAGTCCTAAATTTATGGCTTTTGAATATACCCCAGTTCTTTGAAACATACCCATGCACTCTGAACAAAGACGCTGGCTAGTTAAACGGGATGAATAGGTGTTTCTACACTGGTGGTCTTGAACAGAATCAAATCCAATATAGAAACCCACTTGAATTTCTTCAATTCTCAAGGTTACTTATGAAAATCAGGCAATTTTAAGGCCTCCATAAGGCCTACCTTATATGTTTAAGGATTTATTTTGGTCTCTTCAATTCCACACACCTGTTTTCCTTCTTTGAAACAGATGAAAACTGTGAAGTATAAAGGAAACGGTAAGATAATTTTGGAGGGGCTCCAACAGCAAGCACTGGCTACTCCGAGTCCTGCAGCCCGGGATGCCGTTCCTGGGGTGTGCTGCAGCCTGGCCTCCAGACCAGGCCTGTGGGCCCAGAGAAGGGAACCCAGGAAACACCATGTCTAACAAGTTTCCCTGGTGACTTATGCTCAGATTGAATTGAATCTGGGAACGGGGTTCAGTTCCGGCTCCCATAAAGGAGGAGAACAGTGAAGATCTTTGTTATCTGATTAAATCCCTCCCTGTCCCCAGCGCATACAGATGCACACACATATGAATGGTGGGAAATGGAGTACGGGAGAAGCTGAATTTCACACTAGGGTTCCCAGCCCTGTCTCTGTCCAGCTCTTCCCACTTGAGGTTCTGGGTCACAGAAACCATGCCGAACAGAATAAATGAAACTTTAATTTTCCTCCTTATGCTGATTTATATTTTCTAATATTTCATACTGTATGTATATATGACTTATAAGTTTTTTAATGATTTAATTTAAAAAGAAAAGAGGAAAAAAGGTCAAAGGTCTCCTACATCAGTGCCAAATTACACTGGCCGTGTTACTTTTTCCTCAGGATAACTAATACACCTTTTGACCTAACCTGCAAATAATGAAAATTTATTCAACAGACATTTATTAAGTGCCAAACATTAGGCTAAAAACTGTAGAAACAAAAAGGAAGAGAGTTTGTTCTCAGCCCTCTAGGGGCTCAAAATGGCGCTGTTAAAGAAATTAGTGAAATGAAGCAGGTGACTCATTAACGAGCGATTAAACCTCCGAATCTGCTGAGCTGAAGAGGTGTGTAAATGTAGAGCATCTGGCTCAAGCGCCACTTTCTTTTCCCACGGCAGATCCTCCAGGAACCATCATGCCTACTTTACTACATAGTGCTGACAACCAAAACAAAATGTTTCAAGAATGAATCACACCTGTTTCAGTGTCAGTTTGTGCACAAAGAGGTCTGACTGAGGTAGGTCCTGAATTTCACTATTATTTAAATCAGCTCTAACAGTAACAATAAAAATAACAATTAACATTTACTGAGGGCCTACTATGTGCCAGGCACATAAAATGTCCTAAGCTTTTTACATACATTAACAGACTTAGATCTCACATGACCCTGCAAGATAGGTGCTACCGTCGCCCCCACTTTACAGACAAACTAAGGCCCAGAGAAAACATGCCCCAGGTCATCCAGCTAGTAAGTGGAGGAGAATCCAAACTCCTTCACCTGGCCACCTCAAGTGCCGTCTCTATACAAATATAATATATCTCGCAATAGGAAATTTTAAGGAAAAAATGGGTGGGTCCACGAAGTTGGTTCCTTACATTTCTGTGAAGATTTATACTTCACAAAGTAAAGTGCCTCTCATCTAATCTTCCAGATACCAACACAAGGCAGTTATTGGCACCCCCATTACCAGATGGGCAAATTGAGGCTAGGTGACCTGCCTGCCCTTCAGCTATTTAGAGGCAGAGCTGCGACCCAAACCAGGAGTTGTGATTCCAACTCCAACACTCTTTCCAGTGCACACCATTCCTGCGACACAGGGACCCACAAGAGGGAGCCAGCAGGCCCCCAATAGCAGCACTAGCAAAGATTTTATTAATAAAACAACATATTAGTGTCTAAACCTAGATCATCCCCTTGCCAGAGTCAGTTTCAACAGAAGAGCAATTACCACCCCATTCAGGACTGGGAATACCACTCTATAGCCATAAATTCTTTTTTTTTTTTTTTTTTTTTTTTTTGAGATAAGGTCTCACTCTGTCACCTAGGCTGGAGTCCAGTGGCATCACCATAGCTCGCTATAGCTTCAAACTCCTGGACTGGGCTCAAGCGATCCTCCCTCCTGCCTCAGCCTCTCAAGTAGCCGGGACTACAGGCACATACCACCACACCTGGCTGATTTTTCTTTTCTTTTCTTTTCTTTTTTGTAGATACAGGGTCTCACTGTGTTGCCAAGGCTGGTCTCAAACTCCTGGACTCAAGCAATCCTCCTACCTTGGCCTCCCAAAGTGCTGAGATTATAGGCATTAGCCACCGTGGCTGGCCACTTAAATTCTTGTGTAGATTTTAACACAAAGATACTATGAATTTTTTCAACATGATCATGAACTCAGAGAAAAATTTTCATAACAACATTTCTCCATCACTCTCTGTCTTGAATGACAGCTGCCCATGTGTTCAAGAACACCACTTCTGAAGGTATTTCTTGTCTTCCTATCCTAAATTACTAAGGTTCATATATTTAAATGACCAGTTTTATGGAAGACCTGACAAATGGAAATACAACTGAGCTACAAGGAAAAAAATTAAAGGACAAATTCCCCTCTACCTGGCAACTGTCCAGTTAATCATGACACTTAAGTGCAAAGAACAAGATACTAGTCCTGATAAAAAACTAACAGCATACTTTGAGTCAATTTATTTTCTGAATTGAATCTTTTGTACAGGGGAAAAAAGTTAGTATTTCAGTTTTCATTATGGTTGTGATCTGAAAGCTAAAAAGCAACAAAAACTCTAAATCAAGTTCTTAATAATCATATTAAAGGGGAAAAGAAGAAAAATCTTTGATTTCTGCAAAAGCCATTTACATTCATACTTCAAATATTGCTTTCAAACCACCAAATAGCAAAACTTTAGTTCCATATTTTAATATGGTCCACATGAAACTCCTGGTAATTAACATACTGAGTTTTGTTTTAAAGGAAAGTCTCGGGTCACTTGTGGAACGACCAAGACTTCTCTCAGGTTCCTCTCATCACATCCACAAGGACTAAGGAGAGATAGATCACAGACATAAACGTGAAAGGCAAAGCAATAAAACTTCTAGAAGCAAACATATAAGAACATCTTCATTATCTCATGCTAGAGGCCAGGGTTTCCCAACTTCAGCCTACTGACATTTTGGGCCAGATAATTCTCTGTTGCGGGGCTGTCCTGTGTGCTGTGACGTGTTTACAGCATCCCAGGCCCAGCTGTGACAGCCAAATATGTCACTATAATCCCAAGGGACAATCACCACCCTTGGTTGAGAATCACTGGATTAGACAAAGAGTTCTTACAAAGCACAAAAAACCACTATCTTTAAAAACTAAAACTGATAAATCAGACCTCATTAAAATTAATAATTTCTATTCATCAAATAATGTTATTAAGAAAGTGACTAGGCAAACCACAAACTAGGAGAAGATAGTCACAAAAACCTATGTCTTATAAAGGATACATGTCCAGAAGAAAATGCCAATTAAAAACAGGCAGTGGTGGGGAGGGGAGATGGGGAGTTACTACTTAACATTTTCAGAGTTTCTGTTTGGGGTGATGAAGTTTTGGCAATGTGTAGCAGTGATGGTTACACAACATGGTGCATGCAATTAATGCCACTAAACTGTACACTTACAAATGGTTAAAATGCCAAATTTTATGTGTATTTTACCATAAATTAAAAAATTAATAATGTAATACAGGCCCCCGAAAAATACACACTAGATTTCAAAGACTTACAAAAAATAATGTAAAATAGATCACTAACAACTTTTATATTGATTACATGTTTAAAGGATGATATTTCAGATTTCAGATATACTAGGTTAAATAAAATATATTATTAAAAATTTTTTTTAAATGAGTGAAAAATTTGAACAGGTACTTCCTAAAAGAGGATATCCAAGTTGCTAGTAAGCCTATGGAAACATGCTCAACACCATTAGTCATCAAGGAATGGAAATTAAAATTAGAGTGACATACTATTAGACATCCATCAGAATGCCCCCAAAGACCACGCACTGGTGAGGGAGTGGAGCAACTAGAATGCTCATGTGTTGCTGGTGAGTATGTAAACTGGTTCGACTACTTTGGAAAACAATTCATTTATCAAGGTCTACTGAAAATAAGTATATGACTGCCCAAATACGCCTGTAATTCTTCTCCCAAGAGAATACCCAGAAGAAATAAACGTATATTTCCACAAGAAGACATATACAAGATTACTTATAGCAGCTTCACTTACAATAGCCCCAAACGGGAAACAACCAAAATGTCCTTTAATAGAAGAATGGTTAAAAAAAATTATGGTACACTCATACAGTGAAAAGCCACATAGCAATAAAGAGAATAAAGTACTGCTACATCCAGCACCACGGACGAATCTCACAGACGACCCAAAGAAGTCAGATGCAAAAGAGTCTGCATTGTGAGGCTGTACGTAAGTGAAACCCACAAGCAGGCAAAGCTACCCTATGGTGACAGAATCACAACAGTGGTCACCCCTTGAAAAGGGGGGTGGGTGCTGACTGGGAAAGGACTCTGGGGAGCTTTCTAGGGTGCTAGAAACGTTCCATGGCTTGATCTTGGTCCTGGTTACTTGAGTGTAAAACCAATCTATGTTTAATACATGTGCACTTTACAATGTGTAAGTTAAATCTCAATTTTTAAAAAAGTGTGGTGACTCACACCTGTAATCCTAGCACTCTGGGAGGCCAAGGCGGGAGGATCACTCGAGGTCAGGAGTTCGAGACCAGCCTCAGCAAGAGCAAGACCCCCATCTCTACTAAAAATAGAAAGAAATTACCTGGACAACTAAAAATATATAGAAAAAATTAGCCGGGCATGGTGGCGCATGCCTATAGTCCCAGCTACTTGTGGAAACTAAGGCTCTGACTGCTTGTCCATGGTTATAAAACAAGTAATGACAAAGAGAGAAGACAACTCCAGGGCTCTGATGTCATTGGACTTACCACCTTGGCATGCCTTCTAGGTCTTCTTCTCCATCCTGCCAGAAGTGTAGGCAAGACAGGGTCTGGGACGGAGCCTGGGGACCAGCCACCAGAGACCTTGCTGTGGCCTGACAGCCATTCACCAACTGTAACCATGTTCAGGTAGCACCTCTCCTTTACAGCACAGGGACAGGTGTCTGGCTGAGATTAAGCAGCTTCCCTTACATCCATAGGGAAAAAAACAAGTCATGTGGGATCGGAATGACTTTTTCTTAATGCACACTTGCTTCAGTCCGTTCCTGTGTTCTTATGATGCTTTAATTCGGAGGGCCTCCCCAGGAAGGTAGCACCCACCCACACACTAACAGAAAGTCCAGCACTGCGCTGCAGAGTGCTGATCCAACACACACAGTCCCTCCAGCTCTTGGCCCCATACAGAAGTTGTATTTCTTATTCAGTAAGTGCTCACTCAGTCCTAACTACGCGTCAGCACTGGTCTAGGTCCTTGAACAATTCAAGCAAAACTCTTCCATATTAGCAGGATTTCGGAGCACTTCTCTCTGCTGCTTAAAACATTTAAACAGTTTGTGTGGAAATATAAATCAGCAGTAGGCGAGCAGTAGGCACTCAATGGAAGTTTATGGAATGAACAACCAGCTTCCATGGTTACGAGATGAAGTCAGCATGATACGGTGGCTAGAGAAGATAGTTCAGAGTTAGATATGAATTTAAGTCCAGGCATACCACCAACTACCTACGAACTGAAGTCCTGAGACGGACCGGCAAACAGGCCTCAACTTCCTCACTGTCAAATGGGAACAGCAGTAACTGGACCTCACAGGATTGCTGTGGGGATTCCAGGGAACAGTGGTCATGCAGACACTGGCACTGAGTGAAGTGCAACCCGGCAAGTTCTATTCCTTCCCTTCCAGCCTGTCCACCTTCCCCACGCACACTACGCTGCAGCCGCACTGCGTAGCCACACTGTGCCCTTTGTCCTCCACCAGGCAAACTCCTAGACCTTCTCCAGGGATCAGTGACCAGGCCCCCCTCTGGGAAGTCCTTCCTGACTCCCACCTTTCCTGCTGCTTTCCTTGCCTCTGGGCTAACTCCCCACCGCTGCTTTACACCACCTCCTGGATCTGGTTTTCCACTAGACTGAAAGCTCCTTGCAAAGAGAAACCACGCATACCTCTCTGCAGCCCCAGCCCCTAACAATCTTCCTCACAGATCAGGGGTGCTTGATGATAGGTGGTAACTGTCAAAAAAGAAAAGGCACTTGATACAGGGAGATTTCTGTGTGATTGTGTGATGTGGGGGAGGCTGTGGGGGGAGAGAAGAGGAGGGCGAGAGAGGGAGAGAGGGGGAGAGAGACTGATTCTTCCCAATAGATTTTCCTCAGTTTGGGAATACTATTCCTGAAGACCTCAATGTAACCTGGTCCAATACTTCAATGGCTCAAAGAAACTCCATTTCACACCCACATTAACTGAATGCTCCCTGTGTCACTCCATCACCTACAGTCCAGCTGAGAAGTGTCTGCTGTTAAGATTCCAGCACCTGTACCTATGCAGTCCCTCAGGGCAGTCCACCTGCCCATTGATGGGAAGCCCATGTCCTTCTGGTTCCAGAAACCACAGCCACCAATTCACTTCAAACTAATGAAAAGACCACATGAGAGTGAGGACTTCAAAGCCAATGGCAGCATTTCTGTTGTAAACTCTACCAAATATAAACTGGCTTATTAATTTTAAATGACTTCACAGTATTTAAGCAAAAAACATGAGACTGACACAAAGATTTTAAAACTCATTAGAGTCAGTCTTGAAATCATTGATATATTTAGATTGAAATCTGCTTATTCTGACAGCTTTTCGTGCAGACTTGCTGCCGTTTGTGTGTCACTGTGGTTAAGGTTGGGTGAGCACTTCCATTAAAACCTTCACTTTCACAAGCTTATAATTTAACCATAAAAATTTGCTCCAGGCTTGACTTTTGCATACAAAAGTTTTCTGCTTGATATACACATTCCAAAATACAAAATAAACCTGTCTAGACTGAAAACTCAGATGCAAAGTAGATTACTTTTGGTGTGTCTCGGGTTTAAACAAGTTAGAGTGAGCTAGGAATTTAGGACTGAAGATTTCCTTTCTCAATCATAAAGGTCTGAAATATAGAAAGGTCAATAAAGTCACTTTATGAACAAGCTGAACTTAAAACCACTTTATTCCAGAAACCTCAAGACCACCCTTGACTATCTCCCAAATGCTTCACATCTAGTTTGTCACCAGGCACTGTCAATTCTGCCTGTAAATGTGTCTCAGATTCACCCGGGTAACTGGTCTCCTGGCCTCCAAACCATCCACAGAGCTCAGACAGCAGAGTCACTGCCTCAGTTTACCATTTTTGCTCTTCAGTATTTCCTGCTTGTTATTTTTCTCCCATCTCCACAAAAGACTTCCAGAAGGCAAGGACCTCATGTTACTTTTGTATCTCCTCATAGCACCTACAACTGAACTACAGGAGACACATTCAGCAAAAATCCATCATTATCAGAAAATATTTTAAACAAGTAGTTATTTGACTTCTTTTATAAGAATAAGAAATGAATACTATTGTTATTTTTTCCGATGAGACTGAATGTAAATAAAAATAAACACAGTATCTGTGCCATGTTTTTTCTATTGCTAATTTTAGAACTCACTTTTTCTTTTAAGCTGAAAGAACAAAGTTGACTTGTGAAAGGACAAAATTACCCAAATCATAATGTGTGACCAAGCGTGAGGACTACAGAACACAGGCAGGCCTAAAAGTAACAGCCTGCAAAGACAGAATCCAGGTTTACAATGTTGGTGGTTGTAGGGCATTTGCTGCACAAGTGAGGCCGACACACCCACGGATTTCAGGAGACAGCAGGGGAGGGGTCATGAGCAACACAGATGGCCTCAGATGTCCACAGGACACACAGAGGATAATGCACGTGAACACCACCAGGAGCACACCCGAGCCTCAGCGTCGGAAAGCCCTGGCTGGAGCACACGCACGGTGGAGCAGGGCCACTGGAGGGCGCTCGGTGAGGAGGAGAAGAGAGGGCACAGGGCGTGCCTGCACAGGACTCCTAGAATCTGGGGGTAAGAGGCCTCGCAGAGAACAGTGAGTGAGGATAAAGGAAAAAGCAGTTGATCATGTCATGGCAGTGTATTTCGCATCACTCCATCTTTTGGAGAATATAGAAGGCAACTGTTTTTTTAACAAGGAGAAAAATACAAGAGCTCACGAGAACATAAGCCAGTTATCTCGAGAGCTTCTATATTAAACCTGCTAAAAGCCGAGGATCTGATAAATTCTTCCCTCACTATGAATTTCATCTCTTGGAAGACAGAGAAAGGAAGGACAGGAACACCAAAGCTCAGGACCACCGTAGGCTGTAAGCAGAGTGACAGTATGTTCTGTCATACCCCTGACAATCCTCGTTTACCTTATTTTTTCCTGGCTCAACACTAACAGATCAACAATCCTCATTTCTGCTGGCCACTCTGAGGGCCCATCAGGCTAAGCATCCGTCCCAGTAGGGATAAAAGAGTCTGAGAGAGACGAAAGTGTCCAATGGGGACCTATGTACAAGCTGGGAAAAGTTGCTCATCTGTGAGGACCCAGGACGGTGGAGACACAGCTTGGGCATGGAGGGCGGGCTGGACAGTGGGCTCACCCCCTTCTAACCAGGCACTTCCTTGTGCACAGACGGCTCCCTGCCCTCAGAGGGCCAGGCCACACCCGGCTTACAAGTGGAGAACTGGAAGGCAACTGCTTTCCTCCTTCAGCAAGTGCTGCCTGAGCCCTCCTGCATGACAGGCGTTGGGCCGGGCGGCAGTGCCACACCAGTGCCCAAGGAGCCAAAGGCCCCAGACCCTAGAGCTCACTCTGCAGAGGAGGAGACAGGTAACAAATACAAAGGCAATCATAATGACACATCTGGAAAAGAAGGAAACAGCACGCTAACACAGACAACAAGGGGGATGTGCCCCACGCCAGGCAAAGGCTCGCTCTGGGAGCGACTCTGTGCCGACACTGGAAGGTTGCGGCTAAGTGGGGAAGACTGCCGCAGGCAGGCCAAGAGCAAAGCCCTGGGGCAGGGGAGGCTCATGGGTCCCAGGGCCTGACCAAGGCCAAGGGCGTGGAAGGCAGTGAGGTGGAGGAAGCAACCAGCTGGGCAGCCCTGGCCTCTGAGCTTGTTCTCAGTGTGGCATGACAGGGTTTATCATTTATGTTCCAGAAAGATCCCTTTACCTCTATACACAGAGCTAGACTGACAGAGGCCAGAGGTGGAGAGACCCTTTGGCAGAGAGGTCAGTGGCCTCAACTGGGTGACAGAGTCATCTCTGGGAGGAAATTGAATCTAAAGTGAGACAAATAGTAAGAAAGCTCCAGGCATTTTAAATACCCGAATCTGTCCAGAAAAAGAAATCTGACCTTGAAAATTTAAAGTACTGATACACAGCATTGCTGGTGATCTTTTAAAAACCATGGAAAATTATAGAACTGTCTGAACACAAGAAATAGGGCTGTCGCCATAAAAAAAAGTGTCTGCTCCTGACCCCTGGCAGGTTCTAGAAAAGCCCATTAAACAGATGATCTGAATGGTGGTGCTCAGATGACCGTGGCATCAATTCTGTGATTCTGAAGTGGGTGAGGAGGGGTGAAGCCCCCGACAGAGAGCACCAGCTCTGCAATCAGATCTGAATTTGAGACCCAACTTGGCTACTTCCTGGCTGCAAAACTTCAGGAGATCTCAGTTCCTCAGAAAATAAAAGTAATCACACCTTCTCACTGGATTATTGAAACAATGGAAGAAATAACCCACAGTATCTGGCAGTTTTATTAAATGTTAGTTGTTTGCTGTTTTGGCTAATGACTGCTTTATTCATTCGACAAATAATTACTGAGCACCATCTATGTGTTAGGCACATCCTCGCTGGGAATGAGAGTCCCTGTCCTCAGCAGACTTACATTCAAGACAGACAAACAAATGAAGAAATACAAAAGTGACCCTCAAGCAAGACAGGTTTGAACTGCACAGGTCCACTCAGACACCCTGATCCAGCAAGACCAACCCTTCCTCTTCCTCCTCCTCAGCTTATTCAACATGAAGATGATGAGGATGAAGACCTTTATCATGATCTACTTCCATTAATGATTAGTAAATATAGTTTTTCTTCCTTATGATTGTCTTAATAACACTTGCTTTTCTCTGGCTTACATGATTGTAAGAATACAGTATATATACATGTAACATACAACGTAAGTGTTAATTGTTTGCATTATCAGTAAGGATGCTGGTGAATAGAGTAGGCTATCAGTTCGGGGAAATAAAAAGTAATAAGAATTTCAACTGCTCAGGGGGTCGGTGCCCCTAACCCCTTCACTGTTCAAGGGTCAGCTGTAAATATGTTGTTAGGCACTAATCTGCTTCAGGAGCAAAGCAAGGTAAGAGAGTAGTGAATGCCCAGGTGCCTCCATAAGACCCTGGAACAGCGGTCCAAGGAATGCCCACAAATGATACACCCTGACACACACAGGGGCTCTGATGGTCATGGCACAGGCCCCATCCGCCGTGGCCAAGCCACCCCTTTGAGTCTCACTTTCTTATCACCTGACAGGGATGACAGTGACATACCTGTAGTATAGGATTATTGTGAGGATGAACTGTGAAGCTGGAAGTGAATGCATTTTATAAGGTCCTAAAGAAATATAGATCATTTACGTTATAAAAATTACCACCAGCCTGAGCAACATAGCAAGATCCCATCTCTATGAAAAATAGAAAAATTAGCCAGGCGTGGTGACACATGCCTCTAGTCTCAACTACTCGGGAGGCTGAGGCAGAGGATTGCTTGAGCCAGGAGTATGAGGCTGCAGTAAGCTATGATGACGCCACTGCACTCTAACCCAGGGCAATAGAGTGAGACCCTGTCTCAAAAAAAAAAAAAAAAAAAAAAACTTCTCCAAATTCTGCTTCTCCTGTTTAAAAACAGAAGTTAAACATCCTCCTCAAACTTCTCAGTAGAAGCATGCATCCTTCTCTGAACTCCCACGATTTTGTTTTTGTTTTTAAACTGTGCCCTAACATTTCTTTTTTTACCGAATTAATTACATATACCGGGAATGTAAGCTTCAGAAGACAGGAATTATTCTGATTAATTCTGTAAACCTTTGGTTCCAAGCAGGTGCCCGACAACAAAGGTATCTGCTGGATGAATGCTTCAGCTGGTGAGCAAGAAAGACTCTCATGTGGCAGAAGATGAAATCAACTCTCTTGCTCTAAAAGCCAGAAACAAAACTACTAGATGAAGGTGAGAGGGAGGCCAACTTTGTGTCTACATAAGTAATGTCTTTCCAACTAAAGTCTTCGAACACTGGAAAGGGCTGCTTAGCAAAACTGGATCTTGAGCAGGGTCAAGCTCCGGGAGGAAGGGTGGCCAACACAGGTGAGTGTCCACAGCACCCTGCACTGATGCAGGACTCAGTCCCTGCACCCTGGGCCCCACAGAGGCATCACCTTCTTTATCCCCACATAGCCTGGCTGTAGACATTCACAGCCCCTTTCTACACTGAACTGAAGACTCTAATTTAACCTGGCCAGATTCAGGTAGCAGATGACAACCTCAAATTCTGAGGTTCTTGTTCTTGTTCTTTCTTCTTTCTTCCACAGTACACTGCATCCTACTGAAACACTGATGAAACAGTCAACGTTGGCAAGCTGTGCGTAGAAGGGATAGCAGGGCAGAGTCAGAGAATCTGCCATTAATAAGACTGTTTTTAAAAAATATTATATCACATGGGTACATTTATTGGGATAATCTGTCCAGTAGAATCTTACTGCTAAGATGAATTTCCATGACAGTAAAAGAAAAGGCCCACCTGAAGTAGACTGTAAGCCCCTAGGGACTTAAATGAAGCAAAAAATATTCAAAACAGAGTGTGCAGGCAGTGTCAATCCCAGGTAGAGGTAATATGCGATGCAAATGCAGAAAGCTACCTAATCCTCCTCTGCAATGTCCCAAATGAACAGCAGCAGCCAAACCTCACCAACATTCAGGCTCTCAAATGCAAAGAAACGAGGACGACTGGAGCCGAACTGGTGTCTAGTCAATGGCACCTTATAAAGTAATGGCAACCGAATATGCCGTGCCCTCGCTCCCTGTCTATGAAGATCTACTACTCCCCCATTTCTGTTAGGGCAGTCGCTTCACCATCTCACTGTAAATTCACTCAAGTCTGCCTAAAGTGAAGCTCAATCCACTACTCCACTGGATATTAAAATGCAGCAGGGGTGAAAAGTCTCAACCGTGCTTCCACACCAGGCTGCTCAGAAGTCCCCGTCCCGATCAGATTAAAAGTATTCTATTAATGATGGCTGATGTCCTAGAGGTTCCTATACCCCTGTTCTTCCTTTTTGTGCTTTTATCACCACTGTTTTCTTCCTTGAGAGTAGATGATGGATACAAAAGGTGATCAAGGGATGGCTGCAGCCTCAACTACCTAGATGATGAGAAGTTACACGACAGCGCAGTTCTGCAGGGACGCCAGAGTGTGGCGTCCCAGCATCGACCGACCCAGGCAACTGTGTCTGTTGACTTGGCAGAGTGCTCTTCACAAGGGCGCTTATCCAGGGTCACCTCAAAAACAGAAGCAGGTTACCTCTTCTACCACACACATTAAAAACAACAAAAAACAAAGTCCAAAACTCTTGTCCCAGAGGATAGGAATTTACTCAGCAAATAAAGACTTCAGGGTTTAAAAAAAAAAAAAGCAGGCTTCAAGAAAGAATTTTTTGAAGCTTCCTTTGTTTTTAAACCCCTGGGGATTTTCACAAAGTTCTATTGATCAGACTTGTGAGAAAGACCCAGGGCAAGTACAGCCGGGGCTGGAGCAGGAATCATAAAGAGGACAGAGACAGAAAGGCAGTGAAGGAAAACCAGTTTCTAGGGCTTCTGTCTTTACCGGGCCACTCAGTGGCTTTGGTGACTTTCTTGCCCCCAAGCCTGTTTCCCCTCTTGTAACACAGGATGATGCCCAGCTCTGGGTAACAGCAGGGAATAGAGGAGCCTCTGTCAAGGCCCTCGGGCAGGTGGCATGCAGAGGTGCTCCGTGAACGCCATCGGAGGAGCCAGGCCTGTCTTCTGGGCGGTACACAAAATATTAAACTACTAACTGCAGCCTGGACCTGGTATTAGGAGTTTCTTCTGAAACTAATTTGGTTAATTCTGTCTCAGATTTTTCCGGGAAGGGAGCAGTTTCAGATGACTCCTCAAGGTAACAATAAAAGTGAAAAAAGGTCTTACAGAACTTGGCACACAGCAAGCATTGCCATAACGTTCATTTTCTTTCCTTCCGTGGACAGGCTGCCAGCCTGCAGTCCTATCACCAGGGGCTTGTGTTTGCCCCTTTAAGTCTGCTTACCATACCCCATGTGGGTGGCTCCACTACCATGTAAATACCTAGGTCACAGGTAAGACAGGAGACTGGGGACAACTGTGCTGGATGTCAGTTCCTGAGCTGATTAGCAAAGTCAGAAGTTTTCCTATAAGGGCCAATGACTGTAGTCAGGTGGGGAGATGAGGAAGAAGAGGAAGGTCATGGTCTGGCAGGAGGGCTGCTGGTAAGAGGGGTCAGCAAGGCAGGCTCAGAGGCCAGGATCTGAGCTGAGAAACTAGCATGCACCTTATGTGGGCACACCACTCAGTGACCTCCACGGTGCCTCCCCCGGTTGCCAAGACAGGGGCACAGACCACAGACAGGACGCCAGGTACAGCTCCCCTGGCTACAACCACAAACACAAAGAAAAAGCTTCACTTCTTGAGCTCCCAGAAGCCACTGAAACTAAAGCTGAAAAAAATAGAAAAAACTGAGGAACACTAAATTTCCAGAAGGTAAAGTCTCTATCTGTGTGAACTGGTATAACATTATACAAAAGAAGTGAACATAGTTAAAAGCACAAAAAAGATCTTTTAAAATGATCTATCTATAGCCATTATTTATGAAAATGGTGAAAATGAGATGCATGTTTAGAATGAATAATTTACAAAACTGGAAGCCTTAAATAGTACATAATAAGGAAGACACTATTACACATTTAACACAAATTAATAAGAACCAAGGTCAGCTATCAGAACAAGCAAGGACACAGTTCAGGGCACTTGAGACAGTCGGTGGCTTTAACAAGATGACAAAGGCACTGGCAACTCTCTAGAGAAAACACAAACATGGACTGATTTCCCATGTTCCTTTTTTTTTACATTTTTTTATATCATTAAAAGTCAAATAGGTAAGGATAACAATATAAAAAATAGAGCACTACCAGCTTCCTCACAGCTACAGAGGAAAAGCAAATAGCCTTATCACTTCCCCTAAGGATGAGCATCTTCCATCCCTGGTGCAGAGCGAAACTACAGAGCGGGACAGGAGGGTGACCCTTTAGGAAGCCAAAAGAAACCGCCAGCAGGCTCACCAGCTGGCCCTGGCAAGCACGTGGCCCACCAATCAGCAGGGCCACACTCAACTTTCTATAAAAATAATGGCCCAAGAGAGGAGATTCTAGGCAAGATTGCTCTGCTCTTAAAACCAGACTATTTCTTTGTCCCAAAATTAAGACCGGAAATAACCTTAAAGACTAAGATTGTGGCTTGGTGAGCGCCTGTGGTTAGGAGCACAGTCTCTGCGTCTAACAAACCTGCTCTGAATCCAGCTCTAGGACATAAAAGACATCATAAGCCTCTGGCAGACTGCTCAACATCTCCCACCCTTCATTTGCAAAATGAGGACTCATACATCCCTCAACAGGTGACTGTGAGGGTCAAAGCCCCCAGAGGAGAGGCTTTGCACTAGGGGGAGTCACTCTTACTGAATTCATCATCATTACAGTGGTGACAGCAACCAGAGTATCTTCTGCAGCTCTTGAGCACAGCCTCGGCTCTGTCCCCATGCTGTGCTCTCTGTTTGCAGCCACAGGCTCCCTACGATGTGCAGAGGAGCCACTTGGACAGAACAGTCCCATGGGCACACAGTGGAGAACTCTACTCACCTAACTGGGAAAGTCCCTCAGCCAACTCTGATGAACAACTTGACAACATTCTTTCCTTTCTATGCCCCATAATCTCTACTCAGTTCCCATGACCACAGAATGCAAGGACTAAACCTAGATTCACTGCTCATTAATCTCAACACCCCCAGCCTATGACACTGGCCGCCTCACACCTTCCCGTGCTCATACCCCTCTGTCAGTAGATGTGATGTTACCAGGAAGTTGACAGAGAACGAAACAGTCACATGCAGAACACATTTGCCTCCAGGGAAAAACTTAAGTGGGAATGAGGTCAGGAGAACGGTACCTGGGAAGCAGTGTCCACAGCCACTCTTTCAACTTCGAGGCCAAGTAAACTTTATACGTAATCCGTTTGGCTGTGAATCAATTAATTTTAACAAATTTTTATTAAGTACCTCCATGCACTTAGCTTTATAGCAAATACTGCAGAAGACACACACATTCAAATAACAGAGGAGAAAATCAGATAGCTCTATATGAAGAGCCATTTTAAACAATTTTTGTACCAAATAAATAATACAGTAATGGATTATATAACCCATCAAACAAAATAAATATCCATGAGTCCACATTGATATGAATGGGGAAGAAAGGACAGCTCTTCCTTACAGTAAAATTCCAATAAATACGTGTAGAAGGCAGATAGAAAATCACCACTTAGCAAATAGCACGGTAACTACTAGAGACAAGGATCAGGATGGGTACAAAAACTAGTGATGAAAGTACAATGAGAAACTGGGCATATGTACAGTTAAAGTATCTTTCTATGAGGTGGTCACTAATTAGAAAGAAACAATGGTAACTTCTGGTGAAAAGCCCAGTAATAGGATCTATTGATTCACGTATCCCCTGAGAAGGACACAACTTCACTTCTGTGGTATTGCCAAAAATGCCGTCACCTCAGTGTAATCGTGACAAAGTATCAGAAAAATGCAAATTGGGAAACTGCTACAAAGTAACTGGCCAATAATACTCTTCAAAAGTGGCAGGGTCACAAAAGACAAGGAGGGACTGAGGAACCGTCCCAGGTTAGAGGTTACTGAGGAAATGAGACAACTAAATACAAGCTGGGATTCTGGAAAAGAAAAAAGGACATTAGTGGAATAACTGGTGAAATCCAAATAAGGTCTGCAGATAGTTAACATCAATAGTATTGGACCAAGGCTAACTTCCTGGTTTAGATCACGGTACTGTGGTTGTGTAAGATGTTAACCTTAGGCAAAGCTGGGTGAAGTGTACATGGGAGTTCTGTGCACTATTTTGGAAACTTTTTAAGTCTAAAATTATTTCAAAATTAAAAGTTAAAAAAACTATGTATCCCCAGAGATATTAGTCCCCAGTGCCAGGTGTAATACCTCACACTTAAGAGACACTCAGTAAATATTAGTTGAATTGATTAAACAGTTAAGAGGATACAATGGGTGAAGAACAAAAAAGATAGGGAAGTAACTACAGGAAGGTCCAAGGTCAGGAGGAGCTGGTTGGCTTGTTTAGGATGAAGACCCTTCACCAGCTTTCTGAGCAGAGGGGAAGGAGCCAGCAGTGAGAAAACCTAAAGAAGAGCCAACCCCACACCGATTCCGAGTGACAATTTGGAATACAACCTGTGCACAACCTCTGCCACTAGAGGAGACAAAGTTATATAAATGCACATGCATATTTTCCCTTACACTGTTTCTGGAGCACGTGTGTCTATAAAGAGCTTTAGATACTGAGGATATTTTTCCATGAGTTTCAGGACATTGGGATCTTTAAAGTAAGCTGATGCCCAGAGGTTTTTCTCTAATTTGGTGCACATTCCTGGAGGCCTTATGCATTACCAGATTTCTATATGTAGATTAGAGTGTTACGAAAACAGAGGCTAAATACATCTCTGGAAATTCACATCTTGTGCTGTTCTTGTGGCTCTGTCAGAGACAAGTAGAAGAGTGGGAAATGGGAGAAGCAACTGTTTGTATTTAGCCACAACTGCCACAGGATGCCAAGAACCAAAAGTGACATCTTCCTCTGCCTCTTGGCGGGCCCTATTTTCGGAGACAGGCTGTAGCAACAGTGAGTTGTGAATACGGCTGCTCGTCTCTCCTGCCACTCCAGCCCTGGCCAGGCAGGAGGAGCTGCCTGTTCAAGGAAGACAGCCAATTTAAAATGCCTTACTCTATCCTGAAGCATAAGGCAGGAGAAGTGGGAGGCTGCTGCAATGGGTGCTTGCCTCGAAATAAAATTCATGGCGGTTAACGCACCAGTGAGTTTCTCCATCTCCATACCTTTCCCTGTACCTTTAAAATTGTTGGATCAACACAAAAGAGGAAATCCAAGTAAGGTGTGACAAATCACTTATGACATCAATGGAAAATAGTAGTAATTAATTTAATAGATATGCCTCTATTCTGTTAAACCCTGTACACTTGCATTTACTTCAAAAGCATAATATTCAATCTTAACAACACAGGAAAATGTGCATGTCTCTCAGATAATTCCTAATCTTAGGATAAGCTGGCACCCCAGGTTATAGCACCTCAACTGTTACAAGGGACTGATTATCAATTAAATGAACAGTCCATTAACAGGGTCTATAATTTCTTTTTCATTGACATATGTGAAAAATATCTGGACTCCCATCCAACCATGTTAAGGTGAGTAAAAGGTGACAGGATGTGCTTCCCTTTCACACAATTACACTATTTCAGAGTTGGGTTTAAACCAAATCCTACTTTGCCACTGATTTCCATCACGAAACTGGTCATATATTTCCATGAAAAAGTCTGAACTTGGAGCTGAACTTCAGTATGTTCTGTTGTGCTAGAAGGATTTTTACAGGTTTAAACCTGTAAAACCTAAAATATACAATGTATGTTGAACATCTCAAGAAGGATACAATATAAGAACTGGAAGGACTTTTCAAAAATCCTAAAGCCCAAGTCCCTGCTATACAGATGAGGCCCAGAAAGACTTTGTTTTAAACTCTTCAACAGTTTTAAATGTCAGTTCTGCCTTCTGCAATTAGTCCTCTCTCCCCTGACCCGTTTCAAAAATTGACATAAATTTTAGCCCCACTTCACACAAGCCTCTCCCAGCATTTGGCTTAGCCACAATTTCTAAACTTAGCTCTTGAGTTTGGGTGTTGACATTCCTCAACTATTAAGCTGCAGTATAATGTTTCACCAGTAGGTGCTGTATCCTAATGCAAGGTATACTCTCAAAATTCCTGGAGTTTGAAGCTTCTGGTTACATACTATCATCTGTTGAAACCTAAAAGATACAATGTATGTTGAACATCTCAAGAAGGATACAATATAAAAACTGGAAGGACTTTTCAAAAATCCTAAAGCCCAAGCCCCTGCCATACAGATGAGGCCCAGAAAGACTTTGTTTTAAACAAACTCTGTAAAACAAGGTAAAACCAGAAGGTAATCTGAACTAGTAAGTACCCACACTGTAAGGCTCTTGACTAAGGAATATGCTGGAAGGAGAGAGCACAAGAAATTATTCTTCTAGTTTTTAAGCAACAACCAAAGATAGAGAGAGAAAAACATTATAAGTATAATACAGAGAAATCCACCTGAAGGAATTTATAATTCCTAGAAGTTAGTACTGGTGCTTTGAGAATAAAACCTGAAACCCTGAAACAAGAAGTAAGGCTGAATGGATATCAACACTTTGTTGTGCCCTCTCCCAAGTACTAGGATCACCACCATAGACACACAGAACTGAACTGTGCTTGCTACCACCCCTGCCGTACTGGGAGACAGTGGCTGAGACCTGTGGCCTGCAGACCTTCAAGCCAGCAGTCACTCAGAAGAGTGACAGGTTTCACTTTAGATGCAAAGTTTGGTACAGGACCCCAGGAAATCATAACTAAAATCTGCAAATGGGGTCGTGGAATTTGGACTACCCCTCCAAATGATCTGCAAACATCTGTGATATAGTATACATGTGCATTTCTCTGAGGAGAGGGTCCCATGACCCTGGAAAAGGTTAAGAGCCTCAATACCAAAAAAAAAAAAAAAAAAAAAAAAAAAAAAACAAACCAAGGGCAGGTCACTGTAACAAAATGTTAAATATGAACTGACTTAATAATACTCTCTCTCTCTCCCCAGGTGGCAATGAACTGATGAAGTGACCTACCAAAAGGAAGCAAAATCCTAACATTTGATCCTGCAAAGAGATCTGTGGTTTGGTCTTACACGCTAAACAGGGTCTCGCTCTGTCACCCAGGCTGGAGTGCAGTGGCACAATAATAGCTCACTGAAACTTCGAATTCCTGGGCCCAAGCGATTCTCCTGCCTCAGCCTCCTGAGCTGGGAAGGACTACAGGTGTGTACCCCCAACTGAAGACTTTTAGAAGTGATGAGAACATTCTAAAACTAGAAAAACAGCTAGCCTCAAAAGATGTTTTTTAATAAGACAACTTTTGCTTAAATCTGGTTTTCCTCATCACAAACCCTCATGCAAAAGCCTTGTTACCCCACAGACTATCTTTCCCTTATCACAGCAGTACACCTCAACCCTAGGCCACCTGCAGCTCCTATTCCAATGGGAACTTAATTTATTTTGGGGGGGGGGCACTTAATTTAAATCACCGGTTAAGAAATTTTCTACAAAAGCTCATTTATTATGTATTTTCAATTTGTAATGATCCCTTCTGCTGCTTATTTTTACCAATGTTATGGGACTGTCACATTTTCTTATCCTGAAAAAGAACCACACTCGGACTGACCGTCTCAGGTTAACGGCACTTACTACAGGTTACAGCTGTGCGTCTCACACTGGAGTGTTAGATATCTTGAGGTCTTATGAGAAAGCAAGGTTGTTTTCCTACAATACCAATCTGACTTGATGACAAGTCATTTAAGATGATTTTAAAACTACAGCAAACCTTAACATTTGCAAGAATTTTTTTTTGCAAGAATTTTAAGATTTAAAAACATAAGTCCAAATACCAACAACAAAAACATGAGTCTTGGAAGCAATTTTCAGCTTGTGATCGGTCACTTTGGGCTTAGTCCCCAGGCTTCCAGGAATGCTCATTATTCTTGGCCACGAGGAGTTTTTTAGTAGAAATAGTTAAGAAATACCAACATAGGTATTACAGGGATGGGGAAGAAACAATTCAAAACAATAAAAAACAAAACAATGGCCAGGCAGGCCCCTGTAACCCAGCTACTCAGGAGGCTGAGACAAGAGAATCACTTGAGCCCAGGAGTCCAGCCTGGGCAATAGAGCAAAACCTTGTCTCTAAAAAAAAAAAAAAAAAAAAAAAAGTTTAAATAGATAGACAGACAGACATATAGATATAAAGTGAGATATGGAATCAATATTTCAGCTCAGGTGTGTCTTACTATAAAGCTTGTGCTCCTTCCATGTGGCCACTAAGCCTCTCACTTGGACAGAGCTGCTCAACTCTTCCTGACCATACTCAGTCAAGACCACCCAGATCTCAGGGGCCAGCGTCTCTCCCTCCCATCACTCAAATGCCCCTTCCTGATTAGACTCCCAGTGAACATGGAGAAGTGAGCACACCCCACCACACATATTTCACTTTCAACACACAACGCCAAGGATCTCAACGTGACTCCTTACTCCAAATTTGCATGATTTTATAAAGAGTAACTTGAATCTTGTGTTTACATTTTTTCAGTGTCTGTTCCCTGAATCTGTATCCTTTATAAGTCAAACATCTCCAAACCTGGTCTCATATTTGTAGGTTTTTAAAAAGAAGGGATGTGTGTCAAATGATAGTAAGCAAAAAAGTGCTCTAAAGGGCGTTGTCACCACAGCATGCAGCTACAGCCAGGGAGGGTCTGGGATCTGCTCAGGTGGAGACTTTCCAACAAAACAGGTAAAGACCTCACAACAAGTGTCAGTCAGACCCCAGGCTTCCCGTCATTAGAAGGGAAGGACTGTGATTTTCAAAATGCTTTAAAGTGCTTTGTTCTGTATACGAATACAGAGCAGGGTTTCTCAACCCCAGCACTACTGACATTTTGGGCTGGAAAATGCCTTTGGGGGGGGGTGGGGCGCAGTGGCTCACACCTGTAATCCTAGCACTCTGGGAGGCCGAGGCGGGCGGATTGTTTGAGCTCAGGAGTTCGAGACCAGCCTGAGCAAGAGCAAGACCCCGTCTCTACTAAAAATAGAAAGAAATTATATGGACATCTAAAAATATATATAGAAAAAAATTAGCCGGGCATGGTGGCGCATGCCTGTAGTCCCAGCTACTCGGGAGGCTGAGGCAGTAGGATCGCTTAAGCCCGGGAGTTTGAGGTTGCTGTGAGCTAGGCTGACACCACGGCACTCACTCTAGCCCGGGCAACAGAGTGAGACTCTGTCTCAAAAAAAAAAAAAAAAAAGGGAATGGGAACAAAGAGTTCACATGCCCACTGGCCATATACCAGGTACAGCAGCCCAGGGGCTGATTCTTGAGCGACTGAGAAGAGAGAGTCAGGAGGAAAAGTCACCCCCCTCAGCTCTGAAAGGAACTGTGGCACTGGCCCTAAACCTTCTAACTGCTGTTCAACTGCAAATGCATCACCAAAATACAGAAAGGTGTAATCATGTGCAATTCAAATGCTCACAGCCTTTTAGAGATTTCTATACGAGACCTCTGCTTAGAACTAATTAAAATAATATATAATAGATACTTTGAAAAACATAAATCATGTTATATTTTACTAAATTGTTAATATTTTGCTATTAACATACATTTTAAAAAAAAAGAAATGGACTTTCATTTTCTTGGAAAATGTATACATAGAGTACCTTTTTTTATTAGCTACACTTTCAAAATTTCATTGTAATCCTTTGTTTTCAAAAAACTTAAGTGATTTCAATAACTCAAGAATAACTGCTGCTGTATCAACAGTGACACTGATGAAATGAGATATACAACTCTATTTCAGTGATATTTCTGTGAAAATGGAAACAATGAAATGTACTTGATTATCTTTTTAATTTAAAAGCTAAAATGTTTGTGTTCTTAATAAGATGTCAAATTAAACATTTATGCAATCAATTCCTCTCTCTTCCCCACCCTGTGAAACATACACTTAAACAGCAAACAGCAGCTTACCTGGATAACTTTATAAAAATAGGCATACTGTCGAGCTGTATTTTTATACTGGCTGAAGACATCATGTATAGCTTGTGTTGACTGAAGATACCGAACTTCATCTTCTTCAAAGTAGAGAGGCGTGTCATATTCACTGGGGAGGCTCTGGATGTAGGGCTGCCAGAAGGAGTTAGGGCTGGCTCGCTCACACAGCAAATGAAAGGCCAGCGCGATGTTTCCCATAGCTTGCAGAATTCGGTCTTGAGAATATAAGGGCCCTGAATTAACCCAGAAGTTAACATCGTTTAAGTTCTACAAACTTCTTTAAAAAGTATTCATTCAAAATATATATTAAAATTATAAAAAAAGCTAAGAAGTCTTTCAACATTTAAAGTCATGTGCATCTTTCTTTTGACATTAAATCGAAAACGTTTAATGCATATTTGAGGGGATATTTTTCACCAGCTGAGAAAACAACCAAATATGGTCCTTAGCACCACAAAATGGAATTTTATATATTTTTGTCATTTGCACTTTGCCTTGAACAAACAGTCAGAAATTATTCTCACCCAACACTGAATTTTTAGCAGATTCAACAGTCATTAGTAATTTTCGTGGAACCCATAAAAATAATTCTTCTGCCTAGGGAAAAAAATAAGAAAATGGTAGAATCATCAAAACATGTTTCAATCCAACTGTATCTATGGTCAGAAATCCAATCACACACAAAATACAATTTAAGGTTTGCATATCAGCATTTCATTTCTCAATGCCAAATGTATTTTAAAATGTAAGCACTTACGTTATAGCGAAATGAGTAGAAGAATAGTTTAAAATCCTGTTTCCATTAGAAAAACTAAATTTACTAAGAAGGCAAAAAGTCAAAAAGGGACTTTCATCTTTAACGTGAAGCAAATATAACATTTTCAGTACAGCACAAAGGTGTTTTATTCTCTGCTGTACTTATTTTTAAGTTCTAAAACCAAAACAAAATAAAACTTCTGCCTCCAACCAAAACCCTAATCTGTCAACGTGAACTGTTCCTACTGAGTTTTTGAAGTTAGAGTAACATTCCTTCCTCTACATATTTGTCTTTAAAATACAATAGTTACCAGCAAAATCTTTGGTTTACTCATTTTTTTCAAAGCATTATCTCAATTTTTGGCAATATGACATGCTTCTTTTTGGTATGTTCTATGTACCCATACTGCTTAAAACATTCACATAGCTCTCCGCAATGTGAGGCTACAGCAAGAGGGCGCTGTCTGCAAACCAGGAGGAATGTCCTCACCAGAACCAGACCATGCCAGCACCTTAAACTTGGACTTTCCAGCTCCCAGAATTGGAAGCAATAAACGTCTGTTGTTTAAGCACCAACCCAACCCCCTTGCCAAAAAAAGCACACGGTGAAGACAGACCACAGCTAAGACATTCTGGGAAGCAATCCACTAATGATGCTTCATGCCTGAAATAAGAGAAGAACATGTGACATCCTGCCTTCACCAATGTCTACTATATGAATTATTTTTATGTGCCTTATCCCTTACTACAGATTATAAGAATGATAAGGGAAGAGACTCTGGTTTTTTTTTTTTTTGGAAGCCTAGTGCAATAACAAACAAGGTACTATTCACATAGCAGATACTTAACAGGTATCTAACAAACAGGCATGTAGTTACCAATGTATCAATGAAAGGTCCACTACAACTTGACCAAAAATGTTGCTGGAAGTTTGAGGGCCCAAACATCTAACACCCATTTACTCCACCCAAGTTCCGAACCAACTGAGGAGAAAGACAAGAATACAACAGATGGTCACCCAAAATATCACCTACTGAATCCCAGAATTAGACAGACTCCCCCACCTAGTTACAGGCAGAACTAGATCCCCACAGCCCTCCCCTCGTGTGGGCCTACCCTGGAAAGCTTACGGGGTGCAGAGAGCAGAGTGGAATAAATGTGTATGGGCAACCATCTCTCACCAAGAAAAAAAGCCAAGCCCAGTTCCTTCTCCAAACTCGGCAAACAGATTAAATTATGCCTCCTCTTGGGAAGAGGCATGAATGAGGGTACAGAGAGGCCAGGAATGTTAAGTTACTGCTGCTCCCTTCATGTGGAAGGAAGAACTAAGAGTAGAGAGAAAGCTTTTCTCCCTCAGCAGATGTCTATTTCTCGTCCCCGTGGGAGCACAGGGTGCCTCTGGCCATGCAGTTACCCATGTACGCATCCTCACACTGCCCGTCCTCCGCCCAGCCCACCTCCAAGTCGTCACAGGATCCTGTGTGCTCTCCCTCCAAACCACAAGTGCACATTCTTTTCTTTAGTTCAATTTCAACATCCTGTGAGGCATGTTCCATAGTCTCCTAACAGAGACTCAGAAATGTGCGCTGACTTGCCTCACGTGCAGGTTAAAGGCAGGGCTCCCAGGAGGATGCGCTGGGAGAGGCTGCCAAGGACATGGCCTGAGGCTCTTTGGGCTGCCCCTCCGCCCACGGGCTCAGCAGCAGCCCACGGCAGCTGCGCCCACGTCGTGTGCCCTCTACACCACACCACGGTTCAAACACGCGTAGGCCCCTCACACCAGCATTTTATAAACTCACCTTGATGTCCCTTGTTGCTCTCAAACCAAAGCCCTCTTCTTTGAAGTTGACCATTTCAAAACCCTCCACAGAAGCCCCATTTTCAGAGGCCCATTTCATTAGATCAGGAAAGTAATCTTCTCTTTTTCCATCAAAAGTAACGGACAGACCTATATTAATCCACGTTTTAGAAAACAAGAGCTACTTTTAGGACATATATCATTCATAAATATCTCAGAAAATAAAAACAGACCACAACTAACACTGGAAATAGTCTTAACACTCTAATCTTGAAATAATCAAAACTAATGGCCAGATAGTTACAGTACATACCTTAACTAGTGATACGAAAGGCTAATTAACCTCCTAAACTCCTTGTCAGTTACAGAGAAATATTTACTGACACTAGGTAATATGAATATTAAATATTAGGTACTACTAAGTAATGCAATGGCAAAGGGGAAAAAAGCTTGCATTACCACTACTATGGATTTATAGAGCAGTTTTTCCATTAGAAGTCCAATATGCCATCTCTCATATTCACATTTGCTTTAACAAAATTCCCCCTAAATCAAAACTCAGTAGTTTGCACACGCACACAGCAGACTGGGGGGGGGGGGGGGGCGGGGGCGCGGTGCGGCCCTAACTCTGAGGGCACAACTCTGCGGGGCTCTGAGGCAGATGCTGCGCAGCGACTGCAGTGAGTTAGTTCTAGATGCATCCACATGAAACACAAAATGGAACACTGTGAGTTTTTTTAAATCAAGTAGTATGACACCATTTATGTAAATTTTTAAGATACCAACTATAATCATATATTTTTATTGGGTTACATGAAGTAAAAAAAACATGCCCAGCAAAGATGAACAGTTTCCAAGGAGGGAGAGATGGAATGGGATAGAAATTCAAGGCTTTGGCTATGTCTGTAATGTTTTATTTCTTAAAAGCAAATACAAAAATAAAACTAAGGATCAAGGGTGGTAAAGGGAAGCTGACCAGTAGGTGGGAAAGAAGGAAACGAGAACCTGAACCAAGGTAACTTTGGTATGTGCTCAATCTGGGTAGTAGACTCTTCGACATCTGTCATATTAACTTCTGGACTTTTCAGTATGTTTGAAATATTCAAAAAGATGAAAAGTCATGCACAGAAAAACCCATTATGTGTAAAAGGAGAAGAAGAACTTCACTAACATGAGGCGTGGCCCTAACCCAGGTGCTTGTGGCCATCTCATCCCAGTATAACCAACAGTAACTGGCTCTGTGATGAGGTAGGTGCTGGCACACTGTTGTGCCATGCTAGATATGCAAAGATACCAGCTAAATGACAAAAAACGACTGGAGGTAGGAATAGTCTAAGACAGAATTTACTTTTCATGCATTGAGAAGTAACAAATACTCTAACTTTAGTGACAGTATCTACTCAGAACAGAGCCTCAGGATATGCAAAATTCTTTCAGCTACCTAATTGGTGACACTGGTAGCATGGACCACCATTTAGTGCAAATAAACACATTAGAAAGGAAGCTGTTCACTATTTTGGAGTTTGAGACCATCTAAGTTAAAGACTACATGCTTACAGGTGTGTATGGTAGAGCAAGAAAAGCACAACTTAGGATGGCAAATAAAAACCATATCCTCTCTGACTTTCTTTCATGACAATAAGAAAGGGAGTCTCAGAAGGTTTTACCTCACCTTTTTTTTTTTTTTTTTTTTTTTTGAGACACAGTCTCACTCTGTCACCGTGGGTAGAATGCAGTGGCGTCATCATAGCTCACTGCAACCTCCACCTCCTGGGCTCAAGCAATCATCTTGCCTCAGCCTCCCGAGTACCTGGGACTACAGGCCCTCATCTTTTCAAATGCGCACTCCTTATGACACACCAATCTTTACTTTTTGTGCTTTACAGGACAAAAACAATATGTATGTTGAAAAAGCTGTTTCTGACACTTAGCCCCATTGCCAGCCTGGATGAGAATCATTATGATTGATGCCTACTGAACGTACCCTGTAAAAACACAGCTTAAGAAATATAACTATACCTGTTATTCAACAAGATGTGTTTCATAACACAAGTTAATCATAAACACTTGATAATACATTAGCCAATTAGCATATATTTGTGTGTTGACCATATACAGTATTATGTACTGTTCTAAAACCCAAAAGGAAATACAGTATGAAAAACAGATTCAAATATATATTTCATAATAAATAAATAAATAAATGTATCATTTTAGCCCCTAGATACAAACCTTTTTTTCCCTTAAAGCTCAACATATGTACCCTTTCCAAGCAGGTAATAGCATTGCAGAAAAGGGAGAAATACTGACAGTCACCCATGTGACCTCTCTATCAATCTGCAACACCCTTTCAGATGGCATCAGTGACACTGAGACCTTTACTACTCTCAAACCTTTCTGACTTAGCCAAGTTTCTACTACATAACATTATTAAAATATGATTATCATTCTAGCAATTTTACCTTTTTGCTTTTTCCGTATTTTCTCGACTAGAGACCGGATCTGCACATACTCTTCCCATTCTTTTCCTGGGCCCGGCGTAGGACTGCTGCATTCTGTAACACAAGAGTCATGGCACTGAAACACTTCTCTGCTTCAACTTAACCCACTAGTCTGCAGAAGGAAAAGGATGTGGATTTTGTTGTTGCTGCTCTGGTTGGTTTAGTTTTAAAGGGCAGAGATGCTACAGCCATGATGATAAATGTGAGAAGGATAAAGCAGGTTACTTTTCAAAGCATGTAAGCCCTCTGAAACCATAGAAACGCCCCTCACTAAACTGCAAGTTGGTACCCCAGAGTGAGAATCTAATTGCACCTACCTTATTCTTGCTGCTCTGTTAACTTTTCCTCAGAATACACTTACAAACAGGACAATCTAAAAAACTAAGCTGAAATGCAAAATATTTCCCCAAAACTCTTCTAGATGGCAAAAAGAAGGTAATATTAAAAGTCAACATTTCTTTTAGTTAAACCCCACAACAATGGCTCTCTAAGGGAACCAGTTAAATTGGACATAAGGACAATCAGTTGACAAACGTTTCATATCCATGTGTACGGCACTATATTTAGCACTCTGGGGGAGTTACAAAATGAGATGGCACAGTCACAGCTAAAAAAGAAGCTAAGATTCTACTGTAGGGCCAGAACTGAAAGATCAACACCCAAGACTAGGACCAGTGGGTTTGGAAGGCTGCAGCTGGGCACCCCGCCTGTTGGCAGCTTGTTCCTTTCACATGACTGTGTCGTGTAAAGAGAGAGCCCCTCCCCATGATCCTGCTAAAGCTCTCGGCCCCATTCAGTCTCTAAGGAAAAGAATATATATGGCAAATAATTAACAATGACTGGCTAGGTGTTGACTCCTAACTGTTAAGGTTGACCAACCTGACTTCGTCTTGCAGCAGTAAGCACTGACCAAGGCCCTGGGATACAAGGGTGAGGAAGACGCAAGCCTGTCCTCAAGCCGCTCCAGATAGTGGAGGAGACAGCCAATGTGGGGTAAGGACAGCTGCACTCTGTGGGGCCCACTGGGTCCAGAGGAACACTCAGGAGGGACTTGACCCTGACCCAGCTACTGCCAGATTTCAATCAAGGACGGAAAACTAAATTTTTATTTGAGGTTTAGCCTGTCACATGATCGAAACATAAGGGGCAAAAGGTCAACGGAACGATCATAGCTAAAACTGAGGCATACACGGCACTAATTTAAATGCGAAATTTTAAAAAGTTACCAAATTATACTCACTCGCTAAAGCAAGTACAGGCACTTAACAGATATTTCATTTCCTTGAACCGAGAATTCTCAAATTTTAGCAAGTGAAAAATCAGAAAAATTTTAATTGAATCACTAAAAATAAAGGTGAGTGTTCCAGGAGGGGGCACAGCTCCAAAGGCCTGCTCTCTAAGACGCATGCTGGACCCACCTTGGGCTGACAGCCCGTGATGCACCTTCACATACCAAATCTCAGACGGTCCTGGTCGTGCTCCCGGAGACAGTTATTATTTACGATTTCTGACAAGAACCCTGGGCCTCAGAGGGGTTCAGTAACTTGTCTGAGACCACACTGGGAAAAAGAAGCAGAGCTTGTTCTTGCCCACTGGTACCCAGGGAAGACTGTGTCCTGGGTGGCTGTGCTAGAAGCTCTGTATTCGTTGTTTCATCCACGCCTCATTAACAGCTACAAAGTTCCAACAGGTACCAGAATCTCTCCTACACAGACAGGGACTAGAGTTCCGGAAATTCTGTAACTTGCCCAGGTCACATAGCTAATAAGCTGGATGTGACACAAGCTCGCTCGACCCATGCTTCCCCACGCCAGTGAGCTTCACACGTGGCATTGGAGACACACAGGAGTGAAGGGCACACCCACCAGATACCGGCAGGGGGGGCATCGAGAGGAACTTACTCTGCAACAGTTCACTGGTCAGGTTCAAGATCTCCTTCGGTGACACAGTTGCTGTAGCACCAGTGCCTGATTTCTGAGTTTTTACTCGACTCTTCTTACCCATTTTCTGACTACAGAGAAGAGAAAGAAAAGAAAAAAAGAAAAAAAATCACATTACCAAAGAACAAAATCAAGTAATAAAATGTGGCACAGCACTGTCTTCGTAAAATGTGGCACGGCACTGTCTTCATCTTAAGATGCTAAGATCTTACCTCACATATGCCATATCCTGAAGTTCTCTTCCAGAAAAACAAATGTGTAATATTAGTAATTTGTTTGTAAAACAAACAAACAAAAAATCTGCTTTGAAGTCTCTGGAAGAAAAGTTCGTTGCTTTTCACCCACAAACCTATAGTAGAGGCAAATTTTACTCCAAAATTTCTTTAAATTACATAAATTTTATTGTGTCTCTTTTATCACTACAGAGATAAAAGTTATGTACACATCCTATACATACAAACTATCATAAGGGCACAAGGACCTATATATTCCCTCTTCACTTTGCTTTAAAAGAATCATTTCCCTTGGCCAGGTGCAGTGGCTCACACCTGCAATCCTAGCACTCTGGGAGGCTCAGGTAGGAGGATCACTTGAGCTCAGGAGTCCGAGACCAGCCTGAGCAAGGGCAAGATATCCCTTCTACTAAAAATAGATAAATTAGCTGGGCGTAATGGCACACGCCTGTAGTCCCAGCTACTCGGGAGGCTGAGGCAGAAGGATGGCTTGAGCCCAGGAGTTTGAGGTTGCTGTGAGCTATGATGACGCCACTACACTCTAGCCAGGGCGACCAAACAAGACTCTGTATCAAAAAAAAAAAAAAAAGAAAGAAAGAAACAATCATTTCCCATTAAATGTATCATAAGTGACTGATTAAACTTTTTAGACAAATGCTGGCTGAAGATATATTAGAGCTCAAAGAAACTTTAGAGAGCTAGTCTAACTCCTAAATTTTGTTCAGTGGAAAATCCCAAGTGCCTTGCCCAGGGTTTCACATAAGACCATGGCAGACCCTAGACTTGAACAAGGTCTCCCATCGCCTTCTGGCCTGGCACTTTGACCACCCACAGGTCCTGTATTGGGGACACATGAGAAATAACTAGAATATTTCACAAGCAGAAGAGACAGAGTGACACAGGACACACCAGTGACATTCTGGGTAAAAACCTCTGTGAGATGCTTGTCTGAAAATGTTCTACAACAATAAATCTTGAAGAAGGTAAGGGACTTGGACGTGTGAAAGGCAGGACAATTCAAAGACAAGGAAGGACAGGCCTAAGAAAAGCAAGAGGCAAGGGCAGTGAGGAACAGCACCCATCTGGAGAGGGCTCCCCGGGGGAGCCCAGCAAGGTGCCACGGAAAGAGGGCAAGAATCGTGGTCAGAGGAGTCCGGCTTTAATCCTCTGGAAAAAAGACATTAGGACAATAACCAAGGAAGATGCAGAAAGAGCATCCAGCCAAGAAGCTAGTGGAGCGATGAGTAACAAACCACACGATGATGTCCTCATGGAGCCGCTGACCAGTGAGTTACCCTCAATCCCAAGGAAGAATCAAAAGCATACTTTGATCCATCTGCTTTTTACAAAAAGAAATAACTATTGGCTGGGCTTGGTGGCTCACGTCTGTAATCCTAGCACTTCAGGAGGCCAAAGTGGGATGATGGCTTGAGGCCAGGAGTTTGAGACAAGCCTGAGCATAGTGAGATCCCGTCTCTACAAAAAAAATAGAAAAATCAGCTGGGCATAGTGGTATGTGCCTGCAGTCCCAGCTACTTGGAAGGCTGAGGCAGGAGCTCAGGTGTTTGAGGTTGCAGTAAGTTATAATGAAACCACTCTAACCCAGGCAACAGAGCAAGACCCTCAAAAAAAAAAAAAAAAAAAAGACTATTGCAGTGTGGAGAACTGTGTTAGGCAAAGGTTTAAAATGCATATTCTCCCACTATACAAATGATCACTGATGCCATTGTAACTGAATCCATGCAAATATGGCTATGTGCTAAAATAACAGGAAATAGCATTCTTTAAGGGGCTAAGATGTCTATCTTCTCCTACATATCTAACATATAAAGAATAATATGTAACTTACGTATCCAATAAACCTTCTTTAAAAAAATAGTGTGAAATGCACAGTGTCAGTCACCCCGGAATAAAAGAGAACTGTTAAAAATATGTAAAACTTTTGCAGCAATAAAAGGAATTAGTCACTTTGCGATCAAAAGAAGAAAACACTAAGTATGGGGAGGGCGGGAGGAAGGATAGCTTAAGCACCTTTTACTACACTGAAGGATCATCTTCTCAAGGAGGAAAAAGCTCCCGTGTTTACAGCTCACAGCCAGGAGAAAGGGCACAGCCTGGACAGAGCATCTCCTGCATCTACTGAGGGCATCTCTGTGGAGGATCATTGAACTCAACCTGAAAATAACTGAAACCACCAAGGAGTCTGGTAAGAAGGACTTTAATCACACTTCCAAATATAGTGGATCTGCTGTCTTGGCAGGGTGAGATGCAGAATCACGCTGTCAGTGATAGGCTGAACTGGCCTCTCCCTCCAGCCCTGCCGACAAAACCTTCTGTCGTGTGAGCCCTAAATGACTAAAGAACGTCACTTTGATGAGAAGCTCCAAGTATCCTTTCCCTTCTCTTAACAGCAAGTGAGCCTGAGGCGGCCAGGCTGTTCTGCACCGGCCCTCACAGTGCGGGTGCCCACCAACGACTACAAAACAGGCTCTGTTCCCTCTGCTGTTGCCGCTTACCTCCCCAGAGCCTTCCCTCAGCCATCTACCCAATGCCAAGTGCTCATTAAAATGGCAGCAGCCGTCCCCAGGATTCAGTACTTACCCTCTGCCAGGTAATAGGCTAAGATACGGCTCTTCATTTGATCTTCTAGACACTCTAAGCAGTAGATATTATCCTCATCTTTTAGAAGACATTCTCAGAAAGGTTAAGCCCTTTCTCTTTGTTCAAAATCACACATCAGGTAAGAGGCAGAGCTAGAATCTGAACTCAGAGCCACTACCACACTGCTTGTTTAAATACATGGTGGCAGGGTCCAAGAGGGCTGAAAGACCATACAGCTTTGGTTATGACACACACTCCCACGTCCCTGCCAGCAGACATTCAGCACCCAGCTGAGCAGCCCTAGCCACCTCCTTCTGCACACTTCCTGGACTCGTCCTCTTGCTTAGACCGTAACAGGAGTCTCCTGCATGTCTCCTTGCCCAAGCCCGTCCCTGCTGCTTAAATCTACCCTCATGCTGCCACCCCACCCAGCACCTAATGCTCCAGCAATACCAATGACTCCTGTCCCTCATCCAGACCTGGTCACAGGCCTCCTGTCTCTCTACCTCCCCATCTTACCCCTCCACTGCAACGCTTTAGTCACTGGTTCACAAGCTCTTGGTTTTCTCTAAAAATCATTCCCAAGCATCCCCTTCCCCCTAGTCACAATCTTCTCTCCTCTGCACCCCTGCAATTCCTTGTACGTTCTTCCATTACTACTGGAACCCACGGTACCGAAAGGTTTGCTCACACACTAGCTTCCTCCCAGATAACAAGGTCCTGAGGGTACCCTCTCTGTCCTTGTACATTTGCACCCCCAACATCTAGCCCAGACCTCAGCACACAGCAGGTGCTCCACAGAGGCGGCTGCCCTCAGCTTCCAGAGAAAAGCATTTGGACAGTTCTTAGGTCAAAATCTGTATCCCTGAAGCTTCCACCTAACTTTCTATCCCCATGGAACATAATGAAAATGCCTAATTCCTGCTCCATATGAGAGGCCATTAAATATATAGGTACAATGATTTGAAAACACAATAGATTCCTTTGGCAGTAATATTCTACAGCCAAGTACCTACAACTCAAATTGTTGTCAAAATTTCTTTTTTAAGCCAGAAAACTGCCTGCATTTAGAAATGAGTAATAGGTACAGAAATACAGCAGAGGTGAAACTTCAAAACACATCAGTAAATCAGCCCCTGGGAGGACAGATATACTGGAATGTCCTCTTTAGAAGTCCTGCAGGGCCGTGTTTATGCAGTCACTAAAGCACTCCCAGCTAAGACCCTCATCTCCAGCTCCTTCCGTCCCTTCCTGATTCACTTCCCTGCCTCCAACTGCTCCCCCACCATACTGTCAAAGGTCAGCCTTAATAAATCGAGGTATAAAATACAAAGCACACAGTGCACAGCTTCATGGACTTGTCCACATGCATGCAAGGCCACCACCTGGAGTAAGGCAGCAGCCACACCAGCCCTTGCCAACACCCCTTCACCAGTCCATAGCCACCCCCAGGAGGAACCATTATTTTAACTTCTATTATCATACCATCAATTAGTTTTGCCTGTTCTTGAACTTCATTACATAGTGGAATTCTACACTATGTAGGCTTCTTTCACCCAACATAATATCTTTCCACAGCTCATAGGATAACAGCTAACCTCCCTAGCATGGTCTTCCAGGGGTGAACTGCCTCACCCCATTTCACCTGGCCGGCTGCATTCTACCCATTCTTTACACAACACAGCTCCAGGGGTTTGCTCATGTTCTCTTTTTCTGGAATGCAGCTGCCCCCTGCTCAGCCCCCATCTTCTCCTGGCAAAAGTGTTCACATACTTTGAGGCTCCACCAAAATGTCACCAGTGGCTGTAGGGGAAGTTCTAGGCTTTTCCATGTAGCCCTCACTCCCATGAAAGTCAGTAAGAAAAGGACAAATTCAAGGTCGTTAACAGATGCTAAAGGCTTGGCTTACCTTGAGATTCAGTCTTTTGGAAGTCTCTTTGGACTGCTTCCCTCCCACAGGGATACAGGCCACAAGGGAGAGAAAGCAGGCAGAGAGAATCATCTTAATTAAGGAAGGGGGAAGGCTGCCCATCCTTGTTCCCAGTGAATGGATCTCCCTAGGGCTCAGGATCCTAGGCCCAGGCCATCTCTTAATCTGTTCCACCCAGAAGTCTTGTTTCCAGGGCCCTTCCAGGACAGCTTGCCCATGCCTGGGCTTGCCCTGTCCAGGAGCTCCCAGAATTCTCAGCCCTCTGCACACTGAATCCCACGCAGTCAGGGGCTGACACCTAGCCTTTACGATTACTTTAAAAACCCAGTCTCTGGAGGACAGGTGTTTCTCTGTACCAGTTCTATGGCCCAGCACATGCTACTCTGAACTCAGAGTCATCAACGTCTATAAGATTTTTTTGCCTCTGGATTCCACAGGGTTTGGCACTAATTCTAGTATTTGTGGGTCTCCCTAACTCAAAGCACCTGGAAGGCAGAAGCCCTATATTTACTCCACAAAGCATCAGGCTTTCCTGTTGCATCGACCAGCTCCCCATACCCTGCCTTTCCTCAGCCCCCTGGCCTGGCTGCCATTCCCTGATCTACATACTCTTTGCTCCAATATTTCAGCTAGATGGCCTTACCCCTTGGTGAGTGTGGTAGAGTCCTCTATCTGAAGTCTTAGCTAAAAGCCCACCGCACTGACAAGGTCTCCTCCCCACACTCCACAGCCCCTGAGACTCTGTGACCTCACCCACTGTGGTCTAGATTATTTATGTACCTATTGTACCCACTGTCTTCTGGTAGAAAAAAACTAAAGTTCCCCTCTCTATATTATCTGGAGGGTCTAGAATAGTGCCATGGACACAAAGATAGTCAAATATTTGTTAAATGAAGGAAAATCTTTAGATACCATATTTGGATATATTAGTATTACTAGTTTTGACATTTCTCCCACCTATGATTAGAACAGTAGTCAAAATGAGACATTTACTAAATATTTACTTCTACTAAGGAACTAGGGCAACTCTTAAAGGCAAAAACATAAACCTATATATAAAGAGATAGATGGGTAGATAGATAGGTTGGCCACAGCATGAAGGTCAGGGGTCAGGGTTAGGTTAAGGTTATGTAGTATCACACTGAAAAGATGGTTTCTTTTGGGAGCTGACAGCTTATAAATAGAAAAGTTTTAGAATATTAAATTTAATAAGAGAAACTCTGAAAAACACACTTGAATTTTTTGAACGTTGTTGGTCTTGAGAAAGCAACAAAGCAGGAATTTGTCTGTTTCTGAAAGAAGAAAAGCTATGGCCCAAGCACAGCTGGAAGCTCCATGAGCACTTGTGACCAAGAACATGAGCATCTACCTATGACTTCCCCGTGTCCCCACCAAACCCACTGAGGCCAGTGGTGACCACAGCCATTTGTCAGGAGGCTTAGAGAGGGCTGTGACTTGGCCAGGAGACCACAGCTGCCAAGCAGCAGACCCACAGCTGCAAACTTGAACTACTGTATTAGCTCCAGCATTCAGGCGGACTCTAAGTATAGGCACACCTGACTATTAAACAAGCTCTCCAATGTCTCTGTGCCTAACACTGTGCTGCCTGCTGCAGAAGGCAACAAAATTTGGGAAAAGCAGGCCTGTGGTTCTCAAGGATGAGGTTGAGGAACCAAGATTCACACTCAAAATAAAGCAGCATGGATAATTCCTAAAATACGTAAGTAACTAAACATAGAAGGGCAAAGAATAAAGTACAATTCAAGAAGGATGACTAAATTTTAAGATTCAGTTTGAGAAGGTGTTAGTATCCAGTATGGGTGGTTTCCTAAATTCAACCCCCTTCTGCCTTTTTTAGCTATCAAAAAAGATGTGTGATTTCCTCAACCTTATGGATTTGAAATAACTACCCGAGCCTTTTCATTTATGATTCAAAAATTTGTTACATGTAATGAATAATTTTCATTGTGATTTCTGGTGAATTTGGGGCTAGATTCCAAGTTTAAGCAAATGAAACAGTCAAATAGGTATCCAAAACATCCTTAATGCTCTCCGTGAAAAACAGCTACCTACTAGACATTCATCAAGTTCCTACAAATACCAAATATTTATCTTCAATATTTATTACAAATATTTATACTAGGAAAATATAAACACACACTAAATTAAATATCTGTGTTCTCTAAGTTAAAATACATACATGAGCCAGAAGGTACAACGCTAAATGCAAGATTTTTCCCCTCAAAGTTTATGTGAAATCAAGTATAATTTACAAATATTTATTGAATTATCTTTGAGGAAACAGAAGTACCGGGCAAAAAAGAAAAAGGATTTAAATAATACTTAAGGCAAAAGAAAACATGAAGAATAGCAATACAGGATTGATAGATAAATGGATTATACAACTACAGTTAGAGTCATTCAAAGGAAGGAATACCTATAAAAGGAACAGGTAGCTAAGAGTTTCACACATATCTACATTTCTTCACCATCAAGATATTTTAAAAATCTACAGAATCTTCAAATTCTGGCCCTTTAAAACATAAACTATTTGTCAAATTCACCAACAATCTCCCTACCTAAAAGACAAAACAGGTTTTAAAAGACAAAAAAAAACCAATGGTATACTCAGTTATTATTTAAATCGCTGACTGATATGCAGGGACATCTGTCATCAACAACCACTTTTGACCAATCAAGTGATTCTTTTCCACATAATCTACACAGACAAATAAATAGGTCAGGAAAAATAAGACAAAGCACATTTAGGGACCTGACTGATGCAGGTGGTGGTGACGGGGTAGGGGGGGCTAGGTACGTAATCCATTTTTACAAAGTATAGTTCACACACACTGAAACTGACACTTGCGTCTTTTTTCAAACATTCTAAATAGAAAGGATATTTATTTGTATCCTTGAGTTCCCCTGAAAAGGCTGCTTTCAACTAAATACAACTAGAATAAGTGATTCTGATTACACTTATTTGGCAATTTATCCGGGAAACCTTAGCCCAAGCACATCTGTTTTTCAAGTTGCATTTACCCTATTTGACAGCTGGATTGACTAAAGCAGAGAATGGTCCTATGGATGGCTTCCTCTCAGCTTAGGCTCCCAGCTGTATAACGTACTGCCTGACTAGTCCTTGAGTAGGAAGAGTAGGAAACATTCTATTTTCCATCTCACTAAAATACTTTGTAGGCCATCAGGATCAGATCACTACATTCAGAATGAAATACACAAATTATAAGATGATGAGTTAGAAAAATGGAAGCACTCTCAAATTAAAAAGTATTTAACTGAGCACTGGTTTCTTTCCTATAGATACTGATAAGGCATATACAGTCCTTGCTTTGCATGTTACCATGTTAACTGAAACTGGTGCGTATCAGAAACATGTCCTGGCTTTGCATAGCAGCAGGGCCACACCATACTAACTTATACCAGTTTACGTGGCTAACTGGCACCCCTGATTCCAATCTCTAATTAAAGGATGTGATTAAGGGCCATAACTCAAAAGTACCAAAAAGTCAAGGCGAGCAGGCAGGGAGGAAGGTGGAATTACTTTTAACTCAGGAGCTATTAAATACTTAAGTACTGGGATGAATATAGACCTATAAGTTCCATGTAAGTAAAATTTTAATCCTTATACAAAATAATTTGGCCTATCCTATGTATGTATTATAATTTGAGATTTAAAAAATACAGTTGTTGCTTTTCACAATGTTTTTTGCTATTTTTCCACTAATTTACACAGTAATTTTAGAGATACACCATATCTGATTGACTTTTCGACACATAATAGTTTTTAGTTTTGTACTGCTGTTGAATTAAATTGTAAGTATACTTAAATTAACAAGAGGCACCTATTTAAAGGAAATTGTGAAAAAAACTTTTGTAAGCTAAGAATCACTTGGTATCATGAATAATCATTTCCTATTATATCTTTCTAAAATAAAAAACACAATGGTAAGTGTGAAGTAACAGCTGTAATCTGTCAAGAAATTACCTTCAAACCACCCACATTCCTAACATAAGGATTCTAGATTCTGGAATTGCAGAGCATTAGGATTGGAAGAGACCTTTGGGATTATTTATCTATGTTAACCCTCAACCCCACACGTTTAGAATAGCGTCTACGAGAGCACTTATAAAGTGCTCTGCCTGATGCAGGTCTGAAAAGAACGAGAGATAGGCAGGACCCAGCACGTTATCCCTAATAAGCTGGTAAGCAGCAAGGGTGGAACGAGATCCAAAGCTCCTGACTGGAGTCCTGGGCTCCTCTGACAGAAGGAGCAGCTGCTACTCCATGGCAGTATCTCCAACTTTGTGAGCCACTCCAGTACTCTACTGCATGAAAGTTCGCCATCCTCTCTGACCTGTCCAAATTCCTTCCTTTCTTTTTTTATTTATTTATTTATTGACAGGGTCTCACTCTGTTGCCCAGGCTGGAATGCAGTGGCACAATCAGAGCTTACTGTAACCTCAAACTCCTGGGCTCAATCAAACCTCCTGCCTCCGCCTCCCAAGTAGCTAGGTCTACAAGCATGCACCACCAGACTTGGAAAATTTTTTAATTATTTTTTGTAGAGATGGAGGTCTCACTAGGTTACCCAGGCTGGTCTCGAACTCCTGGCCTCAAGCAATCCTCCTGCCTTGGCCTCCCAAAGTATTGGGATTACAGGTGTGAGCCTCCTAGCCAGTCATATCCATATTCTTTGAAGACAGCTTTCCTGTCCTCCCCAAAGTATTCTCTTTTCCAGGCTTAATGTACCCCTCATGATGTACTTCTCAAAAGTGAGCAAAACCACTTAGGCATATTATATTTCAAGGAACAGTTTTTAAAAAGTCAACAAAACCCTTCCTTGCTCTGAAATGGGCAGAGTTCAGTGAAACTATTGCCTTCCTGGAACTCTACTCAAGGAGATTTGACTAATATTCCTAAGACTGCTCCAGTTTTTCTACAAGTCGAGTGAATTCATTCACTTGTTCCGTGCAAATTTCTTATCTAATCTGAAATGCAAAGATGAATGGGACATGGACCACAGCCTTTAGGATAAGACAGTAATCAACTAAAGCCTTTTGTTACATAAACTGATCTTCAGCAACATAGATGTGCTATATTAAACAACTGAGTTTTTGAACCTAAATGCAATTATTCAAGCTGTCGTGTTGTTTCAGGATCACAATTCAGGCAGGTGAAACTCTATCATCTCTGCCAAGGACAGTGACCTGTGGCAGTCCCCCAACGTGATCATCCCTCCATCACAATTACATCATTAGGGCATCAGGAACTAAGGTAAGCATTTTACACAATAGATAAGGTAGATATTACTGTGTCCCCTTTACAGATGAGAAAGCTGACACTTAAATAGGTTAATTAATTTATGCAAGATGATAGACTTGTTTTGTGGCAGAGCCTCACCAGCACACCTCAATGACAAATTTTACTGATATTCAATAGTATTGCTCAAAACCAACTTACTTATGAAGGCTCCAAAAGTTCACTGTTATCTCTGATGTTCAACATAACAGTATTCCCTTACAACAGAAAAACATCCACATGTAAAGGTTTTATCTCTTTGGCCTTTTAAAAGTATAGAGCTATTTTGCTGGCCTTATCCAAATACACAGGAGTGGCCTCAGGTTAAATTTGGGATATGAGCAAAACTTCCAAAAGAGCTTCTGCCCAATCTGGCACAACCCACAGTGAGCTCTGCTATGCCACACTCTTGTCGTGGGTCAAAAATGCAGAAACCAGCTAGGTGACCATGACATGTATCAATGCTAAATTACTACAATCAACAAATGAAAAACTTTATTAGTCACTGGTAAGTATTTTATGGCAAGAGCAACTTTAATGAGTATTTTTCAACACTAATCTTTACTTTCTCTTAACTGTGCTTAATAGAAAACAGATATTGAAGAGTCATGCCTATTTTCTGAGATTGAAACTCTGAGTCAGAAGAGTTTAGTAGACCTTGTTATGCTCTAATGAATTGTATCCTAGAAAAATGCAAAATGAAACTCAAATCAGATAGTAATAAACCTAGAATGCTGCATATTTATTAACAGTGCTGTGTATTATTAAATACATAATTTTTATCAATAAAAAAATTTCTATATAGACACTCGATTACATTCTCTAGACCAGCAGTCCCCAACCTTTTTGGCACCTGGGACCAGTTTCAGGGAAGACAATTTTTCTACAGAAAAGAGAGTGGGGGGAGTAGTTTTGGGATGATTCAAGCACATTACATTTATTGTGCAGTCAATCCTCTCTGCTAATGATAATCTGTATTTGCAGCCGCTCCCAGCGCTAGCATCACCACCTCAGATCATCAGGCATTAGATTCTCATAAGGAGCACACAACCTAGATCCCTCACATGCGAAGTTTCCAGTAGGATTCGTGCTCCTATGAGAACCTAATGTTGCCGTTGATCTTACAGGAGGCGGAGCTTGTGTGGTGATTCAAGGGATTGGGCGCAGCTATAAATACAGATGAAGCTTCGCTCCTGCTGTGCAGCCCAGTCCCTAACAGGCCACAGACTGGTACGGGTCCACAGTCCAGGGGTTGGGGACCATAGCTCTAGGGCATTTTTTTTGTCCTTCTAAAAGATGGTAGAAGTATTTCTTCCCGCTCTGTCCCTCTGCCCTCCCCAATCTCCCCACCCATTACTGAGGCTAGTCTTATAAAAGGTTAAAAATTCACTTTGGCTCAGTAATCAGCAGATTCATTTCAAAATCTTAACTCCAGAGACAGACATGTCTTCTAATCAGCCAACAGGGTTTGGACTTAACCTTGATTATTAGTTCACTTCTACTTGGAAAGTACTTGAAATAAGAAAAAAACAATTTCAAAGTCTTAACTTTGGTATTTGAATTTTATAACCAATTGGAAATATTTTTCTTTCATTCAAATTTATCTCAGTCAAAAATTGTCAGTATTTGTTTTTACCTCTTGTTTTATGATCTGTTCACTTCCAAAACCTAGAGAAGATTCCCAAATGGAAATGGGGTTGACACAGCAAATCTATAGTTTGAATTACTGGGTGAATTTAACAATAAAAAGCAGGACTTCTAATCTTGCAGATTCTGCTAATTAAGTTTTCTTTTCCATAAGACTGTTAAATGACTTTAAAAAAACACCAAGTTTCAATTTCTTTGTAATAGAAAAATATATTGTCTATTAATATTTTGTTAGAAATTTATCTTTACATTGACAGTAAACATGTTAATTAACTCTATTTGCATATCAAAATATTTAACATCTTCAATTTTATGAATAAGAAAATGATATGATAAAAGGAAATCTAACAGTACAGAAATCCATTTAGCCGAGTATGGTATACCTGCAAATGCAACAAAGTAAAAACTGTAGAAAATTTTAAAATCAAGGAATCCTTACTCTAATACTCCTAAGTGGTTAAATATGACCCAGGTTGACCTGTTAACCCAGATTAGCACTTACATGACTGTAGCAAGAGGGAAAGGATGCACAGCAAATCAAAATATTTTTCACTGATTAAAAAATGGGCCCATATATAATGGTAGCCAATTGAGAAAGCAAATAACTAGCCATAAGCAACTTCCAAAGTAACATAAAAATAAAGACATATTCACTGTTCTGTCAAAAATATTTAATACCATAGTAATAAATGAATCTTGTTCCCTTTGGGGGAACAAAATGATCACTTCATTCCCAGGACTTTGGTCCAATGGGAGGAAAGGCACTTGAATCTCTTCCTCCTCACCCCCAACAGAAGCACCACACACAGCAGCCAGGGAACAAGCACACCAGTTTCTAAAGATAACCTCCCCAGTGAAAGATACTCATCAAACCACACACAAAAAAGATACAGTATTAGTAGTTACATTTCTAAAAGCTACTTGAGACTAGTGATAAGAAAAAAGTCTATGTAAAGCAAACATTTAAGAGACTTGGAAAGCCTCAAATTAAATTGACATCTAGTCAACATCATTGAGTAACCCTGTCTTGGAGGTAGGATTTTTACTCATATTATTGCTAAAATTCCACACAGTACAAATTATGTACCTGGTTTTCATTGAATTCAATGATTATCTACTAGCTATTTACAAGCCCGCCTCTATCATGCTGATGTTGATAGTTTCCACTACTGCTGTCACCTTCTTTGTCATTCTCTTTTAGATGGGAGAGCACCACGTTTTAAGGAGGCTGTTGTGACCATTTATCAGAGTTCTTAAAACAGAAACAGTTTTCTAGTGGTTGAACTTTAGAACAGAATAACATCTGAGTACAACCTTCACATTTTTCTCATTATCCAGTGGCTTCTAAAGCAAAAGTTTAACCATCATTTAAAATGTGGTCTAAATGTCCACGACATGGAAGAGAAGCTCAGTAGCATTACTTTTTTACTGACAATCTCATTGCACTCTTGTGGACAGGGCTTGAACAGAAACTTTCACTTCTACCGTACATACAGACGTAAGTGTTTTAATCTTCAAGTCCAACATCATTCCTATTTCAGGAAAAAAAGCACTGAGATGTTAGTATAGTGGAGAAGGGAGAGGAGCAGCAACCATTTTAAAACTCAGACTAGAGTTCCATTCGAGATATTAACTTACAACCTTGAATACACAGAGAGAAAGGAGGGCAGACAGAAAAGGGGTAGCAGAGGGCTAAAAACCAAGGCTGTTTGGGGTACCAAGAAAGAGGTTGTTCTGTAACTGTTTGAGAAATTGGCTTTGCAAACTACTTTCTTGGGCCAGAGAAAAACTCCCCCGTAAATTGTTGGAACTTTACCAAAATATCAATCACAGCAGCCCCTGGGACTAATTTGGTACTGCAGGAGTCTACGCAGAGTAGCCCGTATAAACACAGTATAGTGTGGTTAAGCAAGTCTTGGCAAATTTAACCAGTGGAGAGGATAGCTGCTTTTATTTTGCTGTATTCTTGAGTTAAATGCATTCACCTAAAATAATAAACACCTCCCCAAAACTATTGCTGGTTAGTTCAGTTTTGAAATAACGGTGAAGTCAATTTTGAGAAGAAAAACGGGAAAGGGAGAGGTATACACAAGACAAAATACACACTTCTCAGTTTCCAGTTCTGAGTTTTGACAAACGCCTACAGTGGTGTAACCACCACAATCAAGCTATGAACAGATCCATCGCTAAAAGGTTAACTCTTGGAAGGCTCTTAAAAGCAAAATTAATCTGTCGACATACTTTACAAGTATTTGTGCCTTTGAAACATCACCTCCTTCGTTTAGAAAAGCAAAATACGCTCAGAGTGCTTCTAAACACGTGAGTACCTCTCCTACGACACTTACACGTCCTCCTCCCAGCACTGGCACGGCGGGGGTGAGGCCCCCGGCAGCAAGTGGCACACGTCACTGATTAGCTCCTATTCCCCGGTGGAAACGGGGTAGAGGCAGCGTTGCATCGCCAGGCTGGAGCCACGAGGAGGAAGAGTTTAAAACCAGAATGACAAACTCTAAAGCAGTGAATTCTTCTCCCTAGTAGGGCACTGAGCGTGTGGAATATGGCCAGGGGCGCGTGGGAAGAAAGATGACCTATTTCCTACGACTGTCTTTATAACTGGACGGTGACGGGAGAGAAGCAGGGACTGGTCCCCAGGCAGCCGGGTGGGCACCTAAGGTTTGTAGAGAGAGGAACATGGAAACCACACAGCCTTCCCCCAGCAGTGGGGTGACGGGAGGAAGGAAGGAAATGAGAGCGCGACCCGGCCGCGCAGAGCCAAGCCGGCGAGTGCGAGTGCTAGGGGCCCGGGCCCCACCCGAGAGCAGGCGCGCGGGGCTGGGCTGAGGGGCGAGCGCGGGGAGGGCGCTCCCTGCACCTGCCACCCCCTGGGCCTCTGGAGGCGCAGGCACGCTGAGCGTCGGCGACAGGAGGGGACGGGGGCAGCGGCGAGCGCGCGCCCCCGCCCCGCAGGGCCGTCAGGGCAGAGGCCGAGCGTTGCCCCCCGACCCGCCATGCCCCACTCCGGGCGCAACCCCGCTCCAGGGCGCCCTGGGCCGGGAGCGGCCGCCGGGCGCGGGCCAGACCTTGGCCGAGGGACGCCGGCCGGGGAGGGGACGGCCTCGCAGCGCCAGGGGGCGGCGGCGCGAGTTTCCCCAGCGGCCCGCAGAGGCCGGTACTCACCTGCCCGCTTCCCCTTCGCGTAGCGGGAGCGACACACTCCAGTCCGGACCCCACCGTCCGCCTCAACCAACCCCCAGGCGGCGGCGGCGGCGGCTGCCGGACGGGAGGGGCGGGACGGCGGCCTGAGACGGCCCCGCCGCCGCGGCCCAACCCGGCTCCGCCCGCCCCCGGACCCCGCCCCCGGGCCGCCGCCGCCGCCGCTCATTGGCCCGCGCCTCAGACGCATGGGCGCGGCCCCGCCCCGCCGCCCAGCCGCCGTTCCGCGCGGGGTACTTCCCAGCCAGTGGGCTGGCAGCTTCCCGGGGCGAGAGCGGCCGGTTCAGCCGCCGCCAGCCCCGCGGCCACCATTGGCGGGACTGCGCCCACGCCCGAGCTCTGATTGGATGGCATGCGCGCCGCCCCCGCCCCCGCGTCCAAGTTCCGTTAGCAGGTTCGGTTGCTTCAGAATCCCTTTCGCCCGGGGGGCGGGACCGACGGGTTGGGCCCTTTGGCTAACTCCTCCTCTTGCACGCAGTAGCCACTGACCCGTGGGGCGGTCGGGGAGGAGACAGGCGGCTCGTTCCTCCTTTGAGTGCTCTACTTTCTTCTGATTGGTTGACAGGCACCCGACTCTCACCGCCCCTCTCGTCGCTTGTTTTTTGTCGCGAGACGCACCGTGATGACGTAGGTCCCCGCCATTCCACATCCAAGATGGCTACAGTCGGCAAGGAGAGACGTCGCTAAGGGGCTTGCCTGAGGCGAGGGGTAAGTGACCCACCGACTGCAGGCAGCGCCGCCCACCTCCCGCGTACCTGGAGGTTGGAGTGGGGTATAGTCAGCTGCCGTCATGCACTGGCGGAGTTTCTCTTCCCGGATTCCGCCTCCCTCCGATGACCCCCATTGTACATTGAAGTTAGCGGCCGACGCGGGGCTGTGGGGCGGGCTTCGGAAGAAGGTCTGAGGTGCAGGGGCGGGACAGTGAGGCCTGGCGGATCCTGGAACTGGTTGCGGCCCTTGCAGCGGAGGGCGGTTAGAGTTCGGGGACTTTCTGGCAGGTGTGTTAAAGGGGCAGGGGTCTTGCACCCACGCGCCCGTTCTCACAGCAGCAGACTACCCGCATCTTCCCAGTTTTTTCGCGGCGTGTCGGTCCCAACCTTAGTTAGGCCTGAGACTTTGGAGATTGTTTCATATCTGGGTACTCCGACTTTGGAGTTTGAAGAGCCATGTTAACAAGGGTGGGACTAGGAACGAGAAAAAGGCACTTCCGCGATTAGATTCGTTCTTGCCGAGACATCGTCCTTACCGACCCTTTCCTGAGTGATTGATTTGGTTGCTTACGGGAGGAATGGTTCTTTAAAAAGTTGGGGCGTAAGTCTAGAGGTTATCGAAAAGCTCTTTAACTATTATCTGCACAAAGTACGCTCGATAACACTCTCTAAATTTGGATTTCCAGTTAAGCGGAGCTTTCGCTAAGTCATCTGAGGTTAGGAACGACTTCAAAGAGCGTTTCTAAAGGGTGGTATTTTATGTTTTTAAGGCAAACTTGGTAATGTTTGTGTAGCGTGTTCTAAATCGCTCTTTACAGCTGTCTGGCACGGTGCCTTGCAATTGTGGGTGCCCACTAAAGGTTTGCGTTAGTGATGTTGCTAGAATGAAAGCGCGGAGTTTTCAATCATCAGCACCTAGAACACTGCATGACGTTTAGTAAGCCCTTTATATTGCTGAATGAAAGAATGGACCGATGATGGTAGTGGTAGTAGTATTGATAGACATTTTGATTACAATTATTAGTGTCCTTAGGATGCTTACCTGTTAAGTAGTCTTGACTATAAATGTAATAATTATCAAGGATTGTCTTATTTTTTTCAGTGACTACCATTGGCATCTAATTTTAGGGTTTTTCCCCCCTTTTGTCTCATTTTTATTATATTGTGTTGCATTATTCAAGCATTTTGGTTGATTCTTGCTCATATTACGCTTAACATTTGTTCCATTTTGAAAATGTAGTTTGCACCAACAAGCAATAAAGAGACATTATAGTTGTTAATGAGGTTCTTAAATTTTAAATGCTACTTCTAAAATTGAATGTCATAAAGAAAAAATGGTCATAGTTTTGGCCTATAAAATGAGCTAGTTCATTTCAAGAGATTATGTTTGAAAGCAATGAATTTGCTAAGTGTCTAAAAGGGAGGAAAATGTTTTCTGCTTGTTTTCTCTAAAACTGCCTAAGGACAGACAAAATCAAAAGGAATTAAATACAAGGCAATTGAGGAGCTTATAAAGAATATCTAACTGGGTTCAATCTAATTTATATTTTCAAGCTCAGATAAATATATATAGCAGAGTAATTGCAGATAAGATTGTAAAATCATTGTTCATAGCTTTTGAGAAATCCTAAAAGTACAGTTAATAGCAGAAGATTGGAGTCTGGTAAATATCTCAGTTTTCACAGCAAGCAATTAGATGGCTCTTGGATGCTGGAACTTTTTCATAATTTGTTTTACAGTCTTGTTGGGAGAGCAAAAAGAGAGTTTGTGAGTACTTGGGAAAGGAGATCTGATTCCCTCAAACTAGTGGAACATCAGTAAGAAAAGGTCAGGTGACACAAATCATATTTCCTTTTGTTACAAGCTTACTAGACTGGTAGTGAATGGAGGCTTGCTGGCCATAAGTCCATTTAGGTTTCCTTAAGACACTCAACATAATCTCTCTTTCTATCCTGGTAGACACAAGAGATAAATATACACTGGGTAAGGTATAGTTAGATGGATTTATATCCACTCAAATTACCAAAGCCAAAATGTTGAGTAATGTGTTGGTGTCAGCCTGGAGAGAGGTCTTTAGAGAAATGCTACAGGGCTCTGGTCTTGCCCTTACTCTGGTTAATACTTTTTTATTACCAACTTTAAATATGTAAGAAGCATGCTTCTCAAGTTAATAAATACATTTAAACTGTGTAGTGATGATTAGCTTGCATGTTAGATGACACTCAAAGTGTTCTTAAATGCTGAAATAATAGGCCAAAACTGACAAAATATAATTTTACTAGGGGTGTTTAAATTTATAAAAACTCAGTTGTACGTGTTTGAAATGAGGAAGAGCTGGCTTGACAAAAGTGGTTCTAGAATGTAATATTCCATTTACAGAAGCAAAGTGGTGTCTGCATTGAGGGAAGGCTGTGTCTTAGTCTCAAGTAAGTCAGATTGTGGCTCTGCCATTTGATAGCTGTGTGAATTAGGCAAGTTGTTTTGTGTCTCTTTGGCTCCATTTTCTCAGTGATAAGTTGTGAGGATAAGAAAATATAGCTTGCGGCTGGGCGCGGTGGCTCACGCCTGTAATCCTAGCACTCTGGGAAGCCCAGGTGGGTGGATCACTCAAGGTGAGGAGTTTGAGACCAGCCTGAGCAAGAGCGGGACCCCATCTCTACTAAAAAATAGAAAGAAATTATCTGGACAACTAAAAATATGTAGAAAAAATTAGCCAAGCATGGTGGCGCATGCCTGTAGTCCCAGCTACTTGGGAGGCTGAGGCAGAAGGATTGCTTGAGCCCAGGAGTTTGAGGTTGCTCTGAGCTAGGCTGATGCCATGGCACTCTAGCCTGGGCAACAGAGCAAGACTCTGTCTCCAAAAAAAAAAAAAGAAAATATAGCTTGCAAGCACACTGTAAGTCAGTGGACACACAATGAACGTGTTGCTAAGTGTTAGTAGCCTCCCTCCCCCCATGTACTATGCAGATCATATAAAGAGTATTTCTTCCATTTTGATTGCTAATATTTGAGGGGACCTTGAAACACTAAAAACCACATTGAGAAAAATGGTTAGATTTGTTTACCCTGGACAAGAGAAGGGAATGTAAAAATTGTCTTCACATGTTTGAAAAGCAATCAGTAGATAAGGGAAATGTATTTTCAAGGCTTAGGGAGCTAGGTGGGTGTTACAGAGAGTTGCTAAAAGGCAGATTTCATTCATTCATTATTTTGTGCCATCTATGTAGCAGATCTAGGGGATGAACAGAACAGATAAAAATCAATACAAGATTAATACAGAAATTATGTGAACACCAATTATTAATACCCAACAATGCCATAGGCTGCTTTGTAAACTAGAAAGGTCTCATTCATGAAAGTGGCCAAACAAGGTCAGTGAGTGGCCACATACTATGGTTATTAAGAGGGAATTTCTGTACTGGGTGAAAGAATTGAGTAGTGACCTTTACTGTTGTTTCCATAATTCTAAATGTTGAAAATGTATTTAATCTTTCATCATGTAAAATGATATACTTAAAGCACATTCCTGAAAGGTGCTGCTAAAATATCTTGACATGCTGCTTGTTTATGAAGAGATTTTCATTTTATGGATCTCATAAATCCCAGTATTTTTCACAGTAATCACAAACTGCTAATGAGAAAATTTATAACATTAGGGTCTTGTGAAAAAATAATTGACAAGTAATCAGGAGCAGGGTTATAGAACTGAGGCAAGAACTTTTTCAGAGAGATATGTGATTTAGAGGACTGTTTCTATTCTATTTATATACACTTTTTTTCATTTTGTTTCATGTATTTTCATTCTGCCCCAGAATCTAAAGGGACTGAGATTATTAGCATGGAGTTTGGCCAATGATAGCAAGGTAAACAGACTTGAATATTTATCTATTTGCGGACTGAGATTCTTTTTTTGTTTGTTTTTAGAGACAAGGTCTCACTCTGTTGCCCAGGCTGGAACTCAGTTCAAGAATTTGTGCACCACCATGCACAGCTAGGTTTTTTTGGTTTTTTTTTAAGAGGCAGGGTCTCGCTATGTTGTCCAGGTTGGTCTTGGACTCCTGGCCTTAAGCAATCCTCCCGCCTTAGCTTTTTAAAGCACACTGGGATTATAGGCATGAACCGGAGTGACTGAGATTCTTTTCCATTATGATTTCATCCCTACTGGGTTATTCCTAACACTTTTTCCCATTCTGCCTCTTTCTTCTCAGCAGATGTCTTGACACTCTACTTCTCAGAGAAAATGGAGGAACTCTGAGATCTTTATAAGTTACTTCCTCCTCCTTAAAAGATGTGTGTGCGTATATATATGTGTGTGTGTATCTATATATGTGTATGTGTGTAGATATATATATGTGTGTGTATATATATATTGCTCTGTTGCCTAGGCTGGAGTGCAGTGGCAGGATCATAGTTCACTGCAACCTCAAACTCCTGGGCGCAAGTGATCCTCTTGTCAAAGTGCTGAGATTACTGTGCCCAGCCAAAAGAGATTTTTTTGTTTTTTTTTTTTTTTTAATCTTTCTCAAACTTTTCCTTCCCTTCTCAGAGAAAGAACTTCCTAAGGTTAACTTTTTTACCACTCTTTTGAATTATCCCTTGGCCAATTACCCCCCTCTCAATGGCTTGTTCAGACTCCTCTAGTGATTCCTTTCCTTGTGGCTGCAGACATTTTTCATTCTCCTTTATGCTGAAAAAAATAAGAAACAAAACCTACCCACTGCTATTCCATCCTGTCACTCTCTATGAGCAACAGATGGCTCAAAAGAATAACCTGTTTCATAGCCTGTTCACTCCTTATCACCCCTTGTACTTTTCCTTCTCCCCCACTGTACTTCTAAAAATATTCTCTTATTTATATGTATGTATCGCTTTATTGAAATATAATTCATATACCATACAAATCACCCATTTAAAGTATACAAGTCTATAGTTTTTAGTATTTTCGGAGTTGTGCAACCATCACCACAATCAACTTCAGTCTCTCTAATAAACAACTAATGACTGATTCAACTAACCTTTCCTTAATTCCTTGTCTTTTAGTTTTTCTGTAGCATTTGTCACTGTTGACTACCACCTCTGGTTTAAAGCTGATATCCCTTGGTTTCTTACGCAATTAAGGATGAAAGTTTCCCTGCCTCTTTGGCCATTCCTTCCCTTTCTCTCCTTGAGTGATTCTTCCTACCTGCTACAAGTTCATCAGAGTTCTGTCCCCAGGCCCCTCCTTTTTCACTCTCCTCCCTCTGTCACTATGACTTAATAGTTGTCACCTCTCTAGATGAATTACAATTAGATAAGTTCTTTCCAGATTTCAACAGGCTTATTTATCTGTCTGAAAGATATTTCCACACAAGTATCTTACAAGTTCTTCAAACCTAAAATTTGTAGAACCAAATTCTTCTTTTTCTCCCCTCCCCCATTAAAACCAGATATTTCTCGTGTCTTCCCCATTTTTCTTTTTAGTATTACCCTTCTGTGTCAGTCAAACTTGAAATCATCTTTTTCCATTCTTTGCCTCATGGCCAATTATGACTCTCCTCTTTTTCCCACTGCCAGTATACAGGGATATGCCTGTATTAGGTATTACCTAAAATGCTACGGTAGTCTCCTGATCTTTTTGCTTCCTCTACAGCCCCTACCAAAGTACTCTCTCTTCCCTTACCATGCTTTATTATTTTTCATGATACTTATTATTCCCTGACCAATATTTACGTATCTGTTTCTCTTTGCCTCTCCCCCTAGAATGTGAGGATCTGGTGAGGCAAGATCTTTACCTTGCCTGTCTTGTTCTCTGCTGTGCCATTGGGGCCTGGCTCATAGCAAATGCTTAGCAAATATTTGAATGAAAAAGTACATGGAGAGCTGTTAGGTTTAGGTATCTTACAGTAGTGATTTCCAACTAGTGTACCATGAATAAATTGCTAAGATGCTGATTCCCTCGGCGAAGTTGACCAGTTGCCTTCTGTCCTGCTAAAATGTACATAAATATTTTACACTTGTTAATAACCAAGAACCAAAACATCTCAAATGTCCATACAGCAAAATGGATAGATAAATTGTGTTATAGAATAAAACACTATACGGCAAACTTTTTTAACTTTAACACTCTTGACATGTTGGACAAGATAATTTCTTGTGGGAGATTATTCTGTGCATTGCAGAATGTTCAGTAACATTCCTGGCCTCTACCCACCAGATGCCAGTAGCAGCTTCCCAATTATGATAACCAAAAATGTCTGAAGACATTGCCAAATGTCCCCTGGGAAGCAAAATTGCCCCTGGTTGAAAACCACTGCTATGCAGCAGTGAGAATAAAGAAATACTACTCTACGCAACAGAAGGGATTAATCTCACAAAAAATATTGAGTAAAGGAAGCCCAGCTGCGAAAGAGTGATACTGCATCATTGCACAATCCTTCAAAAACAGGCAAAACTCATGATGGGAGGTAGAGGTCAGGGTAGTAGTTCTTTTTAGAGGGATAGTGATTAGGAAAGGACTGAAGAGAGCTGCTGGGATGTTGGTAATAGTCTCTCAACTGGATAGTGTTACACAGGTGTGTTTACTTTGTGAAAATTAATCAACTGTACACCTATATTTAGTGCACTTTTCTTTTTGTATGCTATAATTCAGTTAAAAATGCCTTAATTTATAAAATCACTACCCACACATAAGCAAATATTCCTTGGCTATTAAGAAATTCTGACCTAGAAGAGATAAGGATATAAGGAGTCCTGGTCTCCTAAGCAGTCCCATCTGATTGTTTTCCCTACTTTTTATTACATGAAGCAATAGTACATTGACTACTCTTCTACCTATGGTCTAGTCTAGACACATGTTAATATTATGCCATGTGATTGTGTTTTACCTAAACCATTTAAAAGTGGGTTGCAGACATGACACTTTGCATGAAATACTTCAGCGTGCATCTGCTAAGAATAGCCATTCTCCTATGTAATCACAGTATCATTATTGCCCGTAAGAAAATTAACTGACATAATTTCCTAATATCCTCTAATATACAGTCTATATTTATAATAAATAAAATTTCCCTAATTGTTTGAAATTTCTTTTATAGCTTTATAAAAACAGTCTAATCAAGGCCCACGTGTTGCATTTGGTTGTTAGGGCTCTTTAGCCTTTTCAAATCAAGGACAGTCTCTCCCATCTTTTTGTTTTTTCATACATTCACTTTTTTGAAGAGACAGGTCAGTTGTCTAGTAAAGTGTCCCAGCTTCTGGTTGCGACTGATAGTTTCCTTGTTGTCCCATTTAACTTGTTCTTCTATCTCCAGTAGTTACTGTAAACTGAAAGTTGGGTCTAAAAGGTTGCTTGAATTTAGGTTAAGCTTTTTGGGGGCCAGAAGACTACATAGGTAGGTAGTATTTATTTCACATTGCATCACATCAGAAGGTATTTTAATGGCAGGTTATCACCCTATTAGTGATACCAAGTTTGATCATTTTAAGATAAAGATCCTTTTTTTTTTTTAACAGTGGTTATTACCAGTGCTGGCAAAGTGGATTTATTCTTTTTATATATTAATATTACTATGGACTCACAGATTGTTTATTCACTATTTTACAATCAGCCACAGTCATTTTTCTTTCTACTCTTCAAATTACCCGGAATTTGTCCGGTGGGCACCCATCACACTGGCTCCTTTTTCTTTTGATAAGCTGTGATTAGTCTGAGTACATCCCAGGCAGGCCCCTACCCCAGACTGGAAAGAAGCCTGCTTCCTTTAGAGGGTGATGATATTGAAAAACTAAGATTTGGTATTAGGCATGTCCCTTATAGGGATGTCATTGCTTCTTGGTACTTGAAACTGACAGAGCTGGGATATACATGTCTATATTTTTAACCATGATTTAATTTGATGTTTTTAATGTTTCATCTTGTGCATGTATATATATTTGTTTCCTTTGCACTGGAAATCTTGGTTCCTAACAATGTTAACATATTTACATACTTGCTTTATCCTACAATGTACAAAAAAGTTTGAAAATTGTGATATTAATGCTACTACTAACAGTGCATTAATGAAGTTTAAGGTTTCTTTGGAGTTCTTTTTGTCCTTAAAATGTATCTCACTAAGGATGTAACAAGATCAGAATTTACTTGAAATAGTTTTCTGTGTGTTTGTATTGCCCATTTGGTGTACAATGGGTTTATTTTGAGTTTTAGGATTTGCTTTTATTTTTAGTTAAGTTCATGATTATGTTAAATATTTACATGATTCAAAAGTTAAAATTACAAAAGGCCTCAGGAACCAACCTGAAAGAGTACCCAGTGGCCACACTGGAACAATTTTAGCAGCAAAATAAATAATGATATTTATAGTATTGGGTTATAACCCAAAGAATAAGAACCCACAAGTCCATGCTGAAAGAAATGATTGAATAAATAAATGGGAAAGAAGGAACAAATCTTTCGTACAAAAGAATTCCAAATAATAAATGTTGAAGGAGTGAAAGAAATAGAAAATCACCATTAGAGCACCACAATAATTGTTGCAGGCAAGAGCCTCAAATGAATCCTAAAGTTGGTGGATGAAAGTTTAAGGAGAAGCAGGTATTTGCATTGTATTTTGCATTGTAAAATATTTCCCCCAAAATATTTACTTATTACTGTGGTGATTTTAGCATATGTCCTCAAATTCTTGGATACTTCTACGTCCAGAAGGTGGGACTTAATTCCCCTTATTCTTGAGTGTAGGCTGGACCTTGTGACTTGCTTCTAAGGAACAGAAAATGGGAAGGGAAAAATATTATTTACTTAATTTACAGCGAGAAACCTGGCAGACCCTATCTTAACCAAGAGATGATGGTGAGCATCAGCAGAAACAAGTTCTGATGTCATCTTCCCTGTTACTCAAGAATGCTGTAGCAAAGCTAATTTCTTAGTTTTGATAAATGTACCATAGTTATGGAAGATATTAACATTAGGGGAAACTGACTGAAGGATGTAGACAAAAACTCTTTTACTATCTTTATAACTCTTCTATAAATCTACAATTATTTTAAAACAAAAAGTTTTGTAAAAAGTCAAAGCTATATAAAAAGATATAAACTCAGAGAAGTCTTATTCCCATCCCTATCCTTTACATTCTGTTCTTCCCCATTCCCTATTGGTAATCATTTTTTTAGTTTTTTAAAAACTAGGGATGTCTATTCTTCTTTCCCCTCTTTTCTTACATAGGTGCTAACATACTATGCATACTGTCCTACACTTTGCTGACCCTGGAGATCTCTCCATCCAGTACTTAAAAGTCTTTCTCATTCTTTTTCATAGCTGTATGGTATGCTGTCATATTCATGTACCGTATATTTTCCATCCTGTTGATGGATATTTGGATTGTTTATAGTTTTGCCATTATAAATAACACTGCAGTGAATAATTTTTTGCCTATGTTGTTTTATAATTGTGATGGTATTTTCAGAATAGATTTCTAGCAGTGGAATTGCTAGGTCAAAGAGCATGTGTCATTTTGTTAGATATTGCCAACTTCCCCTCTGTGACAGTTGTACCAATTCATACTCCCACTAGCAACGTATGAGATTACCTGCTTCTCCCTGGCCTTGCCAACAGAGTAAATTGTCAAACTTTTGGATTTTTGCCAATCCAATATGAGAAATATATTTCAGTATGATATCTGATTATGAACTGGTCATATTTTTCTGAGGCTTTAGTTAACTGGTCTCTCCTCCTCCAACATTTCTCAGTTTATCAATCACACACAAAAATGTAAGTTATTAGTTCAAGCAGATTGCTTTTCTTCAGGTACTTAATTCTTCCTCTTGGAGGAAAGATTGGATTCCCTTTAGAGCTTCAAGGTGCAAGGAGGAGAATACCTAGCACTGCCATGTCCCTTTTCCCACCAGAAATGAGGCAGGTGTACAGAAAAAGGTGAGCTAATGGGGACCCTGGACACAGATCTGCTTTGCTGCTGTTTTGGTTTGGTTTTTTGGATAACCAGACTAACCTGGTTCCAGCCACCTCTTTTGGAACCCTTTTGCTGCCCTATTGAAAATTTCTATTGTCTCTGATCCAATTTACAAACAACTTACATATTAGAATAGCTTCTAGATGAGATACTCAGGTTGTTTTTTGTGGTTTTTTTTTTCTTCTTCTCTCAACATGGAGCTTTTAGAGAATCTCTTTATTTTGAATGAAAGAAAGGAAAGAGGATGAGAAAGCAAGAACAATTTAAAGGAACTCCTTCCCTCACAGACTGCCTCCTTCCACCTACTCCCCCGAATCACTACACCCACACCTGGTTTATATTCTTCAATTCAGTGACTTGTGCAGATGTGAATTAACCCAGTCCCATGGCTTTTCTAAGTAGAAATCAAAATAAAAAAGGGAAAATTTGATCAAGTGCTGGATGGAAGAGATGAATAATTTTGGAGCATAAATCTTTGTAGAGGATTAAGACAGGCCCATATTTTATTGAAGAATGGAATCTAGGCCAGCATTAGAGAACTATGTGTCTGGTGAAGAAAAGCAGAAGGGAAGTGAGATGTACTAAGTTTTTACTTGTACAAGATTTTATCAAACAGCTTTCATCCTTTAGAGAAAGAGGGGGAGGAAATGCTCCTCCTTTTAAACTGCCATGAAGTTTGGGATTTATTAGTACTGGGGTCACTTTATAGTATGTGTTAAATTGGCCTTGGAGGTTAGCCTGGGCAATTGATTAGTGTAGTTTCTATGGGAAACTTCGATCCCAAATCAGGTACAATCTAAGGTTGTAGATTGTTTATAATGATTGGGATTGCTTATAGTGTGGAGTATCCCTTTCCAACTTTGCTTTCTTTTTTTCTTTCTCTTAGGATTCTAACATTTTCAGAGAACCTTTTGGAAAGAACAAGTCTACTTCAATAAATGAAGGAGAATAAAGAAAATTCAAGCCCTTCAGTAACTTCAGCAAACCTGGACCACACAAAACCATGTTGGTACTGGGATAAGAAAGACTTGGCTCATACACCCTCACAACTCGAAGGACTTGATCCAGCCACTGAGGCCCGGTACCGCCGAGAGGGGGCTCGGTTCATCTTTGATGTGGGCACACGTTTGGGGCTGTATCCTGACTCCTTGGAATCTGTTGTAGATAGGCTCCACCACTGCCACCAGGAATTAAATTAGATACTATAGACAAAATATACAGAAGTTTCTCTGTACCAGCACAGTTCTTAAATATATGTGTTATTTAAATGTTGCTTCTGCTTTGCCTGGCTCTTCAGGGGTTTTTCTGTTTCAGGTTTATCACTTAAAAGTGTAGACTTAGCCATTCAGCCTGTGGCCACCCAGAAGGAAAACAGGCACCCATTAAGATCATAGCTGAAGTGTTTCTAAAGGTTTATAAAAGCATAAAACTTCAACAACACCCTACAATTCCCATCTGCCTGCTTTGCCACTGGTACTGTTTACCACTGATTTTTTTATTGTTGTTGTTTGTCTTTATTGTTTTCTTGCATTTAACTAAGAGCATACCTATAAAGTTATTGGCTAGAGTCCTTAACCAGAACAACAGACACTATGATACCCTAGCAACTGGAATAATTTATTTTCATCGCTTCTATATGTTTCATTCCTTCAAGCAATTCCCAAGATATGTAAGTGTTTGAATTTTGTTGTAATTCTCTGTCATATGTTATTATTTCCACACAGTTTGGTGGATTGATTATAGTCTCTCTTTTTATCATATTTTCCAGAAAATATTTATTTTTATATGGTATATACTAGGTATAAACAGAATCAGGTTTAAACTTTGTTTTTTCCAATTAACCGTGTTCAAATCTTTTTTCATTTAGGCTAGCGTGGACCATAGTCATCTTGTACTTTGTATTAAAGTTTACTTCCTTGTTACCTTTCACAAGATAAATCTGGGCTTATTAATTGAGACCCAACAAAGACCAAGAAAGCAATATGGGGTGGAAATTCTCTATGCTATGTCACTCAATCTTCAGTTACTCCTTGACACTGCACATTTTCTTATTCTCTATAGGAAATCCAGACAGGGAAGCTGCCACAAGTAGCTTTTAGTCCAGGATAGGTGGTATGACAAGTAGAGAATACATGGGAGAAAGTGAGGCCATGGGAGAGGTACAGATAGAGGGCTGTGGCATTCAAGGGAGAGATTAATTACATCTTAGAGGAAGCAGGGAAAATGCTAAGAAGAAGATGCCAGTGGTAAGTTAAGCCTTGAAGATACATAGGGCATAGACGTGCTGAGATGGACTAGGTCAGTAGTCCAACAGAAACCAGCGTAAGTAGATGCAAGGGGACGCACGCAGCATGTTGTCACCCCAGCCAGGAGCTTCATTTGGCAGGAAGGGAACAATGGGACCCTAGGTGAAAGGGTAGGCAGAGTCAGACCTTGATAAGCCTTGAATACCAGACTACAGAAATTTGACTTTAGTAGGTAAACAGTGAAGTGATTGAATGGTTTCATGAAGAAGATGACATAATTAGACTTAACAGGAAGGTCATTTTATTGGTTTGTTTTGGTTTTGGGGGGCAGGGTGCGAAGATTTTATTTAGATTTGTATTTATATATTCCTTACTAATTTGTGAAGCTCTTGAAGAAGAAAACCATGTCAGAATCAGTTTTGTACCCCTGGCATAGTGTCTGACATCCAGTGTGATTGGGATTATGTGAGGAGAGTGGGGTGTGAGAGGGATTGGAGTGGGTGAAGAGAAGCTGAAGATAGAGTGGTACAGACCTCAGTGATACAGGAACTGAACCAGGGTTGAGGCAGCTGGAAGAACAGCATCTTAGTCTGTTCAGGCTGTTGTAACAAAATACTATAGACTAGGTAATCTTTAAACAACAGAAACTTACTCTTCTGGAGGCTGCAAAATTCAAGATCAATGTGCCGGCAGTTTGATCTTTGATAACAAAGATCAAGAGCTTTTATTTCCCTTTTAGGTGACAGGAGCTTGTTGTCTATTTCTGGCTGGGAAAGTAGAAGAAACGCCAAAAAAATGTAAAGATATCATCAAAACAGCTCGTAGTTTATTAAATGATGTACAATTTGGCCAGTTTGGAGATGACCCAAAGGTAAGAACCATAACTTACTGCCTTCAAATCTTGATTCCTCGGGGTAGCATCAGGAAACTGTTCCTTATGTTGACAATGGCTCTGGCCCTTGTGTCTGCCAATGCCTTGAGCTCCTACGAGGGCCTTATGTAGAAGGTACTGCTTGCTTTTGTAAGGGAGGAGGGAAGATAATGTAGCCAACACTCATGTGGTGCTTCCTAATGTGTCTAGTAGTGTTCTAAGCACTTTAGAGACAATAACATGTTTTATGGATATGAGCAGAAATCCTCTCATTGCCATTAGCACTCCACTTCTTAGTTTGGTGGTGATGGTAGTGTCATATCTCCAGCCAGCTTCTGGGTCAAACAGAAGTGCTTATGCTACATGTACATGTGCAGATGCCTACATACGCTGTGTGTCTTTTGCTTCCCAAGAATATCAGAAGGATTAACGTTTGCAGCATTTTCAGACACCCAGAGATTGATACTGGTCATACCATCCATCCTATTCCTTCCCCACAACCTCTGCCAATGTTAGCAAATGGTGCTCAAATAATTGAACACATGCATTTATTGTGTTCTAAAAATACCACTTTCAGGAACCAATGGCATTTTTCCTCCACCTCCATTCTTGCCCAGGTCTGCCTGTTGTAACCCTTCTAGCACCTGTTAATTATCCTTCATAGCATTTATCACAGTTTGTAATTGATAGTTTTTTTAAAGACTTTAGTTTTTAGAGCAGTTTTGGGTTCACAGCAAAAATTAGTGGAAAGTACAGAGGTTTCCCATAGATCCCTGCCCCTACACATGCACAGCATCCCCCATTGTCAACATGCCCCACCGGAGGGGTGCATTTGTTACACTTGATAAGCCTGCATCAACACATCGTCATCCAGAGTCCACAGTTTATTAAGGGTTCGTTCTTAGTTTTTTACATTCTGTAGGTTTGGACAAATGTATAATGACATGTGTGCACCATTATAGTATCGTATAGTGTATTTTCACAGCCCTAGAAATCCTCTGTGCTCTGCCCATTCATCCCTCTCTCCCTTCTAACCCCTGGCAACCACTGATCTTTTTACTATCTCCGTAGTTTTGCCTCTTCCAGAATGTCACAGAGCTGGAATCAAACAGGATGTAGCCTTTTCAGATTGGCTTCTTTCACTTAGTACTATGCATTTAAGTTTCCATTAGATAAATTTTTATCAAATAATCACACATAACTCTCTCCCCTTCTCAACTGTAGGATCCATGAGAGCAAAGACTGTGTCTTTGCTCGCCATGGCAGGGTGAGGGCGTGTGGCAGCAGCTTATGTGTACTGTCCCAACGTGCCTTGGAGAAGTCCCCCTTTACTTTGAGCTTGTACCCACTGTATCATCAAATCAGAAAACCAAGACCTGATCCAGGCACAGTGAAGCAGAGATTCTACAGCTGCAATGCCCCAGAGAATAGGAAAAGGGGGAATGCCTAGTTCAGTGGCAGGTCAGAGGAGGCATTCAGCAGGTACTTGTGGAGTAAATGACTAATGTTATAGGGGAACATTCAAAATCATAGTTAAAATAAAGCTAAGGCGATGAAGTTCGGCACCAGTCATGGTCTTGTTTTTTTCTAACTAGCTTGTATTGTCTTATGGTTGTTATCCTTCTGTCTGCCAAATAGTATTTATATATGCGTATATAAAATGTGTAGTCATTTCCTCATTGCTTTGGGTAGTTAACAGGGGCCCAAGATGCTTTTGTACTTATTGTGGTTATGATTAACACTAATATTTTGTAAGTATTGTCAGTGTAACTCTGTGCTTAAACTTAATTATAAATCTATTAGCCTATTTATAAAACTTTAAACCTATTAGGAACTCATATTAACAATAATCATTGTTTATCAGTTGCCATTAGATAAAGTTTTTGATGCCTATGGGTATTTGATTTTTACTAAGTCAAGAGGCTCTGTGTCCCTGATGTGACTAGTGTGGAGACATGCAGTGCTTCAGTCAAGTCTTGGTCATGGGGCAGGTGAACCTTGTGGCTGACAAGCTGTGGTTAAGGATAAGGCATCACACAGACCTGGGACCATGGCAGGGTGAGGGCGTGTGGCAGCAGCTTATGTGTACTGTCCCAGGGTGCCTTGGAGAAGTCCCCTTTTACTTTGAGCTTGTACCCACTGTATCATCAAATCAGAAAACCAAGACCTGGTCCAGGCACAGTGAAGTAGAGGTTCTACAGCTGCAATGCCCCAGAGAATAGGAAAAGGGGGAGTACCTTACCAATTAGACCGGAATGGGCAAGAGGGCTCCGCAACCTGCCCCTCTCCTAAGTATTTAGGAAAAATAAGATCATGAATCACATGGAACTTTTTTTTTGCCTTAATTATAATGTCTTTGCTTTAACTGTGTAGCTTTTCCCAACAATTTTAATTTTGCATGTATGTAGCAAATATTTCAGCCACTGTGTTAGGCACTAGACATAAAACACTTGCCAAAATAGACATGGTCTTTGCTCTCATGAATTTTACAGTTGAGTGACAGGATAAATTTTAATCAAATAATCATATAAATAGCTTTGATTATGAGCTATGGTAAATGCTATAAAAGATCATTTAAAGATGCTGTAACAGCATTCTACCCAGAGACCCAGCCAAGTCTCCCAGAGAAATATGGGATTGAGGGAAAGCTCCCCTGAGGAATGATGTTTGCTCAAAGACCTATAATTACCCCCATTAATTGAATATTTAAAACACAGAGAAAGGGCAGGCCTTGGGCTATCTTGTGACACTAAATGGGATACAGCCTGGAAACCAATTGGTACACCTGGTAAAAGAATTGTTTCTAAATTTAGAGGAAATGTTGAAGCTTCTGGGAAACAGGTGGTGACAATAACAGGTGAATTTGAAAAAAAAAAACCCAGATTTTTTTCATACTGCGTGAAAGTTTCTAAGATTTTAAAAAGCTTTCATGAAAAAACACTTGGGAAACTAGGGTAGAAAAACCTGAGTCTTGCCATGTTATTTGGAATAATAAATATCATCATAGAATCATTTTGTATGCTATGAAGTAATGCCGTACTTCTACATGAAAGCCTGTTATCTACATGTCTACTGGAATTAATGGGTTTATGCAACTGCCAATGAGATTTTCAATCCTCTACAAAGTCCTTTCTTCCCTGATGCCAAATAAGTAATTCTAATTGTTCTTCCTCCACAGTGTCTTGATTGTGTATTACATTGTCTTTAAGTGCTAGGTACAGTCAGGCTGTACAGTGTTTGAATTTAAGAAGTACCAGTTGAGGGACATTAACTAGTTAGAGAGTATAATAATAGAGATTTCATTTACAATAGCGACAGTTAAATATCCAAGGAGAAACCTTGTAGAAACCTTGTTGGGGGTAGAGAGGACTTTAAAACTACTAAAGGACTGAACAGATTTTAATAAATAAATATTGACAGGAAGATTCAATATAGTTAAAATCTCCATTTTCCCTAATTGTTCTGTAAATTCAGTGAGTTCCCAATCAGAATATCAATAGGTTTTGTTTTTTTCTGGGATTATAGTAAGTAAAATGACACTAAAATTTGGGTGAGAAGGGATATGCAAAAACAAGAAACTTTTTGAAAAGGAGGAATAATAATGGAACTACTGTATCCTTTCCATATTCCTTTGATCCTGGTACAGAAGTAGACAAACAGATAGCATTTTAGATAAAATGGGAAATGATAACTTATTCAGCAAATGATGTTGGAACAGCTAATTTCAAATAAATGAAAGGTTTAGATATAAAAATAATGTGCCTCTGTTCACACATACACTATTCGTGCCTGCATACACATACATATACATACATACACACGCAGGTACAACTTACTGTCTGAGTTTTCGTGAAGCTGGCTATCATAATCTCTTTCTTGCTTAAAGTTTTCAATGAAAATTCCTCAGGGATTGTTTTTTTAATGGGGGTCTTGAAAGTAACTGCAATTCAGTTAAAGAATCTGTAAAGCAAAGCTAAGTTTTATAAAGAGAGAGTCATGTATGTATTGAAAGTAATATTTCTAATGATCTTTATTTTGTTTCCAGGCTTTTTTTTTTAGTTAACCCTGTGATTGTTTTATCTTCCTACTTTGAGTTCTTAGAATCTGTTAGTGTCTCTGAGCATGTTAAAAGCCTGAGTGGGAAAGAGGAGAAAAGGAATAATAAACAGTTGTTAAAACATAACTTGAAGAGATAATAAATAGACAAGAAAACTCATTTTTTTAATGCTGTTTGAAACTTGTGATTGTAATTACTATCCCAACATTTGTTATTTATTTTTAGGAAGAAGTAATGGTCCTGGAGAGAATCTTACTACAGACCATAAAGTTTGATTTACAGGTAGAACATCCATACCAATTTCTACTGAAATATGCAAAACAACTCAAAGGTAAGAAAAAAGTTTTTAAAAGAACTTTTTCATTCTGAAATCAAGTCTTTATATTATGATTATGCTTCTCAAAAGAGGAAAACAAAGTTCAATGTGTAAAGTACCAAAGGAGTAGGTTGCTCAGACAATTCAATGTCATAGCTGTTAATGCTGTTTCCTTTTTTTTGTTTGTTTGTTTGTTTTTGAGACAGAGTCTCACTCTGTTGCTCGGGCTAGAGTGCCGTGGCGTCAGCCTAGCTCACAGCAACCTCAAACTCCCAGGCTCAAGCAATCCTTCTTCCTCAGCCTCCTGAGTAGTTGGGACCACAGGCATGCACCACCATGCCCAGCTAATTTTTTCTATATATGTTTTTAGTTGTCCAGATAATTTCTTTCTATTTTTAGTAGAAATGGGGTCTTGCTCTTGTTCAGGCTGGTCTCGAACTCCTGACCTCGAGCGATCCTCCCGCCTCGGCCTCCCAGAGTGCTAGGATTACAGGCGTGAGCCACCGTGCCCAGCCAATGCTGTTTCCTTTTATGCATAAACAGATTCTGTCATTTGTCGACAAGTATATGAGAGACAGAAAAATGAGTTAGAATTTTTTAAATAGACTAATAAAATTATCCTTGGAGCCAGGTTTCCCATAAATGGCAGTTCAGTATAGGTCATGTGGAAAAAGAACAGAGGTAAGATGTGGACCCACATCATTTGTCCTCATTTCCCAGGCTAAAGGTCTTTGCTGTGTATTGGAATGATGCCGACTCCATAGGAGGTTATTTGTAGCTTCCTGTGGAGTTTTTTTCCCTATTGCTATTAATTTACCTTTTATCCCCATTTCTAGGTGATAAAAACAAAATTCAAAAGCTGGTTCAAATGGCATGGACATTTGTAAATGACAGGTACTTGTGTTCAAATGTTGATTTAATTATAGTGTTTTAAAATAAGCAGAGACTTTATGGCTCATTTAACCCAAACCCCTTATTTTGTATCGGAGGAAACTGACTTGCCCCTACTTGAAGAGCCAATTAATGGCAGAGTTGGAGTCATCTGCTTCCCAGCAAAGGGGTTTCTTTCTGCTCTGCCATGTCATGGTGGTGTGAGATGCTGAAATCTTATCACCGGTTTGAAACCTAAATCCAAAACAGTACACTAGAGAATTTTGGCAGCTGAATACTTAGACCCCATTTGGTTCTGTAAAAAGAGACTTCCCTGTAATGGTTTCAGAGCCTCGATGTTCTTAGAGCCCAGAATCTAATGAGGTGCCATGGTGAGGAGCGGAATGCCTGTGGATGGAGTTGCTGTCAGCCCTACCCTGCAGCCGTCAGAGAAGTGTCTCATATTTAACATCCCCATAAGATTTCATTTGAAGAAGCAGTTCAGTGGCTGGGATTTCAAAAGTTTAAAGAATATAAACCATTTTCATTTGTATTTCATGAAATGTAGCAATTTTTGAATGCGCTAGAATCCTTCTGATTCTTTAAGGACCTTTTAGTAACTATGGTTAACTTATTTTGATACCTTTAGAAGAGTAAAGACTTGCTCTTTTATTTATAGTAATTTAATCATGTTTAAAGGAGAATAAGCAAATTAACATTTAGATACAGCATCTAATCTCCATGCATTGTTTAATCGTAAGTGTTAGATCATACAAATCAAGTAATCTTTTTCTTTTTCTTATTGAACTAGTCTCTGCACCACCTTGTCACTGCAGTGGGAACCAGAGATCATAGCAGTAGCAGTGATGTATCTCGCAGGACGTTTGTGCAAATTTGAAATACAAGAATGGACCTCCAAACCCATGTATAGGAGATGGTGGGAGCAGTTTGTTCAAGATGTCCCTGTTGATGTTTTGGAAGGTACTGGGCATGCTGAGCTTTCTCGCCATGGTGTTCCATGTTAAGATTATTCTTGCCTGGTGAACCTTGAGTCCCAAGAATGGATTTTCCCTTAATATAATTTTCACTTTATCCAAGCACATAGTTTTGGTGAACTAAAAAATACATACCAGTGTTGTGTATAATAAAGATGAAGGAAGTTGCAAATGTGATTCCTGCTTATTAGTCCTTCTAGGGGAATCATAACTGATTCTTTTGCTAAGTAAAATTTTATCTAAAATATCAATTTGTGCTAAATATAATCGTTGGCTATCATTTAGACATCTGCCACCAGATCCTGGATCTTTACTCACAAGGAAAACAACAGATGCCTCATCATACCCCCCATCAGCTGCAGCAGCCCCCATCTCTTCAGCCTACACCACAAGTGCCACAAGTACAGCAGTCACAACCGTCTCAAGGCTCTGAACCGTCCCAGCCCCAGCAGAAGGACTCCCAGCAGTCAGCCCAGCAGCAGCAGCAGCAAGCACAGCAGCCCAGGAAACCCTCTCCACAGCCTAGTCCTCCCCGACAGGCTAAACGAGCCGTGGTGAGTGAGCCACGGAGGGCACTGGACATAGTGGGCTTTCCGAATGGCAGCACCACACCTGAGCACTGTTCACCAGAAGCAGGAGGCGACTCACCCAAACTCACTGCCTGACTGCATGTGCTTCAAGGAAAGGCTCCTCTGAGAACCAGGAGGGCTCTGTCCTCCTCCTCCAGCCCCCACTGCCTGAGTCATCTCTGCTGGGGCTCTGAAACCTATTAGGATATATAGTTTCTGCATCCTGGCATTGCCACTGTGGATGCTGGTCACGTGCAGCTGCCTGACCTGAAGGGTGACGTGTTTCCTCCACCCCAAGTGGTCCTGACTGCCGTATGCTGGCTGCCAGAGTAATTGTCTCTTCAGTGCTCTTCTTCAGCGTTTCCTTTAAGTGACACAGGGTATTTTTAACAGTTTCTAGTAGTAGGAGCGCAAATCTATTTTCTCCATGGTAGCAACCCTGGCCAATGGAGGAAGCCATTTGTTGTTCCCCAGCCCCCACAGGAAGCCATGTGGGATGCGCCCACATCAGCAAAACCGAGGATCCCCTGTAGGAAGTGCAGTAGAGAGCCAGAAATAGTGTTAAGAACCCGCTGTTCCTGAGAGTGATTCTTTCTGTCTGATTTGGAAAAGGGAAAGAGGAAGGAAGTAGCAACGATGATCTATGAGGTGCCATGCCCTGCAAGTTCAGGCCAGAAGTAATTTTTATCTGAGGCCATGTTCTGTCACAGTTCTGGGAATACCTGGATAATCCTTATTTTTCCTCACCATACCAAGACTCAGTTAACAATTGTATATTTTCTTGTGCAACAGGTTGTCTCTCCCAAAGAAGAGAACAAAGCAACAGGTAATATCCTATTCTGATGTTTTGTTTTTTAGTATTATGTGTCTCTATACAAAACTTGAAATTCATTTAAATTCTTAGCCAACATTGTTTCCTTTCATGCATAGATTGGCCTTAAAATTTAACCTTAGAGTGCATAGAAAACACTTCCCTGTCGGTAAGATAAAGTGCATCACCTTCTCTGTTTATCACCTGACCATATATTTTTAGGTTATACTCTGACAATAGGTGTCAATACAGAAAACCTTATTGGCAATAAAAATGTAACTCAGTAACATATATAAAATATACTTTGGATGTAGGAGAACTGTTGCAGCAATGTTTTTTTAGAGATTAGTTATGCCCATCACAGCAGCGTGAGTCCAGGGCCAGGGGGATCCCCTCAGGACCCCACAGCAGCAGCGTGGGGGGGTGAGGGTGGGAAGTGGGTGCTGCCCAGAGCCACAGTGGCCCAGCCCTGCTGCTGATGCAGGCCAGGCCTCTTCTGAGTGCTGTGGGGCTTTTTCACATTTGTAGAGCCCAAAGTTGGTTAATTTGTTTCTATATTGGAAATAAACAGAAGGAGGGAGCAAAATCTGAAACATTACAGAACAGAAAATTAGAAATGGTTTGTCTCTGTGTCAGTGTGTCCTGTGAAACCGAACTCTTTGAAGGCACAGGCCATATTCACTCATTTCTGTTTCTTTGTTGCTTAGTTTTTAGTTCCAGTAAATTATTCATTAAACTGATGTGAGATCTTCAAGTTAGGATAAAGCTACTTTCTTTGTTTTTCCAGTATCTTTGGGGAAATGATGAGTTCGGTACAGGTGAATTTTTTTTTAGCTCCAAATTGGCAGGCGTTAAGCGTGAGACAGAAGAGTGGGCCATGCCATGTGGAGTATGCAGTCAGGTCGTGCTCACCTGCGGGTCTGTCAGAGAAGCAGGAGACAAGCTACAGTGACCCTGGAGGAAGAGTTGCCTTTGAGTAGCTGGAGCTCAGGGGATGGAGCTTTTAGGTAGAAGGATGCAAGTGAGCAAGGAATTGAGCATTTGGGGGAAAGTGGAGGGGAGTCCTAGAATGTGAAGAGTTGAAAGGGAATAGTTTTTGATCAGATCGAAAATGTGAGTTAGGACCAGATCACAGATTCCACCTGGAGGAATATGGATTTTGCAGAGGCAGTGGAAGCCATTGGAGATAGCAGGGGAATGGTGGAGTCCAAGTTTCATTTGAGAACAGTCTCCTGGCAGCAGTAAATAGGACACATGGTTGGAAATGGGGGGAAGCTTACAGGCACCTCAGTGAGGCGTGGTGGCGAGGACAGGCAGTGCTGGCCCCCCATGGTGTGAGGTCACAGCAATGCACGCGCCAGCAGCACAAGGTACACACCGGATTTCCAGGAGTTCGTAAAAAAAGAGAATGTAAAGTATCTCATTAGTAAAGTTTTATGTTAATTACATGTTGAAATAAAAATTTAGACGTATCAGGTTAAATAAAATACTATTAAAATTAGTTTCAACTGTTTTTAATTTTTAAAGTGGCCCCTAGAAAGTTTAAAATTGTGCGTATGTGGCTCTTATTGTTGGACAGCACTGATGTAGACAGCTTTAGCTGACTGGCTGCGAGAAGAGAGGGAGGAGGTGGGTACCTGAGGTGAGAGTAATACCAGTTACAGGAGACAGAGGGAAAAGGTGGGGTGCAAGGTGCTGGCTGGTGGGTCTGGGGATGGCCCGTGGTTTTGGTGGAGTGATGGACGCCAGAGATGTAGGTTTACAGTCATCTACTTAGAGGGGGTTCAGTCTCTGAGGAAGAAGGTAAAGAGAGAAGAGGTCCCTGGACCTTGAATTCAGCCTGTGTTTGAGAGGAAGGAAACCAAGCGAAAGTGGTCAGCAATGCCAGAGGAGACATAGATCTGAGTGGTGTACAAGGCAGATTAAAGTATGTTTCAGGAAGAAAGAGCCACAACATAAAAACAAGCACAAAGATAGAGTTGTTTTTCCATTGAGTATGCATGCTGTTTACCTTCTTAAACAGAAGAGATTGGACTTCCTGTAGCCTGTCTGGGAGACTTAGCACTGTCATTGTGGGTGCTGGTTACATGCTGCTGCCTGACCCCAAAGGGTAGACTGTTTTTTCCACTCTGAGTTGTCCTGACTTTGTGCTTTTATTTTTTTTTCCTTTTTTTTTTTTTTTTAATTTCAGCTTATTATGGGGGTACAAAAGTTCTGGTTAGATATATTGACCATGTTCCTCCCATTCCCCCGAGTCTGAGCTTCAAGCGTGTCCATTCCCCAGACAGTGCACATTGCACTCTTCATGTAGGTATACACCCAGCCCCTCCCCCACGCCCAGACTTTGTGCTTTTATGAGTGGTGGATCCTCCCTCCTGTCAGCACGTCGGCCTCCGTCACTCTGCTGACTCCAGTCAATGTGCTGCCTCTGACATGCTGCCAGCTGGAAATAGTATTTATGAGAGAGAAAATAAAAATACGCTAAAAATAAAAAAGTAGAAATTCTTCTTGTGAGCACCAGGGACCCAGTGACATGCCATTGCTACTCGGGCTTGTCTCTGTACCCTCTGTACACGTGAGGACTCAGTGGGTGACACTTGGTCACTGAGATGCTGCTCTGCGGTTCTCCACGTTGGAGGCCTTGCCTGCAGCTGTCAGCGAGAAAACCAGATGGATGTGGCAATGGCTGTGACCTGTGGGTCTCTCTTTGGTATTGGATTTGTTTTGTTATCTTAACAGGGTCAGGCACGTGGTTTAGCTGAAGCCTTCCTCAGGTTCCCCTAAAGTCTTGGTCATATCTGTTCTTTCTCTCCCAAAGGACTCTCTGGCAGGACAGGTTCTTTCCTTTTTTCTTTATGACATGCTTTTTCACATAAAAAGGTATGAGTGGTTTTTTTAATCCACTTTTTCTTTTTAGAACCACCACCACCTAAAATCCCCAAAATTGAGACCACTCACCCACCACTGCCTCCAGCCCACCCACCTCCAGGTAAGCATCTGCTGAAGCAGCTTGGCCAGCTGCCCTCGTCACCTGTTTGAAGGACAGATGTGGCAGGTCCTCGGAACTTACAGAAAGGGGACTGTGTGGCCAAGATTTAAAAGACAGCCATGAGCAAGGATTTTGCAAAAATTGTCCTTATTTTGACAAACCAGGTATTTTGAGGATGTTGTAAATTCTAAGTTCATCTGAATATTCTCTGACCTCTCACATCCAGAAATGCTGAACTACACAGGATAAATGGATTTAGAATCAGTTTTAGGAAAACAAAACCCTGCCAGCTGAACGTTTATCCAGATCCAGGCAGGATTGCTGTAGATACTAGACTCCAGTCTCTCTCACACCTGCTTCCTGTGGCAGGATGTCTCCTCAGTGCATTTTGAAGAATAAGCAATTGTTGAAAGTCACGTGGTGGGTACATGAAAGAGTGAAAAGTCCTCAACAGGTACACAGGGAACTGAGAAGCCTTTCTGACATCACTAGGAACAGAGGAGGAAAGTTGTAAGAACACAGCATTCTTTAACTGGGGGACCATTTTGGAAGATAAAGCGTTAAACTAGAGAAGGCCGGGGCGATGTGTGTTTTCCAAAAGCTAGTGGCAGTTCCAGAGACGTCTCTGCGCCCTGTCAGCAGCAGCTCTTTCAGTCTGCTGGGCTGTTGGTCGGCACATGTGGCTCATAGAAATGTGTGCCTGTAGCAGATGTGCCACTGAGTAAGTTTCTTTCTGTTTTTGTTCAATCACAGAGGTTTATATGCTTTGAGAGAACAGAGGCATCATTTTCCACTTTGGGCCAAATCCCACAATCCCCAATTTAATATGAACCTTGCTTAAAAAGATGCCTGCGGTTCTCATTGAGCATTTATGGAGCATCTCAGCAAGTGCAGTCCCCGCTCCTGAGCCAGGGGCTGTGCCTCCACCGAGGAGACGTGTGGCGCGTGGGGACCCAGGGCAGTCAGCAGTACCGCTGCCCGTGCCTGAGGGCTCCAGGAGCTGCTGCCTGGGGCTCCCACTGTGGGTGGCTGGGAGCGGGCCTGGGACTTGAGTGGGACCTAGAAGTGCCCCCACACAGCTGCTGGGGGGCCGTGGTGGGAGAGAGCAGAGCCCGCCAGCCACAGCACCTCTTAAGGTCGAGGCAGCAACACAGGTGGGCAGTGAAGAAAGGAGAGAGCTGCAGTTCCCGTGAGGCACAAGATGCGGGAGACACGTGCAGGTCAGCAGTGATGCTTAGTGGGGGAAGTTTGGTGGCAGCATGTGGCAGTCAGATGTCAGGAACTAGTATGCACAAGGGAGGTGCTGAGGGGAGACCGCATCCTGTTCCAGCTCAGTCCCAAAGGACAGGCTGGGTGTGCTGGCCACTGAAGAGGCCACAGAGTTGAGTGTTACGAGAGTTGGTTTCTTAAAAGTGGAAGAGCGTGTTTGTGGACCTGCCTTGCTGTGGCATTAAGGCTCATGTGGGAATGTGTCAGCCTCCTGTGACACATGGAGGCATCAAAGGGGGCTGGCACTTTCACACATGGGTCTTTTTAGTCAGCTTCTAGAACCAAAGGGCACCTGACCCTGAACTGGAGCCTAGGCCTGTTCTGTAAGTTCAGGTGTGTCTGACCTTCTGACTGGGTAGGGCACAGGCAGCCCCAGTGACATATCTGTGGCCAACCTGAAATTCTCACCCTCGCTTGGCCAGCTGTCCAAGCGAACAAAAGCATTGTGCACCTACTGTTGCCATCCGCACAACCATGAGACCGTGCCCCGCCCCATCTAGGAGAGCACACAGGGGCAGGTGCTTGGGGAACTGGAAACCTTCTTCGTGGCCTTTGCTTCTCCTGTTTTGTGTTCTTTTCTGGAACCAGAAGTTTCCCCCTGTGATTTGTCTTCTGGGCTATGTTGGGGAAAGAACACACATTCTAAGTGTTTGGCTACCCGTCATGGGGTGTTCCGATGTCGTTTTCCAGGGTTCTGACTGTGACTGAGGGATCACAGGCCAAAATGTGTGTCAGATGAGGTACTGGGGAAGGGAGTGTGGGCTGTGGGCTGCGGAGCGCTGTAGGAGAGGCCTCTGGTGGGTTCTGAGCACAGGAGAGTCTCAGGAATGCCACGTGCTGCCTGCTCCGCTACACACACACACACACACACACACACACGCGCGCGCGCGCGCGCGCACATATACAAGCACTCGTCTTTGGAGAAAACTGAGAGTATGCAGTGGGGTTTGATCTAGCTTCTCTTTAGCAAAATAGAACCAGAATTGCTACTTTGATGAGTACATTGGGAATGTCAGAGACTTGTACATTTTTTAAATGCCACTGCATTCATTTAACCAACTCTCGGGCTTTCTGCAAAATGCCAGTGCTGCAGACAGTAACTCGATGCGGCCCTGGCTCCCAGGCTCAGTCTCTGGGGGCAGAGACTGGCAGAAAGACGGAGGAGCCCCTGTACATGTTTGTGCTAGGAAGAGGGGCTGGGGGCTGAGGCAGAAGGGGGCTCCAGGGCTGAGGGAGGGAGACCCAGGGTCGTTGGAGCCAGGGAGGGCCGTTCTGACAGGTGGTGGGGAGATACCTGATGGCACACACATTGGGCCACAGAGATAGCAGCTGCTCCCTGCTCCTCTGTAAGGACGGCCCTGGGGGACACCACTGTCTGCTGGTCCCTTGACAGGGAGCAGACGCACTGAGCCGTGACTGGGCACTGACTTGTCTCTCTTCTGCAGACCGGAAGCCTCCCCTCGCCGCTGCCTTAGGTGAGGCTGAGCCGCCAGGCGCAGTGGATGCCAGTGACCTCCCCAAAGTCCAGATTCCGCCTCCGGCCCACCCGGCCCCTGTGCACCAGCCACCACCGCTGCCACACCGGCCGCCGCCCCCACCCCCCTCCAGCTACATAACGGGGATGTCCACCACCAGCTCCTACATGTCTGGAGAGGGCTACCAGAGCCTGCAGTCCATGATGAAGACTGAGGGCCCCTCCTATGGCGCCCTGCCCCCAGCCTATGGTCCACCTGCTCACCTTCCCTACCACCCCCACGTCTACCCCCCCAACCCGCCCCCACCACCTGTGCCCCCTCCCCCAGCCTCCTTCCCCCCACCCA